>JAVTVJ010000447.1:1200000-1787800 GCA_034509425.1 Eopsaltria australis | reverse complement strand
ATCCATCCATGGATCCATCCATCATCCATCCATCCATCATCCATCCATCCATTCATTATCCATCCATCCATCCATCCATCCATCCATGGATCCATCCATCATCCATCCATCCATCCCTTCATCCATCCATCCATCCATGCATCCATGGATCCATCCATCATCCATCCATCCATCATCCATCCATCCATCCATCCATCCATCCATCCATCCATCCATCCATCCATCCATCCCATCCATCCATCCATCCATCCATCCATCCCATCCCTCCATCCATCCATCCATCCCTCCATCCCTCCATCCCTCCATCCCTCCATCCCTCCATCCATCCCATCCATCCCTCCATCTGTCCATCCATCCATCCATCCATCCAACTGTCCGTCCATCCATTGTCCATCCATCCATCCCTCCATCCATCCCTCCATCCCTCCATCCATCATCCATCCCTCCATCCCTCCATCCATCCCTCCATCCCTCCATCCATCATCCATCCATCCATCCATCCATCATCCATCCTCCATCCATCATCCATCCCTCCATCTGTCCATCCATCCATCCATCCATCCATCCATCCATCCATCATCCATCATCCATCCATCCATCCATCCATCCATCCATCATCCATCCATCATCCATCCATCCATGCATCCATCCATCATCCATCATCCATCATCCATCCATCCACCCATCCATCCATCCATCCATCCCTCCATCCATCCATCCCTCCATCCATGCATCCATCCATCATCCATCCATCCATCCATCCATCCCCTAGAATTTAATGAATTTATGGTAATTTGATGGGAACATCTTGTGCTGCCTCTTGCCTGGATGATGTCCAGTAAATCCAAGGAGAGCTTTGTACCAGCAGCTTTCGAGCTGGTGTTTTTAATCAATGTATGGTTCCTGTGAACCAGGACCAACAGGGGACAGGTGGCAGATGGAATGGTTCATCCCAATTGTTTTTGCTCCACTTTGATCTGGTGCTCTGGGCCACAGATAATTATTCCAGAGCAATTTGCATTCCTTTTTCCATGTCACTTCTGCCACTTCCACCACAAATCAGAAAATTCCAGGAGATACAAGGAACTGCCCTGAAAATGAAAGTAATTAAATGTACTTTTATCCTTCTACTTTTAAATCACCTTTTTTATCAGTTGCAGAACAACACTAAAGAAGTTTGGGTTTTTTCTGGGATTGGGTCTTGTGGTAGATTTTTAGTATTTTCTGATGTCTAACCAGGGGCTGAGCTCACTATGAACCTTCCTTCTGTGAGGGAGAGTATAGAAGTTTTCAGTCCTTTACCCATCTGTCCATTTTTATAGGACTTTGGGATATTAGAGCACTTTTAGCACTTTTTCAAATGTGTCTGGGGTTGATGTTGGGCTGCATCCAGAGCAGTGCGACCAGGTCAGGAGAGGGGATGGGGCTTGGAGGCACCTGATGTAGTGGAAGGTGTCCCTGCCCATGGCAGGGGGTGGAATGAGGTGAACTTTCAGGTCCCTCCCAACCCAAACCATTCTGTGATTCTTTGATGAAAGAGTTCACCACGTGGTGAGCTCATCACAGACACAGAGTGGTAACATAAGCCCTTTTTCTATTAGGAAACCATGCTAAATGCTCTTTTATCAGAGTAGAATTAGGTTTCTACCAGAACAGATCTGGTCTCACATGAAATGTTCTTTCACGGTGTTTTTGCCATTATTTATTTTACAAGTGGCACTTCCTGAAGTTGAGCACAGCTACGGCTCTGCAAAACGCTTTGTGAAAGGTCTCCTGCCCTATGGCAAACAATATCTACAAAAATATTTATGTTTTGGCTTGAAGGAGACCTTTGGTGTAGCAGCTGCCTTTCCTTCGAGGTGAAGGTGGAAAAGCCAGTTCACTGCTCTTCTGAGTCACACCTGGAAAGGAGCAGCAGCTCCCACTGCAAACACAGCAAGACATCAATCCCAGGCAAGCATCAGACTGTCAGTCTGGAGGGTTCTATCCACACTCAGGAATCTCTTCAGGCATTCCTTGTCTGGGTAACCTGCTGCTTGTGGTCTTTCTTTTTCACGCCAATCTTGATTTCTGACCAAATCCAAAGAATAACAAACATGGGAGCCCACCATGGGAGCCCAGACTGGACCATGCTTAAAAAATACAGGCCAGTGAGGTAAATAAATCACCATCCTGGGTACCAGCTGGTCCATCCTTCATCCCAAGGGACGGTTGTTTCCTCCTAGATGCTTCTGAAGGTGCTGGTAGAGAAGATCCTGACCTTCACTCCTGGGATGGTCCTGTCTGAGGACTCACATTGACTCCTCACAGCTGAAGAGTGATGGGAATCAGGCCTCCATCCCCCTCCTATTCTTATTTACTTCCTTTTGGATCAGGTTTGAGAAGCAGGTGATTGTCTACCTGTAGGGGGCTCTGATTCCCTGACCACCTGGCATTGGTGTCCCACTGCAAGGACAAACCCAGCACTCAACTTCTAACAGGATTTTCCATCAGCAGAGGAGCCACTGAAGCCTCTGTAAAGTCACAGAATTGTTAACATTGAGAAAGCCCTCAGAGATCATCAAGCAAAAAATCCAGACTAGGATATAGCCCACTTTCCTGCAAACACCTGCAGTGCAGACGCCCTCAGCTCATGATGTTGTGCCTGGATGTTTCTGCAGTCATAGAATCTTGGTATGGTTTGGGTTGGAAGGGACCTTCAACACCACCCATGCCATGGGCAGGGACACCTTCCACCATCCCAGGTTGCTCCAGTCTGGTCTTGGACACTTCCAGGGATGGGGCAACTTCTCTGGGCAGCCTGTGCCAGGGCCTTACCAATATCTGTGTAAAGAATTCCTTCCCAATATCCCACCTAACCCTGCCCTCTGGCAGTTTGAAAACACTGCCCCTTGTCCTATCACTTTCTGCCCATATCAGAAGTCATTCTGCCTCCTTCTAGAAGCCTCCTTTGGGCACTGCAAGGGGCTCTGAGCTCTCCCTGGAGCCTTCCCTCCTCCAGGTGAGCACCCCCAGCTCTCCCAGCCTGGCTCCAGAGCAGAGGGACTCCAGCCCTTGGAGCATCTCCGTGGCTGAGACAACCAAAGGGAGATGAACCCTATGCTACAAATCAGCCTTAAACTCCTGGCCCTACATCTCTGAAAAGTCTGCAGTTAAATTCCCTTGGCAGGTGTTTGCTCAGGGAACAGGAACTCTGCCACAAACCCCAGAACCAGCTCCCAGCATCCCCAGACAGCAGCCTGGGACTGCTCCACTGCTCTCCACACTCGGCAAAGACACGACCTAAACATGAGCTACAAACTGGGATTTCATCTCAGGCTGAACAACTTAAAGATCCTCATTAGCCACAGAAAATGTTAATTGTATTTAAACTGCTGGTGATGGCAGCCTGTGCTCAGGGACTGTGATCACACACCCAAGAGGGAGTTAAATTATTCAGCTGATAAACAGACCATGGTGGTATCAGGGAGTTTGAACTGATTTAAAGAAAAATCATTGCAGATTATTCGAGCACAGAGGAATGCCTGACAGCATTTAGCACATCCATAGCTCCTGTTATCTAAAATTTGGGTTAGTTCAGCTTTTCAGCACCGATGTGATGAATATTATTCCTTTGTAACTAATGTGGGAACTATTCTGCAGAGAGTGGCAAGGATGAGTGCAGACTCAGAGACTCCAAGGATGGCACGAGTACGGAAGTTTCTGAGTGCTGAGGGACTTTAAGTGGAGTTGAGAGCCTTTTGTCACTTGAAAAATTTAATTTTACTAAAAATTTTAATCAGACATCAATGAACAGTGTGACTCAATTATGACTTCTTGCAAATTCATGTCAAAGACAAAAAAAAAGTCAAAACATTTGGATGTTTTCAGAAGAAAGCAGATCACATTGATGTGATTTGAAGGCTCAATTTGAAATGTCTCTGAATTATAATAAATCTCCATTTACTCTTAAGTTGAAACAATACATCGCTCTTCAATTGAAAGTTATTTTGTTTTTCACTGGAGTTTCACTTTCATTTAAAACATGCATCAGTGTCATTTTCAGTTGGTCCTGAATTCTTTCACCTAATTTTGTCTAATTAAATAAATAAAACCCATTCTACTTTACTACTTATAACTTTCTTTTATAGGAGAATTAGCCCTGGTATGTTTCAGTTTGTGAATTTGCAGTACAATTTACTGATTTCTGCAAGTTTCAGACCTGTCTCCTGGGCTGTGAAATCCGAGATTAGAAGTTTCTGTTCCCTTCTTGACAGCACTGAACGATTCTCAGATTTGAAAAGGAAATTGCAATTAATAAAAGAGGGGGAAGTCAGAGGCAGAATATTTTGTAGTCATAAAATAAATGAACTTCTGCTGTGTTTATATAATAGATATAATACAGCAGGAAGTAAAGATCAAAGCTGTGTTTGTAGAGGACTTGGCCAGTTGTGTGCTTGGAGGAAGCAAATGGGAGGTACCTGACGAATGAAGTTTGGATTTTTAGCCGGTGGAAATCAGAGTGTCTCCTTTGAAGGATCTGATTCACATCAGCAGAGAAGCTGGATCAAGGGTTTTAAGCCAGAACAGATATGGTAAAACAAAATAAAATTATTTTTTTTCCTATGAAAAGTATTTGCGTTAAGTTCCTTCTCTATTCCAAAGTACTGGGAGTAACTCAGAGGAATTTTCATCTTCATTAGCTGGAAGGTTGTCAGGTGGTTGGAACTAAACCATCTTTAAGGTCCCTTCCATCCCAAACCATTCTGTGATTCTGTGATTTTAGGGTGTAAAGGTGCAAATGATGTTTGGAGCTGGTTCCTCCCCAAGGAGGGGAGTATCAGAATGGGGCCCCCCAGAGAGCTCAGCCTTCAAGAACTGGCACCTTCCTAAACCCCAAAATTCCCAAACTGTTTATTTGCACGTTACACCACCTCCCCCTGACCCCTAAAACACCTGATCACTGAAAGGGAAACTGAGGCACGGTCAGACAGGATAATTCATCCTTGGGTGTTGCAGGGAGAGGAGTTGAGTGCAGCCTTACTGCTCCCTGCCTGAGTTATACCATCAACTGCAACGCTCCCGCGGGGTGAAAATTCCTCACAGCACTGATTTCACCCCGTGGAGAGCTGAGATAAATTCCCAAACACCACCCTCACCCACAGGGAGACACGGGAGCAAAGAGGCACCAGGCAGCATCACGGGGAGAGCAGACACCACCGAGCCCTGATTCACCACTCCAGGGACACCTCAGCTCCCAAGGCACCATGGATCCCACGGAATTATCCCACTGGAGGGTGGCCCTAGGGACACAGCCCCAGTGCTGGAGGCAGCCCGAAACCTCAGCAGGTCACAATCTGTCCTGCAGTCACGATGCTGCTCCCGCTGACTCGAGAGGCAGCCCCGAGCAAGAGGATTTGACAAACCCTGAGAAAAAGCGCAGCCCCAGCTGTAATGAATGTTCCCCTCGGCCGCAGGGCTGGTGGGACACGAGTCCCCCGTGGGCTGTGGGACACGTGGGTCCCAGCTGGCAGATGCAGGGACAGACCTCTCTGCAAAGGCTGCTGCTGATGCTCGAGAGTTATTTTAATTCCTTTCTTCCCAGCTCCAGGTTTAGCTCCGGCATTCCGGAGGGTTAATCAGGTTCCCTGCTGTCAGGGTGAGAAGCACTGACTTCCCTGCACATCCTCCTGGACCACTGGTGCTGCAAGGGGACATTGCTGGGGGGAATATCCCGCGTCCCCGGTGGGCTCCGTGCCTGCTCAGCCTCCCCTGCACGCAGGGGGGAGCATCCTTTTCACAAACAACTTGCCGAAACTTTAGAGCACAACTCGTGAGAGAGCTCCAAATGAGCACACGGGCACTACAGCAGGGCCACAGCTCCTGGGGGAGGTGGATCAGTCCTGCAAAATCAAATAGGATCTTCACCCATCGCCCTTACGGGTGATACCTGGTCCTGCTCCAGGTCCCTGCACAGCAACAGCAACCAGGGAAGTCAAGATTTGTGCTTCAGGCTCTAACACACTCCTTGGAGGGATAAAACCTCACTCATCTCCGACAGAGGTGGGACCTCTGGACCCAGAGAGGCATATCCAGGTGCACTTCCCAAACTGGGAGAAAGAGAGGACAGAAAAACTGTTTGGAGACCACTGTGCCATAAAGGCAGCCTGCTTGAAACAGAGCTGCTTCCTCCTTAGCCTGAACTTCGTTAAAATGCTGAACGCAGGATGAATTAATTAAAGCAATTATTATGCGGCTATTTTATTCATCTGCTACCTACTTTGATTGATTGTATGACTTTGGTTAATAAATATTGAATAAGTGTTAATTAATTGAATTAATTAATCGCTGGTTCATTCACCTATCAGTCACCTATCCCTCATTTCCATGCATGAGCTGTGTCCTGAAAAGTTTGTCCCAAGGAGCAGCTCCCCAGGGGTTCAGCCCCAGGCAGCGGGGCAGGGATGGGGTCACTTACCAAAGGGCAGGATGAAGAAGAAGGGGAACCAGCAGAGGATGAAAACACCCACGACGATGGCGAGAGTCTTGGCTGCCTTTTTCTCCCGGGAGAACTTGAGGAGACGCACGGAGAGGGAGCTCCTGAAGTTGTGCCCCTTGCTCCGGGTGCTGGAGAGAGGCTCCTCCAGCACGCTGCGGCAGTGGATGCGCAGCACCACCTCCATGGACTTGTTCCTCTCCTTCTTGACCCCAGCCTCCAGGCTCCGGGTGGTGCGCCTGGCCACCACGTAAATCCTGAAGTACATCACCAGGATGACCATGAGGGGCAAGTAGAAGGAGAAGAGGGAGGAGAACAGGGCATAGCCCGGCTCCTCCGTGATGCTGCAGATGCTCTCGTCCGCCGGCGGCGGCTCCTTCCAGCCCAGCAGCGGCCCGATGGAGATGACCATGGAGGAGAGCCAGACCACCACGAGGATGACCCCCGCCTTCCTCTCGGTCATGATGGTGGGGTACTTGAGGGAGTACTTGACGCCGATGTACCTGTCCACGGAGATGATGCACAGGCTCATGATGGAGGCAGAGCAGCACAGCACGTCCACCGCTGCCCAGATGTTGCAGAAGATGCGCCCGAACGCCCAGAAGCCCAGCACCTCCAGGGTGGCCGAGAAGGGCAGCACGGTGGTGCTGAGCAGCAGGTCGGCGATGGCCAGATTGACGATGAAGTAGTTGGTGACCGTCTGCAGGTGCCGGTTGCAAGCCACCGACAGGATGACCAGGATGTTCCCCACGATGGCCGAGAGGATGAAGACCGCCAGGAAGACCCCGACTCCCACCGCCTGCACATCCAAGGCGAAAGTCAGCGTGGTGCCGTTGCCCTCGGGGGTCTCCTCCCCTTGCAGCCCCCAGGACCGGTTGGCAGCGCTCTGGCTGCCTTGTCCCGTCCGGTTCCCACTCAAGCTGCCATTGCTCAGCTCGGGGAAAGTCATTGTAGAAAAAGTCCGGGCTCCATGGAGGGCGAGGAGAAAGCGGTGCCGAGGCGCAGCTCCCCCGGCATCATCCCCGGCTGACAGCCCCCGCCAAGACGCGCTCCGCACCTCGCTCGGGATGGAGGGAGGGATGGAGAGAGAGAGAGAGGGAGGGAGGGCAGGACGCGCTGCCGGTCGCCCCCCGCCCGCTTCACGCCGCCCGTCCGCGCTGCCCCCCGTCCCCGCTGTCCCCGCTGAGCCCCGCCGCCGGCCCGCCCGGGGGGGCAGCGCGGTCAGAGCCCCCCCGCCGCCCTCGCATGCTCCGGGGGCTGCGCTGGGCACGGGCGGCAGCGCCCGGCGGCTCCGCGGCTTCGCGCTCGGACCGGGAGCGGCGGGAGGGGCCGGACGGGCCGGGGGCGGGCGGGAGCCCCGCGCGTCAGGTGCCGCCGGGGGAGGAGGAGGAGGTGGAGGAGGAGAGGAGGAGGAGACGGCAGCAGCGGCAGCGCTGCTTTGCTGGACGAGGCGAGCCCGGGGCAGAGTGAAAACGGCAGCAGAGCAGGCGGGGAGAGGAGAGATGATGGAAGGGGGTCCAGGCGAGATGATGGTGGGGGGGATTCAGGCACGCTCTGGGAGGAGGCAGCCCCCGGGAGGGTCTCGCAGCACTGGGGTGCAGCCCCAGGAGGATCACCCAGCAGTGGGGTGCAGCCCCCAGGGGGATCTCCCAGCCCTGGGGTGCACTCCAGGAGGGATCACCCAGCAGTGGGGTACACTTTAGGGGGATCACCCAGCAGTGGGGTGCACTCCAGAAGGGATCACCCAGCACTGGGGTGCAGCCCTGAAGGCATCACCCAGCAGTGAGGTGCATTCCAGGGGGATCACCCAGCCCTGGGGTGCACTCCAGGAGGGATCACCCAGCTCTGGGGTGCACTCCAGAAGGGATCACCCAGCAGTGGGGTGCACTCCAGAAGGGATGACCCAGCCCTGGGGTACAGCCCAGAAGGGATCACCCAGCCCTGGGGTGCACTCCAGGAGGGATCACCCAGCCCTGGGGTGCACTCCAGGAGGATCACCCAGTCCTGGGTGCAGCCCCGGGGGCTCGGCTCTCCCTCCCGTCACCGCCGGGGGGCAGCAGAGCGCAGGCTGTGCCCGGCGGGTCCGCGCCGCGGGGTCCCGGGGCTGCGGGGACAGCGAGGGTGACACCATCCCAAGGACATCCCCCGTGACGGGACCCCCGCCACAGCACCGAGCAGGAGACTGCCCTGCCAGGCTGGCCTGTCCTCCCCCAGCCCCAGCACCCCACCAGGAGGATGCCCTGCCCCGCTATCCTGTCCCCCCATGCTCCAGCATCCCACTGGAAGGATGCCCTGCCAGGTTTCCTTTGTGGTCCTGCGTTCAGAGCTTTCATCAAGCATCCCTCCCCTGACAAACCCTGTCCCCCCATCCTGCCCTGCCACCCCAGGCATCCTGCTCAGGGTGCAGGCATCCCCTCATGAGCTCCTTCCCAAGGGAACAGTCCTGGTCTTGCACTCAGGGACAGCTCCATGCCCGTGATCCCTGTAGCAAAGCTTGGACACAGCAGCTTGTGACTATAACATATAGGCACATATTTCTGGCTAATTTAAACGGGGCTGGGTTTTTTTCCCACTGATAAAAGCAGATCCTGTTTACACTGGTTTCCTCCCAGTGACCTGCTGCCTCCATACATCGCGATGGGGGCTGACCCCGGTGGTGAACAGGGGCTCTCCCTCAGCTTCTTTCTACTGTACACAGGAAATATTTCCTTGCAGTGTGTTTATCCGTGATTTTTCAACTTTTCTTTCTTAAAAAAATAGGTTTTTTTAAAGGACAGGCCAATTGGACAGTGGGATTATTTAGCTGGTGCTGCCAGAGCATGGGAGATCTGTAGGTTCACATGGTATGAGAGTGGACAAAAAATATTAGAGCTTATTTATTCCTTTATTTCCCTTGATAATCATTGCAGGAAATGACACATTTTTGCTTTTCCTCATTTCTTTCATGCACTTTTTTCTTCCTTAAGGTTTCACCCAACTTCCTTGAGCTGGGTTTTTGGTCCCGCTGAGAACAAGGAAACTGGAAAACACAAGAAAATAGGAACAAATATTTCACAAGGAAAATGTTCATAGTGATGGTTTTGCTTAAAATAACCCCCCCAAAAATCCTTTACAGCTTTTTTAATGTGACTTAAAACGAAAAAAAATAGCCCAAACACCCAACACTTGAGGTCAAATTAATTTTCCATGTGTTTTGATGAAAACATGTCAGCCACCAAAATGAAGGATGGTTTCTTACTGGGATGCTAAACTCAGCATGGGAAGATCTCATCCCTTGGAATTTTATAGCCCTGTCTTTGCAGCAACACAGATTGCTGTGGAGATAAATATATCTCATCTAATCTATCACCCAGAGATAAAGAAAACATGTGCCTCTCTCCAAAGTGAAGGCTGGGCTTGCAGCTTCTCATGCACAGCGGGATTTTAACCACGTAGGAAGGAAAGAGAGGTTCATTAGGGTGAAGATTTTGGATCTGCCCTGACCCTGCCCTCCCTGGGTGAGCTCTCCTCTTCTCCTCATGTCTCCAAACACAACTTTGTCCCTTTTGCTGAGGGGTTTGAGCTGGCATGGACTGCAGGGTTTGGATGGGGTGCAAGGATGGGATGGGAGAGCTGAAGGGGCGGTTTTTGGTGGGGGTGAGAGCCTGGAGGTGCCACATTTGCTCCAACCACACAGAGAACCCTTGAGCTGGCACTGCTGCCTTTGCCCTGCCCTCCAGGGCAGGGAGAGATCACGTCCTGTCCTGTGCTGTCACTGCAGCTCAGCTGAAGCACATCAGAGCTCGCTGCCATCCCATCACCTCCTTGCTTTTCATCTGTCTCCTTGTTTCTCTCCGAATCAGGGCCATTATGGGTAATTTAATGAGGAACAGGTTTGTACTGATGCACTTAAACCCAAATAAAAGTGTTGGGGTAAGGCTGAGTGGAGGAATTGAAGCAAACACACACAGAGATGTGTGGGCACCTGGGATCTTGCCAGTCAGGAGGTGCAGCTCTTCCTTCTTTGTATCTTACATCCCTTTCCTCCCTCTATTTTACCCTTTTGGGGCAAAGGTTGTGCTGGGGTTCAGGCAAGTGTCATTTGGTCATGTGAATAGGGAACTTTAGATAAATAAAAATACACACACACACCTGGTGAGCAGTGTCTGCCACACTGTAATTCCATGTTCTGCCCGAGTCTTGGAAAGGAAAGGCAATTTTTTTGGTTCAAACATCAGAGCTTAAAGGATTTTGATCAACATTTGCAAACACTCTGGGCTTTATAACAAGGAGAGTGGTGCCATGGGTGGAAGGTGTCCCTGCCCATGGATATAAATGATCTTTAAGGTCCTTTCCTACCCATTCCATGATCCTGTGATTCTACCCTTGCTCTGCAAAGGAGGATTATCCATGGTTCATCTCCCTGCAGCATCTCTCAGATCCAGAGCTGGCAGAAACGGATCCAGCTCCCAGAACAGCGGCAGATTCACAACATTTTAGTGCTAGTGAAGGTGGGTTTGCCTTGCCTTGGGTAGGACATCCAAACATCCTCAGGGAAGCCAGGATCAGCCTTCACTGCTTTTCCTCTGAGGTCATGTCCAGCTCTGCTGCCTCCTGTGCTGATCCAGCCCTTCAAACATTTTAAAAATGGGCTAAAAGTGGTTGCAAGGGATGGTTCAAACCTGTTTTGCTGCACCTTTTGTTTCCAAACATGGGAACTCCGGAGAAATTGGAGGTCAGGACAATAACTGGAAGATGTAATGGGCAAAACCTGGACTGGGCAATTGCTGCAGAGCATTAGAAATGGGGGGAATTTTGATTTTAATTGTGAACAAAGTGTGGAGTGTGTGTAGTTTGTCCATCTTTGTTGGTGTTGTGATGTTATTCTTTCTCAACCTAAATGATTCCATGAAGTTATTTTGACTTTGTTGGGGTGAATTCTTTTTGTTGATGTAAGTGAAGTTTTTGTGCTGAATGCATGTTTTGTTGGTATTTTTGTATTTCTGCAGTTTTATTTAAGTCTAGGAAAAATCAGGCCAGGTTTTGAATGTTTATGGCTTAATTAATGAGGCGGGAAGGAGAAGGAAATAGCTGTTGTTAACTGAATGATAAAGGTGGGGGAAAAGAAACTTTGAGCATCCTCTTGTGATATCCACCTAAAACTGCTCGGACACAGATCACAATTCCCTTTCCCTTTGCCTTCCTGCTCCCACAAACCCTCCCAGCCTCTCTCACATCAATGCCAATGCTGCATTTACTGTTTTTCTCCAGTTTTCTCCTTTTCATCTGAATGTGGCTGCTCTGGGTATGGTTTGTTTTTTAACTGTTTGCTCCCCTGCTCGGTGCTGTGATCCCATACCACACATGGGAAGGACGATGGAGATCAGATCCAAGCCCCTTTCCTGAAGATGGATTTGTCTTTTCCAAAACCTCCCTTCATGGTGGCTTTCTTCTCCTTCAGTGGACTCCCTGTCCTCTTGGTTGGAAGGTTTCTGGTCTAGTCTGCACATTTTTTTGCTTGCCAGCTGATGCAGGCAGCAATTTATTGCCTCCCTCTTACAGGTTTTTAATTTAATTTTGGAGCAATTGAATAGGAAAAAAAAAAAAGGAAAAATAATCACAGAATGGTTTGGGTTGGAAGGGACATCAAAAGCCATCTCTTTTCACCCCCTGCCATGGGCAGGGACACCTTCCACCATCCCAGGGTGCTCCAAGCCCCTTCCAGCCTGGTCTTGGACACTTCCAGGGATCCAGGGGCAGCCACAGCTTCCCTGGGCACCCTGTGCCAGGGCCTCACCACCCTCACAGGGTGCAATTTCTCCCCAATATCCCATCCATCCCTGCCCTCTGGCAGTGGGAAGCCATTCCCTGTGTCCTGTCCCTCCATGCCTTGTCCCCAGTCCCTCTCCAGCTCCCTTGGAGCCCCTTTAGGTACTGAAAAGGTCTCTGAACCCCTCCAGACTGGACAATTCCAAATCTTTCAGGCTGTTTCCTTAGCAGGGGTGGTCCAACCCTTGGAGAATCCCTGTGGCCTCCTTTGGACCCCCTCCAACAAGTGCAGCATGAACCCAGAGCTGGACACAGCAGTGCAGGTGGGGTCTCAATGCCCTCCCTTGGATAAAGAATTAACAAACACCTGAACTCCTTTCTGACCGTGCTCTCAGTGCAGGGAAGGTGCTTTGGCAGATCCCTGCTGAGATTTGCAGTGAACTCTCTGAGAACCAGAAATATTTTGGCTTTCTGGATGCAAGAGTGGAGGAGCGAGGCTGAGGCAAATCAGAGCCCCTCCAAACTCCCAAAAAAGGGGGATAAAATGAAGTGGCAAAGCACCTTTCAGGGCATAAAGTGAGGTGGCAAAGCATCTTCCAGACCATCTGCCTATGGACACACAAGGAATGTGGGCATTTAGGAGGTGCAGGCCTCTACCCCACATCTCATTGAGCAGGAGCCAAGGAGAGAGGCTGGATTTTTGTGTGGAAGGGGAAGAGCTCTGAGGGCCATTCTGCTGTCTGGGAGGCCGAGGCAGGTGGGATGGGCAGATAGGACAAGCAGATAAGTGTGGTTTATAGGGCTGGTGGGACATGTTTGTTGTTTCAGTGGGAATGTTGATGTGTTCAAAATGAAGCATTCCTCAGGGATGTTCCTTTTTTTTTGCTCTGTTAAAAGCCATGTAATAAAACACTCCAATACCAGGCAGAACATTTTAGATCCACTTTTCAAAACACTTTTTCTTTTCAGGGAGGAATGAGCAAAACAGAAGGCCAATTACTTCAGAATTACTAGAAGAATTAGCAATTAGCAGAAAAATTGCTAATGACGATGTAAAAAGAGCAGCCACGGATGTATAGAATGAAATAAATAACAGCAAGAAAGATAAATCACAGCAGAACCAAATATATAAATAAAAATGCTACAAAAGGTCAAAATTGCAACAAAGAATTGCTCTGTTATCGCACAAAAATATTTCTGTTGGCAGTTTTATTTCTTCGCGAGGTTTCACTTCACCGAAATGTCAGCATTTATTTGCCATTGCTCTATGTTTTCCTACCAGCTGGAAATCCAGGCCATCAGCTGCTTCAAGTGGCAGGTATGGAATGAGCCCTGAACCAAAGCCCCTCTGATTTGTCAAGGTCTGACTCTCATGGTTCATTCTTTGGCTCATAAGTAAAAGACCGAAAAACAGTTTTTGGGAAAAGGACACCAAACTGGGGCTTCATGGAATCACAGAATATCCTGAGCTAGAAGTGGCCCACAAGGATCATCCAGTCCATCTCCTGGCCCTGCACAGACACCCCAACAATCCCACCCTGGGAATCCCTGGGAGCGTTGTCCAAACCCTCCTGGAGCTCTGGCAGCTTTGGGGCTGTGTCCATTCCCTGGGGAGCCTGGGCAGTGCCAAGCACCTTCTGGGGGAAGAACTTTTCCTAAAATCCAACATAAACCTCCTCAAAACCAGCTCCAGTCCTTCCCTTGGGTCCTGTCCCTGTCACGGGGAACAGAGATCAGAGCTGTCCTTGGGGAGGAGCTGCAGACCCCGAGGAGTCTCCCCTCTGTTTCCTCCAGATGAAACCACCCAAGAGACCTCAGCCACTCCTTGTATGGCCCCTTCACCATCTTCACAGCCCTCTTTTGGACACTCTCTAATAGCTTTGTATCCTTCTTGTGTGATCCACAAAGGCGTTGTCATGATGTTGTTCCATCCTGTCAATCCTAAGGCAGCCAGAAAGCCGGAAAAATCATTGTCCCAACAGCTGATCTTTCGATGGACAGCGAGCTGGGGAGACAAATGGAGATGTTGGGAGGAGAGAAGGATTTACAAAGAGGACCCTGAGTGTTTGGCTTGAGGACTTGCCTTTAGCAATCAGGACCAGGGGACAATTGCAGCATGTGAGGATGGCCAAGGGGTTGCTCGGTTGGCAGAGGTGGGGCAAAAAGCTGAGTTGACCACGTGTGTTAGTCTAGGTCAGGAGGGTTCTTTAGAAGCAAAATAATGATCTTGATTCTGATAAAACCCAAAATACTTAAGCCTTTTGTAATTCTCTTTTTAGGATGCATAAATATAAAGATAAATAAATATGTACAATTTCTGTAAGTTCAAGTTAGGTTGTAATTTTTCCCAGGAGCTCGTTTGCTTCCTTGAGGGAACAGAGGGAGCTTGCAGGCTTCCACACTTCAATTTAACACAAATAAGTACAAGCAAATATTAAAACATGGCACAAAAATGAGTGGCACAGGCTCAGACTAAAATTAGACTCTGCAAACTGGGTGGTGCTCCTCAACTTTGCCTTCAGCTGGAATTAACCAGAGTTACTTTAGCAGCTACCTTGTGACAGACTAAAAAGACCTGGGTTCAACGTGTGTGAGGCTTTGGGTTGTTTTTAATAAGCCACCTGAAATATGAAAGGATGAGGAATAAATTTCAGACTCCTTTATTTCTGTGGCATAAAGGAAGTTCAGCCCCTGGCTGGGCTCTTCACCTCGTGTCCACTTGGGGACATTGGTCAATAAAATGTGTGTTTGATGCCAACAACCTGTGAGCAAGGACTCGTGGTGAAGGCACAGCCATGGCATGAGGGTGGCTCACTCTGAAAGCTTCACCTGGAAGACAATTTCTCTTGCACTGATGTCTTCAGTCTCCAGCTTTGTGTGGCTCCTATTTCCTGGTGGTGGTTTCTCTGTTTTCAAAGCAAAGGTTGGGCTGAGCTCAGCCATCTCTCTGCATCAGAATCTTCAGGGTCTCTGACTCTAGTCTGAGCAATTAGGGGCTGAGAGAGTTGCATCTCGTTTGTAAAGCCTGGATTTTTTCTTCTGATCAAATGTTATCCTTTGCAAAGTGGAGTCCTATTGCAGCACTGAAAGCAGGAGAACATCTCCTCATCCCTGTTTCAGCACCTTGTTGATCAGCTCAGCCTCCTCTGCCATTCCCATGAAAGTCAGAAATGCATTTTTGGGTCTTTTTCACTTGAACCCTCATGCTCTGCGGATCTCCCTATTAAGCCAACAAGAAATGTCCCCCTGAGTGATGTTAAACGTTGCTTAGTCTGGGAATATTATTTCCAATAAAGAGATTGCACTTGAGCAAATATCCAAATTTGAGATGTATTTGAGTAATGTCTCAAGCTGCTGGTCTGAATATTGAATCTACTGCAACTCACAGAGCTGAAAGAATAATGAATTTAGGAACAAACAGGAGTACCAATGGCCACGTGAAGGCATTAGCCAGATGTTTGCTTTGAGCAGGGCACATGTGGAAGTGCCTTGTTCTCTTCCCCCTGGCTCTTGAGTGACTCCAGGGTTGCATTTCAGCTTTAGAAGCCAGAAGAGAACAACAGATTTGTCCTGGCCAGTAAAAGCAAAACCACATTACTGAGAGCTCTCTAGTCTGGGGGTGAACAGGTCAGAGGAGGCCCATTAGGAGACATTTAGCTAAAGGAATGACCTTATTGCACTGGCTCTGGTGTTTGGATGGCAGCATCAGTTTCTTATTAGCTGTTTCCAAGTGCTCCTGGGTTGCTCTGTCACTGCAGCCAGTGAACTTGGCCTTGCAGGGCAGGGCTTTCTGCTGGCAAGAGGAGAACGGGCAGTGGATGGAGAAAAACGTGCCTGGGGCTCCAGGGCTTGGCAGAGCAGCTGCTTTGGGAGCCAGGGGCCACGTGCAGATGCATTTTCCAGGTGAATGCCCATCCAAGATGTAGCAGGAATGCCCTTGCAAAGCTTAAATGAGATGTCTTGAGTCAGACTTGCCACTGTAAGGATGGCTCTTCAGGTGGGAAAGGTTACGGAGCTGCAGCTTCCAAATCTCTTCACTGGTGGTTTTGCATTTTGGTACAAGTACTATCTCTGCAAATGATATTTGAGGAGGTTTGGAATTCTTCCATGCAGTTCCCAAATCCCATGGAAGTTCAGCAGCCTCACCAATGGCTGCTGAGAAGGGGGGATGGTCACCTCCTCCTCCTTTTTGCTGCTCCAAGGGACCATGGGCAGCACTGCTGGGTGAACTTTAAACCACAAAGCTGAAACTTTTCAAGTAACCACCTGGTGATTGTAGCATACACCTTATTTTCTGACCTACCAGGGATGAGGGTGGTAGATCCAAACCCCAAAAGTAGGATCAGACCTCCCACTGGTGAGGAGGTAGCATGATTTACTGAGTATGCCTTTCAAATTATACATTCCGTGTGGAAGGAAGGGGTTGGAAAGAAATTTCAGAAATATTTTGCCTATTATCCCACAGTTAAAAACAAAGAAACAAAGGTATTAACCAAGATCCTTCAGGGAAAGGAGCCAAATTTTCTGTCTCTACGTTTAGATTTCCTGGGTCACCATGGTCCCTGTTGAGCCAGGCTCAGTTGCCCCTCAAAGCTGCAGGTTGTGAAGTTTGAGAGAGTTTAATTTTAGTCTGAGGATGTTTTGGCAACACCAATGTGCAAAGAGCCACCATTTAACAGACACTATTTTTGCCTGGGGATATCTCATGTACCTCCATTCTTTTTCCTTTTCAGGAATTTCCTTGGTAGTCATAGAAGCCTAGAATCATGGTTTGGGTTGGAAGGGACCTTAAAAATCATCTCAGAGTGTTTGGTAGGGTCATGATTTCTTCTGGTGGTTAATCCATAGTGTTGGTCTGTGTTAGTACCTCCCAGGAGAAATCCAGGTTGACATAAAAATCAGGAGTAAATTCCCAGAGGGATCTATCCAAATTAATCTTTCTGATCCTGGTGATCAGGGATCTTGAGATCTAATGAGTCAATCAGACAAAAGATGCGACTCCCAAAGACTCGTGGAAAATGCTTTGGAGAAGACAATGAATAATCTGCTTGCCTCAGCTGCATAAAGAGCTGAATCAGGTCAGAGAATCGATCATCATTAAAAATGTCATCATTATTTTTAGTAGAAACTGGAATAAAAATATGCAGGGAGGAAAAGAATTAAAATACATTTCTGGAAAAGTGCGTGTTATCAGCAGCTTGACAGCCAGTGGGAGAAAATGGTGCAGATTAGAGGCAGAAATCTGGGAAGTGAGGCAGAGAGAAATTAGCAAGAATACACTGAAAAACAGTAGGAACCCAGCACATTTTTTTCCAGCTTCTGGGTTGGAGCAGCAGCTGATTGCAGGCCATGATGCAGGAGCGAGCAGGGAAGTGCAGTAATGTGATACAGATGTCCCAGCAGCGAGTGAATCCTTGGTTTTGACAGCAGCTCTCTGGAATTCAGGAAATAACTGTGGTTAGATGCTAATGCTTTCTCCTGCTTTGCTTTGCTTCCAGGATGAGGGAAAATAAAACATGAAAAATGGACACAGGAGTTATGGAAAGCTGAGAGGCTGCTCATGGAGTTTGTTTTTCCCTCCGGTTGTTTGAAGCTGTGTTTGCTGGAGGAAGTGTGAGGAGCAAATGTTTGCCTTAGGTTCTATTTGTTCACGGAGAATAAAGCAACCTATTCCTGGAGCCAGCACAGACCAGAACTCAGGTCCTCACCATCCAGGAATGCGTCCTCATTCCAAATAATTCCATGTATTGGGGTTACCATGGCAGAATGCTGAGAGAGGGTCAGGAGAGAGGGTGAACCTGAGCAAAATTAGCATGAACTAATTGCTTGTTGAATCCTAGGGAAATAATTTGTTTAGGAGAGCTCTAACACCCAGTTGTGCATTTTCAACACCACAATGTATGAAAAATCTCTTTGTAGAACAGTGGCCCACCTGTGACCACTTCTTATTTTATGGGTGCAGTACTGTACTGGTGAGAAATTCTGGATTTTCCTGCTCAGTGGACCCATCTTGACAGTGATGGCTCTGGCACAGCTGCCAAATTATGATTATCTGAGATTGGATATTCTTCTGGCTGCAGATTAGCTGCTAAAGCAAAATTCAGCCAAAATTGCCAAGAAATGCATTAAAGGAGAGAAAAAGGGCTGGTGAGATAAAGACAGAGATAAATAACAGGAGAAGTTGTGGATGATCCATCCTTGGAAGTGTTCTAGGCCAGGTTGGGCTTTGGAGCAAATTGGTCTAGTGGAAGGTTTCCCTGCCCATGGCAAGGGTGTGGATTGAGATGGTCTTTAAGGATCCTTCCAATCCAAACTTTTCTGTGATTTTATGAATCTGTGATTCTGTGGTATCAACTCTGCCTCCAGCTGCAGGTGGAGAATGCACCTGTACACTCTGGTGAGAGTTTAGGTGGTAAATACTGAGCAGAGGACACAGCAGAGGACCTGCTCTGCTCTTAGGCTCTTTCCTAGACTGTTGTCACTGCCACAGAAAATTTTCTAGAATTTTT
Organism: Eopsaltria australis; assembly: GCA_034509425.1. Classification (NCBI taxonomy): domain Eukaryota; kingdom Metazoa; phylum Chordata; class Aves; order Passeriformes; family Petroicidae; genus Eopsaltria; species Eopsaltria australis. Next base: position 1,769,068 of record JAVTVJ010000447.1, on the reverse strand, counting down.
TGTCATCCCAGCAAATCCTCTCTTCGTGTTCATGCTGGGAAAAATGGAGGAGTGAGGCCATTGCATGAGATGATTCACTGATCTTGTCCCCCCAGAATTTCCTGCATTGGAAACTGGGAATCATTAAATGGAATAATGAAATGGAATCATAAAATGTTTGGGGAAGAACCAGAGATAAAACAACTTGCTACAGGCCAAGCAGCAGGACTCTGCTTACATGTAGAGAAGACTTCTGGTCTCCTGAGTTTCCACCAGGCTTCAGAGAATCCTAGGGGTTGGAAAAAGTCTCCGTAATTGAGTCCAACCTTTGGCCAAACCAGACCAGAGCACTGAGTGCCACTGCTCATTTCTTGAACAATTCCAGGGATGCTGAAAGCAGCCACCACCTCCCTGGGCAGCCTGTTCCAATGCTTAACCACCCTTTCTGGGGAGAAATTCTTCCTGAATTTATATTCTTTTTATGGTATTGATGCTATGAATCATAAAAACTTATGGGTCTGACAAAGGGGCCTGATGGCAAAATTTAGTGTAAAAAACCCCTTCATGTTCCTGGTCCATGTAACTGTTTTTGAATAGTTCCATGGGCATTGGCTAATTCTTTAAAACTAATGAGCTGGATTCATGAAGGAAAAACTAATTTGGGTTGTTTTTTTTTTTACAACAGCTTGAAGTGCTGAAGCTGAATGTGGTGAGGACGGTGTGATACATCCAGCTGGAGCAATGCCTTCAGGTGTGTCAGTTCAGGGGCTGAAGGAATTATCTCCTTTCACACAAGCCACCTCAAAATGCCACGAGCTCTTGGCTCTAAAATAGATAGTTCCATAAATACCTTGGGTTTCTGTGAACTAGCCCAGAGCTCAACAGGGTAAAACAACAAGCCCCAAGAAAGTTAGCAGTGGGAAAGAAAACACAGACCATTGTGGCACTCCATAAATCAGGACATTCTGAGCTGAAAGCAATGGTAGGCTGAGGGAATGGGCTGGAGGATGTGTCGTGTTTTCATGCCGTGTTCTGGCTCTCCCTGACTCTGTTCAAGGCAGACAATTTTAAAGTTCAGCTCCAGGAACATCAGCAATGGAGAGCCCTTCTCAGCAAAATGCACATCTTTGATGCCTCTGTGCCACATGGGTGAGCCACATTGACACCTCAGCAGTGTCCTGTTAGGACTGATGTGTGTCACTGACTTGTGCTGCCCCTTCCATCCTCTGATCTACTCCAAACAAGAGTCTAGAACAGAGTGATGGGCTCAGTGGATGGCAGGACTGGCAGGAAGGGAGGTGTCTTGGGTTACAATGTAAGATGTAACCAAAAGCTTGTATTCTGTTACCATTCTAAAACCAGGTGGGGCAGTGTTCTTTATCTCTTCCATGACCCATCCTCCCTCCAGGGGGATATTTTGTGTTAATGGGCCATCGAGTCTCACTGCATGACTCATAAAATTGCATCATCCCACTGTGAGATGCTCTGCCCAGGGGGAGGAACCAAGCATTCCTACCTGGATATAATCTGAGATTTGGAACACCACAGGCAGCCTCTTCCACTGGTTTCCCAGAGGAAGACCAGACCCTTCTAAACCACCACTGGACTGTCAGAAGAAAACCATACCCTCCTACACCTATCCTCCTCATCTACACTCCCAGAGGACTGCAGCCACCATTTAATCAGACTGCTACCAACACCCTGACTGCCAGGGTGTCAGTTTGTATTCTGACACTGTCAGTTTTTCTGTATTATTGCATTTATTTTAATTTTCCTATTCAATTGTATTTCTGACTTGGGATCTCCCACTGGTTTGCTTTCAAACTGGTACAGGAGGTGGACCTGCCCTTGTCCTGGTAGCGCTCCTGACCACATGGCAGGCTCAGTGTGTGCTCAAGCTCTCTAAGCCAGGCTGAAGGAGGGGAGGAGAACCTGGGACAGTCTTCTGGGAAGCAGACTTCCAGATCTATCCCAAGATGAAGGGTCTAAAGCTCTTATCTGAGCTCTGTCTTGGTCCTCTTTGCTTTTCTGGCCGTGAGCGTTGTATTTTCCCATAATGACTGGTTCAGGATCACCAGACTGGCTAATGACCTGGAATAATTTCATAAGAGATGAACCCGGACTGGGACTCAGCCAAGACACATAAAAGGTTCAATTACCTGATTAGGGGATGAGCTTAAGCCAATTTGCAAGCAAAAACAAGGTCTGTGGGATTTAAGTCAGTTCTTATCATGGTCATCATCTCAGGACAAGAAATGTAAGAGGGATGAATCTCCCTGTGGTTGGCAAAGATTAGAAAATGTGTTATTTCCTTCTCATATGACATGCTTAATTCCTAAGTATCTGCTGGACAGCTCGGGTGGATTCTTGCAGTGCTGACTTTCCCAAAACAAGGCTACAACCTTCCAAACCACGTGCTCAAAGCAGCCTGCTCCTGGTAGAAAAGAGAGATTTGCTTGATTGGAGCTTCTCTCCAGAAACTGGGTTGGCTCCTCAGTGGCAGATCCTGGTGATGGCCATGGAATTGAGATGTGTGGCCAAAGCAGGACGTGCCAGGGTGTGACACGTTCTCAGATTACTGGGTTGTTCATCCAAATGCTCTTACACAAGCTGACCAGTGCAGGCTTATTAATTTTGTACATTTGTATTTTATTCTTGTCTCTAAGTCTTGGCGAGCACAATGAATCATCATGGACACCCCACGCAGAGAACATTCTTTTAGCTGGATGTGTTCAAATTAAGGAGAAGAAAATCTCCTAAAAAGCTCAGAAAGCTGCAGGATTTTATCAAAATTCACAGGCAGTGTGTCTCTGATTAACAGAAATTGGTGGTGAGGCCACGGGGTGCCGAGAGAAGCTGTGGCTGCCCCTGGAACCCTGGAATTGTCAAAGTTCAGATTGGAGACAGCTTGGAGCACCCTGGGATAGTGGAAGGTGTCCCCACTCATGCCAGGGAGTGGGAACAGGATGGGCTTTAAGCCCTTCCAACTCAAACCTTTCTGTGTTTCTATGACATCTTCATCAAGTGCCAAAACCATCTTCCAGCTCTCAGTGTGAAATGCAGCTTTGAATCCATTCCTGGAAAATTAGCTGAATTAATCATGGTGATACCTGTTGGTAATGAAAGGAACTCTTTGACATGCCTGGAAAGGAGAGTGGATAAAGAACCTGGAAAACTCTGGACATTAATGAGCCCTAATTTTTGATGGGCAGCTGAAAAAATAAACCCAACCAACCTAACAAATCTAAGCAGAGGAAAAAAAGAGATGTTGTGACTTTTAGTGGAATAGGTACAAACAGCTAAGAACATGAAGAAAGGAGTCTGGATGAGACTAAATCAGCATGGATGAGCTTTAGGAAGAAATGGCAAGATATTGATGATGGTCTTTAGAAAAATACATTTGCTCAAATGGAAGAAGTTAAAACCCAGAAGAGAACTTTTTTTAAGCTGAAAAATTGTGGAGAACTGGCAATGCCCTAGGAAATTTCTGTTAAAGGGAGACGTACAGACTATTGCAACATGGAAAGAAACTTTCTTGTCAGAATTAATGCTACTGGAAAGAAACAAGAAGTCAGACTAAAATTGGGGAAAAATTATTTTTGTATCAAGAAGGCGTTTCAAAGGATCTGGACTTGACAACATTCGCCTGTGTGTGTGATGGGAGGTTAACTGGAATAACCCACAGAGCTATGGAAATGACCTTTGGGAACTTGGGGTGGGGTTGAGATGGGAAAAGAGTTACAGGGTGGCAGTCTTTGGAGAGGAGGATACAGTGAGCCAGCATCATTCCAGATTTCAGAATAATGTTGAAATAAATCCTCAGTCTGTAAGTGGGAAGAAGACAACAGAGGCATGAATAACAGCCAAACCTTAAAAATTTTTAAGGACAACCTATACTGCAGAATTTTAATTTAATTTTTTTTTTTTTTTTTGACAAAACAGTGGGCCTGGAGAATTGGAAAAAAACCCCATAGATATTAGATATGACTTAAGGTCTGGACATTATTTATTAAATAATGTCCTAAGCAATTTTGAGAATTAAAGATTAGATAATGCTGCTATTTATTGTACTGGAATTTGACTGAAAAATAGCAAAGCATTCACAACTATTCCCTGGGAAATATGAGACCACAATGATGTATTAAGAAACAAAAGCATAAATCTCCATAGGGCAGGTACCAGTCAACAATTTTTATTACTGGATTTGAAATTCTACAGACTGTTCAGATTTGCAATCCATGTGCATGTGCAGAAGGACAAGACTGAAATCCGAAGTTATCTGGATTGGGAAAAACATCTGGAAAAAAAATAAAGTCAAGTTCAATAAGGCCAAATGTAAAATTGTAGCCCCAGAAGGAGCAATCAGCTGGGTGATGCAGGAGAGTGGATGAATGACAGCAGAACACGAGGAACATTTGTCAGGAATTCCCACTGCTGTGTGAGAGGAAAGTGTCCTGCAGAGATGGGAATGCATCAGGCTGTAAATAAAACACAGTCAGGTTCATAACAACGATTTTTCTCTCTCAAACCATTTTAATATGACAGAACACTCTTAAAATGGGTGTAATCACATTGCTGTGAATCTACTGGAAATTAATTTAGTATTTCCACATTCTATGCTTCTTCAGGGTTTGGTGAATTCTTATTACCTCTTATTACACTTTTAATTTGCATAGTAACCCAAAAAAGGAGCCAAGAGAGACAATGGGAGGGTTGTGTAATGATATGGTTGGTTTTGGCACAGAACTCCTGGTGACTTTGGTCTACAGAAAATTTCTGGTTAGTGATGAGCTCTTGTGTTAATTCAGAAAGGAGATGACAGGGGACTGTTGATGGTAATAGGGAGCACACGAGCAATTTTTGGCTGGTCAGCTGCTCTCCCAAATTCTGGGTGGTGCCACCTTTCTATGAAGGGGACCTCAGTCAGATCAAGGTGAACAAGGATTTAAAATTTAGAACATTCATTTGAACACATTTTTTTGGTCACTCTACTGGGAACGAGGGTGTCTGGCCAGCACATTGGTCTTGGCTGTGAGGTGAAACGTGGTTCAACTGGAATTTCATAGAACCATAACATCAAATTTCAGGTTAGAGGGGGTTTCCAGAGACCACTCAATCCAACACCCTGCTCAAAACAGGTTTCACTGGATCAGGTTGCTCAGGGCCACGTCCAGATGGCTCTGGAACACCTCCATGGAGAGATTATCGCTTTTATCACCTCTGGTTTTTAAATGTTTTTTAGAGGGGATGAAGGCGTGAATATTAAGGTTGTTTCAATCCTATGACAATCCCCAAAGCCAAAAATTCAAATAATGCAAGCTAAAGATGCTGAAAAGAACGAATTGAAAGTGCAGAATAATTAAAGAAAATCATTAAAAAAAGGATGGGAAGGAAGAGGGAAAGAGTTAATTCCCCTTTTGTACGGGTTGCAGTATGTACAGACAAAGAGATAACAGGGTGCTAATGTCCCAAATCCTGGAGTGTTTGGATTGGCACGGACAGCAGGACTAAGCCAGCTATAGTTAGATCTTGTTCCTCCATGTCCAGACAGGAATTTAAGGAGGGGTGAATCCTGCCAGCTCTTACCCAGACATGTGAAACTGCTGAGCCCAGCACCGCTACCTCGCTGAGGAAAAGTTTTCAAGACGCTGTGCCAGGCATGTCCCTTAAACAGATTTGTCTGTGATCCTTGCTCAGAAACATTCCCAAAACTTATCCAATTCCCAGGCCCTTTGGAAACCTCACCTGGCATTGATTCTGTTAGTATTTACAAATGCTGTGAATTATAGGTGTCACGTGGGCTGATAGCTGCAAAAAAGGGCTGTTATTTTTCATCCTCTGTGGTCAGGAATAACGGGGCTGCTCACGGGCCAGAAAGCATGATTTCCCATTTGGAGGAATTTAAAGAATTAATTGTTTGGCAGAACAAATGTACTTGTAAAACGAAGCGTCAGAACACATTTTGCCCTTTGATTCCCTCTAAAATTCTCAGATAAACCGACTTAACCCAGATACACAAATCACACACATCAGCTGTCCAGCAGGGAAAAAAAGGAATGCTGTGCCTAAAGGAACAAATACTCTGGATTTTAAAGGAGATGAAGTAACCTGAGATGTCTGAAATATTTTTTGATCGACAAACAATAAAAAATATTTTAAACAATTAAAAAATATTTTAAACAATTAAAAATATTTTAAACAATTAAAAAATATTTTAAACCATTTTTTTCTTGGTTTTTTCTACAGGTTTCTCCATGATTATTGAATTTTTTTTGCCTGGAATTCAGAGGGAGTTGGTCAAGAACCACATACATACATCCATTTCTAACCCAGGAATCCAGAAAATACCACAAACACTTGGCAGAGCCTGAATTCAATAAGAATCATTCCTGCTCTCCACCATTGTGCTGAAAATCCCAGCAAAGCATATAAGGAGGATTTATGTACACACCTATATGTATTTATGTATGTACTGAAAAGAAAAAAAAATTGGTTTATGTTGATTGATTTACAGTAGATTGTTTGAAGGAAAATATTTTTTTTGAGAAGAAACTAGAAATCACTGAGATCAAGAGCTCTGGCAGCCACATCACATTTTGGGAACACTAAATATTCCCAAGACAAAGAGCAGCTTATTTCTGGGATGTGTCACCCAGTTTACAGTTGCAGCAGATATATCTATAAATGTATACAGCCTGGAATGACAAACAAGGGGGAATGGAATCACATTGAAAGAGAGGAGGTTTAATGGGATATTGGGAAGGAATTATTCCTGTGAGGGTGGGGAGGCCCTGGCACAGGGTGCCCAGAGAAGCTGTGGCTGCCCCTGCATCCCTGGAAGTGTCCAAGGCCAGGTTGGGCAGGGCTTGGAGCAACCTGGGATAGTGGAAGGTGTCCCTGCCCATGGATGAGCTTTAAGGTCCCTTCCAACCCAAACCATTCCATAATTCTTTGATTCTATGATATCTAAGAGCAGAGAAAACTTCCAAACATGGCAGTGATAACAAAAGCTCTCCCAGGCTGTCTATTTGCTGATGGATCTCTAACCTGGCTGATGCTGCAGGAGGTGACACAGGTGCTGCTTTTTGCTTTCACTTATGAAATAATTGCTTGATCCGTGTGGCTCCAATATGGAGCCACCAAAATTGGCTGTATTTAGCCACAGATCAGAGAGTTTTTTCTCAGAGCTCACACTAATCAGAGCAGTTAATAATGTAGTGATGGATGAATCAGGTGCTAACAGCACTTGCACTGTGATTACGATTTGGTAATTCAGGATTTTATTTGCATAATCACCCGGTGCTGCACTGACACTGACAGAACTCCCAGCAGCACCAGCAGAAAACTGATGGAGTTACTGCAGGAAAACATTTGTGTTGGGTAAAACTCCTTCCAGACATGGAAAACTTCGCAGCACTGAGTCAGGACACACAAAAAAGTGAAGCACATCCCTTTGAGGGCTTTCTGCTTTACCCCAGAGTTGGTCATGGAGAGCATTTTTAGTACTGATGGAGTTGTTGAGTTGTAGCCTGCTGAAAGCACAGTGGGGGACAGTGGAGAAAGTGAAGCCAAGGAAAAATAAAAGGTGATGGTCTGGGTTTCTGTAATGGCAATGAGGCTTTTAAGAACTTGAGGAGTTAAAAAACCACTCAAAGCATCCAGAAATCTCAGCAGCTCTCAGCTCCTAGAGCTGGGTAGAGAGAGACAGGGAGAGGCAGAGGGTATGGAAAACAAACACAAAACACAATTCTGAGCTTGCATTGGTGTAGCTGAAGACATGGGAGGTGGGAGAAGATGAGACAAATTTCTAGTTTGGCTGGTGAAGAACAAGGTGAGAACAGCCAGAGTGTGTCTCTTGACCTCCCATTTTTGCACAATTTAGGATGTTTTCTGTGAGAGGAAGGAAAAAAAGTCTTTGTACATGTAAGAGGAGTTATAGTGGAGTGTTTTACAGAGAAGTTACAAGGCTCATCCCGAAAATACAATTGTGGGCCGTTAACAGTCTGGAAAATTCAAAAGAGCTGCAAAAACATGTTTGATTGTGCAGCAAACAAAAGGATGGAGAATAAAAAGTGAGAACAAGCTGCTTCTTTTAGTGCAGTCTGCCTGGCATTGTTGGGTCCCTTACAAGCTATAAATAAACTGCACATCTTTGTGGAGATCACTGCGTGCAACTGAAAACCAAGAGGGAGGGTAAAAATACACATAATTGGGATTACAGCAACAGGGATGGGACCTGTGGTGGTCTGGAGCACTGGGGCTGTGATTTATGAACCTGAGCAGCAGAAACTCCAAGGCAGAAGTGCCTGTGAGGTGCCAACACACTGGATTATTCACAAATTCCTCTCAGTTTCTCATCTGGGGTCCATCAGAGGGGAAACTGAGGCACAGGTTGCTTTTTCTCAGACTCTAATCATAGAGTCACAGGCTCATTAAATCTTTAAGGCTGTGAAAACCTGAAGATCACCAAAGTCCAGCTTTCAACTCGGCACCACCTCCTGGTTCACCCCTAAGCCATATCCTCAAGTGGCATAGCCCCACTTTTTTCAACAATTCCATCCCATCTGTGACCATTTCTTATATTGCCACTGCATTTTGTTGCCAGTTCCTCTGGCAAATAGAATAGAATGAGAATATTATTAATAAAACTTGAATGCTGAAAATTAAATATTAAATGTATTCAGCTTGGGATTTTTTTTTCTTTTTTTTTGGGGGGGGTGGGGGCGGTTGTTTGTTTTTTTCAGGAGGATGACACTGCAGAGGACATCAGGATCTACCAGAGCTGGTGAAGTTTCACCCAACATCTGGCACCCTGAGCTCATTTCTGGCATCCTACAGCTTCCAGAGAGGGATTAATTCCTGTGCTGATTGGTGGCTTAGACATGGACCAACAGGAGGGATGTCAACAGCACTTACCTATTAAACCCCACCAAAATTTCATGATCTGGAGGCAACCAGGCTGCAGAAAGCAGAAGGAAAGTCACCAAGATTTCTCACATCCCTCCTTCTTGCAAAGAACTGCTGTGGATCTGTCTTTACTCCACGGGCACATCATTTAATCTGGCAAACTGTAATCACACCAATATTAATTATACACAACGATTCAGTCAGGCAAAGTAAAACCTGGCCACTGGGGAGATATTAGAGGTGATGTACTTATTTTTGATGTGCATATTAATCTGCCAACTTTAAATCTAAGGAACATTGTTTGACTGGAAAAAGGCTCATTACTAAAATTAGGCTGCAAGTTACAAGGCAGGAGAGATGCTGAATGATCTCATGTGGCATCAGTGATTTACAAACATTCATTATTAAAAGCAGAGAGAGGTTGTGTTTCAGGACTTTAATTATTCTGCAGGCAGTATCTGATTCAGTTGTATTAATCTTCTGTTTGCTTGCTTTCCTGACCTGTGTGAATGGCACAGGGATTTATTAGCATTTGTCATTTATACTCGTTTATCAAGGATGTCAAGGTGACAGAGCAAGTGAGGTAACAGTGCTGGGAGGGGAAGAGAGAATAATCAGTGTCTACTTGAGCAGGATGTACTTAAGCAAGTGACAAAACCACAGCACTCCAAAGTTTTTCAATGGTGTTAAACTTGTCCAAAATTGCAGCATTTCTCAGGCTTCAGTGTGACATCAAGCCAGTGACTCTCCTAGTACTGAAAACAGGTTTATGTTAATGAGAAATTAAGCAAAATAAACCACACATTTGCTGACTTCAAGTTATGCAAAGATCCCCCAAAGACAAATGAGATAAGGGTGTAATCCTAAGTATTTTAGGAATCGTGCTTGGCTTAGTCCAAAGGGATGTAACCATGCTCCTTATCTGAGCATCCTTTGCTGGGCAGATCTGAGATAACCCTCGTGGCTCTGCTCTCCAAGGAGAGAGCTGTGCCTAATCCACTGCAAAACCTGTGCCTTTTGCTAATAATCTAATGGGCTGAGCCGGCTCTGAAACGTGGAGTGCCATTAATATTCAACCCTGGGTTTACGGCTGTTAACAGAAGATGAAAAAGTGCCATGTCACAGAGTGCCATGGAATGGGAGGGTGGAGAGTGTCACAGTCCAGCAGAGAACAATTGAGGTCTTGTCTGAGCACTTCAGTGTCACCCAATCACTTTTAAATGGCCAAATCCATGGGAGAAATTTGCAGAAAAAACCCTGTATTTCATGTAATGATAACCTCAAGAGGAGGTTGGAGATGCCAAAGGTGTTGGGTCACAGATCCTTTAAAGAGCCCAATGTCAGGACTGAGACGCTTTCAAAAAAGCATAATTTATTAATCAGATTGACAGAGAAAATTGGAGAGGAAAAGGGCACGTGGGCAATGCAGAGCAACAAGATGCCAGCCAGCATAATAGTTATAGCATTTTAATAGGATTTTTGCTCCAAAACTTGAAAGACCATGAAAGTTAAAAAGATCTAAAGGGCCTCTGGCAAAACCCACATGCCTGGGAGGTGGGTGCCTGATTTTTAACTCCCTCTGTGGCAGCCAATTCTTCAAGCAGCTCTTGAAAGGGCACAGCAGAAGGAATTCAGTGGAGTGTGCAGTGACCTGTTTATAGAATCACAGAATGACAGAATGGTTTGGCTTGGATGGAAATCTAAATATCATCTCATTCCATCCCCCTGCCATGGGCAGGGACACCTTCCACTATCCCAGGTTGATCCAAGCCCTGTCCAGCCTGGCCTTGGACACTTTCAGGGATTCAGGGGCAGCCACAGCTTCTCTGGGCACTCTGTGCCAGGACTCATCACCCTCACAGGGAAGGATTTCTTCCTGTTATCTAATCTAAACTCACTCTTTTTCAGTGTGAAGACATTTAAAACCCAGGTTGGAGTTGCAGAACCTCTCATGAGCTCTTTTAGTAAATCCAGACAACTTAAAAGTGAGAATTCTCCTACCCTTTGTGGAGTGGAAGGGGGAGTCAAGGGTTTTGCTGGGCTTCCAGCTGGCAAGACACACAGAAGTCTCACATTCCCCTTAAAGTGGGACTCATGGAAGAAATCCCATCTCAGGCTTGCTGTGCTCTGTTTTCAAGTTATCCTCTTGATGCTGATGAGCCTGGCAACAATTTTCATTAGCAGCCGTGCAGATGAGCTTTGAATAAATCAGGTTCACTTCCCTGAGGATCTCCAGAGTAAATATTGGAACCAATATCATGGAGCAGCTGAGCACCAGGGCATGTTATTCACATTGGAATCTGTTTTGGAGAAGTTTGCCCATGTAGCACTTCCAGAAGAGTCCAAGCAGTGAGATTTGATCGAACTTAGCAGCTCTTTTCCTCTGGAAAATGAGGCTGGTTATTCAGATACACTGATAATCAATACCCTTGGATTCCCCTAAACAGTTTCAATCAACCAGTCCTGTGAAAGCCTTGACATGGATCCAAAGTTTTTATCCCCTCCATCAGCCATCCCAGTTCATCACAACTGTCCCTCCAGCACTTTAAAGTTCCACAACAAAATGGGGAAATGGGCCAGGCAACAAAAATGCCCCCAAAACACAGCTCCACATGAACTCGGAAAGTCATCACTTTAAATTTCATTGGAGTAAAATACAACAGTCTTTTAGTCTGCATTTGGGTAAATTCTGGAAGGGGTAAATAAAGGATAAAACCTGCAGGAAAATAATTTGAAATCTGTGTTTCATCATTGCAGAGAAAGCAGGAAAGTAAAGTAAATGCAAGTCCATGCTGGGATTCTTACATCGACACTTTCAGGGGGCAGTGCTTGCACCCCAATTCACTTTCAGCCTTTCCTGCTGGACAAGAGCCTCCTCACTCCTAAAGGAGAAAAATAAGGAGGAAAAAACCTCAAACAGGTCAAAAAACTTAATTGCTTCAGGTCTTTGATATTTTCTGTTTTGCAGGAAGGTGGCACCTGGAGATGGGCATTATCTCACCAGGGCTGAGGGGGCTGAGCTGGCTGCCCTGACAGGGTCTGGAGGATGTGGTGGCATTTCAGACTCCACGACCCCAGAGGTCCCTTCCTTCCTGGAGTTCCTAAGAGACCATCCTGACCTCCTTCTCCCTCTTCTCCACCTCCATCACAGTCTGCATAGGCAGAATTGCCCAAAATTCAGCCCATCCCAGGTCTGCTGTCACCTGAACATGGAGAAACGAGATCCACCAAGGTTCTTGGGGGGCTGTGCTTCACCTTCTGCCTCCAGCACTTCCCTCCTTCAGTAAAAAAGTGGAAGGAGATAGTTTTTCATTTATTTTTTCTCTGATTCCCAGCAAAAGTCTTGTGATTGCTGTTCCAAGAGTCAGAATCATTCCCAACCCTGGGATTTCAAATAAATATGTCTGATCATGGGCAAAAGTCACACCTTGGGAGTTTTCTCTAGGAAAAGCAGAAATTTAGGGAAGGACTGGGCAGGAAAAGCAGGACAAAAGATAGAAATGTCATTTATGTGTTTTTAAAGTCATCACTGACTCTTTTGCTCTTTCTTCCTGCCTCTGAGTAACAATTATCTACAAAATGCTTTAAAGCAGCTTGCTTTAGTAATGTTGGGTTTTATTTTTTTGTGCTGATCTGTTTTGGGTTTTTTTTATCAGCGGATCTCAAAACATTCTTTTAAGTAAATAAGGCCAGATTTCTTACCTCATTTAACAGTAGGTGAAGTGAATTGCCCCATTCATATATTTTATGCCATTGTCAGAGCTGGAAATAGAACTGAGTTTCTTGTGCACTGCTCAAGAAAAAAGGAAAAAATATACTTTAATCCCCCAGAATGCTTTACAAATAAATTCTCCATAAAGCATTGGCATAAAAATGATTATTTTCCATGCTGGAAAAGCCCTCCTCGCACTTGGTGATTAACAATGCCATCGTCCCACGTGAAAAACCTTTGTGATCTCCACGTCCTGCCGTGGCAGGGACTCACCCAGCAGAGCTGCAGCCCTGCAAGTGGCAGCAGAATTTGGGCAGGGCAGCTTGAAAATGAGCTTATTTTTTGTACATCTGCACAGAGCCCGTGGGAGATGGTCACAGGGAATATTTCATGGATCATAAAGATTGTGAGGGATCATTGCACATCTCCCCCACGAGCTCCTCTCAGGCTGCGCAGCAGCTCTTGGCACTGGGATGTTCACTGCTCCTTGGCTGTGTGGCACAGCACTCCAATGGCCCAGTTTATTGTATTTTTAGCCTGCTGCTGTCAGATATCTGAGGGGGGCTTTCCTGCTGATTTCACACTTGATAATGCCTGACCAGCTCAGCTGGCCGTGCAGGAAGCAGCGAAGAAAATCAGCCTGAAATTTGGCGTAAAACATGGCTTTGCTTCACTCCAGAGAATAACTTGGGGGCAGCTAAAGCAGAGCAAGGGGCACAGCCCATCCCCATCCTAAACACACTTGGGTTTGCTTTAAAACCCCAGTTGCCTCCCATTTCATCTGCTTCCAACTCCAGCACTGGCAATGGTTATAAATAACTCGAACAAAACGACGCTTTCGACGCTTCCAGTTTTCTGTCAACAGCCCCTTCCAAACTCAACAGGATCTTCTCCCAGCAGAGCCATTGGGTTTATTGGTGTTTGCATTATTCCTCCTCTCTTGGACACGACGAGAAAATAAAGACAATATGTGGTTTTGCTTCGCTTTTTTGCCTCTCTTGCTTCAGCGGTCTCCGGAGGTGGAAATGAGTTGTGTGAGATCCCCAGGACAAGCTCTGCTCTCTGCCAGCTCCTCATCAATCCTAAATGGCAAATCCTGCCTTTGTGATTTGGGGCTGGCCGTGTTTTTACAACGAAGGTTTTGGGGACAAAGCTGGAATTAATTAATAAAAAACTCCTCTCTGAAGGGTCCAGCACAGGCTGCAGACAGCCAGGGCTTGTTCCAGCCCCCGGGACATGGCTAATCCTTGTCTGTGCATCCCTGAAGTGGTTCAGGAGTGCCATCCTGCAGAATGATTCCTGTCTGATGTCCCCAGACAGCCCCAGGAAGAGCCTCCAGCCCTGCTTCACCATCCTGTACACCCTGGGTGTGATTTCACCCTGTGCTGGGGCTTTCCTGGGCAGCAGTTTCAGGGGATGCCCCATCTGCCAAGGATCAACCCCAAAAGGCAGGACAAGAAAAAAGGCAATCCTGTTTGGGGAGAAAAGAAGGTGTGAACACAACATGTGCCTTGCAGCTAGAAAACAGGCTCTGAGTCTTTTTATTCTTCACTGAATATGACAAAAAGTAGAGAATTAATGTGTGAAATCTGTGTTTGTTCCTTGTTTGCTACTGAGGCAGCAACTGGCACCTGTGGGCAAGAGGGTGCTCAGCACTGGCTGGTCACATTTTGGCTGGAAATGTATTGGACTTCATGGCTCTCAGCTCATCCCATGGCATCTCCAAGCAGGACAGAGCACAGAAAAGGTAAAAAGCCTCACAACTCATTTCTGGAGAAGGGCAGACCATCCACTGGGGCAGTTACTCTTTTAAGAATATTGGCTTATTCTGCAATAAATTCACAGGCTGCTTCTGCACCTCAGTTCAGCCAGAAGCAAAACAGAGCTGATCCCAGGGTGCAAGGACTGTGCATGTTGACCAGAATTGTTCTGCTTTGGGAGCTCTCCAAAATGGTATTATTGATTTTCTGCATCGTGTGGCAAATGTTTAGCACAGCTCTCGAGTGTTTGAAGTCCTTTCATGCTTGGAGGAAAGTGTGACTGCAGGAGACCCATCCACAGCAGAACTGAAAGGGCGTGCAAACCATTCACAATTTTTTTAAAAAAAGGACCAGTTTTGGAAATGAAACCTTTTATTTTATCTCCTTGTGTTTTTAATGTGCCAGACAAGTGGGAGAGAAATGCTGAGAGAGACAGCAGCATGAATAACAAGGCAAAGATAAAAGCGACGCTCTTTGCCCACTTGTGCTTTAATTTTTCTTAGCCTTTAGCTGACATTACAGTGTCTGCAGCATTCTGCCATTCTGGGCTGAAAAAGATCAGCAGAAAATAAAAGCTCTTTTTTTTTTTTTACTTTAGGAGCCACACTGGTCATGGGTTTGGAGAGCACCTTGCTCAGAGGGATGAGGGACACAAAGAGGGCGCCCAGATATTGTCCATGTCTGTAGAGTGGAGAATATCTGAAGTGAAACGAGCTGCAGACTCCCCCATTCTCATCACAGAGGCACTGGAGATCATTCCCAACCAGTATTTTAATGCAAATTATATCTTTAATGGGCCATAATATCTTTCAGGCTTTACCCTGCTTTTCAAATTTGGTTAATGCTCTAAAAAGGGCTAGAATTTCTTTAGGGCTGACAGAGGAAGGCAGATAACACACACAGCATGACTGTACAGCCTGATTTCCTGAGGAAAAGAGGCTTAAAATGAGCAGACCTGCTCAGAGTGCTTCATTCCTCAGTTTCCCTGCTCCACAGGGCTGCTGGAAGTTTTCTATTTTCTAGAGCAGTGAACAGAAACTCCCTGGCCACTGCAAACCAATACCATTAAAATTGACTGGATTTTATTTGCTCGTTTGGCAGATGAGTGGTATCCTCACTGGAGCTATTCTGCCTCATATGTCTGTGAGATGTTTTTATAATTACTGAACATCTGGCCTGCCACAGGTCTGGGGACTTCACAGAGCCCTGCAAAGGTTTTGCCACGATGTCTGAGGCTCCAAAAAACCACTTCAAACGTGCCATTCTTCTAACTTTCAGCGTTGTTTGCCAGAATTTGTTTTAAGGCTCTGGTCTTTATAATTTCTGGAGTCATCACAGCAAGTGGATGGATCTCTGGTGTGATGAGCTGAGTTTTAGCTGAGATCTACTCGTGTCCTTCTTTCCCTTTCCTCTGCAGAAAATCTCTTACTCCTTGCATGCTGTCAGCTTCAATTCCCACCAAATATGAACAATTCATCACTATCAGTGGTGCTCTGCAAGTGGTGAGGAACAGGTGCAAAACAAGGGGGAATGGCTCCACACTGACACTGATTTTGGAAGAGATTTTGGGAAGAAATTGTGCCCTGTGAGGGCAGTGAGACCTTGGCACAGGTTGCCCAGACAAGCTGTGGCTGCTGATGCTCTGAAAGCACCTCAGAATTTGTGTTTCCATGCAGTTAAATGCAATGAGGTGAAGAAACTCAGAGCAGTTTCCAAAACTGGAGCCTCATAAGAAGTGAATCACCGTCCTGCTGGAGGTTCTAACAGAGGCAATCTGGGAAGCAGAACTCTAGAAAAGCAAATTGTGCTGCTGAAACTCTTCTTGTCTGGATGAGGAGAGAAATCCTCTCGTGGTGTTCAGAGCTGGGTGAGGGAGCAGAAAGCAGGGGATGGGGAGAGGGAAGAACCTGGACTTGAGAAGAGAGAGAAATTGAAGATGGTGTTTATTCCAAGCCATTTTGGGAAAGATTGCTAGGAAAGCTGAGGTGTCACTGTTGGATACTGGTGATCCTCTGAATGCAGCTGGGAGGGCAGGAATGGTGGGGCCAGGCAGGCTGGGAAGGGGAAACACACAGGAAATCTGTCCATCTGTCCATGTGGAGTGAGTGACCCAGGCCTGGGGATTCCCACACCCCCCAGCCCATTTGCTGGAAGCTTTACAGTTAGAAAGATTGGCTTCATTTCTAACCAAAATCTCCTTTTTGGCAAAGGAAATTAATTAATTTCTGTCCTGCCCTAAAAGGTGTTTCCTAGACACAAAGAAACTGTCTTTTTATATCCAGTTTTGTTTTGGGTTTGGTTTTTTTTTTTAAGCTGGGCAGCCCATTCTACTCTCCCTTCAATCTTCTGATTTTTAGAGTAAAAAAGCTTTCTTTTCTTTTTCAGCAATTCATTAAAGTCACTTTTAAACACACCAGCCACTCTTACTGAACCCTGGTGTTTCTCCAATTCATTTCTGACTTGAAGAGAAGTTTCCAGGCTGGATGTGAGATTTCAGACAAAACTTCACCCATTTCTAAGAAATGGGAATTAATTTCTTTTCATATTTAACTCAAAGAAATTTAAAAACCCAAGAAGGTTTTTTTTTTTCCCATTTTTCTTTTTTGTAACAGTGTGTAAAGAAATGGAAAGGAGACAGAGTAAAGGAGAATTCTTTCCACAAGTCATCCTGTCACCTGTGGCACCTCTCTCTGCAAGGTGCTGTGGATGCTCAACATTTACACACTTTCAGAAATAAAGGGAATGGAAATATGGAAGAAAAAATTCCCTGGAGAAATATTTACTCAGGGTTATCCAGGTATGACACCTGTCCTGCCTGAGGAAGGTGTATCCTCACATGCTTGACCCATTCTCAGTCATTCCCCTTCCTCCACTGATTGAGAAATTGTGATTCCGTGTTTTGCAGGTAAATTTAATGGTCCATCAGGGGTGATCCCCTTTTTGAGGGATGTTATCTCGATGCAGAAGAACTCCAGGTATTCCTGTGGTTTATTTGGACTATTTTGAGGGTCATGAAGCTGAGCTGGTGAGAGGGGCAGAATGAAAAGCAGGATGCTTGTCCTGTACCCCAGAGTGTTTTCTGCTCTCTGCCATGTGCCTGCAGCCCAACGTCTTTGTTAATTTAGGAATTCTCTTGCAGAGGGGTGAGCAGTGACTATTAGCCCTCAAAAATCCACCCACCATAGGAATTCAGGTGGTGATGAATGGTTATCCATTCCATTAGGGATATTATTATTCCAGCTGCTTACAGAGGAGCTGGGTTAGGCTGGATCATCCACTGCTTGCCAGAAAGGCTCAACTGCTTGGATTTTTCAGTCCAACATGGGCAGGGATGTTCTTCTCACAAGTTTCTCATTTTACTGTCCCCAGGTACCTAAAGAGGCTCAAAGTTTGAAAAACACATGGAGTGATGGGACAAGGAGAAATGGCTTCAAGCTGGGAGAGGGAAGATTTAGATCAAGGAAAGAAATTCTTCCCTGTGAGGGTGGGGAGGCCCTGGCACAGGGTGCCCAGAGAAGCCGTGGCTGCCCCTGGATCCCTGGAAGTGTCCAAGGCCAGGCTGGACAGGGCTTGGAGCAACCTGGGAGAGTGGAAGGTGTCCCTGCCCATGGATGGGAACTGGATGATCTTTAAGATCCCTTCCTTGTTTAAGATCCCTTCCTGTTATGGGTAAGGTTGGAAGGGAACCTAAATATCTGATGCAGAGGGAGCAAGAAAAGCATTTCTTCATGAAAGGAGATGGCATTCTGGTTACAAGGTAAAGATGAAATAGTAACAGGGAGAGCAAGAAGCAAACACAGCTCTGATAGCAGGCAGCCCATGAAAACCAGCACAGGCTGTAAATGACAGTGAAAATCACTCAACAGAAATTGGCATCTGAGTCCCAGACCTGTCATTTTTGCCGTGGATTTTTCACACCACCAAGGGAAAAGTGAAGTGCTTGGTGTTTCTCCCAAAAGGTCACAGCTTGTCCACGGATGGTAAGAGATGCAGGAGTGCAGCTGCTCCATGGGGGCTGTGGTGCTGCAGGAAGAAAAAATGCATCATCCCCTGCAATATTCTGGTTAAGTGAAAGTGTTACAATTAGCAGTTCAGCCTGGGGCTGTGCTGATTTAGGTGTGTCTCTTTTGTAAGTTCTAGTTTTTCTAAGTTCTGCTTTTTGTAAGTTCTCAACATTTTCCTTGGTTTGCAGGCACCTCTGAGCTTTCTGCTGAGTAGCAGATCCCCAAATAGCAAACTCCAGCTCGCTGACAATAGTTCTGATTTCTTAATTACTTTCCACGGGCTGCGAGGCAGTCCAAGGACCACGTTTCCCTCTGGGATTTGGAGACAACAGCCTGAAGGCAGCTGATAAGTTTATTAAAGATTCTGCTGTTACTTTGAAGCCCTGGAGCCGCTATTAATATCCCAACGACACCGTTTGTGTGCTCAGGGGGAGGAAATTGTCCGCCCCCATCATCTGCTTCTGAATAAAACCAGTGGGACTCTGGTGCTGCTCATGTCCCTGTGGAGGATGGGGCATTGGAGTAGATTTGGGGCATTGGGATAGATTTTTTGGGCATTGCAGCAGGAGCAGCAGTTCATGCTGGTGCAGTTTTGGGGTTACACGGCTCCTCAGCCTGGCTGGTGGCAGAGTGTGATTGTTTATCCCAAACATACAGCAAATTTCTGCAGTGTTTAATCCCAACAGGCAATATCACATCTACCTTAACCTCCAGAGAAAAGCAGAGAAAGGGCTTCCTCTGCTGATTCTTGAACCAAATCCAGTCATTTGTTTTTTTAAATGAGTGCTTTCAGCCACCTCACTCCAGCAGGATCACAAGACTTCAGGGATGAAGAGGGTATTTGCCTCAAAACTCACCTTTAACTCTATAAAAGAAGAAACCAAACCTTAGTTCTCACTCAAAAGCTCTCATTCTAACTCCAGACCCTAATTATGCACCTTCAGAGAGTTAATGGGTAGGGTTGGTGTCTTCTCTCTGCTAATGTGAGAGCACATTCAGGGCTCTGGTTTTGATCTCCATTTAGATTAAGAATTGTTCACTCCCTGCAATGAAGAGAATAATTTGCTCTATTGCAAGGCAACTCTCTTCTCTCAGGAGCACCTGATCCTGGCTTTTTATCCTCAGCATTTTGTGGCTTATGGCACGAACCAGCACAGGCTATGGAGAGTCAAAGTTACCAGGAGCACACATGGAGGAAGAAAGGGAATGGATGTCCCTGGCTCTCCTCTCAGTGTCAGATTCTCCAGAGCTTTGCACCTGGAGCAAATCCCAATCCTATCTGCACCACTGCAAACCAGTTCCATTTGTGAGGCTGATGTTACTCTGCCCTTTAATGAAGGAGAAGCTGTTCCAGCAATGAGTGCAGCAGCATCCCTGCCCCTCTGGCACAAGCAAAACCAGGAGGGAGATAAAAACCCAAGCATGGTAAGCCTGGCAGTTTAGGATTTCAGGACCAGCACCTCTTTGGGGAAGATCTTCAGCCTATCCTAGTTATGGCAAAAAAAAAAAGAGTACTTGTGGATTTGTGCCCCAATAAGTTTGATAACAGAATTTAATAAGTGAAGGGAACAGGGGCTGTGGTTGGAAAGAGGGCAGATCAGCAAGGCCTAAACAAAGAATCTTATTTCCGCAGGCTGCGTCTCGTGTGAGAGATAACATCTTTCCTCAGCCTCAGCTAGGACTGCATGGTTTAATGAGAAAAAAAGCTTTCAGGACCTGGAAAAAGGACTACTGGCCATAAACATGAGGGGTTTGTGTGTTTCTCTTTTAGCTGAGCTGAAAAACCAAGCACAAACCTTATCTTTTCTATGCCCCATGGCCATTGCCTGCAATTCCACCATCACTTTACCAAATATATCACCACCCCCACCATCCTAGAAGACCCCCAAGCAGTGCCCAGCAGCGTGAATCTCCCAGTTTGGACTTTGTAAGCAGCTGGGAGAAGGAAAACAGCTTCCCATCCTCGTGCTAGTTCAGCCTGTGCTCATTAAGAAGCCTTTTGCCCAAGAAGCAGGATGCTGCCTCTCCTCTCATCCATTCCCCCCTGTGCAGGTTGAAAGCACAAGCCTTTGTCTAACATGGAAATGGATTCAGGAAAATGTGTGGCTGAGAGCAATTTTGCAGTGCTTGGGGGGGAATGTCAGTGAGAGATCAGCTCTTTTCTGTCTATATATTCTATTATTCAGCATCACAGGCTTGATTTTTCTAAAGCTCTCAGCCAAACACTCACCTGCTCGTCACCAACCATCAAAGCAAGGTTTTCAGAAGAGTTCATCTGCTATTTAGAGCCTGAAACAAATTTCAGAAAAAAAAAAAAAAAAACCTCTTTGCCTCCCTAATTCTAACCCAAATCCTTTGCAAGGCAGCATTAGTTCTGACTGGGAGGCAAAGCGAGCTGGAGAGTTTTTTGGAAGCCAAGGTGGGCATATTTTTGGTTGAATACCAGGAAATGTGCAGGGATGGTTTTGCACGAGGTGAAACCTCAGCCACTCCCTTGCAGGTGGAGTTGCAGCATTTTTATTCCATCACTCCTCTTTTTTTTTTTTTTTTTTTCCCTCCAGGAATCACCACATCCCTGCACATTTTGGGGGACAGCTGTGGGGAGAGATGGATTTCACTCGGGATGAGCAAATCTCAGGTAATGCAGGAGTTCTGAGGACTCCATGACCCAAAACCTCCCTCTGTCACCTCAGAATAAATTCCCACTCATAAGTTTTCCAACTGAAAAGGAAAACCAGTCTGTTATTCGTGAAGCAGGAGCACAAATGCTTGCTTTTTCAAGGGAGTTGAAACAGTAGAAAGAACTGCTGGGGCACTGATAAACCCACGTCTGTTTACACTTAACAGGTCCCAGAAGGTACAACAGCATCATTAATGGGTAAAAACTAAAAGCCAAAACCCCACCAAGCCCCAAACCTTACTGCAATTACAGGCAGAGCAGTGAAACCATCTCAAAACTGCTTTGTCCACACAGTGTCCTCCCACAGGCTGAGGGGGAAATGCACAATTCCTTGTATCTTTTCCAAGAAATCTGGAGCAATTCCCAGAATCAGGACAAGGTTATGTTTTCTGGAGTAATTTATTATTTTTTTTGCTGTACCTGGGATGAAATATCACCAGAGGTAACCTTCCCCCTTACATCTGCTGGTCTTTAATACCCACAAGAATGTCAACAGATTGATGTGTCCAATTTTCAAAGAAATCCTTAATCATGCTTGGTGATCTGAATTTGGCCTGAAACCTTTGAGCTCTGAGCATCAAACTTCAAGGCAGTTTTATTATTCAAGGGGAAGTTCTTGTGTATGGGCTGAAATTGTTGTGGTTTTCCTTGCTCTGCCATCACTGTGTTTTCTCTCATGCAAAATCAAAATGAGGAGCTGAGCATCACCCTGAGGTTGTTTTGGAGGTGATACAGACTTTGAACTATTCTGCATCAGAACACTTTGGTTTACACAATAGTGAATAATTTTTGTGTGGTGGCTTCAGTACCGTTCTGTGTCCACAGAAACTGTTCCAGGTCCTCCCAGGAGTCATTATTCAGGTTCATCTCATTGCAATTCCTGTGGTTTTCAGGCCTCACAATCAAACTGCATCTCCTGTGATACCCTTTGAACTCACGAGGGCAAAACTTCTTTTGGAACACTTGGGCAGAGGAACAGAAGGAAAAGTTTTTGTTTTGGAAAGCAAAGGGCCACCAGAGATCATTGGCTATGGAGAAAAATACTCATAAGAGGTGCCCAAATGCAAGACTTGGGTGCATTTGGCAGATGTTCTAAAATAAAAAGTTGTTTCCTCTTAAAACTTGTCAGGCTTTTCTACATGGGATATTCTGTGTGTGATTATTAGGAGTTAGTTCAACTTAGAGCTGAAATCAAGCTGGCTTTTGCCTAACAGTGCATCAAATCACCAACCCATGCCACTTCTGGCTGCTGAAAGGCATTTTCCATTTGCTCCTTCCCTTTCCCTGAGCCAGAGGGGTTTTCCTGTTGCAATCCTTTCCTAAAAGAGGGGCTCCAGTGATCCCTGCTCATCCAAGTGCATTCCTGATAAATGCATCTGATATTCTTAGTGAAAAAAACCCCTCTTGTCAGCCCTTGCTTTGGTTTTCACTTGAAGTGTTTTCCTGGTCACCTCTTCCATTTGTGCTGCTGGTTATGCCCCAGAACTTCCTAAATTAAATGTTTTATGTATTCCTCATAAAATCAGGGCAGGTTTGGTTTTCAACAGAGAAAAGAAAAAAAAGCACAAACAACTTAGTAATTAAATCCTGAAGCCATCTGGATTTAAAGGCAAGGGCCAGGCTAACTTTAATACCTGCAGAGCTGTCCCGTGGGAACAGCTCTGATTTCCCCTCCACCCTTCCGAGGCCAGGCTGAAAACTCACCCTGAGTCCTGGGGACGTGGAAAATGAGGGAGGATGTGAAGAACACCCTTCCCACAAAGCCAGAACTTGCTCAACCGCACTCACTCTCCCATCCAGCCCCATCCTGTAAGCTATGATCCATCCCACTACGGGGTGGGAGGTAATTAGCAGAGGTAATTAGCAGAAATAATCCTCTGGCCAGGGTGGCCAGGCTGCACAAACTGTGATGCCCAACAAAGGAGTGGGAGGGAGGGGTCCAAAGCCTCATCAATCATTGCAAATCCCCCGAGGGAGCACACAAGGCTGAAGGGATGATGTGAAGTTTTAATCTGTAGATGATGTGCTTTAATCTGTAGAAGCCGGCTGGGTTTTGGGGTTTTTTTTGGTTGTTTCATGGAGAAAAATGGGGATTATCCCACCCAAACCACTCTGTGATGAACTATCCACAACATCAGTTGCTTCTGACAAAAATGACTGCAAAATACAACCCAAAAGCAGGATTTTCTGCCTTGGTTTAGGAATTACCTGCAGTGGCCTTAGAAATACTTTTTCCTTTGATTTTAAATATCAATTTTATTTTCACTAACATTTTGTTTCCATGCCATCATAGAGTATATATTCTCCTCAGAACACTTTTATTTTATTTTATTTTATTTTATTTTATTTTATTTTATTTTATTTTATTTTATTTTATTTTATTCTTCCTGCCTTGTGAGGTGTGTTGATAGGTAAACCTCTTATTTCTTAGTCCAAAAACCCAATCTCTTTGATGGATATTTCTTGAACTCTTTTTGTTTGCAAACAGTGCCTGGAATTCAAAAAAAATATGACCAACCAAGCCAATGAAACTGCAAAGAGCCTCACACCATCATCAGTCCCACATCCCACACAGGGAATTGTCATTAGTTTGTTTTCAGTTGGGTTTTTTTGGTGGTTTGGTTTTTTTTTTTTGTTTGTTTTGGTTTTTTTGTTTGTTTGTTTGTTTGTTTGTTTTTGTTTTTTGTTTTGGGGGTTTTTTTTGGGTTTTTTGGGACTTTTTGGGGGGTTTTTTGGGTTGGTTTTTTTTTTTGTAAGCTCAGTTTTTCAGGCCCTGCAGGTTGAAAAGATGTCAATGAATCGTGGAGATAAACAAGTGATAACAGCATGAAAATGCTGCCACTTGGGAATGAATGTGGATACGTGTGGAGATAATCAGGAATCACTTTTAATCACACAATCCTTCATTTTGTGCTAATTTTCAAATTTACACAAGCCGTTAGTTATTGGGGAGCCAGGTGGATCTTGGCTGTGCTGGTTTCCTGGTCCTCTCTTTAATCTGTGATAAATAATCTCTGTCTGGTCTGGGATAAATTCTCATGATGAGTATTTTATTGAAATTTTGCTGCTTCTTTTGTTTTCATGTCAGCAGTGAATTCCAGAGTGCTTGATCTTCACCAGAAAATAAAAATCATTGAAAGGCAGGGCTGAAAACCCTGTTGGTGTTTGGGCTGTGCTTGGTTAGGAAGCACCCCAGATCCTAGGGGTGGGATTACTGGTTCTCTAATTACTGTAATTACTGGTTTAGTAATCCCTAATTACTGGTTCTGTCCTGGACTGGGCTCTGGGCTGGAGAGCCACTGTTTTAACACCAATGGATCAATATTTTATGATAATATAATACAATAAGAGCAGCTCTGCTACAACAAAAAAGGACTTGCAGGGCCACAGAACATCCCTGGCACAACTCTGAGCAGGTGATGATCTCTTTTTTCCGTGCAGCCCTGAGGACACCCATGTTTGTGGAGATCCTTCAGCCTCTGGCATGCAGATAGGGGCCGGCAGAAGAAAATTTTGGCCACCTTTTCTGGCTGCCAGAAGAAAATTTTGGCCACCTTTTTTGGCTGCCAGAGAACAACCTGTTCCCTGAGCACTGAGGAGGCAGGACAGGAGTTTGATTCCTGCATGGAGTTTGATTTCTCCACGTGTGACAGACCCTGAGGGAGTGTGCCTTTGATTTTTTTCAGCCCTGATTGCACGGAGCAGGTTGCTTAAGGAGCAATTTCCTATTCAAAGTGGGAAGCAGGATGGAATCTGGGCATTTAGCCTTTTCTAAGAGGTGCAATTTTGAGCACATTAAGGAGCTCACTGAATTGCAGAGCAGGGAGTTATAAAAAGATAAGGAAAAGTTCTCCCTGCCTGTTTGGGTGGGCAGGTCTGGCTCTGAAAGGTTAACACTTCGTTTGTTTTTGCACCGTGGGCATGCAAGGTAAGGTTTTGTGGTTTTCTGCTCCTTTTCTATGGAAATCTGGAGTTCCAGCAGATGTTCCAGGATCCCAGGATGAGCAGCAAGGCAAGCAGATCCTGCAGAGGATGAGGAGCAAGGAGTTTATCTTAAAAGATAAGGAGTGAGGGCAAGGAGCAGCTGGGCAGCCAGGAGAGGTAAAAAAGGTGATTACACAAAAGTTGTCCACACTTGGGGAATGGTAATGGCTGAAAGTCTCAGCAAAGGCCAATATGAACATGGGGAGGGAACAGGCTGATGAAAGGGAATGAGAAAGTCCAAAGAGAGGCAAAGCTCAGAGGTTTTATTGATCACAAGGAAGAAAAGTCAATTTTATCCATCCCAGAGATGTGGAAGGACTCCCACAGGGAACTGAAAATGGAAAAGTACCACGAACCCAAACCTGACTTGTGTAGGGAGATTTGGCAGGACGTGGCACCTTCATGTGCTGCTTGTATTGCCCTGCTGAGCTCTGCAGGATCAAAACCCTGAGATATCCAGAGGCAAAGGAAAAAAGATAAGTGCCAGTCGGCCACCCTTTGCTGGTGTGGGCTGGGAAAGCAGAGGATTAGGGAAACCATCCGTGCACAGTTGATGACTGAGTTTGTAACTGAAACTTCAATTTACAAGCCAGTTTGTTGACAGAAAGACTTGATTTTTTTATGTTTCATAGACAAACTCAGAAAGTCTCACATAAACCTACTGGTGCATCTCCACTAACAAACCAAACAGAGCCAGAAAACATGTTATTATTGACCAAACAGTCTAATTGTTAATGTTTCCCCACACATCTTCAGTCTATGGATGGCTAAAAATCTTCCATTCACCAGGGAAAGCATAAACCTGACCTG
The DNA here is from genome assembly GCA_034509425.1 of Eopsaltria australis. Taxonomy (NCBI): domain Eukaryota; kingdom Metazoa; phylum Chordata; class Aves; order Passeriformes; family Petroicidae; genus Eopsaltria; species Eopsaltria australis. Next base: position 1,743,232 of record JAVTVJ010000447.1, on the reverse strand, counting down.
TTTTGGGGCAGGAGGCTCTCAGACTCGTCTGGCTCTATTTTTTTTTATTATAAAAGGTGAAATATCAAGGTCTTTGCAAACATCTCATGGTTACTTAGGTACTGTGGTGTGATGCTGCTGGAAGCTGCTGTGTGAAATCTAAAACCGAGTCAGAAAAGACTGATTATCCCTGGAAGTTACTGACCTGCAGCAGGAGGAGCTGCTATTGTCCTGGAGGCTTGGAAATCCTTCCTTCCTTCCTTCCTTCCTTCCTTCCTTCCTTCCTTCCTTCCTTCCTTCCTTCCTTCCTTCCTTCCTTCCTTCCTTCCTTCCTTCCTTCTTTCCTTCTTTCCTTCTTTCCTTCTTTCCTTCTTTCCTTCCTTCTTTCTTTCCCTCATTCTTTACTTATTTCCGTCTTTCCTTCCTTCCTTCCTTCTTTTCTTCCTTCCTTCCTTCCTTCCTTCCTTCCTTCCTTCCTTCCTTCCTTCCTTCCTTCCTTCCTTCCTTCCTTCCTTCCTTCCTTCCTTCCTTCCTTCCTTCCTTCCTTCCTTCCTTCCTTCCCTCCTTCCCTCCTTCCCTCCTTCCCTCCTTCCCTCCTTCCCTCCTTCCCTCCTTCCTTCACTCCTTCCCTCCTTCCTTCCCTCCTTCTCCCTTTCCACTTTAGAAATTACATTTGAAACTCTCTAAGGAAGTTCTAAAAACAGGTACAGAAAATAAGAACAGAAAGCTCCATCCCAGCCATCCAAGGATGTGAGATCTTGTTTTCCTAAGCAAGAAAATGCCCAATGATGATGTGGTTGAGAGCTGTCCTTAGGACATTCCTCACTCCCTGCCCTGCAGATTTCTCGTTGTATTTAGATGACACACAAAACCAAAACATAAAATTGTCACTTTAATGGTGTCTGACCATTCCACGTTCCTTCTTAAGAGGAGGAAATTCCTTCCAGTGGAATGTTCAGCAAGAGCACCCAAAATAGGACCTTTTAATTCCCTGTCCAGCCTTGGCTTCGAGCTTCGGGCTCCTCCCAAGCATATTTCATGTGAGGCTCCAGGCAGTCTCCCTCCAGTAACTGGACACTTGATGGCTTGGCTGGGCTGCCTATCCCAGGCTTGTTTGGAGAGACAACAGGTAGAGAGACAGGCCGAGGGCTGCAGTCCAGCTCCTTCCGAAATTCCCAGGGAGCTGATCCCTCTGCCAGCGTGGGGCCCGCTGATGTTAATGGGTTGTGTGAGATGAAACGAAATGAAAACTGGTTTTGTTTGGGCCATGCTTTCAAGGGATGAGATCATGGGGTGGCTGAACACGCTGAGTGTGACTCACCAGGGTCTCACACAGCAGTGACCACATAGCTGAGCTCCCAGCTCACGTTTATTCTGCTGGAATAAATCCCCGTGCCAGGGCCAGATCGTTGGGCACAACTGTTTCCTGGCCCTGTTTGTGAAGCCATCTTTGTTGGGTGCAGTTTTTGCCAGTCCCCTCACAGGCTGGATAAATTATTCCTGCAGTTTCTTCTGCCTGAAGCCATGGGAAAAAATTCTCCTGGAGGGATGGGAGCACCAGGCACAGGAAAGAACTGCACAGGAGTTGAAACCTGAGGAAAGGGCAGAGGTGGAGAACATCTGCAGAAGAAATGTCATGGAATCATGGAATATCCTGGGCTGGAAGGGACCCAAAAAGACCATCCAGTCCAACTCCTGCTCCTGCACAGACACCCCAACAATCCCACCGTGTGGACTCCTGGGAGTGTTGTCCAAAATCTCTTGGAGCTCTGGCAACCTTGGGGCTGTGCCCATTCCCTGGGGAACCTGGGCAGTGCCCAGCACCCTCTGGGGGAAGAATCTTTTCCTAAAATCCAACCCAAACCTCCCCTGACACAGTATTGTTGCAATTTTGGGTGCTACAATACAAGAAAGACTTGTAGCACCTGAAAATATGGACAAATCTGAATAATTTCCCATCAGAAGGGGAGGAATAGACATGGCACTGAGGGAAATCTGTATCTGCCTGCAGCTGATCTCTCTGCAGGAGCTGCAAAAGTCATCCCACTTCTGGGGGTGATGGGAGAGCTGTGCTTTTGCAAGGATCTTACAGACCTTTGGAAGAAGCCCTCAGCCACTCATTCCAGCCTTGGTTTCCTGGGTGTCAGGAAATGCCTGTTGGATTACAGGGAGGACAGACGACATTGACAGATGATTCTTTGCATGGGGGGTTACAAGGAAGAGGTGGCTCAGTGAAAATGTATTGAAATGTGTCCCAGGAGTCCCTATGAGCAGAGAAAAACAAGGTGTTGATTGATCAGTGAGGGTGTGGGAGTGAAAGAGGATTATTCAGGAGGGACACAACTCCCTGTAGCCACTTTGGATGACAGAAGTAACACCAATCAGGTGCAGGAGTGCACCCAGGCCCTTTTCTCTTCTGGAAGACAATATTTTATCTGTTTTATCATATGAGGAGCAGATTTTCCTTGCCTCCAGAAATACCAAGGCCCCAGTCTCCAATGCGATTTCAGAGTACTGCTGCACCCTGCAAACAAACCCCATCTCTCATCATGAAGGAAGGCACCACGTGGAAATTTCCACCTCTTATTGTCTCTGCTGCTCCTTTCTGTATATTTTGTCTCCAGTGAGTGATCAGAGCATCCAGACAGCGCTTGAGATGCGAGCTACAAGAAAAATGTGCCTTGGGATTTCAATCTTCCTCGGGACGTTCGCTTGCGAACATCTGCCTGTTTGTGCAATCTCGCTCCTTGCAGCAGAAAACTCCTTTTTCAGAAGCATTTTGATGAACTCTGGGACAAGCTTGACTCTGGCAGTGGTGCTGTGCCTGTCCCCAGAGCAGGGGGAGGGATGGGAAAGGGGGGGTGGCTCTGGCAGATGCAGGGAAGTGGCTCTGACCTTCCCGTCATTTCAGGGGAGGATTTCAGCAGAGGGTTTCCCTTGGGCTTCATCCACACCGTGCCTGCTCTCTGTGTTGACAACAGCATAAAGAACAACCATGGTAAATCAGAAAACTCACAGCTGGGGACAAGGGGACAAGGCAGGGAAATCACCTTACAGGTTGTTGTGGGCAGAAAATCAGAGATTCACGGAATCATGGAATGGTTTGGGTTGGAAGGGACCTCAAAGATCATCTCATTCCACCCCCTGCCATGGGCAGGGACATCTTCCACTATCCCAGGGTGCTCCAAACCCTCTCCAACCTGGCCTTGGGCACTTCCAGGGATGGGACAGCCACAGCTTCTCTGGGCACCCTGTTCCACCCTCACAGGGAACAATTCCACCCCAATATCCCATCTAAATCTCCTCTCTTTCAGTTTGAGGGCAGCTGAAGCACGGCATGACTGGCCAGAGCAGGGCTGCCTCCTTGTCCCACTGCACCTCAACTCACCTTCAGCAGGTCCTGCCAGCTGCTCTGCCCATTCCCATTCAAAATTCACAAATAACACACCAAAAACTCTGTTCCCCTTCTGAGGGCAGAAACCCCACAGGTGTGGGTGAGCAGACTGGAGAAAGGGCAGATGGGCTGATGCAGTTGTTCTCCATCAGTCCAGGGTTGGAGGGATGATGCCCCAACGAGTGCAAACTGGGTTCTGTCATCTCCTAAATCAAAGTCATAATTAAAGGAAGTCTTGGAGACTCCTGCTCACTGCAGTGCTGGGTATCTCTCTTTGCAAAGATACTCTAATCTCATGAGCAAAGATTTATCTGCCCTGATGAAATATGGGGTGAAATACTTCATTACCAGGAGTTTCGTGCTCTCCCATGAGGCTTCCTTAGTGCCTTCAGCTGCTGAAGCTTCCCAGAGCTGCACAGGATCATTATTCTTATTTTACATCATTGTCATTTTCCATTATTCACGTTTCACAGATATGGCACCAAGGAGAGGTTACTGGGGGTGCTCCTCTCCCTTAACTTTTAGAAATCTACAGTGAGATGTCTCACCCTAAGTCAGTTCCTGTGACCTTCCATGAGAGGGAAAAAGGAGAAGCTGGCGCCTCCAGGGGAGAATTCTCCTGATACACTGATGAAAACCCAGGTTAGGAGGAGATGCATCACCCTGTGCTGTGTCTGTGCAGCTTTTCATGGATGCTAAAGCAATCCAGGGGTGACGAACTCATCTATTCTCACCAGACTCACCTGCTGAGTCTGGAACAGACCTAAATACAATCCCACATCCTTATTTTCCAGGATTACTCAGCTTTGTCTCAGCACTCAGCAGCACGTTGAGGATTCCAGACAGGCATTCAGGCTCTGCTCCCTGCTGACTCAAGCCCAGGGCTGTCTTTTATCTCATTAAAAGAAACTAAACTGAATGCAGTGCTGGGAATAGGGAGAACAAGGCTTTGTGTGGCCTCCAGTGTTGTGTCAAGCTGCTACAAACAAGCTATTCCAGCAGAAATTCCTGCCACCACAGGGCTGAGCAGCTCTGCTTTGGTGCTGGTCTCTCCACTGGGGTTATCCTGTTTTCCTTTGAGATCTGACACAGCCTCCCATGGCAAATTAAAACCTAGGAAGTGTTGGATTTGACAAAATCCTCGCTTGGCTCACTGCAGGGAAGCGTGGAATTACTCACTGTGGAAGGAGGGATAGGGAAGGTTTCTCTTTTAGTGTTTTCTGTCTTCTGCTTGGGGAGAGGCTCTTCTTCCTCCCCCCAGGACAGAGCTGGACTTGTTCCAGGATCCCCTGAGGGCTCCATCACCCTGTAACCTCAGGGATGCCATCCTATAAGAGTATGAAAAACCCTTGAAAAAGCCCCAGCTGGGCAGATGCAGCAAAATAAGAGACAGATTCTCTCTGATTTGCCCATAAAATCACACCCAGCTCCTAATTTAGCCTCACATTTACAACCTGCCTCCTGCTTCTGGTCTGCCTTCCTGAAGTTAGTATTGATTCTCACCAGATCTTTCTCTACTAACTTGGGCTTCACTCCAAAAAATCTTTGCTTCCCTCTGTCCAAATATAGGGATGAAAGGTGTCCATTCTACTGAGTGTGTTTGCCCTGAGCCATTTGAAAAAAAAAAAAAAGGAAGAAAAAGATGTAATTTAATCCTTGATATGAGCTCCTTCCATTTAGAGCAGCTCAAGAGGGTGAAGGAAGACTCAGAGACCACACAGCTGAACAGGCAAGAGTTGCATGAGCCAAAAATGACAAATCATGTGAAAATTTAAATAACTCAGAGCTGTTTCTCCTCAAGAGTTCTTCCTCTCTCTGTGTTCATGTAACTGAGGTCTACTGGGAGTCACTGTCCAGAGGAACTCGAGGACAATTTCACAGCACAGGGCAATGCCCTTGGAGGATGGGTCAGCTCAGGGACACCAGCAAGCCCAGAAGGAATATTTTTATTTGCTGGAAAAGGCTCAATGACAAAGGGAGAAGTCCAAGCATGGGGTGACTGAGACCCTGGCTGAAGCTGAGCAGTGTGTCTGGAAAAGTGAACTGATATACAAATTTTCCCGCTTCCTTCCCAGCTGGAGGAGTGTTTTATACCCCTGCCCTATTTTTATACCCTCAGTTTATGCCCTACTTTTTCATTTTTCAAATGACAATGCTGGAAACATCAAAATACAGATCAACCTGGAGACCCTTGAAATAAAACTTTTGATTATTAGAAAATCCCTTCTGAGATTAAATTTCACTTTCATCCACGTTTCCTTTTTTATGCTTATTAGTTTTACTACTTCTAATCACTCAACATTATTTTTTATTTTTTTTTTTAGTTTGTTACATATTTGGGAAAAAAGGGAATGTTTGTATTTCCATGTATTTGCTGTCACAAACCAAACTCAAGAAGACTCATTAATGATCCTGATCATTAATCTTTTTAACAGCTGTGGACAAAACGTGCACTTGCAGTAGATGGAGAAGGATTTTACTATTTTCTTTCCTTAATGCAAAGCAGAAAACATCTGGCTGACATCAGGTCATGCAAACCCTGCTTTTACATAAGCATCTGGCAAGGTGGACTTATTACACAGACTCTCACTTGATCAGCAGTAATGAAACCTGAGTGCAGAGCTCAGTGCTTATGTGCCGACACCAGCTTGGAATGAAAATCAAAACCAGAGGCTATTCCTGCTGTATCTGCTGGGTGTAACTGCTCCCATCAGCTGGGGGTGAGTTGTCCACCCTGAAAAGAGAAGCTCAGGTTGATGAATTGAGGTCCCCAGGGCAAGGAGCATCAGTCAGGGAGGAAATCATCGAATCATCGTGGTTGTTCTGCTGGCTTATTGCTTGGAAAGGTGGACTGAAAGGTATTCATAGCACAGTCCTTCCTGATAATTTCTTCTGGAGGTTGGTAGGATGGTAGTTTGGCACAGTTTGAGTCATTTTCTGGTCTTGTTGTGCCGTTGGTCTGGATTCAGAAGCTGAGGCTGAGTGTGTGAGAGCGAAGACCTCCCCAGAACTGGAATAAAGCCAATTTCCCACTCCCACCTTTTCTCTTAACATCTCCCTGAAGACAGCAAAGCTCAGAGTGACAATCCTGTGTTGGGTGACTCGGGGGGACGTGGCAAAAAGGGGAAACCACAGAGCTTTCCTTTTCCTGCTCCATGAGGAGCTCTCAGCAGCCCCTTCCCCCTCAGAGAGGTTTACCCTGCCTCCCTTTCCTACTGCCTCTCTTGCTCTGTGCTGCTTTATGTTCTTTTTTAAGCCAAAACCAAACCAAAATCAACTTTGTCCATGCACAAATTGTAGTTTTTGTTTAGCCTGCATTACAGCTTTGCATGTAAAAGGAATTGCAATCTGGAACTTGGTTTTTTGGGTTTTTTTGGTTTTTTTTTTTTGACAGCATGGCATTTCCTACTCAGCCTGGACACAAAGATGTCAGTTCCTTTTCAGAGGATCCAGCACCAGGAGCTGGCTGGGATCCAGATTTTATGGTGTGGGTGCCTTCTGTGACACACAAATGAATGTTGTGCTGAAAATGGCAAGCTTCAAAATTGATGAGTAGTCATGGTTTGGCCTGTGAGAAGAAAGCAGCACCTTCACCTATTGGTGATGCAGAAATGAGCCAGAGGCACCATTCTCATCAAATAACAATTGCCATGGACAGACAAGTGGTGAGATGAGGAGTTGCCCTAAAAGCTGGGCTCCAGGGAGATCTGTCTGAGGTGGGATGGAGTCTCTGATTCCTGGAACCCATTCCCTTTGTGAGACAACTTTGAGCTGGTGAGTAGGGGAGGTTTCTGAGAGGCCCTCATGGACCTTTTCAGAGCATCAGAGAATCACTCAGGTTGGAAAAATCCCTCTGAGATCACGGAGTCCAACCATTCCCCCAGCACTGCCAAAGCCACCACTGACCCCTGTCCCCAAGTGCCACATGTACAAAGCCTTTAAATCCCTCCAGAGATGGGGACTCCACCACTTCCCTGGGCATCTGTGCTAGGGCTGGACACCCTTTTGGTTCAATTAGGTCCCAAAACTTCAGTTTTTCTGTGTCATTCCTACATCTCCTTGGGGGCAGTGGCCAGTTTGGGAGGGTCCTTAGTGTGACAGGTTGGAGGATGGGGCGTGCTTGCAATTTAAAACCCACTTGGGCACAAAATCCGTGCTTTGATAATTTTTTTTTTTTTTTACTGTGCCATATTTTAGAGGATGGCACCAGACGCACACAGGGCTGGAGGTCACATTTTGTTTTGTGTCACCCCAACACCTGGGGGTCACTTCATGCTCTGTTCATAATTAGGAAATTAACTTCCTTTGGCCAGGGGAAGGGGAGTAAAGGGCTGCAGGTGTTGATTCAGAGCAGATGAATCAGACTATGATCCTACCAAATTCCCCATTTTGAGGAGTAATTATCCTCCAAAAACAACACAGAAGCCACTGCCTGTGTTTGTTAACTGCCTACAGCAGGCTCTGTACAATATTCCCAAGAAGGGATTTCCTTTACCTGAAAGAAACTTCCTGGAAAAATAAAGTTCCCCCAAAGCATTATTTCACTAAAATCCACTTTTCCTCAGTGGAAGCCCCTGTGGCAGAAGCAATGATGCAACGTGTTGGAGGCACTGCAACCTGGCTGCTTCAGAGCCAGGCTGTTCATTTGTTCACTTTGTGTTTCAGGGCAGCCTAAGGGAGAAATCCTCAAACACCTCCCAGCTTCCCTCTCTCACAGAAATTTTGTCTGAAAAAGAGGCAGAGCCTCTGGCTTTGTGCCACCTTCTTTTCCAACCCTTTGGTGAACACTGAGATGTGCACTAAGGTATGGAATTCACTCTAAGAATAAGGGCTGGCAGCTTGATGCCCTGATTTATTGACCTTTGCTGAGGTCACCCTGACCTCAGATGCTCCTTGGCTGTGCAGCAGAGTCTCGTCTGCCTGGCACATGTGGCCCCTGGATTAACCAGGTTGTGCTGAGCAGAGTACAAAGGGCTACACGAAGGCAGATGATGAGATCTTTCCTGACCCAGCCAAGCCTGCTGACGTGGGGATGCAGCACTATCAGCCTTCACCAGCTGAGCCTCTGGGCCTCGTGATTTCCAGCCCTCCTCAGCTTGGCAGCTGTGAAATTGCATTAGTGGGGTTAAGAGGCATCTGTGTTATGGATTTCAGCTGACTAACAATGGGCAAGGATCTTTCCCACACCCACCAGAGAGGCCCGTGGAGCGCAGCTGGAAACCACTGGTGAGTCAAGACGAGTGGTTCTCTGCTTTCACTGACACTCACCCCAATCCAAACACGTGGAAAGCTTCCAATTTCTCTCAGAGTAAACAAAGGGAAGCACAAAACCCCATTATTTTCTATGGCTCTTTGTTCACGGGGTATTTTTAGTGCAGCTGACGATCCTTTTGCGTATCCAGAGAGTTTAATTAAATGCATTCATCAAAATGAAGACTCCAAGGGAATTTTTTTAAGCATTTCTCCATCCAGCAGGTCATCCCCTTGCAATGCCAATTCCACATGTCACTCTGGGAATCCAGGCATGGCTTTCTTATCTTATTCCACTGTCAGAGTTCAATAATTTACCAAAAAAATCATCACATCTGTCTGTGAGTTCTGGAAAAAAAAGCTCTTCCCATCCATGGTCACCACCACTCTTTAATACCAGGGAAGTGTGCAGAAGGAGAGAGAGGAGACCCAGTATCAGTTTAGGACAAATATCTTGTATTCTTAGGTTGGATTTATGATGCATGAGGTGCTTTTTAGGCCACTTCAAGATTATTTCAACCCCAAATCCAGTTTGTCTCCTCTGCAGGCTCCTATCAGTTTGCTGAGGTGAAACAGAGCAGGAATACCTGGAGGAACATCAGGAAAAGCAGCTGGCCACTGGGCTAAAGTAAGCTTAATTTTCCACAGTAAATCCACACCTATGGGTTTTTAAAGAGGTGAAAGGCACCCACCATGTGCTGGCCACAACCACAGATGATGTCTGTGCTAGAACTTGTAAAATTGGTGTTTCTCCATCCACACAATTAATTTATCACATTCCTCCTTGAAAATTCTTTGGATCACAAGTGGAAAGTGCTATGTCAGACACATTAGTTTTCCCTGTGGCTTGACTTCATCAAATTCCAGAATGAAGGGCAAGAACACCCCTGTTGGGCAGAAGAGTTGCCCCTGTCAGTGCAAGCTTGGAGACAAACACAGGATAAAACAAGAGGTCTGTGTCTAAAGGACTTAAATTCCATCTCTAGACCATTTTACTGCCACTCTTGGGCTCTTCACCAAATAGGCTTGGGCCTTCAAAATCCAAAAATATCCCATGACATCACTGGAATTTTAGGAGTATTCTTGTTTCCTTTGGGAATCACTTGAAAATTGACTTTTAAAGCTCTCCATCATGGAGACCCGTCTCATTCCTTGAGACTGTGAACAGTGGCAGGGGAGGAAAGGAAAGGCTTCAACCCCACTGTAACTGTGGAGCATTCCTCCCTAAAGGAACCTGGTTATTCTTTTTTTTCCTTTTATTTTTTTCCCTTGGAAGCCAAAAAGCCAAGCAACAGCACTCATATTCATGAATTTGAGTGAAAACACAAGATTTACTCTCTCCCAAGGTTAACCTCCAGGCTCTTTGGAGTTCTGGAATTGCAGCCAGGCACAAAACCAGCTCTAAATAGCAGCTCATCCTTTCAGCTTGTTTCCAAAAAAAAACCCCAACAAAACATAAACAAACAAAACAAGAAAGCTCTGCCCATCCTCTCTGTAATTCCAGGCATCCAAATGTTCAGGGCTGCTTGCTCCAGAATTTCCAGGAGATGCAAGAACACAGTGGATACGAGCAGAGGGGACACTGATGCTCTTTGATCTCCCCTGTTTCCCAGTAAATTTATATTGAATATTAGAAGCTGTAGTGGTCTCTGTCCTTTTTTGCCTCATGTGGAGTTAAGTAGGTGGATAATAAAAACACAGCAGAAAGCCCAGCTTGAGGGAAATTTTAATTTTCAGCTCAAAAAACTGGTATCTCCTAGAAGGTGTCTGGAAAGAATCAAGACCACTCACGCTCCTACAGGTTGGAGCAGCTCATCAGAAGGTTAAAATTCCCTCAATTCCCCCATTTCCCTGGATCTGGCAGAGCTCCAGACCATCAGCTGGGATCAGGAGTTTGGGCTGCCTTGAAGGACCTCCAAGTATTTTGTAAGCTGCAAGCAATGCAGAAAAGCAGCTGCCCCAAGGTTAGGAACCCCAAACAATAAAACATCAAAACCCCTCAACCCAGTTAAATCCTAAAATCCAGACAGAAGAACAAAATATCACAGAGTCCAGTGAGTTTTATTTTAATTTTGGAGAAAAGTTGCTGGCAGAGGTGGATGTTCACTGGGTGTGCTGGGGATTTACTGGTGCATTTCTACATTGACTTCAAAACTGTAAATTGACTTTAGAAATCACAGACCAGGTGCAAAAGAGGAGGAAAGGTGGCTCTGTTTATCCTTGTTTCAACCTTTAAAAATAGATCTCCTTGTATGAAGCAGCAGCAGTTTTATTGTGAAAGTTTGTTTCATATGAGAAAACATTGATTTTTCTGGTGGAAGTGTCAAAGATAGAATGTGTAATATCACGGTTTCCCTCCTGTTTTCTCACAGATTCTCTGTTTTAGAAACAGGCAATTTCACTGGAATCAGGTGCTTCCTGTAAACAGTTTTGATTGCACAAAATTGCTTTACTCCTGAATAGAAATCCAACATAAACTTACATTTATCCAGTGGCAAAATCTGATCAACTGAAACACGGAATAAAGACATAATAATAATAAAAAAAGGCATTCGATTTTGGCAGAACAGAATCTTGCTTCAGCAAGGAAGATCCATCTGAATAATGACATGCAGTGTTTTATTTCAGGTTCATGCCTCCAAAATTTGTTGAGGTCACCAAGGAGGTGTCAGACACTTTGAAGGAGCACAATTCCTCTCCTGCAGGTTCAATGGAAGGGATCAAAGAGTCACCTGGGATAAAAAAAAGGCTGCTCAGATTTACAGGAGCTATAATTTTTTTGTCCTTGTTTTCATGGATTTAGAACACCATCCACCTGTATTTTCTTGTACGGGTTTGTGGTGTAATTTTGGTGTCTGGCCTTTGCAGAGGCCTCTTAATAGGTTGTGTTTGGAGACAACCTTAATAGGTTGGAGGAGAACTGGGATATTGTCAGGGAGTGGTTTGTGGGATGGAAGCTGGCAAAAACTGTGGAAAAGGAATTGTCCATGCAAGGGCAGGGGTGGGAAAAGATGAACCACGATGGGTCTGAGGAAGTGCCCAGTGAACTATCCCTGGAAGGGTTCAAAAAACATGTGGATGTGGCACTTGAGGACACGTTTTTTTTTTGAAACATGGTGATGGTGCTGGGTTGACACCTGGACTTGATGAATTTAGAGGTCTTTTCCCACCTCAGTGATTCCTCAGTGGTTCCAGGATTCTGAGCTGGTAATGTTTACCAGGATCCAGAGGATGAGATTCCAGAGGGCAGCAAGGCAGCAGAGGGGGTGTATGAACAAGGAGAGACATGTCTGGGAGCAGAGCAAAGGTGGAACACCAGGATGTGGCAGAACTGGGATAACACTCTTGGGATAGCTCCTTGGAGCTGAGGGCCTGCATTGATGAACCCTGGAAATGCTGTTGGAAAATTGGGAAGGGAATATCAGAGGAACCCTCTGTAGAGCTGGATAAATGTGCTTGCATCTCTGTAAAAGTTCAAACAGTGCCAGATAGAGGTTGGTGTGGGCCAAGTGGGAAAACAACTTTCTTGTTGAAAAATAATTGCTGCTTGCTAAAGCTGCTGCTTCCAAACCCACTGCAGCCCTCAGGGATGATGCCTCTCTCTCTTCTGCTTGCTTTGCTGCAAATCATGGCAGCTCTTCTTGGTTTTCCAAGGTCCCATCAGGGGACCCAGATGCTTCTCTGGCAGCTGCAGAAATATTAATGTGAGGAATTTACAGGCCCCAGCTCTGTCCTTGGAGCAGCTCGCTGTGTTCACCATGTCTACAAGCACAGAGGGGCATCACCAGCTTGTGTTCCTCCCTTTGCAATGTGAGGGGGGGAGGAAAAAATCAGTTTTTCTGTTCTGTCACCTCACTGAACACTCCTGCACCTGGGGAGGACCAGCCTTGTACACCCCAGGCACCAGTTTGTGCTGGGGTCATTCATCTGGGAAGAAGTGTGGCAGGAAAGGATCTGGGAATCTTCAAATCTGCCCCCTGCAACTCGCATCTACCTGCTACTAAGAACATGCAGTTACATTTTTCTTGCCAAATCTCAATGCTATTTTATTCTCTTTTTTTTTTTTTTTTTCTTCTCCCCCTCCTTCCTCCCCCATCACCACCTGAATTTCTGGAGCAGACCTCAGAAAGTTCAGAGACACAGCTGCGTGCTGTGGGTGGGAGTGTGGGTGTGATATATGCACACCACACAGGCGAGCAGGTAGATAAAAAATAATATAAATAAAACACTGACAGCCTCCTATTGTCTCCCCCTTCATCACTGCATTTTACAACTCAGGGAGATTATTTTGCAGAATGTTTGACATCAGTTTGATACGCGTTGTTCCCATGGCAACAGGTCTTTCTCACACCTCTTGTTTTGCTTTGGTTGTTTCTTGAAATATCATATTGTTCTTTATTTTGGGGTTTTGGTCAGGCCAGCCCTGCCAGAGTTCAAAGAGCATTTGGACAAGGCTGTCAGGCATAGGGTGGGATTTTTGGGGTTGTCCTGTGCAGGATTTGGACTGGATGATCTTTGTGGATATTCTGTGGTTCTCAGATTGTGCTACCCTTCATCTGTCACAGATGGAAGGCAGAAGAAATGACTCATTTCCACCAGGAATCTGGAGTTCAGCTGCTCAGTCAGGGCAGGGGCATCGCTGCTCTGGATTTTCATGTTCATTTTCTCCTTAAATGATAACCCACACTGCCATCCTTTCACACTTCATCCCCATGTCATTATTAAAAATTAATCCTGCTCTTGAGCCTCAGTGCAGACTGCATGGAGCTGTGGGGTGGGGATGAGAAAGTTTGTTTCATGACTCCTAATATTTTTAACAACCTATAGGGTCTCTCTGCCTCCCTTTTTTGCCTTTGATGGTGTTCCATCAGAAGGAAAAATACAGCCACAGGACTCTGGTTTTGTGAGGAGACAAATACACAGCTCAGCATCACAGGATTTTCTGGTTGGGCACGTGATTTATCCACCAGCAGGAACCTTCAGCACAGCACCAGAACTAAGGAAAAGCATTTTTGCTTAATGACCTAAATATGAATCTGGGAGCCATCCTTCCAAAACTGCCACAGCACAGGGCATGTCACCAAAAGGCCAGGCTGGGGATGCCAAGGGATCCATCTGAGGCGTGTGAAGGGGCTGATACCAGCGGGACAGGAAATGGTGAGGGTGGTCCCCAGGGAATAAACACAGAGTGGATCAGGAAATGTTTCATAGCAGTGAAAGCTGCTTGGCTGCACAGCCAGCTCCCAGAGGAAGTCCTCTTGGAGGGTCTCCAAACTCTTGCATGGGGGTGCACAACCTGCATGAGAACACACGTTGGGTAATGTTGTTGATGATGATGGTTTTCATGATGGTGCTGAACAAACGAGTCCAGAAAAGATAATTAATAAAAATTTCTGCATGAACACAAGGGCTACAAAGAGCCATGGCCAGGCTGGACAGGGGTCAGCAATAAAACTCTCCTTCCCTCATGCTTTACCAGCCTTGTGAATGCTCTTCTGGGACATTCACCCCCAAAAGATCAACAGTCACATCCTTGCCTCCCAAAAAAAACCAGGTTAAAGAGGTCTGGTGGGGTTTGCAGAGCCGACTCCTGCCCTTTGTGGAATGTCCTTCAGAGGCAGCCTTGGGAACCTGCCAGCAGGATCCAGGTTTGCAGGGTGGGATGACTGAGTGCCTCTGGCAGGGATCGTTTTTGGCTAACAAGCCAAAAATTCTTCTAGGGGTCTGGGTGAAATATTTAAGAAGAAAAAAATATGGAAAAATCCAGGAGTGGGAGCAACAGGGTTGCTGCAGTAACTCCTTCTTGGGCAGCTGGAAGCCTCTTTAGGAACACCCTCTTCTGTGATGTTATAGAATCATGGAATTGTTTAGGTTGGAGAAACCCTCTAAGGTCATTGAGTCCAACCATTCCCCAGCACTGCCAAAGCCACCACTGACCCCTGTCCCCAGATGCCACATCCACATGGCTTTTAAACCCCTCCAGGGATGGGGACTCCAGCACTGCTCTGGACAGCCTGTTCCAATCTTGGACAACTCTTTCTGTGAAGAAATTTTCCCTCATATCCAATCTAATCCTCACTTGGCACAACTTGAGGCCATTTTCTCTTGTTTTATCACTTGTTACCTGGAGGAAAAACTGACCCCCCACCTGGTGACTTGTTATACTTTTATTGCCAAACTCCATTCCTTCAATTCTATCTCGAAGGTCCCCTGCAGCTGCAGTGTGGGCAGGGAGTAGAGCCACCAGAAAAAGGTTTATTAGCAGAAAACACTGAAGAAATAGAAGCAGAACTCCTGTGCATAGTGAGTTTTGCACTTTTGCAAGCTCATTGCTCTCCTTATATTCTCCTTACTATTTTTTGGAAGTGATAAAATTAGCTGCTTTTTTTCCAACCTGAGAATGAGGATTTCTATGTAATTTTTGAAAGCTTGCAGGGCAGTCATTAGACAAGAAAAAAGAAAAAGAATCTTCCATTAACCACAAGCAAAAAAGCCTTTCCTGACACTCTCAGCTCACTTAGTGGATCTTCTTGGCCCTGTCCCATCATGAAGTTTCCACTTGAAAAGGTGGAAATGCCCTTTGCACTTTGCACAGCAAGTGATGCAAAAGCAGGCAAGTGAGGTGTGATGGGACAGGAGCTCCCCTATTGAACAATTTGACTTTTTTTCTTATTTCCCTCCAGTTTCAGGCATTTTCATTATGTGTGGCAAACAATGGCTCAGAACTTGGTGTATTGTCTGCCACATTTTCTTTTTTTCCCCCAGAAGAATGGGAAAGATGAACTTTTGGAGCTACAAATTGAACCTTTCAGTGTCCAAGTGTTTGATGGCTTTTCTTAGCACTAGAAATTTAATTGGTGTCCTTATACCTTCCCAAAATGAAGAGTTTCTCAAAAGAGAAACTTGACACAAGCCCTGCTCTGTGCAAGCTGCTCTTTCATATCCCCAGGGCTTCCTCCAAACCCATTCACCCACCCCTGGCACTGACAGGGTCCTGTTAATGATGGGCATGGCCAGCCCTAAAACATCATTTATTCTTGCATTTACCCAGTCCTGCGAGGCAGAGCAAGGACTGGAACAAAGGTGTCCCTGATTGTCACAACTGAGCACCACAGACACCAAGGACAAAGCCCCTGGCTGCCAAGAGTACCTGGCTAAACTTTGCCTTTGCCTTTTTTGAGGCAATTAAGAGGCCAGAGAGGAATTTTTTAACCTCAGAAAACCTTCAGCAATTTGGATTCTGCTTCTCAGCTTAGCTGGAGATAGGAACTCCACAAAACCACATCAAGATTAAATCATCCTGGGACTCACAGAGTGGCTCTTGCTGCCTGTGCTGCTCCAAGGATGTGATGACAGCACTGACTGGAGCCAAGACCAGGAGCCACATTCCCTCTCCTTCAAGCCAGCCAAGAGCAAGGCACTGGTTCCCTCTTTGAAAGCAGTATTTTGGGTTTTGGAGTCCTCCCCCGTCTGGGAATGTCCTCCTTAGTCTTCAGCTTTTAATTTCTATCTCCAAAACTCCAAAAACAGTGTTGAGGACAAAAATAGACTGGAACATCTTTGTGGTCCTTTCCATCCATCAGAGTGGGACACCAGCCATGGGACACTGAAAAGGAGAGAAAGAGAAGTGAGCCCTGAGAATCTTTGAGAGAGATAACAACAAAAAAAAAATCAATTTATTTTTCGGTCTCTTCATTGAGAACTGCACATTGTCTCTGGTGAACAGCTGGTTCTGGTGAGCATGGAGGAGTGGGGACACTTTAGGAGAAAAACAGCCAGGAGTGAAAAAAAAATCAAAAAGCAACTTGTTACTGTGTCCAGATTTATGGGTAGAGAATGCTGAGCAGGAGTTCCTTTCAGTCTCTTCCCACCTTTGATTTATCAGTCTTGCTCTCAGCAACTTTCTGCCATAACCCAGCATGATTTAACTGGGAAATCTCCTCCAAGTGTACATTTACTGGGCAGAGTTTTACAGCCACATGGGAAAGAGGTGTTTTGCAGCCCCTTCTGGACTGCACCTGCCATGGTTCATGGGATCACAGAGTGCCTGGAGTGGGAAGAGACCCTGCACAAGCATTTTCTGTGCAATTAAACAGAAATGGCTCTGGTCCACGTGGAATGAATCGATTCAGCTGTGCAATGTGAGCTCATCTTAGAGCCACTGATGTGTCCTGTCCCCTCCCCTAATTCCTGTTCACAGATACATCATAAAATGTACTGAAATCATCCTGTGATCCTTTCACTTCCAGCGGAAGAGTTGAGTACTTGCTGATATCAGATTCTGATCTGCATTTTGGGGGGGCTGGCCTAAAGGGATTAAAAGTGACACTACTTCAAGATATTAGAGAAGAAAATGCTTTATCTGCCTCCTAAGGAAGTATTAGCATTTTATCAGGGCAAGGAATATTAGCAGCTCATTAAGACAGATGCAACCCAGGCTTTTGCTAACCCATCACAAGGATCTGAAAATAACTTCAGCCCCTGGTGCAGGACATCACAAGTAGGTGTGACTTATTATAGGTTTTTATCTTCCTTTGAAGATAGCTCTGATCAGAGAATGAAGCCTAATAATGGTGGTGGGAGTCTGGAGAGGAGGGAAGAGAGGGGTTTCTGAGAGCCTCCACAGAATAATTACACCCAGATCAGATTGTGTCTGTGATCTTGCATGCAGTGGATGTTCTGTGTGGCTTTAAATCCCCTCCCACTTGTGTCCCGTCTGTCCTTGCTTGGAAATCCCTCATTTGCAGAAATTTTGGTAGGTACAGAGTGAGATGGCTCAGGTTTAAAGATCAGAGATGTCAAGGTCTGTGCCATTTATGGCTTGGCTTCTACCAAAATGAACTTATTTGTCTGAATTAGGTGTACAGCCAAGTATAAATAGATCCTGTCTAGACAGACAATGCAATAGAGAAGGGAAATAAAAGGTTTTAACTGTACCAGGCTCCTGATTTTAGCAAACCAGTTCAGGCACATTTCCAGAGTGAACTGGGCTGTCAAGAAGAGAATATGGAAACAGTTCATTGTGAAAGTATCTGATAGGTTTCTGTTCCTTGAATTAAAACAATCTAGGAGTTTAGACCCAAAATGAAGAGGGACCACAAAACCAATGCAATAGCCAAGGTGAAAAACCCTCTGGGTGACTGGTTCTGTGTCCAAATCCCCATGACAGGTCATCTCCTAGTGCCACAACACAATGAGCACAGTGAAGAAATAACATTGGAATGTCTCTGCTGGTTTAAATTACAGATTTTCAGATTTTAGGTGAACTAGCAACAGGCTGATGGGTGTGGAGTTCCAACATGGGCAGGTTTCCTTTTTCCAGCCTGGATCACCTTTCCAGGCTGTTCCAGGGCAGGTTCTTTCCCATTAGTAAGCCAGAACAGACAACCATGGTGTCATTGAACCCTTAAATACAACAAGAATTCAGTCAATAGGATCAAACTTCCACCTTCTTCCAATTTATCTTCCCCCTTTCCCTAAAAAGAAATAATACTTCGTGCACCTGGGACTTTATTCTACTCCTGTGGTGTATTTTTTGATCAACAAGGGGCATAAATATCAGGATTTTCCTGTGTCTGCCTGGTTGAATGAACAATTTCCTCCAGGGATTTGAAAGTGCAGCACTAAAGGGGTCAATATCACCCAGAAAAGGGTTATGGTGGAGAAACCCTTGAGTGACACAAATCTGTTGCATCTGTGGCCAGTGTGATGCTCTGACACTCTAAAAGAGGATTTTCGGATGGGTTGTAGGAGAGAATCATAAAATCACAGAATATCCTGAGTTAAGAGGCCCACAAGGATCATCAATTCCAGCTCCTGGCCCTGCACAGAACACCCCAAAAATCACACCTTGTGCCTGAGAACATTGTCCAGATGCTTCTTGAGTTCACTACATTGAGTGCAGCCTTCATTGGAGAAATTGATATGTTTTTACTCAAGTCCAATATTTGTCTTTCAGTGAAAGTAATGAAAAAACTGTAAAGGGTTTTTTAAAAAGCAGCAAGAAGTGGCCTTTAGATTGCAACTTTAATTGAGACTTTTAAAAGCTTTCTCTTCAGCGTCACTCTTAAGGAGGTTAAGAGTTGACTTGGTCACATTTCTGTGAATATCTCTACAGAATTATCCTTCCCGAGAGGATACAACTCTTCCATGGACAAAAAGACATTGTGATAGGTGGAGGTCAATCTAGAGTGAGCTTCTGGAGAAATTCAGACCAGAAATAAAGAAGAGATGTTTTAATAGTGAGAGAAATTAATCACTGGAACAACCTCCCTAGAGATTTCTTGATTCTTTGTCACCTTTTTTTTTTTCAATCCTAAGGGACAGGGTTTTTTTTCCTAAAAGATAGGGGTTCACTCAGAGGGAAATTGAAGGTATTTTGTCACCCAGCTCTGCTGTCTGGTAAAGATCAGAGTGTTTGGCTTGGATAAAGATGCAGATTTTAAAACAGAGGGGCTTGGCAAGCCAGAAATTGCACTGGGGAATCAGCACATGCAAAGTGGTGGAGATGTTGGCATGGCTCTTGTCTGATGTCAGGGTTGTTTTGCTCACTGTTCCTATTCTTGAGTTCATGCAGACCTGGACTTGAGTTTTCTTGTATAGATAAGAATGTGAAACCAGCTTTTCAAATGTGCAAAGGCAGATTTCTCTTTTGGAGGGAAGCAACACCGATTAACCCAAATAAACGAGATGCAGTTCAAAAGCAAGAAAGAGCAAAGGAGCCAACAGATGCAAGGAGCTTTATTTCCTGTTAGATTTAACTGCAAACCAGAATCAAAAATTTTCAAAAATATATTGGATTTTCCTAAGACACAGACAGGAAAAAAAAATCTCCATTTTCAGCTTCAGCTTTTAGCCAGGGCAGGCAGGAGTAGTGCAATCCCTCTGTGCTGTGGCCCCAGGAGCAGATTGCAGGGTATTGTGCAGATAAGGTGTCAGGCAGGATGAGTCACTCATCAGCCACTGCGTAGGATCCTGAATGCACAAACAACTCTGAGTCCCACAAGACCTCCTCGAGATGGAGATTTAAAAGTCAGTTTATTTCCATGTAAAGCATTCTCAGACTGTAAAAATAGGCCCGTACCTGGTCTCAGTGGAGCTTTTCAGAAATCCAAGTGGGCTCGCTAACGTCATCTAGAAGTTATTTACTCGTGAAGTTTTCACCCTGATGGCAAAATTGATTTGAACTCGTGGAGTAATTAGGAGATGTGGGGTGGGAACTCCACCACCACAGTCAGTATTGCTCCATTTGGCTGTGGAAATTATTGTTACTTTCAAAAGAAACCCAAATATTTTACATGTTTGTGTGATTGTCATAACATTGTAGGAGATCAGAAAGTGGTTAGTGTGGGGGACAAGCTGAATCTGGGTGTTCAAGAAGGAATCTCCCATCAGGAAAAATGAACCCTGCTTTTAAATTATTCTGGAATCTCAATTATGGGAATGAACTTGAACAAAACCAGCAGTGATTATTATTCTGTTCAGCAAAATGACAGCTTACCTGGGAAATCATTTCAGTTTCCAAAAATCAGCTGGAATGGTGTCTCCAAGGAACATGTAAGAGTTTTATAATTGATTTCACACAACAAAAAGATGTAGGGTTTGGGAGTTAATACAGGAAATTGTTTGACAGCAATGGCTGAGGATAACCTGTGTCCTGCAAGGCTCTGCTTCCCAAAAGAGTTATGGACATTTGCAGCATCATCTGGAATGAGCAAAGTGTTTGATATTGGAGGTATTTGAGCCATCTTCCCAAAATCATAAATCTTTTTTTGACACAAATGGCAACAGCAGTGGCCCCACTGCCTGAGCTTGGATGATGTTTGCAGTTTGTACCAAGCCCCAAAGACATCAGAGAGAGGCTGAAAGCCTCAGTCAAGTCAAGGATAATCAAAATTCTACAGCACTGAAAGAATTACATGGATTTAACCCATCTAAGCACCTCAAAATGAAAAAGCTTTTCTTGATAGTTGCTGTTTTTGAGGGAGCTAAAAGTTCTGCTGTTATTGCACCTTTTGTTTAAAGGTTGAGCAAGAAACAGAAAGGACGAGATGATGGATGAAATTCAGAAGGTTTGGAAATCCTTCAGAAATTCTGAATCCCATGGAGACAGGATTTTGCCTCTGATATCCCAGACAAAAATCTGATTTTATCATGAAAACCTCTCACAAACACTTTACAAAGCCAACAACATCTATCCCTTTTAATGTCTGATTTTGAGGCATTGTTTTACACAAAAAAAGCTGTGCCTTCCACCTGAATTCTCAAGTGCAGAGGTCTTCAGGGTGTTTTCTACTTCCCCCACACACTTGGTGATTCACCCAGCACGGCCTTTTAGAGATGGCAGGATTGAGATGTGAGATTTGTTTGCCTCAAGAGAATGCTCCTCTCCCTCTGTTTAGAGACAGACACATTTTCCTTCTGTTTGGTGGTAGAGAACTGAAACATATTTTGTATTCATGTTGCATCAATGGGAACTATTGAAGTGTGGCAGGTTGTTTTTAGGAAGGCTGAGTGGTTAATTTTAGAATTGTCTGTCTAAAAATGCACCGCTATATTTGAGACACCACCAAATCTTGGCAGGAGTCATAAATAGAACATTTGACCCTCGAGACCCTCTGCCTAAAATTAAAAAGCTTTGAAGAAAGGCTGTCCTGGCTGTGAGATATTCGTGGCTGAAGCCCCCATTCCCCATCCCTGTGCTGCTGAGGGGGAGGAGGGGTAGAATTTGGGAGTGAAGCTTTCAGTTCATTTGCTGCACCTGATGGTGAAGCCTTGCAGTGAATTCAGACCTTGTTCTACAAGAAGGTCCTGAAGGTCTTGAGGGTTTCTGCAAATCCCTGCAGTGGTTTCTGTGTTATATAAAAGCCATGTCCTACATGTGCTTTCCCATTCCAGCTGTGTTTTACCGATTTTCTTCCCCTTCTGTGACACCCTGATGTTTTCCTGCTCACCCTTCCATAGCTCCTTGCCAGTGTGTTTTGTTATTTGGAGATGAAGGGACTTCCTTTGGGTCTTTTCTGGGAGTTGCTTCTCCTTCTCCCAGGCTCTCCTGTCCTGCAGGTCTCAGTCTCGTGTCTCTGAGCTGCTGGAAAAGCCATTTTTACAGCCCCACAACAAAACTGCATTCATCTTCTTTGGGATAATCATGAACTGTGGACTCATTTGCAGCCCTGGATGCCTTCCAGGACGCAGCCTGATGAACTCCCACCCCTTTGATGCTGAATGGTTCCCTCAGGAGTTCATGTTCCCACTTAAGCACAGCGCCTGCATTTTTGTGTTGTCACAGGACGCTGCTGCACCCAGCCAGCTCTGCTTTGGCTCAGCACTGTGTGTGCAGCAAGTCAGAGGGATCTCGGGCCAGAGGCAATCTGCCTTTTCCTTCCCCAGCCCTTGTGAGGTTTCTCTCCCCTTCTGAGAGGATGAGGATCCTTATCTGATTTTTTTAAACTGGGAAAGTTTCCAACAGGTCGCTGTACAGTGGCAGAGAAGTGGTTCACTGGTGGCTTGGCACACAATGAAACTCACACTAATTTTTGGTTACTGAACTCAGGGTTGCAGATCAAATATTCAAAGGCACGTACAGAGAGGGAAAGGAGGATTTTTCCCAGCTTACCATTCCTACACCTTGGAAATCTCATCATTTCACCAGCTCTCTGGAAGCAGTTAGGAATTGCATGAGAAGGGTATTTGGCTGACATTTGTGAGGCCATTTTAATACAGCTGGAAACAACCTGCCAAAAGACAACTGGGTGTGAGAGAGCTGGGGGATGTGATACTCCACACAGGGCAGTGATTATCATATCTCTGACAGAACGTATTAAACAGCCATTCAGAATATCCATGGGTGAGGGATTCCCAGTTATTCTTCAGAAGTGCAGTACTTGGTCATCAATCTTGTAATTATTTTAATTGGAGGAAATGACATGCCTGGCACCTCTCAGCATTACACCTGCCACAACCTGTCAGGAGTTCTGGGGTCTGACTCCAAGGCTGCTTCATCTAAATCAGGAGTCTGCAAAAACATCACTGCATCATGTCAGACCTCGATATTTTATGGGTTTGACTCCAACTTTAGTGTACTCTTCACCTGAGAGAGACTCAGCCTCGTATATTCCCCTCTGGCCTGCTGATGAAATGTTAAGTTTAGAAGAAAATAATTTAAAAACACAGAGTTGAGGCTTTGTATGAAGTAGGACGCAAATCCAGGGCTGGAGAGAGCTCCTTCTAGCACAAGACCTGTTTCTCTATCAGTGAGATTCAGAGGTCACTTGGGGGCTTTCTGTGAGAATTTGAATGGGTTCTTCCTTCAGAGAGGACATCAAGCAGAATTTCCCTCTTTCGTGTATTCACACAATTAAAAAACATAAGATGTCATAATATATATATATGAGATGGCTGTCCATCCATAAAATCTGATTAAAGCTGGCTTATAGGGTTGAGAGTTGTAGGGGGAGTGTGTCAGTGTTATTTTCATCCACAACTGAACTTCCACAAGTCTTTTTCTAGTGTCTAATCCAGGTTTGAGGATAACTCTGAGGCATTAATTCCAGACATGCAGGATCAGTGGATACACTCATTTTCCCTAACACAGCCTCAGCATTTTTTTTTTTTTTTGCAGTTGGATATTCTATTAGTGTATATATAAAAAAACCCATGAAAACCAAAACACAATAATCTGTGTAATATCTCTATTAATTTTCACAAGTTTCACACCACTATTACATTTCTGAGTTAGAAAACTCAGCCAAGGACTAGGAAATTTTTGTCCCCAGGCAGCCTGAGTTCATAGAATCATAAAGTCATTAAGGTTGGAAAAGACCTTTAAGATCATCAAGTCCAACTGCCAACCCAGCACCCACCACCATGTTCATCATTAAATCTTGTCCTCAAGTGCCACATCCATGGAGGTTTTGGACACTTTCAGGGATGGTGACTCAACCACTTCCTTGTGCAGTCTGTTCCAGTCCTTAACAGCTCTTTCTATGAAAAAATGTTCCCAAATATCCAATCTGAACCTCCCCTGGCACAATCTGAGACTGTGCCTTCTCCTTCTGTCCCTGTTCCCTGGCTGCCCCCTCCTGTCAGGGACTGTGCAGAGCCACAAGGTCCCCCCTGAGCCTCCTTTTCTCCAGGCTGAGCCCTTTCCCAGCTCCCTCAGCCTCTCCTGGTGCTCCAGACCCTTCCCTGGACACACTCCAGCCCCTCAATGTTCTGTACCTGGAGATCCCAAAACCACCTCCAGGACTGGAGGTGCCCCAGCAGTGCCAGCACAGGGGACGGGCACTGCCCTGGCCCTGCTGCCACCCCAGTGCTGCCACAAGCCAGGTGCCATTGGCCTTGTTGGCCACCTGGGCACACCTGGGCTCGTGTTCAGCCACGTAAAATGTTCTAAGGATATTCCCAGGGCTGTTGTATGGTTTGCTGTGCGTGGTTGTCATTACTGGGACTGTCTTGAGAAGACTGTGGAAAACCCGTTGTGGTGCAAAATCATCAGGATGCAGCAGCATCTCTAGAAACGGGCAGGGTGAGAACATCATTGCTCCTGTGTTAATGCCAGAGCTGTAAAAATGTGCCATCAATCTGCTGAAGAAGCGGAGAAGATTAAAACAAAAACAATAAAATAGTGTTTGCTATGAGGCACAGCAGGAGAAAGGGAGGCTGAAAGTCCTACTGTGTAATTATAGACTCAGAGATGATTTTAAGCCAGGAAGGGGGTGTGCACACAGATCTATTAATGTGCAAATAAAACCCTGTACAGGAGCATTTTTGACCATAAATGAAGAGCCATTAGTGGACCTGCAGATATAAATTTTCCTCATATCTTCAAGGATAAAGGGACAAGTGGGACTTGTGGATAATGAAGTGCTGAAAGGGGTGTGGGGAAAGTGAAGGTTCAGGAAGGAGGAGATGCAGGGGGAAGGATATCTCCTCTTGAGCTTTCACCTTTGCTTTCCCCTCTGCCTTTCCAGCTTCCCTGTCTCTTGCCATCACACTCTGTTCAGTTTTTGTACCTCTGTAAGAGCTGGGAGGAACAGACTGGAAATGGAGTAGGATTAGACTGGATTTGAAGAATTTATTTACTGTGAGGGTTGTGAGATACAAGTTGCCCAGAGAGGTTTTGGATTCCCCATCCCTGGAAGTGTCCGAGGCCAGGTTGGATGGGGCTTGGAGCAACCTGAGATAGTGGAAGGGAGTTGGAAATTGATGGTCTTTAAGGTCCTTTCCAACCCAAACTTTTCCATAATTCTGGGATTTCATCTCTACAGGAAGGTGATGACATGGTGGAGAAAACCCATCAGCCCCTGCTCTGAGGTAAAACAAGGCTTGACTTTTTGTTTGGCTTGACCATGGAGATTAAAGGATGAATTAATGTGGACATCAGACTCATTATCTCAGTTCTTGTGTTCTTTAATCATCTGAACAAGGAGACTCTTGATGTTTTATAGAAATATCACTGTTTTCCTGTTAGGACACAGTGATACTGAGGATCCTCCCTGTGGGCAGCACTGCTACACTGAACTGTAAAAACCCAGACATTGTTTTCAGATGGAAAGGGCAAGGATTTTTATTACTGCCTACAGATCATGTCTCCCTAGATTTTTTTGGTTTTTTTTTAAATAACCATTACATGCAATACATTTCTCTATAAACCAGGCAGAAAGATCACTTCAGCTGGGAATGGGATGTGCAGGGAAGCAGTCAACCAAGTGGATGACTACAGCATCTGAATTCTCAGCAAACACATGTGTGTCCTTTTAAATGTCATCCTTCTCTCCCTTTTGCACTCAATCCCTTCACACTCAAAGATTTTTATATTTAAGGTCAGGAGTCACCTGGAGTGACCTGCTGCAGAACAAAGGCAGGAGGAGGAATTTCACAGTTCTAAAAAATTAAATTGTTGAGCTACATCAGGTTGTTCTAGAAAACCAACTTGCCTTGATAGGAAGACTTAAGAAAAAAGTGACTTTGTTATGTCCTGTGGTAAACTGACATCATATTTTGCAACTTTGGAAGGCAAAAATGAGTGTTTTGATCTTCCATCTGAATTTGCTCAGCTTTTCTGGCAGATGTCCAACCCTGCTGTGAATCTTTCTGATAAATGGAAGTGTGCAGTCGGATCAGAAATCTGCACTCAGCTTGGCCACAGACCTGGCATCAGGAAGGCTTCCAGCTTTTTTCTGGATAAATTAAATTGAGCTTCTATATTCTCTCCATTAACTCAAGTGGCATTTGAACAGTTAGAGAAATGCAGAGAAAATTACACAGTAGCTATTGCAGCACATTAAATCTTATCTAGAACACGACTTTCACCATCACTATTACCCCCAAAGTGGGGAAATTCAAATTTCTCACCCAGCATCCTGACAATCCAAAGGTGATCTGTCACTGTATCCTCACTGCTATTCCCAATTTCATGTGCAGCCCAGGCATAAAGGAATTTTATCTCCAAGTCAGGCATTAAAACCTCTTGAGATGAGGCACACACAGAGCCCTTATGAGGTTGTGTGGAATCCTATCAATTCTGCTGCTCAGTGTTGCATAAAATATTAGCAGTTCTGCTGTGCAGTTTTGCTGTAACATATGCTGCATATTGCTATAGAAAATCGAGAGGAAACTAATAATTTTTCTGGTCCTTGCTCTGAGATGGAATTACCTCCTGTTCCTGTTTTTAGAAAGTTAAAATCTAGTCTGAAAGCGAAAACCACTTTTCAACAACATGCAAGATGTTTCCTGCCTGGTCCTCCATCACCAGTAATTTGTACTTTGAACTATTCCCCAATTCCATGGTCTCACCTTTGCAGAGGAGTCATTTTTCACTAATAACTCCAGCACCAAGTGACCTCAGGGCAGTAAATAAAACCTGCAGAGTTGTTGGTGCCATGCAGAGCTGGTGGTGTGACCTTGGCCGTGCTTAGGGCAAAGAGCAGCCTGGCAATTCACAGTGAAAATGGGGTCCCAAACCCAGCCATGAATGTAACTGCTCCATAAATCATTGCTTAATGTCAAAATATCCCCCTCCACCCTCTCCATACCCTTCAATTTAGGGGCATAACAGGAGCTCTGGCATGTTTTTGTTGGTTGACATAATGGGAAGGTAATTCTGAGCTCACCTGGCTGCTCTCAGGGCAAAGTCTTTCCAGTGCTGTGTGTGATCTTGTGATCTTTCTGGAATGAAAAATGTAGAAAAATATGATCCTTTTTTTCTTTGAAGGACTTGTTGCACTTAAAACCAAAGGGCATCTCACTCCTTACTACTAAACGCAAAAGAAACCTCATAATGGTGTGGAAAAGTTAAATAAACACCCAAAGCTGACAATTCTGGGTTTCTGTTTGTCTCCTTTCCTGCACAGAGTGGAGGTAAAAGAAAGACTTTTGCTTTCTAACAAAACTATCTCCGTGACATTGTCTGAAAGACTATGAGTTAGGCACGGACCAGATTTCTGACTTCAAGACTTTTAAATATACTCAAGAAGTTTTCAGTCACTCCAACACTGGGGACACGTTCTGGAGCAATGAAACTGGGTGCCAATCCCTCTGTTAAAATTTCTGTGAGTAAAGAAAGAAAATTAATTGGAAGCTCTTCATTCCTGTGACACTTAAATTGATTCTTTTTCCACAGAATAGTTGACTCCAAAGCACAAGCTGGGAAGTTTTCCACCTTGCCCTCCCAGAGATCAGGACAGCACAACCCCAGGTGAGAACAAAAGGTGAGCTCTCAGAAAAGTGAACTACCATGATTTTATCCATGGTTACTTCCTGATAAGGGGGATATTTTTGTTCCAGAGCCATGACTAGGGTAAAATTATTTTCAAACTCTGGTCTTTCTCAAAGACCTTTGCAACACAGATCCCTTTCAACCTAAATTATTCTATGATTCTATGATTTTATGAGTCCATGATTCCACAATTCTATGTCTCTATGATTCCATGATTCTATGATTCTATGATTCCATGATTCTATGATTCTCTGATTCTATGATTCTATGATTCTATGATTCTATGATTCTATGATCCTATGATTCTATGATTCTATGATTCTATGTCTCTATGATTCCATGATTCTATGATTCTATGATTCCATGATTCTATGATTCTATGATTCTATGATTCCATGATTCCATGATTCTATGTCTCTATGATTCTATGTCTCTATGATTCCACGATTCCATGATTCTATGATTCTATGATTCCATGATTCTATGATTCTATGATTCTATGTCTCTATGATTCCATGATTCTATGATTCTATGATTCTATGATTCCATGATTCTATGTCTCTATGATTCTATGTCTCTATGATTCTATGTCTCTATGATTCCACGATTCCATGATTCCATGATTCTATGATTCTATGATTCTATGACAAGGGGTCATTGTTAGCTAATTTTCTATGCATTTCACTAAGGCACATAAATTAATTTTAACCCCCCCTTTTTTTTAGAATAAATACTATAAAAGCAGTTGGCCTGATTGCAGATAAAAAGCAAACCTCAAGCAATAACCAGTGTTTCTTCAATTCTGCCTGAATTATATTTTCCAGGAAAGCCCAGATTATCAGTTCAGCATGAAAGAGAATGTAACTACTTTTGGTGTGTGTTTGTGCTAGTGATTAATTATGCTCAGACAAAAAACCCACAGCGTGGGATATATTATCACATCAGAGTTTTTCTAGCTTCAGCTTCCCATTCATTACTGTTTTGTGGAATAGCAGGAACTCAGAAAACCAAAGCTTGATTCCCATCTGTGTGTGAGGGAATCCAGAGCCAGCAAATCGTAGCACCCACATGATAAAGGAGACTTTAAATTTATTTTTCAGCCTCAGTCACCTGACCTTGGTCAGATTTACAAAGGTTAATTTACTCTGTCACATACATCTCTTGACAATGTTGTTGTTTTTCCCCCTCCAAAAGCTTGGAAAGGGAATTCCATCTCCTTAATGTTTTTATTAAGATAAAACATTGCAAATGGATAATCTTTATCTGTCAGTGAACTGCATATTTATTTGGACAGGTCTCACTTTTTGATAGGCCTGTGAGAAGTTTCCAAGGAAAATGCCCTGCTTTTAGTGCTAACAGTAATTCATGTTTTCATCTCCTTGTCCTCTTTGAAATGCACTGCAGAAACCTCTGTCAAGCACTAAGACTTCAATAAACTGGATGTGGAACCTGAAATCACTCAAACCAACACAAAGGCCATGTGTACGTTTAGTTTTTATTGTAGAGGCCAATGGAAGAGCCAAGAAGAGCTGAAAATCTAGGAAATGACTGGATGTGTCTTATCCTAAGATGACTTCACACCTCTTTTAATGCAACTACTCCATGGGGAGCAAGGCATCCTTCAAAATGATCTTCAAGGAAAACCCCGGATCCCGGATGTTTCCTTCTCCCCTCCCCCTGCAACCTTTAGAGATATTTAACCCAAAGTCATTCTTTTTTTCCCCTAATCAGCACAGCTCCAGCAGCCCCAGGAGCATTGAGCAATGTGGAAATGGCACTCAGGGAATCATGTTAGGCCAAGACTCTCCATGGTTTCCCCATAAGGTCTTCCCATTATCCGGGGATTGTTCTCACGCTGCACAAGCGGCAAACTTGAAGTCACATCTGCTTTGCTGACCTTGTCTGAAGACTGGACATTGTTTCCATGTTCCCTGAGTTGGAACACTCTGTGTAGCTCCTGCACTGAACTGGGAAGGAAATATTTTTCCCTGTTTCCTGTGTCCTCTGTGAACTCTTCCATTGTGAAATATGTGCTGTATTGTTTTTTTTTTTCCCCCCCAAGGAATTGACTGGAAATCGATATTTTCCACCCGATACGCTCATTTAAAATTCACCCCCAGGAACTCTGTGGTTTTTCAGCTGGTATGGGAGCTTTAATTAAAAAAAAAATACCCAGTTCAACAGATAATGGAAAGGGAGGAGATTTGGGAACAGACATA
The DNA here is from genome assembly GCA_034509425.1 of Eopsaltria australis. Taxonomy (NCBI): domain Eukaryota; kingdom Metazoa; phylum Chordata; class Aves; order Passeriformes; family Petroicidae; genus Eopsaltria; species Eopsaltria australis. Next base: position 1,713,672 of record JAVTVJ010000447.1, on the reverse strand, counting down.
ATCACTGTTCATTGGATAACGTTTCATTTGTTATCCATTAAAGTGCCTCCTGCAAAAGGCTGTGGATGTCTCACTTTGAGACAAGCTGACGGCTGTAGGAAAGCTAAAAGCAAAATATCTCTTTTTTTTTAAAGCAGAGCAGGTTCTAAGTGACAAATGCACACCTCCAGCTTGTCACATTTCTAACACTCAGATGCTGTTGTGCCAGCAAGTTAGAGACACACTTGCTAAAAGGCAAAGCTACCATGGGAAAATTGTCATCTAAATAGAGGAAGCAGACAAAAATTGCGTGAGCTCAGCCAGTTCTTCCAGTTTCACAAAAGCCTCTCTCCAGAAGTTAAAAGCACCAAAAGTTAGGTGCTCTCATTAGGATTTATCTCACCTAAATAAAATGTCTTTATGTAAGACATTTTATTTGACAGAGTCTTCGAGAGGCCAAACGAGAATGGAGAGAGAGATGGAGACCTCCAGGCAGCAGCAGTGCTTCACCTAACTTAGGATACAACCAGCTGTACCTTGGAGAGCAGTTTTCTACTCAAACCTTAGGTTAGATGATAATCTTTGACAGAAGGTCAGCTTTAAAAGGGATGGAATGAACACCAAAGAGTCACGATATCTAGCTCAGTGTTTCCTGACTCCTTCAGCCTTAAGAAAAAGGTGGTTTCAAAAGAGATATGCAACGTCTGACAGACTGAGAGTGGAAGACATCAGGATACCCCATCCCTGGAAGTGTCCAAGGCCAGGTTGGATGGGGCTTGGAGCAACCTGGTCCAGTGGAAGGTGTCCCTGCCCATGGCAGGGGATGGAACAAGGTGATCCATAAGGTCCCTTTCAACCCAGGCCATACTCTGATTCTGTGATTCTCTCTGTCTTAAACTCTTCCCTTTCCATAGATTTGGTGTGTGGCTCTCACACAACAAGATCTTTACTATCTAGGCCACCTCTTCTAACACTAATAAGTACATTTTTGCCTTTAAAAGGATGAACCAGGCTCTGTTTCCTTTCTTGGGGTGCAGCAGAGAGAGGAGATAATTGCTGCCGCCTTTCAAGCACATCCTGGGAAGCCAAAAGCCTTCCAGATCCTCTCTGTGGAGGTTTAAACTCTCCATAAGGGCTCCACTAATGGCTTTGGCAGCAGGCAGCCTACGTGTTGGGGAGGCAGGGGAGAGCATTCTTTGTCCATTGTGCTGAAACTGAGTCTTTCTGCAGCAGACCTGGGATAAATCTCCTCTGGATCAAAGCGGGGTGGCAGGAAGGCCATTGGCAAGCCAAAGGAATTGGGTCGACTCCTGAAATGCGGAGGTTGGTTTCCAGTTCCTGTTCCAGGGGCTATTTATACCTTTTTATCTGGTAACTTTTACAGGATTGATCATGAGATTGTGATTACATGGTGTCCTTCCTCTGCTCCACAAACAGGTAGGAAAGCCTGGAGCTCAGATATCGGCCTGTCCATGTTGGGGAGGCAAAAGTTGGAGCCAGCTTGGAGCTCAGACTCCGGTTCTGTCTCCATCCAACTGCAGGAAATCTCTTGCTGTTGGATTTCCCATCTAGCAACATTTGCTGGAATAAACCCAAGCCGCACTTAGAAGCTGGAAGAGGTCACGTGGACACGAGCTGCAGGAACAAGTTTCTTTCCAAAGTAAACCCCTATGGAATGAAACTTGAGTTCCCAGTCATGGGAACTTCTTATGCAGAGAACTCTTGTAGAGTGGGAGACATGGAGATGTTGGGATGACATCTCCCATGCCTTTGTGACATGGATCTGGAGCCTCAAGGCTGTTGGATGCAGCACTTCTCCCTCATGTTCCAGAACATTCCCTTTCTCCTTCGTCTATCACATCAAACACCCATCAAACAGGTTTATCAGAGCAACACTGAACATCTGTTGATCAAATCGTGCTTTCAATCAGCTAATCTCGCTACCTAAAGCTTTGAAGCAAAGTTAAACTCAAAAAAATAAACAGTGAAATTAAATGTATGGACATTGTGACTCTGCTTGTTAGGAAAAACCAAATCAGACCAAACCAAAGTAGACCAAACTAGATTTAGGAAAGTTTTTATTAACAGTTTCACAGCTAGAAAATATTTGATAAGGCTATGCGAGCAGCATGCTCAAAGCCAAGCTTTAAAACATACCAATCACTGGGTTTTTTTCTGATTTTAGGGTCTTGGCAGAGATCCAGGGAAACTTCCACACAAGGCCAGCAGTGTGTACATATGGGAGGCACCTCTACCTTTGGGAGACCAGGAAAGGATCCCAGAGCCACATGGAAGAAGGGGACAATTATTTCCCTTTGAGCTTGAAAGGGGAATGTCTGGGGTGTTGTGGAGGAAAACTGAGGTGGAAAAAACTCTCTTGTCCTATGTGGTGCTTGAAGAGCAAGGACCTGCTCAGGCTGTGTTAAAGTTCAAGGAATGGGACTTGGCCACGGTCCCAAAGACCCTCTCTATAGGAAAATAAAAAGATTGGAATGGGGTTGTAGGCTCAGGAGAACAGCAGCTGTCATTCAACAGAAATTTAAAGGCAAAAAAATCTGAATTTCTTACTGATTTTATACAGAAGAGTGAAGAGCAGTGAGGCTGGAGAGTAACCATAAATTTTATTTCCAGAACAACTGTAGGCAATATCAAGATTGTATTTAGAATTATTTTATCTTTTGAGCACATAAAGATGATTTTTATCTCAGAGCTACTATGAGAATAATACTGGCTGTATGAAGCTCAGTGTCTAGGGGACTGTTAGCTTACTTATATGGAGATTATGGTTTATCTTCAAATCCTGGCTCTCTCTGTTCTTAAAATTGTAAAGTGGATCATGCCCATCCCTATCACAAATGAAACAGGCTTGCATAAACAGCTTTAGATTAAAGGAGCCCTGTTTAATAGCACTTGTCAGAGTTTAGTCACAAATCAGAATTATTTGTTCCCGTAAAAATTTTATCAATTAACTGCAGGGAAAAAAAAAAATAGATGTGTTTGAAAGTGTGAGAACTGCTAAGTACCACTTTCAATCGTGATTTTATGCTGAATTCAATGTGAAAGCAGGAAAAAGGCATCTTATTAGAATAATACCCCTGATTTTCACATGTATTTGTGCACAGCTATTTTCCTCTCACCCCAGAAAGACGATGACTCCACACTGAGCGTGTGTGTGCTTGCTCAGATGGAAAAGCCAAAAATCACTGGGGAAACAAACAAACAAACAAACAAACAAAAGGACTGGCAGGAAGCCACAGGGATTGTTTACTATATCCTGCTCTGGGAGGTGTGACAGGCCTGTCCCCTTTCCAAGGGATTCCTCCCCTGCTGATGCTTGACTCCCTGCAGACGCAGCTTTACCCAGATGGGTTTTGTTGAGCCCTGGGGCAAACAGATTCTTGGGCTTAAGATTTTGTCCATGTTTTAGTTTCTTGACGTCCTCCCCAGTGACAGGAGCATAATTTTACCAATTAAAGTCAGCTATGGAAGCCAGGAAGTGGGAAGGACTTCTTGTCCCCGTGGTTGTCCCTGTCCCTGCTGAGGTATAACAATGTCAAACATAGCTGTGGTGCTGTGGCTCCCAAGGGGTGACTATTTAAACAGCTGCAGGCTCCTGGGAAAGGCCATCCATAAAACTCATCTGCCACCATCTGACCAGAAATACTCAGAGCTGGCTGCCCACACTGGGGTCTGCAGGGGGCTCTGAGCAACCAGGCCACGTGGAAATTTCCCTGCCCATGGTGTGGGGTTGGAGTGAGATGGTCTTTAAGGTCCCTTCCCACCCAAACCATTCTATGATTCTATCTTGGATAGAATAATCTCAATATATTATCAAGAAAGATAATAATTAAGATAATAAGTGCTGACCAGGTAAGACACATCCCTAAAAATTGCTGCTTTATGCATGCCAGGTCTGTTTAGTCCCAATGAAGATCAGACTACAAACATGATCCATACTACACCTGCCCCTGAATGGCCACGTCACAGACCAGGCCTGAGTTGGAGAAATAAATTTAATTGACATTTCCCCCTCTATATTTATATATATATTTTTAAATTTTTTTTCCAGATCTTTACTCACAGAATGTGACCATTCCATGGTTAAAACACACTTAGTACTGTGCTGCCTGTCATGGGTGCAAACTATGCAGGATGCCCTAAGTCTCCCAAAGCTTGGGAGCTGCCAGGAAAAGGGCTTGTTATCCCAGTTGTTGGATTGAGGAAATGTTAAATCCCTGCTTTCTTCTTCTCATTTCATTTAAAGTGGATTCACATCTGAGGGTCACTGCCTGGCTCGCAAATCTAAATAGTAGCAATAAAAATCAGCACTTCTAAATTCAGCCTCCAAGCTTTTATTTATCCTCAGCTTGTCTAATGACAACAGACACTCATTATAAATAAATAATCTGGTTGTGTTTTGCAGCAGAAGGCCCTTAAGAAAGGTGTATTTTGAGGGAAAATTGATCTTCCAAAGGCTGGAGCTGCCCTGCCACTTATTCAAGGCAGATGGAACATCTTTATGAATGTCCTTTCTGACAGGTTAGTACAACCAACTGGCAAATGAATTTTTCTCTGTCATTAGCACTGCCTTATCCATGTGCTAGTTTTGTTAAAATTGAACTTGTGTAGAACAATATTCTCTTTAAAAATAAATGGAGCTGTATGAGCTTAGCTATTTGTACAGTTCTATCCCACAGAGATACTCAGATATGGTGAAGTTTAGGTCCTGGCAGTGTCTAAATACACCCTGTGGACAGATCAAGCAGTGCTTCATGAATTTCAGAGTCTGAGTCTGTGTCTATCAAGTGTCCTCACTTATTCCTGATATTTCCAAAAAACTGGAGCACAAGAGCCCATCCTGCTGGGCAAGGGAATAACAGCAAATAACCTGGAGATCCAGAATGACAAAGTAGGTATCCTTCTTGTGGGAGATTTTAGAGACAAGGAAAAGTGCTTTTCCAAGTCTAGGAAATAGAAAAAGAAAAAAAAACAAACCTCAAAGAATCTTTGGAGGATAAACTGCAATATTACCAAAGTATCCATCAGATCCCTTCCAGATTTCAATTAGTTCATGCTGAGCCAGGGTCCAGTATTCTTTCCTGAACGCACAGTTTAGCACACCAAGAGCTAAAAATTCATCACAGCAGATAACTTAGGGCTAATATCAAAACAAAATAACTCTTTGGGACTTCAGAAAAAGCAGCCTGAAGCAAAATGCCATTCTCTCCTCCCCCTCTCTTTTATTAAGTGAAAATGCAAATCATTCTGTTCATCACTAAACACAAAGGACCAACACGTCCCATGGTCCTGAAGTTTTCCACCACTTCCACCCCACAATGGATAATTCAAGTGAGAGCTTCTTGGTAGGAAATTATTCAAAACACCTACAACATTTTCAGATCCCTCCCACAACCTTCTGCTCTTTGAGGGTCACCACAAAAATCTCAGCTCAGCTTTGCTTCACAGTCAAAAAAACCATTCCCACAGACACAAGAATCAGGGTGAGCACAGGAATTAAAAATGCAGGTGCTGCTGCCTCCAAACCATGGGTTTGATCTTTGCAGCTCCTGTCACATCACCATCTTTTGCACAGATACCAGGATTTCTTGGGTTTTGCTCGTGAAATTCCCATCATTTTGCACCTGTCCCAGCAAGTCCTGCATCACTCAGCTCCATTCCTGGTCACACTTTGATTTGTGACTCATGGAGCAGCTGTGGCTGCTGCTTGTCGTGGAGTGGGAAAATCCTTTTCATCTTTGCTTGTATTTTAAGGGAAAAATACTTATAAATATGTGGGACTCAGGAGAGCTGCTCCACCTGTATCTTCATGCTGCTCCTCTGTTGTGGGGCCCCTTGCCAAATTTATCCCAAATCACCACCAAACTCAAATTTGTCTCTGGCACAGGGAAATGAAAAGCTTGAGTGGCCTTGCTGGGTCATATAACCAAAATAAATCAAACCAGGAGCACCGTTTGAAGCCGTATTTACTGAAGATATTGAAACCAACCCACAAATCCTGTATAATTTGCCTTTTTCACCAATAGGTGGTGCCAATAATTTATGCATTCCCATCTTCTGCTGGGCAGAGGGCTTGGAGCAGATCATTTATCTGTGCTGACTGTGAGCAGAACATCTGGAGGGAGGAGTTTTGTCCCAGGAAACTTCGCTGGGAAAGGGAATTTAATTGAAGCAACCATGCCATAGAGGTGGAAAATGGTGAGGAGAAAACCTCACGGTTCAAGGCAAGAGTCATGCAACTAAAGTAGAATATTCTCCCTTTAAATGATTCAGGATAAAAATAAAGCTCTTCTTGGCAATGCAGACACCAATATGTGCATTACAGCACAGGACTTCAGATATGAATCAGCCTTAGCTCTTCCTTTTGCACTCAGCCAACAGCAGAGTGCCAGGGAAGGCAGGAACAGACACCAAGAGGGAATCTATTGATTCATTGAAAGGAAAAAACCATCAAAAAAATCCCTTTGACAAAGCCTTTTACATTAAAACCCACAGCTGGCATTTCTGTTGGCACACTGATCAATTTTAGATGAACAAGCAAATGCCAAGGCTTACTTCTTCTTCTTAGATATCAAATTCCATGTTTAAAATAATTGATATGATTGCATTTTGGTTATTTGTTATTTGGGGATTGTTTTTTGTTTGTTTTGCATTTTGCTGAGTTAAATTTCTTCTTGACCCCTTCCCATTATAATTTTGTGATCTTGGATTAATGTTATAGTGGAGTGAAATGTCACTAATTCCATAAAAGGTAAGATAACCTTTGGAAAACATTTAAGCAACTTAAATATATATGTATTTTTTTTTAAATGACCTGATTTAAAGCCAACTTATTCAATATTTGTTGGGAGAAGGAAGGACTGGATGATGCCAGCAGAAGTCTGAGTGCCAGAAAGCAGATTCTAGGAGCCAAATCCTTAACTTTAAGTCTAGGTGGCTTTGAATGACTTTCTCATTACAGTTCACCATGAATAAATTGAAAAAAGGATTTGTAAAATGATACCATTCCCTGGCAGGAAGAGGCAAAAACTCAGCAGTCTCTTCACCAGTATTTGTGTCTATCACAAAAAAAAAATAAAATAAAAAATTCAATGACTTTCTCCCTCCCAAATGGAAACCATCTCCTCCATAAACCTCTGACTTTTTAAACTTGGAAATCCTGGGGTTTTTTTGCTGTCCTCTCATAGAAAAATTCTCTTTGTGTCTTTACTGCTGTTAATCAAAACTCAGTGTCCTTGTTCTTGTGCTGAGTGTGGACGGGCATGGAAAACTGTAATTCATATCTTGGCCAAATCACATTTACTGTCTCAGTGCCTTGAATGTCAAATCTGGAAAACAGAGCAGTTTCTTTCTCTGTTGTTAATTCACTACTAAAATAAGTTTTCCTACTCCACGTGGTTGAGCCACAGTGTGCCAGGCAGCTTCTGCCAGGTATTTTCATGTCAAATTCACAGGAGACATAATTTCTGAAGTGAAATTGTACATTCCCAGTGAAGGGAAGCAGGTCATGAGCTCACAGCCACCAGTGCAAGAGGGTTTATCCATTGAGGCAAAGGATAACCCTTGGACAATTCACAGCCAGGATGGGACATGGGTGGAAGCACAAAAGACTTTGCAGTGATGATTGAATCAGTACGTCACTTGTTTCTGACAGTAATAAATAGAAATCTGTAGCTGAGTGATCCATGTTATAAATATTTATTACCAGTTCTGAAATTTATCAGAGAAGGGGATCTTCAGGGGATGGGGTCACATCTCAGCATCATTCTTTGGCTTCTCCAGTCCTTTCCCTTAAAGTCCCTGAAGTCAATCCATGCCCCAAAGTCATCAGTTCAGAATCAGCCTCCTCATGCTCCTGTGGTCCTATAGCCACAAAATATTTCCAAAATGAAGGCTGGAGCAGCAGCCTCACCATGCTTTAAATTGAAAATAAATTAATTGAAACATAACCTTTGAACAGTGAACTTAACAGAGATTTTCTTTCACACAGTCACAGGTCTGGCCAGTGGTCACTGCTTTAATTAATTTTGGCTGCACTGTATTGTGCCAACATGGTGCCCTTTTTATGTGTTTACCTTTATTTTTAACTCATGTTTGAATATACTGATAGTTCTATTAAATGTCCATTTGATTCAACCACAAGAGAAAAATCATCTGAGTTAATATTGAATTATTTCTTTTTGGGTAGACTTAGTGAGGTTACAGATGCTTCGCCATTCCTTCAAATATTGATCTCTCCGCAGCTCCCAGAGGAGCTGTCCAGAGAAAAATCAATGAGCTTCAAGTGAGGAAAGGAAGAAGAGGCTGAAGAGGCAGCTTTCATAGATGTAAATTGACACATTTTTTCATCAGAATGAAGAAAATCAGAATAAAATTAAAGTCCTTAGGAACATATGTTACAAAATCATATGAGTCTCCCTTGCTTCTGCAGGAAATAATCTGTAAGAGGCTCATGGAAGAATGTCCTTTTATAGGGACATTTATGTGTGATTTAATTCTTTCTTCCACAGAAAAGCACGGATCATAAACTTGTTATTTTAAGTGCATCACCAAAGTAGTAAAATATATGCACAAGGAATAACTCTCACATCTCTAAATTTAGTCACTCAGTACCAACTCTATTAAGCCTGTGATCCTTATCTGGAGCAAGCAGAGGATGGAGAGTGTCAGTCCCTCATATTTTACCATCTCAGGGACTTTTCAGAGCAATAATGAGCTGATGACATGAGACCACACCAGAATCCAGTTTGCAAAGTCACCCTGAAGTTGTGTTTGTCCAGAGCTGAGCTCTTCATTTGTTTGGGTTCTGTTTTCCCCTCCAGCTAATGAGATGTGCCAGCTGCCTTCAGAAAGCCTCAGGCATCCCAATCCTTGCCCTGAACAGCCCAACAAATCCTGCCTTCAGTGGCTGCCTCGTGACTTCCAGCTGTCCTTGAGGTTCTGCCTGAGACATCCCCTACACGTTTTCTGGTTTGCTCTTAAAAATATGACATTTATAGAGTAAAAGTCTCTTTGAAACCTAGGAACTCTTCATTCTAGTGCATGTTGTTATCACGTCCCATCCTCTTTGATTTCGCAGGCTGAATCCACTCCTTTCTGCAGTGGTAAAGACTGGGAGGATTTATAGGAGTAAATCACAAGTTTGCTGTCTCATCCTGGAATACCCCAGGCCATCATCTGGTTGTACCAAGCTATTTATTTTCTTCTGTGAGTGAATGCATTTTCGATCAGTTAAAGTTGTTGCCGAGATCTACAGACCAAAACACCATTTAAGAAATGGTCCCATAAACAAGGATTAGGTCTGTGTGAGCACATCTACAAAATATCATCACTCCCATTTTTCAAACCCTTCCAAGTGCCCAGCTCTGCTTTATCTCAATGAGCAGGAGTGTGAACACTTTGCTCTCTCTCACTTATCTGAGGAGCAGGTGCATGAATCCCTGTCTCCCATCAAGCAGTTATTTTCCATCCCTTGTCTTTTCCATCTAAGCTGCAAGGAACTGCTGTTAAATATCTACATGTTGGCTCAGAGCTTTCCAATTAACATCCAGTAGGATAAAGATCGAATTTCCACCTGCAGGACAGCAGGTGTGATGCTCTGGTAGATCAGGGAATCACAGAATCATTTAGGTTGGAAAAGAATTTTAAGATCATCAAGCCCAGCACTGCCAAGGCCACCACTGACCCCTGTCCCCAAGTGCCACATGGCTTTTAAACCCCTCCAGGGATGGGGACTCTACCTGTGCAGCTGTGCCAGGGCTGGACAAGCCTTTCCGTGAAGAATTTTCCCCAACGTAAACATCCCTTGGCACAACCTGAGGCCATTTCCTCTTGTTCTGTACTTAAAATTGGATTTTCTTCAGCAAACACAACCATGCTGGGGAGCTGTGTACCACAAATCTAACTGGGCACCACACATCCAAGGCTAGACATCCTAATGCTGGCTTATCTTTAGAATAAGACCAGGATTAGGGCTTGTATTGAAAAAAAATCCCACAGAAGGTGATATAATTTTGTTAGAAGTCAGATAGAAAAGATTTTTTTGATCCTTATTTCAGGAATGCAACCAATGCTCACACTCTCTTTATTTGTTTGAGGAAAAAAAAATCCAACCAAACAGCTAAAACCATTTTAAATGGAAAAGTTGTTTTAAGTTATGAAAGAAATGACAGTGAAAAAGTGTTTGTTTTAGGACCTCTGAGAACAGAGGTGGTTTTAAGTGAAATAATATTCATTCTATTGATTCCTCAAAGAACAGCATCTCCCACTGTAGAGCGAAAAAAAAAAAACCAAAACTGTCCTAGGATTTGGTTCCCTAGAAAGTGGAAATGTGCAGGAGAATGAACCAGATGTGAAATCCTAGAAGGACAACGCACATTTTGTGCTGCTCTCGTACACTCCGTTCTCAGCTTATGGAAGCAAAATGAGACCTCATTAAAAGGTCAGCTTGGAAAGAGAGGAAACAGGCCAGTTCTCAGGAGATATTTTTGTCAAATTTCCAAGAATCCAAACGCAGTCTGGTCTGAGAAAGGGCCCTGTTCAATATAATAAACTTCTAGAAAAGAACTGGTGGGTGAGAACTGTGTCACTGTGAGATTTTTGTTGCTCTGAGAGTCCCATCACAGCTGTCCTGCCAGACCTCACTCCTTCGGCATCTCCATGCAATTACCTCAGATATTTCTGTTTGTCAGTCAAAGAGCCACATCCTCCTGATTGGATTATTCTTCTGTCTTTCTTGCATTAAAATATTCTCACTTGTTTAGGAAAGCTGCCATTCATCAGTCTTTTAAACACTCTGAAGAGTTTATGCTTCATATTGTGCTTTTCGTTTTTGTTTCTTCTCTAAGCAGGAGACAGGAGAGAGCTGAGCCCATGCCCAGTTCCTCTCCACTGGCTCCTGGATTTGCTGAGGAGTGGAAGTGTCATCCCTTTGGAAGGAGCATTTAGCAATTAAGCAACCCCCACCTGTGAGAGATTGAGTGGTTGATGTTTGAATGGCTTCAACATTGTTAAAATCATCAGAGGATTTTTGCCCGCCGTAGCAAACTGTAAGGAAAGAGCTGCTCATCTGTGACCACTGAATCCACCCCTCCCCAAATCCACCTCCTGTCTGGAATTTGGACTGAGACAGGAACTGGGGACAAGATAAAGGGGATGTTATTGTCCAATCTCAGGTCTAGGGAGAAGAATGTATCCAATACTGGAAGAGAGACAGGGATGCTGATGGCTCAAACAATCAGGGGGAGCTGCCGGTGTGCAAAGTTCCCGAGGGAGACCACAGCCCAGCTCAGGCTGCAGCTGGGGATGAACGAGAGGGGAACCCCCTTTGTCCTTACCAGTGACCTCAGCTGGGATAACTCCCCTGCCTGGGAGGTACCAGGACATTCACACGTGGCCTGAAAGTGTTCACTCTGCTGATGGATCATGATGGGCCCAGCTGCACTGATGTGATGGGCAGCTGTATCGAATTAGAAGGCGTCAAATTCTCCTGAATTGTCTCCTGATCCACAACATTCAACATCCAGGTGTCCCTGATCCACAACGTTCCAACATCCAGGTGTTCCTGATCCACAACGTTCCAACATCCAGGTGTTCCTGATCCACAACATTCCAGCATCCAGGTGTTCCTGATCCACAACACAGCATCATCACCTGAAACTCCCCACCCCATGGGAGGTACCTGGCTGCTCCTACTTGAACCTGAGGAAATATAAACCAAACTGGTGGTTATTTTAGGGATTTCTTTCACCCTCTGTTGGATCTTGTCTGTGGTCAACAGGCACTGAAATTGCACCAAGTCTCATCGTGGAGCCTGTGGGTGGGGAGATCCTTTTACTCATAAAGTAAGTGATATTTTTATGCTTTTATAATTGCCATTTACCATGGATAGCTACAGCCAAAATGCCTCCATACCTGTTTTCCTGTGCAATCAAACTGCTCTACAATAAACCCTGTGTGTGTGTATTTACAAACACTGCTCATTCAGTGTCATTTCACTCTAATCCACTCAAAGGGTTTATTAGCAATTACCTGGGTTACCCTCACATTCTGGGTGGGTTGTAACATCTCCTCTCACGAGGGAGATTTCTGCAATCAAGTTAAAGCACAGTTTCTTAGCATGTGACATATAGAAGCCAAGATCAGGTTTTCTGAAGTTTGTAGATAGCTGAAAATGCAAATAGAAAAAATTTCCAAAAGTCCCTGAGCTCCTTAATCGTGTGATGCTGGTCACAGGCTGTAAGAATGTGTTAAATACCACAAAATCACATGGAGCTGAACAACATAAGTGTTCTCCTGAGAGAGATTGCCATCTCTCATCCTAACTGCTTCACACTGAGCAGTGAGAGCAGAGTGGAAAATGAGAGCAGGATATCTTGGTCTGAGATCAGTGCAGAGCTCATGGACTCAGAGGATTTTTTTTCTGTTGGAGTAAAAGAGAGCGATAATATATACACCCTTGACTGAGAAAAATATCGAAATATGGAATGAGACAGATCAATGAGAAAACCAAAAAAAGGAACAATCCATTGAAACCTCAGGAAATAACACCAGCTGAGGCGGGGAGGGGGCTCGGTGACACAAGTGCTTTCAAGCATCAGCATCTCAGATCAGAAATCTATATCGGTTTTAAAATGCCAGGTTCCTCATGGCAAGTTCAAATTACAGAGCAGAAGCAGAGTTCATGGGAAGACAAAACTCCCTTTAAAGGTTAAAGGAAGGAAGTGACACATTACTGTTTTCATGCCCAGTTAAAATCTGTGCTGCTGAAGTTGGGAAGCAGGAGGGAAATGTTAACTCTTCTCTTTTCTTGCAAGGAGAAGATGTTTAACAGGATTCTGAAAGGGCAAGGCCTGGCAAAATGCATCTACAGAATAGAGCAGTGCCTTGTGCTGCCTTCTCATCCACAGAATTCCCAGGATGTGCAAGAGGTTCCTTGCAGCTCTCTGGAGAGCTCTGCTGGGTGTGGGGAGAGCTGGGTCTTCTTGGCCTATCAAAATTTGTGACTGCATTGGGTCAATTTGGAATTAGATATCAGAGTTAATGCTCATGTTCAGCACAGGAAAGACTAGGACCTCTTAGAATGAGTCCAGAAGAGGCCATGAAGATGCTGGGAGTGCCATGGAAACAGGCTGAGAGAGCTGGGGGTGTTCAGCTTGGAGCAGGGAAGGGTCTGGTGGGACCTCATGAGTCCTTTCCAGTACCTAAAGGGGATACAGAAAAGAGGAGAACAGAATTTTAGCAGGCTGTTGGAATAGGGCAAGGGTTTTGAACTAAAAGGGGTTAGGTCAGACAAGATATAAGGAAGATATTTTTCAACAATGAGGTCATGAAACACTTGCACAGGCTACCCAGAGAGGTGGTGGCTGCCCCATCCTTGGAAATATTCAAGGTCAGGTTGGACAGGGCTCTGAGCAATCTGTTCTAGTTGAAGATGTCCCTGCCCATGGCAGAAAGTTTGGACTAGATTATCTTGAATAGACCCTTTCAAACCAATTCTGTATTCTGTGATTTTATATTTAAAAAAACCACCCAAGAACACTGAAGCTTTGTCACACAGTCCCTTGCAAACCACTCCTGAAGCTGATTTTGAGGTGAGGGAATTGGGTGAGGCAGAGACTTTGAAGGGGCAAAATGAGCAGAGCTCTCTGTACAGCAGCAGTTGCCAGGTTGGAATCTGGTTCAGACCCTTTTAAAAAACCTCTTTGCTCTGATGTGGCTGGAAGCTTTTTGTAGCAAGTGAAACAGGATAACAGTCCAAGTGCTCCTTTACTGCAGATACCATCCTGAAAGCCAGGGTGGCATTCAGAGCACAATCACTGCTGCTGACAAAGACAACACTGCTCAGCAAGTTGCTGCCTCAAGTTTTTGGGATACAGGTTTATAGCCCTTGTGTAGTTTTGGGGGCTGCTACCATCACTGAGAAACAAGCACGGCTGAGCAGAGTTGTGATGCTCACATTGATTTTCTGAGGGATATCCTTCAGCCTTTTCTGGTCTGCAGAAGCAGATATTAGTCTCACTGCCCCATTGCACCTTTCCCTCCAAGTATCTTACACCACCCTGCACTGATAAAAAGATCTTTAAAACATCACAGTATGGTTTGGGTCGGAAGAGATCTTAAAATCCATCCAGTTCCACTCCCTGCCATAGACAGGGACACCTTCCACTATCCCAGGTTGCTCCAAGCCCTGTCCAACCTGGTCTTGGACACTGCCAGGGATCCAGGGGCAGCCACAGCTTCTCTGGACACCCTGTGCCAGGGCCTCCCCACCCTCACAGGGGAGAATTTTTTCCTGACATCTAATCTAAATCTCTCTTGTTTCTGTTTAAACTAATCCCCCCTTATTTTACCACTGTTTGCCAGTATAAAAAGCCTCTCTCCCTATTTTTATAGGTCCTCTGTAAGTACTGAGATGCCACAATAAGATCTCCTTTTCTCTAGGCTGAACAACCCCAGCTCTCAGTCTCTGTACTTTTGCACAACAGAGCTGGTCTCATCCTGAGGTTAGATTTAATAAACTGAGGTGGGTTAAGAGCACAAGCCCATGGGAAGGTGTAGATGAAATTCTTGTCTGGTCCAGAGCTGTAAATGCAAAGTTCTAGCAGAAGATGATGATTGAGAGACTGCATATCCCCATGACATCCACCTGGGTTTATTGTGTGGCTCAAGCAGTCTCAGATCTCCAACATCTGGGAAGCTTGTGAAAAACTGGGAAAAAACTAAAGGGTGTCGTGTATTCTGCAGAACTAGAAGAGTGTCTGCCTCAGGAAAAACCTGACTATGCTGAAAAAATATCTTGGTTATGAGTGTCATTGCCCTGGATTCCAGTCCTGTCCCTGTGGGTCATCAGCTCCACCAGTGAATACCAAGCTTCAAATACTGGACATTTTCCAGGCTCTTTCCATTCATGTTCAAGAGGACAAAGACAGCACAGTGAGGAATACCAACAAAATAGAATGGCTGAGTGTGACTATTGGTATGGATATTTCTTACTCCCAGCTTGGTTTTTGACAAAATATATTTTACCCAGGGAGCCAAAAGGATAAACCCCCACCTCTATACCCAAGAAAATCTATGTGCTATTTTCTTAACTAGCTTAAATCAGTGTTTATTCAGTAACAAAAGGCTTGAGAATCTGGACCTCAATCAGGGGCTTTTGTTTTTCTAAAATAGGAAACAGGAAACGAGACGCCATGAATTAAAAATATATGCAAATAATGCAATTAGTTATTTCTGTCAACAGCTGAGAACTGGCCCAGTGTTACACGCAGAAAGCCTCAAGCCTATTACTCCAAAAGTTTTTCCAAAACAAGATTGTTTTCATAGATACAGTTGGAAATCCACGAGCCTGCACCAAGAAAAGCAGTTGCCTGATAAAGGGACGAGTGCTGCTGGCACAGCCCTGCCTGCACAGAGCACATCTATTACTGCTCTATAACGTCACAGAGTTGAGATATGGTGACCTGGCTGACACCTGGAGGAGATGAACCTCGTGTTCTGAAGCATCCAATTTTTGTTCCTTGTCCTCAAATCTGCAGCTCCAATCTGCAAGATCCCGATCTGCGTCATTCTTCATCTGCATGAGCGTGTGGGTTCCTGCAGCACTCGCTGCAGCCAAGAGGATTTTTACTGAGGAAATGGAAAATGCTGCTTGCTGGACACACAGAGGGTGAATATTCCAGCTGGCACTGTTTTTTAGGAGTACTAAAAATTTCCATCAGAACGACGAAGCCATCTCTCAGCAGCGGGGACCATATAAGTACTGCACGTAGAATTCAGTCTGCATTAATTTGAGATGTGGAGGCGGTTGTGGGGAAGGGAACATCAGCCCGGAGGGTGGGATGGGGCTGTTCCCTCTCATCACAGATTTTCGAGGTGACTGCAGGAATGAGTCCTCCCTCAGCTCGCTTTCAGGACCATCAGGGTTGGCTCCTGAATGGCAAAGGGGTGTTAAGTCCAGTCCAAAACATGAAAGAGCTGGAATTGCTTTTCCTCTAAGACAGAGGTTGTGCCAGCTAGCTCTAAATGCATCTCCTCAAGTCAGGCAGTGTGAAAGCTGAGGAGCTGCACCCTCTAACCCAGAGAAAGGCAGACAGGAGCCAAGACAAGTTACACTAAAGCAAAGACAAGGAGCCTGACTGATAAGGGCTCTGTGACACCTCTCAGGAGGAAATGGGTCACTTAAGAGCAAATCAATCACTTTTCCTGGAAGGTGAATCAGCCAAACTATGTGAGCAAAAGGTGTAAAAGGCTGCTGATGAATAGGTTTGGGCTTGTAGTGAATGACCATTGCCAGGAAGGGATGTCCAGTGATTGGATTCCTTGTTCCATCTCCTGAAAACGACTTTATTTATGGCTGCAATAAGTAGAAAATTGGTATATCCTGTGGCCTAGCAGGGTAGGGGAAGCAACGTGTAACTCTGTGATTCACAACCAAAATGGTCCAGTATGTGAGTAATCCTTCCTTTCCCTTCTTCTCTTTGAAGAAACTACAAAGTTTGAAAGTTGTTTGTGAGCCCTGTAATTACTTGTCTGGTAAATACAACGCCATGCAAATGTTGGTAGGGTCACAAACCTCTGTAAGTTGATGGCTATTTGGTTTATTGAAAGGATTACTGGGTGGGATTCCTGCATAATTCAGGCCTTGAAATCTGGAGTGACTCATTTTGTTGTGGGCTGTGCTCATTTCCATCAACCAAGGATCCTGCTCGTTCCATTTAATAACTACAACCTCAACTGGTGATAAGGAGAAAATCTCAACAATGAATTTCATAGAAATATCAGTGACAGGTACTTGAAAAAACAAGTCTGTCAGAAACATCTAAATTGGGAATGCACCATTTCCATTGTCCCTCTTCTCCACCTGGACTGGAAGCACTAGAAATGGTATAAAAGTTGTGTGATTGCAGGAATCAATGAAACTCTCCCCCTGTGTGCAAGACCTTTGTGCGTTTCTGATTAATTCGTATGACTCACTGCAAGTTTTATTCAAGATTGTAAAGGACAAGGCTGACAGGAGCAGCACTGCTGGATGGTGGGAGCAAGAAGAGTCTCTTACAACAGCGCTTAACATTTTACAGTTGGACTCGAGGATCTTAGAGGTCTTTTCTAACTTTAGAGTTCTGTGATTTTATTCTGGAACTGGTACATTCTGTCTCCAGAAACGCTTTTTCTCAGGACTTCATTCTCCCATGCAGGACATCCTGAAGAACTTCTATGAAAATTTCAACAGTTATTTATAAAATGCTGTGTTATTGTTGTCTCAATCAAAACTTAGATAATCTCCTCTGCCTTCCTTATATTTTGCGTGGTACTACTTGAAAGGGGGGGAACATGGGTTTGTCTCAGACATCTCTGGAGGAGTGAACTCACCCTGACCGTTAACATTAAAATATCGACTTCACTCAACTATTTAAATCTACCTCTTGCTGCTCCTGGCACTACTTTACAACAGGATCACAGAAATATTCTGTGTATTTGATCCAACGGAGGATTCTTTGTAATAAAGAGAAAAAAAGTTGAAGAATTACTATTGGAATACAGTAAATCTCAAAACATGTTAATTTACACCTTCTTTAGGGTAATTTTGTCCTTCTCCCCAGATGTGAGAGCTGATAGCCTGGAAGACTGAACATAGGATGATCATGTCCCCATCCCCTCTTCAACTTCAGTGCAGCTGGGCAGGTGTGGAGGCTCAGAAACCACCCAGACAAACTCAGAACACATTTGTCTGTCAAGTGGAAAGAGACCAGAGGGTGGTGGAAGAGAGAAAATAGAAGAAAAATAAAAATAATTTCCTTCCTGCCCAGTCTGAGAAGGTGTTCCCATCTGCAGAATGAGTTTGCATTAATTTTCTGCCAACGGAGGGCGAGTGCTGCTCCCTGATGTGCAACACTGCTGGTAAACTGGAGATCTGCCCTCTGCCCACAGTAAAATGAGGAAAGGGCTATCCATGGCATCCATCACCTTGTGATGATGTTGAGTTTCTTTTCTTCTTTCCTAAAGGAACACAAAAATTAATGGATTCAATTCATCTGCCCTGTCTCTTTGGATGTGATGTGA
This sequence comes from Eopsaltria australis, assembly GCA_034509425.1. Classification (NCBI taxonomy): domain Eukaryota; kingdom Metazoa; phylum Chordata; class Aves; order Passeriformes; family Petroicidae; genus Eopsaltria; species Eopsaltria australis. The sequence goes on along the minus strand of JAVTVJ010000447.1, from coordinate 1,695,612 downwards.
TGTCAGAGCTGGAACTTCATTTTTAGGATGAAAAGGTTTACTGAAAAGGGATATTTTTTCCCCAGTGTTTCTTAAAGGCTGTCAGAACTCCTCCCCCTGTTCCCCCCACCATCTTTCCTCTCCATGCCACCAGCCTCCCGCTGGATTAAATCTCACAAGAAAGGAAAAGGAAAAGGTCTGAGATGAATAAATGCTGATAATATTGAAAGACTTTTAAAAAATAATACCTTTTAAAGAAAATGAGCCAAAACTCACCTCTGAGCTAACCTAAGGAGCTCTGCTTGCCCTTTCATACTTCAAAAACCCCTCTGCCAGGCTCCAGTTCTCTCTGCTGCTTCCCAAGGCTTCAAACACTTCCCGCTCACGCATTTCTTCTATTTTTGCTCCCAGTGCCACAGCCAGGGTGCTCTGGCTGTCCAGAGGGAAGGTTCAAGAGGGGCAGCCTGAGCAGATCCCGTTATGGAAAAGACAGGATCACTTAAAACACTTTTCCTGCTCCCTGGAGAGTTGTTCAAGAGGAGGAAACTCTTTGGACTCCCCTGAGTGCATGAAAAAGGCTGCTCCTTGTACGTTGACCAGGGGAAAATGTCAAATGCTTGTGTCACAGTCCCCATATTTTCTGTGCTGTCACCCAGCCCTGTCCTTCATTTCATTGCTTATTTTCTTTGTAGGTTTTGACAATCTTGCTACAAATTTTTACTTGTATTTCTTTCTTTACATCTTTCCCTGACTCTCATTCTTAGTTTGAGATACTTCTTGGACTCTCAGTTTGTCCTTCAAGAAGATATTTTCTCTGTGTGGGTTGAGGTCTGATCTTTTCAATGCCTCCAGATGCTCAGAAAAAAAGTTCCTGTGTTCTGTATAATGCACACAGAGATAGGGCCCAAGCTCTGTGCTTTTAGACTCATTTGTTTCTCAATAATTAATGAAAAAACTTGGTCCCACCAAGCACTTATGATTATGGAGGTTGTCAGGAGAATGTCCTGCTAGACCAATAAAGATGAGATAAAATGGAGTGTCGAAAAACCTCTAACACATCATTAATTTGGTTTATTACTCAGGTATTATTAGCATCCCCCAAATCAAACATTCCCACCCTTCTCCAATATTCACAAAAGCAAGTGGAGAGGGAAGAAGAACCTGGGAAATGTTCATTTAGTATCACACGCCTTAAAAACTCCCGAATCATAATTTAATAGAGAATTTCTGGCTAGATGTATGTTAGTTTCCCCAATCATAATGATTCTCACTACTGCACTAGGTATTTCTACTTTTGTACTCATGGGGTTCAAGAGTTTCTTCTTTCCTTCACACTGTATTTTTATAAAGTTGTGTTAATCTTGAAATGCAGAGAAAAAGTGAAATAGCCTTAGAAATACAGGGAAGCTGCTTAAATGAATGAAAAGAAAAAATATTTATTGCAGTTTTCAGTGTCTGAAAGAGTGAAAGAGCATTCCAAGAGAAAAATGAAGACTGTCATCAAGTGACAAAAAGTAAAATCTAGGAGCCAGTATAAAAATGGACTGGAGGTCCAAGCCTTAATTAATCATAAAACAAGCAAGAAAACAAAAACCCAAACCAAAAAAACTCCACACACATAAAAATCCCACAAAATAAAAAAACCAAAAAACCCGAACCAGAAACCAAAAACTCCACTCTTTCCAAACATTAATAAAAACCAAACTAAACTAATTATGTGAAACACTTTGCCTTGCGTTTCCCTTAGGCTAAACATGGTCACTCTGCCAGGTACCACAGACCAGCTGATACACAATAAATTGTTAACCAAGCTCTCTGTCACTAAAGGTAATTTGCTTTTCCCAAACTCATTTTCCCTAATGTCCAGGAGCAAAAAACCAGAAGTGAAGCCTGCAGAACAGCTTCTGTGTGAGGTACAACGACAATAGATAAGTTTGTCTTTCAAGTTGCAAAAAATACAGAAGGGGAAATGTTGAATATTAAATCTAGAATTTTATGTCAGGGCTGCAAGAAATTTTAAATCAGGGTGAATGCTGGTCTGACCACCAGTGTGGAGATAACCTGAAAAATGATTGTTGTCTGTGAGAAGTCCATGGATTCCAAAATCAGTGCAAGGCAAAGTCTTTGAAGATTATTGAATAGAAAGGTTTTGTTTGAGATTCATGAGTCGCCAAATGCTAGGGTAGGATTCCTGGAAGAAGAACCAAGTTTGCCTCGTTTCTGTACATTTCTCTAAGTGTCTGCCAAACTCCTCTGTTGGACAGGGAATTAATTAATTATTAATAAATAGTTCTATGCAGTTTTTCCTCCTTGGTCTGCTCTGCCTGCAGGGAGGAACTGGAGGCTGTGAAGGAGCTGCCCTCGCTCACAGCTGAATACATCAGCTTAAATTTACAGAGATGAGCATAAAACAAAAAGTTGTCTTTTGTACGGAGTCAACCATCAACAGAAAGATGGAACCAATTAAGTGATGCCAGAGAGCATCTTAAAACTCTGCAGTCAGGATCAGAGAGGGCTGCAGTCAAAGCTGGAGGCTGTGAGACGTGGAGAGCCTCCCCTCCATGGAGGTGACTCACTGGGCAGCCACAGAGGCTTGGCTGATCCAAGTGATCTGAGGAATTTTCCACTCTGGAACAAAGGTTGAAATGAAATCCCTTCATTTGGGACCTGCTCCAGTGGCACCACATTAAAACCTTGGACAGCATGTGGCACATGTAGCCAACAAAATGCAATCCTTTGTTGATCTTCTCACAAGATCTTTGCTGTTTTTTGTGGTCCAGTCTGGTGACTTCTATACTGAGCCACAAAAAGGAAGGAGAAGGGAGATAAATCTCCTAGCTGAGCCAGCCAGTCCATATCTTCATGGAAGGAATTGTTTCCTGAGCTAATTTAATAATTAATGACAGACAACCTCTCTCTTGAGTCCTGAATTCCATCCTTTGCCAAAGAGTTCCTAGATCTACCTCATACTGTGGGAAAACTCTCTTTTCTACCTGAGCACCTGCTAGATCAGGCCTTGAATTTGATGAGAAAATAAATAATTCCCTACTCCTCTTTGTCCATGGCTCTGTAGATTTGGTCCAATCATTAAATTCAGACTTTTTTCCAGGACAGAGAGACCCAGTCAATGCAGCTGCACTTTGTATGGAAGTCCCTCCATGTCTGTAATTGCACTCATCAGTCTCAGTGGCTTTTCTGTTTAAACCAATCCCTTCTGCACTCTGAGCGGCCAAATGCCTCATGGTGCTCCGAGTCTGGGAGAACCATGGATTTATACAGTGTCATAATCATCTATTTTCCTTTCCATTTCTTTCCTAATGACTCTTAGCATTCAATTTAGCATTTTTTGATTGCTGTTGAGCTCTGCAGTGATGCTTTCGTGGAACTGTTGCCACCCCATCAAGCTCTCACTCGAGTCGTAATGGTTTGATGAAAGCCCATCAGATTTGTTTTCAGGCATCCACCTCTACATTCATCTCCCCCTTCACTTCACATTTACCCACAGCGAATTTATTCTGTGCTTTTATTTCTCACTCAATCTCGTAAAGTGTTTTTCCAATTCTTCACAAGTGGTTTTTGTGCTTATTGCTCTGAAATAGATTCACACCTGAAGAAAATTTTGTCAGCCTCACTGTTAATACACTTCTCTTGAGTCACTAATGCATGGATTCAGCAGCACAGTTTCCTACAGAACCCTTTTGTTGCTTCCCTCCCTTATGAAATCCACTCATTCCTACTATTCAGTTCCAATTTTTTAACCATATCAGGACTATCACTTCTGGGACTCTTGCAAATTCCCTCTTTTCGGGTATAATAGCAGGACTATCCTGGAAAACATCTGAAGTGGCTCCCAATGTCCTTTAGAGGAGCTCATTAGGTTGTGTTTTCTGGTGGGTAGAAAGAAGGGTTCTTATCCTTGCAAAACTTGCTAAAATCATGAGGAAGTGTTTAACTAATCAATTCTCTCATGGTTTTTGGAAGGAGTGTGGGGTTTAGAGGTGGATTTTGCAAAGTTCTTCTCCCTCACTCTGTGCCTTGAAAGATTTTTACTCTAACGGCATTAGGAACCCAGAGGAATTTTTACCAATATAGCAGTGACCATCCTGCTATGCTGTCAGAGCATGTCCAGGCCCAGATTCACCTTGGATCAACAAGTCTAGATTTTAACTTTAATATTCTTAAGGTCTGTGGTCCTCAGGAAAAGGAGGTTCTTTTGTGCTCTACCTATTTTGGGATAGAAGGGATATCTTAGAAGTTTTTTTTTTATTGATTTTGGGAGTAATCTTGACAAAGTTAGCCTTCCATAAATGTGGCAGGGATCAAGGGTGCTGATCTGTTCGTCTCTGAGGGCATCCAGTTCTCCATCAAAGATAACATGGATCATCCTTGTTCCTGCTTCATCCTAGTCATGCCTTTGTAGTCAGTCACATTTTCTTTTTCTCTCTGTGGGTATTTCTGATTGTACCAAGCAGATTGAACCCTTCACAGGAAAGCTGCCCAGCCCTCATGCAGCCTGCCCTTTAGCAAGCAGATAAACAGCACATCTGATCCATAAACTCCTCCTGCTGGTTATTCCCTGGCAGTAATCTATAAAAGGAATGTCACAATAAGCTCCTGGAGAGTTGGCAGTGCCTCCATCCAGGCTGGGGCTGTGCCTGATGCTGCAGCTCATTGTCACCGTGGGCAGCTGGAGTCACCAGAGAGACGGGATGAGAGGGAGCACTGCCATCCCAAAAGTGATTCCTGACAGGGGAATATCTCTCCAACACAGTAATTACTGTGAGAGACACGGGATGAGAGGGAGCACTGCCATCCCAAAAGTGCTTCCCAACAATGGAACATCTCTCTGACACAGTAATTACTGTGAGAGACACACAGAGTCACAGAGTACCTGGAGGGCAGTGATTACCAAGAAAGGGAGGGATTGCCATAAGCAACATATTTTTCTGAGAGTAAAAGCATTTCATGAAAGTGGGAGAACAGATGGGATGGGATAAAATGCTGGGCCGAGAGTGAGCAGTGAATATTTCACAGGTATTGCATCATTGTGAAACAGAGCTGGGCTTGGCAATAAAGATATTTTAACCACTTTTGTGAATCAGCTCAGGAGAGCACAGCAGCAGTGAGAGATTACAAAGAGGCGTTATATGGTGGTTTTGTTGAGAAATCTGTAAATAATATTGACTGAAGTATTATGGAGGATATTTATAGAATAAACAGGGTATTTTGGTATATTTGACTAAGGCTTGACACTACATTAATTACCAAATAACCCTCAAAAGGTAGTGTTCACCTTGACTCATTCTGCTGGCAGAAGTCAAATGATCAGGTGTGGCTGAGGGCTTTTCTCCACACACAGTCATTCTACACCTTCCATATTGACATTATTAAACAGCAATTGTAGGAATGCCAATTGAAAGGGAACTCTAAAGGTCTTGAATTACTCCTGAACAACACAGCCACTCATAATGCAGATATTCCAGTGTCCTGCCCATTTCCTACTTCCATAGGGAATGCAGGTAAGAATTTATAAGACCAGCTTTCATTTTTCATAGAAATAAAGGACTCTCCTAAGGAGAATCAACCTGGACTGATATAGAAATCCTCATCAATAATGCATCTCCCCACACTCCCAGCTTCAAGGAAAGAACACCACGTCCTTTTGGCTCAAACTAAAACTTGTTTTACATCACAGGAGTGTCAAATCTTTGGTTATCACTGGAAGACCTAATTAAGACATAGTCATTAGAGGAGATACAGACTCCTCCTCAGAAAGTGAGAGTGGGAAGTTCTTATTCAGGGTTTGCTGTGTGGGTTCAGGGGCTGATGGGGTCATTAAACACAGGCAGGGAATTAGCACACCCCCATGGAAATCAAGACACCAGATGAGCTTCCACATGAGCACCAAAGAGCTCTGGAAATCTGAAGAATTGAGCTCCCTCTTGCTGGCATTTAACCACAGTCAGTGGAAATGTTCCAATAAATCCTGGCTGGACCATCAAGAGCACATGCAGTGCAAATCCAGAGATGCTCTAGGGACCAATTTTTCAATATTCCATCCTTATCAATATTCCTGAGCTGGGAGATGGCAACAGAAAGGGGGATAGCTGTAGAGAACTACCAAAATACCTTCCCATAATCACTATTTCATGGCAGACACTCTCTTTTCACTGCAAAACCTGGAAGGATCTCTAAAGTCCCATTTCTGGAACAGTCACCCTGCAGGTGTTACAGGCACAGGATCAAGGATGAAGCTGAAGAACAAAACATCAGTAGGATGGGATCATGTTATCAAAGAGTCTTACATTAAGACAGAAAAAATCACAGAGAATTGTGTTCAGACAAGACAGTCCTGCCATTCACTGTGTATTATTTGGAATTTAAATCTTTTTTTTTCTTTGATCTCCAACACAAGGGATACAAAGCACAGGACTAGAAAACAGAGCAAGTAAAATCTTCAGAAGCAGCGAGCAGAGAAAATATCTTGCACAACATTTTCCTGTTGTTTTTCTTTTCTGTGTAATTCTGAAACCCCAAAAAGGTTTGTAATGGGGCACTAGAAACTGAAGGGGAATGAAGTATTTATATATCTATAAATACAATATATATTACATATATAAAAAAAATATATATAAATAATTGATATATATTTAAACACACCATCACCCCCTAAGGATATATTAGACAACAACGACCTTCTGCAAGATCATTTCTTTAGCTAAATACCAGAGCTCTGAATAATAATAATTAAAAGAAACAATGAAAAATAACCCTATTCAATAGGCAATGCAGCCAGGAGACTGAATGCCAGAGGTAAAAAAAAAAGTAATATTGGTAATTACAGAAATTCTTGGGCACTTCACCGAAAGCTGGAGGTGTTAATTGAAGACAATAAAATCACTACATATAATAATTATGACTTCAATGTGTTTCTCATGGAGGTTAAGCTGTTTCCACTTGCTCTCAGCAGTTACCATCACTTGCACCCAAACCATCCTCTTGGTCCACTAGTCTAATGATCATTTATATTTCCCACCTGCTTGCATGAATCTATGTCTGGAGTAATGGTCTTTTTCCAAAGAGCAGGATATAGAAGAAATCCTTAGAGCTGCTCCTTTTATTGCCCCATTTGTCTTCAATGTCTTTCTCCTCCAGCTGCTGATTTGTGCTAAAGGTCTTTTCCACATCCTCGGCTCGCTCGCTCTCCAATTTATTGTCATCCTTAATTCTATTGTCCCTTCTAGCAAATTTTCTTCAGTTTAATAGAGTTTCTTGAGCAATTTTGCATCACGAATTGCATTAGAGATGCTGTAGTTACTCATGTGGAGAGCCCTGTTATTACTCCTGGAGTAAGTATTGGTTTTTATACATTACAAGCTTTCATGTCCTTTGGATTATTCCTCTTTGGTAGCACTCAAGTTAATGCTTCCACAAAGAGCCCATCATTTCAACATTTTTCATCCATCTTTTCCTCCTCATGTCTTAGCTCATAATATTTAACACGCTGTAGTCACAGAGTTTGCTCTAAATTCAGATTTTGGGGGCAGTAAATGAGCTGTGCATGTTCCTCAGCTAAAGGTTTTAAAACAGGGAATGCTGGTGTGGGCTCGGATGACTGGTGAGCTCCCTTTGGGGACAGATTTACTGACAATTAAACTCTCTGCTGCGTGGGATTGTCTACTGGAGTTGAAAGCAAGGTAGGAGGAGAGATGCTGGTGTTCTTTCCCTCTTCTATTCTAAAGCTTTGAAAGGGATAAAGTGGCATTAATAACCACTGGGACTCAAATCAAGATGTACCCTTTCATTCCAAAAAAACAGAGGAGGCTTCAGTGTGATGAGTTTCATGAAAAAAGTACTTCCCACAGAATTTTCTGGGCTGTGCCATGGCTTCAAAGTTTCTTCAGGATGCTTCAGGAGCCCTGTCTGGCACAATCCTGAGTTTATCCATGTCCAGATGCTCAGGGGTCACGAGCAAGTCTTAATTCCAAACCCCTGCCATGGGCAGGGACACCTTCCACTACTCCAGGTTGCTCCAAGACCTGTCCAACTTGGCCTTGAGCACTCCCAGGGATCCAGGCATTCACAATCCCAGGGATGGGGCATCCACAACAGAGGAGCAGAATCTTTCAGTTCAGGGATCCCAACTTGCAACTTCCTCTGAGAAATGATCAAAATTTCTTGAAGAGAGTGGGAACCATTACGACCAGTAAGACCTGGTCATTTCCAGCATCAGTGGAGTACAGAGGTTTAGAGAAATGCAATTTGCCCCACCTTCTTTGGCCAGAGTGAATTGTCTGGGAAAAGGGCAGGAATCTGAGTGAGCACCCATGCATTCAGGTGCAGCATTCAGGTGCAGTTCTCTTGAAGAGCTGATTAATTTTAGGAACATGGGCAAGTACATGGAACACTGATAATGCATTAAATTTGATGGGAGCAGTCAGGATGCAAACAAAACAATGAAATTTCAAGGGTCCCTGGAATCCTGTTTAGCCATAATTACCTGTTATTTCCATTCATTCCATGTATCCTGTAGAGCTTTTAATTCTGTGGCAAAACCAGTGCTGAACATCAGCCCCCCAAAGCCAATTTCTCTCCCTCCTTCCCTCAACAGTCCTGTTGGTACAGAATAAAGAGCAGAAGGTCAAATAGCTGTAGGTGTCCAAATAAATCCCCCAAAACCTTCTCTTATCACACCGTTAAATGGGATGGCCATTAGTGTTTATGAAATAAAAGTGGATCTGCACCCTTTGCTGGGAAAAGTTATGCTTTTGTTCTAAAAATAAAGCAAAAAAAAAAAATTCAAGGCTATTACTGAATTATAGAATTCATTCAGCCTTGCAGTGCAGCCTTCCAGCAGTTCTCCAGCAGAGGAAACTCTCTTTATCAGGCACCTGGATTATATTGTCCCCAGAGGCTCTGAGATAAGAAAGCACATTCTCAGCTCCACATTCGGCTCTGGTGTGATCAGAAGGGTGATAACATTTCTCCAGCTGGCTGTGAGAATAATTAATTCATTATTCAGCTGTGTCTTCAAGCCCCCTTGATCAAGGGTCCTTTTTCTCTGTCAGGGAACTGCTCTGTTCTGTGTTCCTGAGCTCTTTACATCTCTGCCTGCAGTACTGTTATCTCTAACTTAGACTCTCCCAGTGTTTAAACATTGGCTCCTTTTCTTGCCTTTGTAAGAAGAGACAGAGTGAAAACAATTATGTGATGAGTGTTTAATGTATTTCTAGGAGCTGTGTGCTGCTCGTTTAAGGTCTGGACTTACCCTTTACTGAAATGTTAAAAAGAAAAAAAAAAACAAACCAAGTGAGAAGCTGCCATTTTTCTTTTTTTTTACACCTTTTTTTTTTTACACTTGCTGTAAAACCCTCTACTTCACTCTTTCCCCTGCTTTTACATTGCATTAGTTAATGATGTTTCTAATTCTAATTGCTCTCATCCGTTTCATCCTCCCAGACCTCACTGAAAGCTCCTGCGGCTGGAGCGGAGTGACGCAGTTTGGTAGAGCTGAGGTGGCAGTGGGATGAATCATGGGCTTGTCACTCCCAAACCTTTCGTGGCATTTTAAACATATTTGCAACCAGAGGACATTTCACTGGAATTCCAGCATGTTATAATAGAAAAATGGACTCATCCCGCCTGTAAGTTTAATTCTTGCTAAAAAGAGGATAAATTAAAATTTTTTTCTTGAAGTTTCCTTCTGGGGCCACCCCTTGACATCTGCAAGGGTATCAAATACTTCAGAATGCCCAAAGAATCACTCAGCTACAGGAAAGGAGTGGGACAGCTTGCAGGAGCTGCAGATTGAGGTAATTATCCACTTGACTGCTCAATCTTGGCAGAGGATGTTGTGTCAGATGTATTGAAGTTCACAGTTTTGTGCATTCAGAGGTGGTGAACAAAATACCCACGCTGACCTTTCAAACAAAATACTTTCTGTACCCTGCAGTTCTTCAAGATATTTCTGTGTGGTACTGCTAAGCTTTAATTTGAGAAGGAAGAACACTGAGGTTTGATCATTTTCCCATGTTGAAGAGAATCCACAGTTGAGTTTGGAAGGGATCTCTGGAGACCTTCGGTCCAACCTTCTGCTCCAGAAGGGTCACCCAGAGCTGATGACAGAGGACTCAGTGTAGTTGGTTTTTTTATTATTTCTAAGGAAGGAAATTCCACTGGGAAACCTGCACCAGTTCTTGATCATCCTTAGACCAAAAAATACTTCCATTTTTTTAGATGGAACCACCTGCATTTCAGTTTGTGCCCATGGTCAGTGGTGATGGTGATGCCTGAAGAATTTTTTCTGCTTTTCTGCTGAATATTTCTTACACTGTTCCCTACATTCACAAGTATCAGCATGCACACTTGTGATGCTTTAGGTGATAGTTCAGCCTGGTTTCATGGTGTTTAGGAGGCCGGGAGACCAAACACCCCTGAAACCACGGAGAGTTAGAGACCAAACACTCTGTTTTCGTGAGCCCTCAAGGTCTCCTAGTAGGACAGATTTTGTAAACTAGAAGTGAGCCCACCCCAGCCCCTTATTGGGCCCTCCTGGTAGATCTGCTAATGAGTAGAGTCTTTAATTGTATACTCGATTGGGGGGACGGGGCTTTTGCGGCGCGTTCTACCGGGACGGCAGAAGCCATGGAATGGGATCCTATTAAAATACCGAGGGAAATGACCCCAACCCTCTAACCCTGTCTGAGCCTTTATTTCCTAAGACCAGAAAAAGGCATCAATGGACAAATTTACTGGCAAAGTTCATGGATGTAAAATCAGGTTACAAATCATGACTTTGGATACAGAAGTGCATTTTTCAGCGTGTACCATTTACCATTAAACTTCCTCATTCTAGCAAGTAAAATCTGGACAGTGAACATAATAATTTAGGCTTACAGAAAAACGAGGCAAAATTGAATGTCCTAAGAAATTTTTGTTTACAACCATTTTCTTTAGCAGAAATTTGCTTTTGTGTAAAAACTGACACTTCATTTGTCATGAGCTCTGTAGAAGGTAAAAAGAACAATTTACATATTTATGTTTTCTAATTCCATATAATTTAATGCTTATTAGAAAACAATATTTATTTATAATGGCTGGGGTTTTTTTTAGCTCTATGTGTGCTGTTCAATGTATAGCTGTCCTTCGCCATGGTAGAGGATCTTTGGGTCAAACAGGGCCCTTGGACACCAATTGTTTAAGAAGGTGGTAAGAATGAACAACTCAATTTAGGGGATAATGAAGTATTGCTCAATATGTGTCCTGACATATGGTTACTCTCATCATAAGGTGTGTCTGCTACCAAATCTGAATATGCTTTATGAAGATCTGTATTTAAAGCAGCTGATGCAGAGTCAGTTCACTGAAGCAGCATGGAGAGGACTCTGTGAGTTTTACCCCAGACTGCACCAAACCAAATAATTTCTGTACTTCCAATTCCTCCCCTCCACCACATATTTTTCACACCATCACGTTAACCCTTTTCTCAACAATTCTGTGCACAGACAATTAATTATTTCCAGAAGCATTCAGGCCTTCTCCTAGCCATTGTTTCCCAATGAGAACAACAATTTTGGAACTCTGGGCCACATTTTGCCCCCTGAGAAACCTCTGTTACACTCAGAGGCTGCCTGAGAGAACAACGACCCAGCAAAGAATGTGACAGAATATACAACTTCCAAACGGCCATGGACAAATGTTAATGACTTGGATTTCCTGCCCACACTCAAACCTAATTCCACCACAAAATGGTCTGGTCCATTAAAAACAGCCTGAAAAGGTTCCCAAACCCCCTGATTCTGATTAGGTTGAGAAGCATGAGCAGGAATCACATTTCCTGTTTGTTGCTATCAGTGTGTTGAACTATTCCATTTCCCTCTGGACTTGGTTCAGAGGCCACCAGCTCGAGATGTCAGATTGCACAAATGTTTTTGGTCGCAGTTCCCAAGCCAGCCCTACTGGAGAGATCCCAAACGCCCTCAGAGAAACCTACACCCAGTTTCCTATGATTTTATTTAAAGCATCCTGCCTGTGAATGTGTGGTCAGCTTAAAAAAAAAAAAGCTCATGGAATGACCCAAAGTCATGAGCACCCCGTGGCTGCTAATTGGCCTCAAATCAGCTTGGTTTTGCCTCAGTCATTTGTCAGTGGCTCAATTAACTGCAGATTTCACTCTTGCCAGGCAACGAGGGGAAAAATTGAGTGGGAATATTGAATTGTTCTGAGACCTCAGACCATTCCTTCTCAGTGAAAGTGTTTTTTATTGCCAAGCTCTGTAACGTGATACCTACAGGGAGAATGCTGGCTTCTCTTGGTGCTGCCTGTATTCCCTCTCCTCCCCAAATCCTTGCCTAACACCTTCTCTTGCCACAATAAACATCATTTTGGGCATCAGTTGTGCCACTCTACAGGGTCAGTACCCAGGAGCTGCTGCCATAGGAGAGACTGAAGGAGCCTTTCTCTTCCTGCTTATGCTATTATAGGAGGTAAATGGGAAAAGAAATTAGAAAAAAATCTGCTATTAAAGTTAAAACTCCAAGTAATAAACAGATTATGGATTTTTATATGATTTTAATGCGTGGAACTATGTAAGTATTCGTTGGAAGAAGCTTCTGGAGCCTGCCACACCTTCAAATGCCATTCAGAGGCTGCCCTGGTTTTTCTGGGTTGTAATTTAATTAGGGACTTGTCTGGGAAAGCTGTAAAGGGTTGTACCTCAAAGCTGGGTGTGATCCAGCTGGTAGATGGCAAATGAGCAGCTCTGCAGCTCCTCTTTGATTCTGTAATTCTCCCATATTAAACTAAAAAAATCTCCAATCCATCTGCTGATTCCAGGCTCCAAGAAGATCCTAAAAAGGCTGCAAAATTTTTACAGTCAGAAAGGGGTCTGGAGTGTTGGAGTTCCTGGTTTTCAATGTGAGAATTGAGACTGTGCTTCCAAGAAAACAGATCTTAGTGTATAAACTCCAACATATCAAAAATCAATTCAGTTTTCTTGTCTTGCCTGGTTTTGCCCATAAAAGAATTGCACTGAGTTCTACGAATTCTGTTTTTTAAGTCTTTTAGACACAGAAGTGATAATGCATTTAATCTCTCCCACTGTGCTACGTGACATTCTATCATTGCATTTCCAGACATTAATAACATAAAGTGGTTTTGTGGAATAGTTTTATCCTCACTTCCTTTTTTTTCCTCCCAAAATCTCTGTGTGCATTTGCAGCCCCTTTGTTGTAATCCCAAAGTAAGAAAGGACCTTGAAAATTAAGATTCTCTCCACATCATCTACCTTCACAGGTAATTCAGCAGCCAGGACACACAAATGTGACACACACCTGATTCATCTGAATTTTGGTGTCACACTCTTGAAAAGAGAAATTAAACTGGACTGTGTGTGATGACATGAATTAACAGAAAGAACTCACTAATTATGTAGGAAACTTCTACTAATTAAGAGCATCACAGTCTTCCTGAAGTTATATAGAATTACTTCAAATTCCCTCTATAAATTTCAAGGTGTTCACTTCAAATGCACACTTGGGATTGCAGCCTCGCCCAATGCTCTCAGACATTGCATCCTCAAATTTCTCTCTGTTCCCTTATAGGCCTTCTGAAAATTTTTCTGCAAGTTCATCTCCATTCTTTCTGGGCACAAATTAATTGTTGATAAAAATGAAAGCTGTTTGGACAGCTACAATTTTCACTGCAGTGCCATAGGCAGTGGTAACACCCAGAGCATGTTAATTGTTTCCTGTTGTGCATCTGCTCTTGGGATAAGTCACATTATTGGGTGACAATTTCTCCATTCATGTCTCTACTAGGCTTAAAAAAACACTGAGGAGCAGGTTGTGGTAGCAGTTAAGATGGATTATTGTTTTTCAGGCTACTTTACAAAATTAATCTCAGCTTTAGCTCTCTTTTTAAACACAGCCCTAAAATAAACTGTGCTTATTTTTGGCTCATGACCCTCAAATACAGTAATTGTGGTAGATACCCTGAAAAGATTCCACACATGAACTAATTTAAATGATGCAAACAGCCTTTAGTCAGAAAAATTAAAGCCACAGAATAGTAGAACCACAGAATGGTTTGGACCGAAAGGGACCTTCAAGATTATTCAGTTCCAACCTCCTGCCATGAGCAGGGACACCTTCCACCAGACTAGGTGGCTCAGAGCCCCAGTCAACCTGGCCTTGGACACTTCCAGGGATGGGGAATCCACAGCTCCTCTGGGCATGACACAAAGTGACACCAGTGAAGCTGAACAAGAATTCTTTTCCTGCTCCAGATGAATGAGACACAGAAGTGACATTAACCTGTCAGTGCTAAAGGGTGTCCCCCAGCCCAGGTGTTCATGGGGCAGTTGTGTCCTCTGGCCTTATCAGATGAGTACAAGAATCCTTACAGGGACAGCCTGGTTCCAAGGAAATAAATTCCCAAGAATTTTCTTGCAGAGCAGTTCTGTCGCTTAAGGGATTTTGGCCAGGGAGGAGCCTCAGCTGTGATAACTCACCTTGTAAAAGGGAGTTGAAAGAAATGTGAGAAATGTGAGAAAGTTCCCACTTGAGCATTCAGGAGCACAGAGGTCTGGAAGGAATCAATGGCAGCAGTCAGCAGAGCATCATGTTAGTGAATGGACACTCAATTCCAACCAAAGAGGATTCCAGTTGCACACAAGTCCTTTTTCCTGTTGGTTAACCTCATTCCTTCATCAACACCCGGCTCATAAAAACCATCAGACTTGGAGATTTTAGGCCCTCACAAAATTGATGTGTGTGTTAAGGCAGTAGTTTTCTCCTCAATATTATCCCTGTCCTGAGTGGTTCAGCTGCTTTCAGTGGCCAAGGAACCAGAGGAGATAAAGGAAGAAGTGGGGAGGATAAGAACAGGGCTGAGCATGAATTTGAGGAGGAAATTATGAATTTACAGCTGCACATGCAGGGGCTACAGGGTTACCTTCAGTGCTGAAAGAGCAGGTATTAGAAAGGGTGTTTGGGTGAGGGTAAAAACCTGGTGTTAATTGAGAAATAAGCAGGAGCTGCCTTATTTCTGAATAATTCTAGGATATTGACATGGGAGATGGGTAGGCTTAGAGAGAACAGAAGGGTAAAGGTGTGACCTGATGCACCAGGCAGCCTCCACACACTCACCTTGCATTCCTGCCCCACCTCTGAGCCCTGACTCTTGCCCAGCTCCAGCTTTCATTGCAAAGGGATCCCCTATAAACTGTGGCTTATGCAGAAAACACACAAGTGTTTTCTTATCCTCTGTTTTCTTATCCCATGCCATGTTTAGTTTGTGGTTTTGGTGTTTCATTAGGACTTTTCAGTTGCTTGCAGGGTCCTGGGGGGTATTTTTAGAGCTGTTAATGTGCCACAATCTGGCTGCAACCTTGTCACCAGCAGCCAAATCTCTCAAACACTGCTTTTTTACAAGCTTTCTTTCCACCTCCTGCTCTCTCTGCTTAACTTACCCCATTGAAAACCCAGAGAACCTGCCTGGGTTTGCTGCAAGCCATTATTCAGTCACTAGTTTGCCAAAATTCCTTTTGAGATCGCTGTAAGAGAGACCTTAAAGGCTCTCCATGCCTTCAGCTATGGAAAGTGTCTCTAGTGAGTGTCTCAAGTGCCTGTCCTACAGAAGGAAAATATCTCTTTAGAGGGGTATTTGTCCTCTTCCTCCACAGACCCACATTACAGTCCCTCCTGTAGGTCATTTACTCTTGACTGGGCGTGCAAGAGCCTGCAGGTGCTTTAATTCCTGTGGAAAACTGGTTTATTCCCTTTAAGGACAACTGGTGGTATTGAAGACAAGGCTGAATTTGGATGCCTCTTGTCCTTGAAATGGTGACTGGGCAGAGGTTCCCTTTGGGGTTAATTCCCATTCCTTTTTTGCCACTGCTATAAAATCTGCTCATCCTGCCCCAGAGGATGGGACACATCCTCTCCTATCAGGCTATTAAAATCAGGCTGACTCCAGACCCAAAATTCTGCCACACCATTTCTCATCATGAAACTGCTTTGTTTGCTAAAAGGCCCTTTTTATAATCCCCTCTGGTGCCATTCACCGTTAACACATCTTCCTGTTGTGGTCTTCCAAATTTTGACAGCTGGTTGAGCAAGGGAAAGGGAACTCTAAATATTGGAACAATCCCTGGAGCAGCTGCCAGTGAGAATGCAATCCCAGAGGGCCAAGAAGAGCTCGGATGCTTTTTTGGTGAACCAAAATTCCTGCACATTCCAGCTGTCAAGGCAGCCAGTGGCCTCTTGAACCAGCTCTCAACTGAACATTTTTAATCATTCCCCTGAGCCCTCTTCAACAGCAGTGAACTTGTCCCAGGAAAGCTCAGTTACACCCTTTGCAAAGGAAATGATCAGTGGGATTGTTAGTTTGTTGTCGTTAGTGGGGGAACAGTTTACAAAGATAGAGTGAGGTGCTTTTCCTTTGGGAGGCACCGGGAATAAACACGTTAAAAAAATTAATTAGCAAAAGTGAGTGTTTTGGATTCCTGAACAGCAGATATTTGTTTTTGCTGCAGGATGTTTTTGTGAGCTCAGATAACAGAATGAAGATGCTTCTTACACCTCTTACCCATCTGCTGGGAGATGAGTGTAACGTGAGTGTTGCTGCTTCCTTCCAGGATAATCTTCCCAAATTCTTATTCAGCAGCACGAGACTAAAAGACAAGTCCTGATTCACCAGGCCAGCATGGGGAGACTCATAAAGTCAAGATTTTCTCAAAACTTAGGATGTTTTCTGCCCCAGCCTCAGGCACCTGTGCTGTCCCCAGTGCAGCCTGCAGGTTATCCCTGGCACCCAGCGGTGTCAGGAGACTCCAAGAAATGCCCCAGGATTAGGAATCTTCTGCTAAATCTCACTCCATGGTGATGTAGGTCAGTTGAACCAGGTTGAAGTTGTCACAAGAAGAGAGAGAGACCAAAATTTCCTTCTGGAACCACATGCAATTAAGAGCTCTTTGACCAAACCCTTCTGGATCAATTCATAATTTGATCAAGGAGCAGCCTCAGGACACTGTGTCTCAAAAATGAGAGGACTTATTTGTACATGATGATTTACATGCTCCAAAATCCAAGTGTTTACTGGCATGAGAGAACTGGGGGGCTCAGCCTGGAGAAAAGGAGGCTCAGGGGGGACCTTGTGGATCTGCATAATTCCCCGACAGGAGGGGACAGCCAGGGTGGGTTCAGGCTCTGCTCCCAAGGAATAGGGACAGGAGGAGAGGGAATGGTCTCAAGCTGTGCCAGGGAAGAATTAAATTGGGTATTAGGGAAAATTTCTTCATGGAAAGGGTTGACCAGCCCTAGCACAGCTGCTGAGTGGAGTCCCCAGACCTGGAAGGATTTAAAAGCCGTGTGGATGTGGCACTTGGGGACAGGGGTCAGTGGTGGCCTTGGCAGTGCTGGGGGAAAGGCTGGATTTGATGATCTTAGAGGACTATTCCAGCCTAAGCAGTTCTGGGATTCCATGATCCCACATCTCTCTGCAGGGACTATAAACCCATGGGGTCCAATTAATTTTCAAAAAAAATCACCCCTTGAATTTCACTTGAATTTGCTCACGCCAAACCTGTGCTGAGATCTCCTCCAGCACTATTTCTATGATTTGGAGTAACAGAAAGGAATAATGAGCCAGCAGATCCTTGGGAAAGGATTTCTTTTCCCCCTGAAGTAGGCAGGAGTTATAAATATTCTGCAGGCAGACTCCAGTGCTGCAGCAGTGACCACTCTGTGACGGCAGCAGCCGGTGTCTCAATAGCAGGAGACAAGCGAGGTTGCTCCTGTGAAAACAAATTTACCTATAAGCTCAATTTCAACAGCCACAGGGGGAAATCCAACTTCTTTCCTACTGAAAAAAAAATTACCTTTCTGTTATCAGTGCTACAGCATCACCACTTGAAAACTATCCCCATTATTCCTCCAGCTGATTGATTTCCTCCTAACCATGCTGCTGGTGACTGAGTTCATTTTGGGAGCCAATTACAGAAAAAATGAATATAGTAAGTGTTGTGAGAGACCCCCAAGTTACTGTTTTAAAACTTGTTTTTCTCTTTTCTTCTTCCTTCTATTTAATCCAAAGGAAACAAGTTCACTGCAGGAGTAAAGACCCATGTAAGCAAACCAAAAGGATTGAATAATATGTATTTACTTGTACAATATAGTTTCTGTTGAGCAGAATGCATGACCTTTATTTAGGTTTTATGAAGACTGACAAAATCACTTCCACTGCAGCTCTCAGTCTTAAAAAAATATATACATCTATGGACAAATCCTCCATAACTCACCCCTCACTTTCCTAACACTTGATATTCTATATGGAATTTGTACCATGAACCACAGTGAACAGAATGAAATGTGAAAGCCACTGAAAAAAACCCACCACTTTTCCAAAACAGCACCCAAGAACAGGAAAAATGTGCTGCTTTTTGCCCACTGTAATATTAGATATTTTATTCTGGAATGTTATTATTTCCGTGTGTCACACGCAGAGGAACTTTTATTAATGGAAATCAAAACCCTCAGCAAGGAAGGGGCATTTTCCATCCTATTTCTGACTGTTCCCAGCTGAAGAACATGTCAGACACAATAAAACTTTGCCATTACACAAGCCTCTAAAAGATGCTGGCAGATATTTCGAGAGTTTGGCATTCTGTATCAATAAGAAAACAAATCCACGACAGTTTCCCATCGAGTCAGAACAATGCAAGCACAGGACAGAATATTTTTAGCATGCTTATATTCCATGCCACTCATCTTAGGCTGATTTTTTTCCCCCCTCGTTTTCTTTGCTGTGTTTTCCAGCAGAATATTGACCAGTTTATGGTCAGGTACACTTAGAATTCATCGACATCTTTCTCCTGTAGAGTTACATAAAAGTCTCAAGCCTCTAATAATAGCAATTTTTTTGTCTACATTGGAAAGGAGTGTGAAATAAAAATAATGAGACCTTTAGGGCTTTGCCCTCAAGGGCATAAGGGAAATCCAGTGCCACACAGAAAAGCATCTCCACAGCTCCTGTCAAGCCTAGGTCTCCTGAAACTGCTGATGCCATCATGAATTCTTGTCAAGAAAATTTCAGTAACAGTCAGCACCATGTCTAGAAAATGGGTGAAGCTGACAGAGAGGAAAAGCTCACTCTGTAATGATGAATTTATGCATGAAATAAGCTCATTCCCCATTAAGATCACTGTTTGAGCAATTTTGGGTTGAGAGGATTCACCCACAAGCATGAATTATTTTTCTCTGTTTAATTCCATACTTTTATATTCACATACATCTGGATCTGTGAGGTCCATCAAGGCTTCCTCTTCTCTCTTGGGGATGTATCTCAAATCAGCCTTTGCATTTTCCCCTTATCTTGAAGGGCTCCAGTTTTCCAAAGACAATTTCTGATATTGCTGAAATGCAGCTTTTCTCTTATTTGTGAAGAGTTTGGAGGTGGCAGCAACAAAACTTTGGGCCCATAAATTTATAAAATGTTTATAGCACTTTGAGGGCCATGGTACTTCTCCAGTAATAAACACGAGTAGTCTTGACACGTTGGTTGTGATTCATCTTTTTCTAAAGGCAGAATATTGCTAAAAGTTTAATTAAGGGAAATTGTGACTTGAATTCAGACGGAAAACATTTAGCTGGAAAACATATAAGAGTTATAAAGGAGTTGCTGATTTCACTCAGATGGAAGAGGAGGTGGTACCAGGGTGCCCTGAATAAGAGTATGGAGAATTCATGGAACCATTCAGGTTGGAAAGGACCTTTAATATTGTTGAATCCAGCAATTTTGTGAAAAATTCTGTAATCATATATGGAGGAATAGTCTGGATATTAACTGTGGGTTGTTTTAAATCTTTGGGTGAAACAATCAAGTGTGTGTCAAAAGCTAGGGAAGATCTCTGTTTCTGAGTTTTGAATCTGCGTTTCTACCTGTGTTTTTAACCTCAGCACATTCAGCTTTCCAGTGCATCACATGCCCTTAACATGATCAGCTGTTACTTTTCACAGTATTTTTTATTTTTACCTTAGATTATTCCCTGCCATTCTCCTCTCTGCTGTGTGAGCTAGTCAGAACTCACCCCCTAAGGATGATTCCTTGGGGCATCACATCCCTGCCCTGCACCCTGGTATAAATGCAATAGTGATCCCCAAACTATCACAGTGCACAGGAGAGGAAAATAAAGCACTCAAGTCTCTCAAATGCAACTCATCATTTTCCTGCTGACACATTTTGTGCCAGAAGAAGAATTGGCCTGTTTTGCTTAACACCAATACCTCTTCCTCTTCACTGCTGTGCTCAATTGCATCAAGAATTCAATGTGCTTGAACGTGGAACCAGTTTGTTGGGTGTAAATACCTGAGCAGTGACACCAAAAAATGCAGGATTTTACACCAGCAGAAACTTTTTGTTTATTTGAGCAGATCTACCTGTTCCTGTCACTTGAAACTTCAGTCCAATAAGCAACTTCTTTATTTAAACACTGGTGCCGATCAACACAAAAGCATCACCCAAACTCTGTGGTATTAATGCACCTAATTTCTGTGTGTTTACATTGGCTTTTTAATTTTTCTCACCTCTCTCATGAAGGGAGGTTAATTAGCAGGATAATTTCTATTTGCATTGGCTTTTTTTCTTTGAGTAACGCTGGAAGAAAGGACAACCACCTTCCTCTGAGTAAAATGAAACAATTATTTCCTAATAAAAGTCCTGTTCTAATGTTGCTAAGAAACCTTTATGAAAATGGCTTCTGATTCTGAGTGTCCCCACCCTGCATTGTGACAGCTGATCCAGAACTGAACACAATCTTGAGCCAGTCTTGTTCTTTCCTGCAGTTATCCCATCTTTTCTCTGTCCTTGTGGGACATAAATATTCTCCTTACCTTACTGTCCTGCCTCTAAACAAGCTGTTCCTTTGAATAATGCAGGATGGTGCAGTGAAAAGCGTTCCTGCCCATGGCAAAGGGCTGGAATTAGATGTTCTTTAATGTCCCTTCCAACCAAAACCCTTCTGTGATTCTATGACTGCATGAGGAATATTTTAAGCATCTCCAGGCCTTTGCCTTTTGTGCATTCCCAAATTGTGTTGGCCGTGTGCACACTGGGGCTCAGCGTGGACTTCTGCAATTTATAAATATACATTCAAGTCACAATTCCCCTTATGTTTTATAAATCTATTTTATAAATAAGGTTTTAGATGCTCAGAAGCACCTACAGGCACAGAGGAAAGGGGACACAGTATATTTTTAAACTTTGAACCTGCACCACTGGAAGGTGTTGCTTAGGGCAACCTCACAGCTGCTCTGACTTAAGGAGAGTTGTCAGTGAGGTCTCTCCTCATCATGGGACACCTGAATGTCCTTCTGTGCTGGAGAGGGCATGGAAAGGCACATAAAGTCTTGAAAGCTGCTTCTGAAAGTTCAGGCCAAGGGATGAAGAGCTGGTGTTTATTCCTGCTGAGCCACACTGCAGTGAAAGTAAGAATTTGTAGAAATATCTTCAGAGATTGCAGGTTTGCAGCTCCAAGATGAACCTGAAGCACTGTTTGATGTACTCTGCATTCAGGAAAGAGTGAATTACCTGACACAAGCAGCCAGAGGATTTGGTTTGTTGATGACAAGGGTCTTCCACTTGCCTTTATTTATTTCCATCCAGGTTGAACTTATCAGAGCAACCTAAGATTTTTCTGGCACTGGTAAGACCAGGAGAATGAGTATACTCACAGGGCAATTCATCCCACCAAGCTTAAAAAACACTCTCTGCATTAGATTTGAGGCTGTAAAATATATGAAGAAAGAGCCAAAAACTCCTACTTTTAAGTAAACGACGTGTGTCACTGCCAGTGAAAAATATCAGGAATGATGAGACGAAATTAAGGGGAAAGTAGAAGAGAAGATAAAATAATTTCTGGGCCAACTCACCCAGAGCAAGTTTGAAAGCTTTTGTGGCAGCTGAATGAGTGAAACTCCAAACAATTTGTTGAAAGAGTAGCTGGGACACAAACCTTACCTGTTTTTGCAGATCAGGAGGGAGTTTTCTCTGTTTATGGCCATGGTTCCATGCCGTGGTTTCATCACAGGAATGGATGGCAGGGCTGAACACCCTGGGATGTTTTTTCCAGCTTTATCTCAAACCATTGTGTTTCTTGCCCTCTGTGGAAAGCAGGTTGGAGAAGGTGACCTTGCACTGCTGATGAGAGCAGCTCAAAGCCTAAAGAAATGGCAGAGATAAAAACTGCTGTGCAAGATCCTGTAAACATATGCAAAAAAACCCTCAATAAAAACCCCAAACCCCTTTGGGGATATGGAATAATCTCCTCAGTTCATGCAAAGAGAATTCATGTAGGGTGGTAATTAGGTTTTTTAGAATTATACTGTAACTGTACTTAATGATCCTTTTGCCATCTAATCAAGGATCTCACACTGACATTTTCCAATATTGCTAAAGCTCCTTATACCAGCTCATTTGTCTAATGAGGTTTCTATTTATAAACCTTGTTGGAAGTAAAATTAAACTAATGAACAAGTCCATCTCATTTTTCCAGAATACAAGAATGTGTTCACAGAATAGTCGGGGTTGGAAGGGACTCTGAAGATCACTTAATGCAACCCCCCTGCCAAGGCAGGGTCACCTAGAGCAGGATGCACAGATATTCTTGTACTGAATTGGTATTGAATATTTATTCACCATTTCAGGCATCAGCCATCATGATTTATTGAGAAAACATTTACCTTTGATTCAAGCACTTCCACACAGAAATGTTAGCAGAGGAGAAATGAATGCATTAACACTCTGCTGAGCAAAACCAACAAATAATCCTTTTCTGGGAATTCAGGGATTTTAATCCCATTTAAATATTTGATGGATAAACCTTTAAGAAGGAAAATAACAAACTCATAAATACATTTCTCATTACCATTGGCTCAGTGGTTTAAAAGTTGATGGCAGTGAAACATGCACTCCTATGACCTTGGGGCCTCTTTAACATGCTAATACAGACTAGGAACATCCATTTTATGGCACTGCCCATCATGAATTAATGCAAAGGAAGTTGTTTTTTAGAAATATTGCACAGTCTCCATCCTTGAAGGCTTTCAAGACAAGGTAATATAAAGCCCTGAAGAGCCTGGTCTAAATTCAATATTGACTCTACTTTGTGCAGGAGGTTGGATCAGTGATTCCCTGAGTGATCCCATGGTCTCTGCTCTGACATCAAGGCCAGCCAAGCAATTTGCACTGAAGAGGGTAAAACTGCTCTCTGATGTTTCCTCAATCAGCTTGAAATGAAAGAAACCAGAAGCCCTGTTCCAAGGGAGGCTGTCCAGAGTGAAGCACATTCATCCTCAAAGGTTAAGTGCCCCATTTATCACAACTGGGAACAAAAGTTCGGCTTTGCCAGCAAGTGGCTGCTCCAGCTCCACTTGCTCAGCTGCATAAACAGTGAAAAATAAATAAATGTCACCAGCTGAAGGTTTGGGCATGTTCCTGCCTATCAGGAGGTCTCAGGAATGAGGGTTTGTGTAAAGGACCCAACAGGTGAAGCCTAAATCACTTCTGTGCTCAGAACTGTTAAATACATCAGCACTGCTGAGAGCTGGGGAAGTTATTGCCTCCCTGAATACACATTTACAGGAGGGCAAGGGAAAATAACTACAACAATTTGAGCAAAACCAGAGGAAACAAGTCTGAAAATAGGAGAAGCTGGAAGGTGTTCTGAGTGGTCTAATGGAACACAGCGGTTTGTCAAATATTTACTGTTTTATTCATTCTGTGGTCTGTTACTAAATTTGCATATTTTTTGGGGAAAAAAAAAACTTGTCAGGTTTTGCTGCTGGTGTTTTTTGTTTTTGTTTTCCTCTTTCTCTTGACAAACATTGTGAGAAAACCCTGCTGGCTCAGTGATAAAATAATGCATGAAACAGGAATGGCTTTTTTTTTTCCCTCTTTCTTTCTTAGAATTAAACTATATTGCCAAAGCTAATGAAAAACTAGTTTTGGACTACAAGCTAATTCTGTCCTTAGGGTTCAGGCATATATATCAGATTATTCACCTTTTAAAAATAAAACCTTTGAATACCTCGCAGTCAATAGGCTTTCAGGTTCCTTCCTGCTCCAAGAAACACCACCCCTCCCCTCCCTGAGAGATAACTAAAGCTTTTGAAATGAGGAAAGATTGCTGGCATTTATGAAAAAGGTAAAAAATCATAGCAAGGAGCCCTGAATGACCTGCAAATGCATTTGAGCAGAAAGAGAAAATTTTCATGTGCAATGGGGGCTATAGAAAAAAAAAATGTATCAATAATAAGCAACATTAAGATTTGCCCAGGAAATCTTTATTCCACCCACCTCTGAATGTGCATTAGGAAATTGTTTTTGACAGTGTTTACAACCTGCACATGGAACAAGTGTGTCCTTTAATGAGCAGCTATTTGCTCATGGACTGTTTTGTGCACTGAGCAGAAGTGACTCAAATTAAAAGGCCCTGCAAGGATGGGGTGAAGGAGGCCAGGTGGGGGCTCCTACAGAGGTGGGGAAGAGCAGATTTTAGTGATTGGGAAAAGGAGAGGGATTAGATCACTGACCTTGTGAAATCCAGCACAGCCAGCCAACCAAAAAGGCCTTTTCTCCAGTGTGCTGTAGAAGATAGCAGGTGTTATTGCCTAGGGGAACTTTTTAGGGGATGCAGGGACAAAGAGGGTTTGGGGTTGGAATGGAAAATGTTGGGAGTGGGTAAAAGTTGCTGTGGGGTGTTTAGAGGAAAGGACAACCTCTTGTCTCATTAGTCCTGCCAAGGGGGAGTCTCTGTGTTTTACCACTCACCAGAGGCACCTCACCAGTGTTTCCCTCCTTCCCAGGACAGTCAGGCCATTAATAGATGCAGATGTATCCATAAATTCATAGTTAGAGTGTGATGCAACAAAACCCCACCAGAAACATCATGGAATGATTTCAGTTGGAAGGGAGCTTAAAGACAATCTGATTCCAATCCCCTGCAATGGGCAGGGACAGCTTCCACTATATCCCAGGTCGCTCCAAGCCCTGTCCAGCCTGGCCTTGGACACTTCCATGGATCCAGGGGCAGCCCCAGCTTCTCTGGGCACCCTGTGCCAGGGCCTCCCCACCCTCACAGGGGAAAATTCCTTCCCAATATCCCATCTAACCCTGCCCTCTGGCACTGGGAAGCTCTTTCCCCTTCTCCTGTCACTCCAGACCTTTGTAAAATATCCCTTTCCATCTTTCTTACAGGATCCCTTCAGGTGTTGGAAGGCCACAATTAGGTCACCTCAGAACCTTCCCTACTCCAGGCTGGACAATCCCAATTATCTCAGCCTTTCCTCACAGCAGAGCTGCTCCAACCCTCTGATCACCTTGGTGGCTTCCTCTGGACTCACCAGGTTTCTCCTTCTGACAATGCCCATCTCTTCCTAGGGAAGGAAAATTCTGAACATTTTATTCTGGCAAAATAAAGCTGAGAACTGAACAGTAGAAATACCCCCACATATGTGAAAAGAAATTCACAGCTCCCTGCATTTTTATTGCAATAACACAGAAACTCCATATGTTTTTAACTTTCAATTTTGCTGTTCCCTTAAAGTGGGCCATAAACTCATCTGTTTCTGAGATATTCATACAGGAGCAAATCAAGAATTTCTCTGCTTGAAGAGAAATAAAACATTGACATCTGCTGTGCCTGGTAGAAACTCTACCAGGAACCCAGGAACAGACCAAAAGTGAGAACAATAAAGGCAAATGTGTAACCTTTCTTTGCAAGGGAAGCCAGGGCATTTAACCTGTTCAGTTTTGGGCCTCTCACAACAAGACATTGAAGGGCTGGAGAGAGGCCAGCGAAGGGAGAGGAGCTGGGGAAGGGTCTGGAGCAGCTGAGGGAGCTGGGAAGGGGCTCAGCCTGGAGAATTGAGTTTCAGGAGGTTCCTCTCTGTCCCTCTCTCCAACCTGTCGAGGTCCCTCTGAAGGTCCACACAACCCTCTGAGGTCTGGGCCACTCCCCAATTTTGTATCACTATAATTCATAACTAGAGGAAGGACGCTGAGACGCTTGAGCGCATCCAGAGGAGGCAACAAGGCTGGTGAGGGGCTTGGAACACAAGCTCCATGAGGAACTGAGGGAGCTGGGGGTGTTTAGCCTGGAAAAAAGGAGACTCAGAGACCTTATCCCTCTCTACAGCCCCCTGAAGGGTGGCTGTGGTCAGGTGGGTGTTAGTTTCTTTCTCCAGGCAGCGACTGACAGAATCAGAGGACACAGACTTAAGCTGTGCCAGGGGAAATATAGATTGGATGTTAGGAAAAATTTTTTTACTGAAGGAGTGGTAAAATACTGGAATTGCCTGCCTGGCGAGGTGGTAGAGTCACCATCCCTGGATGTGTTTAATAAAAGACTGGATGTGGCACTTGGTGCCATGGTTTGGTGGAGGTGTTGGGGCATGGCTTGGACTCAATGATCTTGAAGGCCTCTTCCAACCCAGTGATTCTGTGAACCCACGGCCAGAGTGATGCTGGTCTGGTGTGGGCATGGATGGAGATCTGCACAGAGTCCCTGGGAGCCATCAGCAACCCTGGCAGTGGGTGTTGAAAACAGAAACAGCTCAGGCACCCAGAGTGCTCAGCTGCAGCAGGGCCCTGGGCTACGAAATCCCTCTGAATAACAGATTAAGTTAAGCCCTGCTGAACTCTGCCTTGCAAAGGCAAAGCTGATTTTAACCCTCATAGTCCTTCCCCAGCTCTGGCACAATATTCAAATATCAGTGCTTGCTGATCATAGAGGAAGTTTAAGTGCTGCATGGTGTGCAGAGTTTGGGACAGCCCACAGCTGGATGGGCAGTGCTGTGGGATTGGTGCTCAAGTTAGGAACCATCAGATGAAGAATGGGAGGGAGGCACCAAAACAAGCACAGAAAGAGAAATACACACCCCCCTCAGCTCAAGGTTTGCAGGAATGTCAAGAATTTTAGGGCAAATATTTTATTTATAAAGAAAAGATTGCTGGCATAAATCCAGCCTGTTTCTCCTGTGGACGAGCAGCAGAGGAAGAGAAATTGGTTGTGATCTGTTAATGAATCTCAGGTCCAGGGGAATTGTCTAGCAAGTGGTCTGCTGTGTAATCCCAGATGGTGACAGCCTCTTTCCCTCTTTTTATTCCTTCTCAAACCATCTGTTTGCTCACCCTCTGTCCCCCTTCTTCTAAAAACATTTGTCCCTAAGTTTTCTTTTGGGAGTTGTGCTGACAGGCAGACAAGGAAGGGCTTTCCCCACCATGGACAGGCAGCAATCAGGAAGATCCCAAAGCAAAAGTGGCAAATTTGGCTGCAATCCCATCAATAACCCCATATGCAGATTTGCCTGAAGGATTCTTTGCTTTGCAAATAAAAAAAAAATAAATGCTTCTTGCAGTTCAACAAGCCAGTAATCCACAGGGAATACAACATTCTGTGTGTTCAGATGAATTAGCGACCAATTAAAGCCTTGGTAAGAAATAACCTTACTCCAATCTCTGTATTCAATCCCTAAGATAGTTTTAAGCCAAATATGAAGATCAGGAATAAGAGCAAATAATGCAGCCTGGAATATAAGTCTTTGTTCAAGCAGAAGATGGGGCAGCTCCTCCCAGCTCTTGGTAGAACACACACTCATGTGAAGACTTGTGAACAGGGGCTGAATTTCACACAAAACGGAATTTTGCAGTTACTGACCTACTTACCTTGAACTTTGGGGACTCACAGTTGTACCCAAGAGCCTAAAATTGAATTACCCTTTACATACACAAGCACCAAATCAGCAAATTGGTATTTTTTCCTCAAATCTCCGCACCAATTTGATAAGAGGATATTTCCAGATGCTGAGTTTTACTTTGTACTGGCTCAGGCTCCTCCAACACCCATCATTATTTGACCTCATTTAAGGATCAGGACACTCCCAAGTTCACCACCTGGAGCCAGTAAGCAGGAAACTTATTTTTCCTTTTACCTAACTCTCATTTGTATTGAGGAAAACCAAGTTTTCATCTCATACAGGTTATCAACCAAGTTCTTTACAAATTTTCCAATATGTTTACCTTTTTCAGTCAGGGTGGAATGTGAATTTTTAAGCTAAACTTTAGGATGATGACTACTTTAATTATTCCCACCAGTGTGTTTAGTGCTGGTCAATTGAGCCTTGAAGGAAAAAAAATTAAAAATCTAAATTTCTCCAAATTCTGCTGAATTTGTTCCCCAATCTGATGCTTAAGGGAATTTTCTCAGAATTTAGACAGTGCAATGTTTATGCAAATTCATATCAGAGTCTTAAACCACTGGGAGATATCTTGAATAGAAGTTTGGCCGAGCAGTTCAGTGCCATTTGTATTTCCAAAAAATAAACCAGGGCTACCTGAAGAGCTTTCCTTACCCCTGGGGAAGGAAATGCTTCAAAGCATTTTTAAAGTTCAGATTAGCAAATGCATCTGTCTCATTTCACTTTGATGCCACCTGAGAAGAGAGGCTCAAGGAAGGACCACATGCACCAAAGGGGTTCATGGAGGAACCTGCAGCAGTGGATGAAAAACCAACTTTTGGATTTAAAACAACCTGAAGTTCTGTATTTTCACTCATCCCCACAAGGGAAAGTTATTTTGCAGCTTTTCTTTCAGCTTACCAAGAGGAGATGAGAAAAGGTGCAGCAGGTTTTGCCTTCACAGCTAAAAGGCATCATTTCTAAATTGGGATGCAGTGATAGGAACAAATACTCATTTCTCTACTATAGCAACTGCACAAGGACATTATAACTACCAGAAAAAGGAAAAATTATTATTAAATTATGATTCAAATCATTCAGGAAAAAAGATAAGGATTCAAAAGTCAGGATACCTTTTTTTCTTCAGGCTTTATCTCCCAAGATCTTTATGTAAACACCTGGGAATCCCTAAAGAATTTAACACCAGCTGGAAATGTCCAACACAGGCTTTTCCCCCTTTCATACCCTGCAGGTAACCAGAGGTGTTGGTTTTGTCATAGACATCTTTGTTATTAAAATCTTAAAAAATTATGAGCAAGCACCTATTTCTGAAAAAACCTGAAAAGCCAACATTACTTAACATTAAAAATACTTCATTTTTTTTTCAAGTACAGTATTTCAGTTCTATAAAAATATTAAACAAAGCTACTGCTTTTCTACTTATCCCTAATACTCTCTTTCACAGGCAGCTGAAAGATCCTCCCCAAGAAAGCTCAAATAACTCCAGGTATTCTCTCTATACATAGATAATGACCTGACTTAATTGCCAATTAGTAGAGCTCCTCCCAGTGAGACTTTATTTTATAAATGAGTCCTTCTGAGTCAATAAACCTTCTGCAATGTATTTAAGCTTGTTGCATATATTTAGGAGAGGCTGTATTGAAGTGAAAATAAGGAAAAGAGAGCAGCTGAAGGTTGGTTTGTTCTTTGTTTTCATATTCTTAATTAGTTTTAATATTAGCTGGTGCTAAGCAATTTTCACTCATGAGAATTTTTTTTCTTAAATAAAGGAAGAGATACTTTAAGTTAGAGTTTTAATAATATAGCTGAGGTCTTTTGGTGCTTCTAAAATTGGGCACAAGGGAGAAGGAAAATAGTTTATGCTAAATAAAAAAAAAAAAAATTAAAATTTTCTTGGCTGATCAATTCCTTTTGAGATCATCACGGTGAGGCTCAATAATCAACGCATGTTAAAGTCAACTCTTAATTTTCAGTTCTTTCCAAGACATTTAGTGGACAATTCTTGCTCAAGGACAGCAAAAAAAGGTAAAAGTTACAAAGTTGTTGAAATGTTTTAAGTTCTAGTCTGACAGAAGGATTTCCAACTCACTGAGACACAATTTTCTTTAAAAGAAAAATTTCTTTTACTTTTCTGTTGCATACAATTAAATTCTCTTTGTTTATATGGTATTATTTTCCAGCCTGTTATAAATAATATTTTCAGTATTTTTAAATATCAACATAATAAGGTATTTTCTTTTCATGGTTTGAGCTAAAGTTCCTTATCAAATATTAGATTAAATTAGAATAAATTAAAGTAGAATTAGAGTAAATTGCTGGATTATGAGTAGTTTTTCTTATGTGGTCACTTAAGAAGAATCATTTGTAAGAATTGTTTATCCTGCATTACTGTGCACTTGTTTTAGACCTGATATTTGGGTATTGTGAGAAATTAGATCAGATGAATATGCTGTAACCTGTTGGCTCCAAATCCCTGAGATTATTTCAAACCAGAATTATTTAATCTGGCCAGAGACCTGAGGAAAACCAGATGCTTCTGTTTTGGTGTTTTAGTTCTAATACAGAGCTTCTGGGCTGCAGCTTCTGCTGCAAAAGTTTCACATCCCAGGTACAGAAGAACAGGGAGAGGGGGAAAAAATCCTCTCCAACTTTTCACTGACTTGAAAAGTTATACTTAAAGTATTCAATGCCAGTATATAAATATTCAATGAAGTTCAAACCAGGGTTTTTCATCAAGCTGGGGCTGGAGAGCATTAAAGAAAGCTGCTTCACTAAAATAAAAAAAACAAATCCCAGTAGGTTGGCTCATTCCTAGAAATCAGTCCCTTGAAATTACAAGTGTTTGCTACATTGTTGGAAAAAAAAAATTGCTATTTACACTTGTATTTCCCTAGTTTACATTTGCATGATGTAATTAGTATAATTAGGCATACTGTATATTGCAAAGCTGCTTTTTTTCCCTCTCACACTCCAACTGTTTCCTTTTGCTTTATTGTTTTTTAACTATTAAATGACTTCTATTCTAAAGGTGCTGGTGTGCAAGCTCTGGTG
Organism: Eopsaltria australis; assembly: GCA_034509425.1. Taxonomy (NCBI): domain Eukaryota; kingdom Metazoa; phylum Chordata; class Aves; order Passeriformes; family Petroicidae; genus Eopsaltria; species Eopsaltria australis. The sequence goes on along the minus strand of JAVTVJ010000447.1, from coordinate 1,664,830 downwards.
AAATTTTCAGTCTTATTTTGTTTCCAAACCAGAAATAATCTCTAATGTTTGATGCTCTGCCACAGTGAGTGTGTTGTAAATGTGAGAAGGTGGTCTCAGACAGTAAAATCCAGGGGTGGAGGACTGACCAAAGCAAATCTATGGGGCAAAAAAAAGAGGAATTATCTTTATACAAATGAATTGGTAAGATCTCTGTAATATTTTTATCAGGGTTACTCTTACTGACACCCTGAGTTCAATTTAGCCCAGAGCAGAATGTCCAGCTTTAGTGTTCAAATGTCCACAGTTTATTAGAAAAAAGTCACCGAGTTTTGTCACAAACATCTTTGTCATTTCACATTTTTCTTCCCTGTCATAACCCCTTTTTCATGTAGTATTACTGCAAGGGCTGAGGTTCGTAGCAAAATATCAAACTATGGGCCTTACAGTAAAACTGTGCGTGGTGACAATGATGGTCTGAGGTGTGTTAACAAAAATTGTCCTTCAGGAGAGTTTCAGCTCAGCCATAAAGCTCCAGGATCAAGATCTTTCCTGCTGGGGCATTAGATGCTGTTTGCTCACTGCCCAGTTCTTCCAATTCTGTATTTATGTTCTAGAAGTTCATGGAGGATGATCTTCCCTGATGCTTCCTCTCACATGCATTTGAAGAATTGAAGATTTGCTGTGATGGAACTTCTCAAAGTCAAATAGGAACTGGACTTCTGAGGTGCTTCTTGTTCTGGAGCAATTCTTGTTCTTCCCTAAAGATTTACCCAAATCCTTTGGTGCAAGAAGTTAAAAATCCTAAATGAAAGTGAAAACTCCTGCCAATCCCAGCAATTTGGTTCTTAAGGAAAACATTTTTCCAAATTGGTTTCATGCTTTTAGAATTTCAGTCTGAGCTTTAGTGCAGCTCTGATCACTTTGTAACTGAATCTTTTGCCAAAATTATTTGAGACACTCAAGTGCTGTAATTTTTAAATAGTTCCTGTGTAGTGATCATCTTGTTTATCATTAATTACCCAAATTGCTGTTGCTGGCTGTTCATCTACAAGTATTAAATCCCTCCGCTTATTGATTAATGTTATTAATTATTCCACAACCTTGCAGATGAGTGTAATTACATCAGTGCAATATAAATCTCCAAAGAGAGCTGAATCCAGAGGGCTTGGTTCCACACCACCAACGTGGAATTCCATCACTGATTGCTCCTGCCTGGTGCATGCCTTTCCAAACAGAGGTGTCAAAGCCTAACCTGGCACCCAGGGTCTTCTTTGGGTGGCAGCCTGATTGGCTGAGTGAAATTTGCACAACAAAATAAATTTATTTCAGGCCAGAAACAGCCCAAAGGTGATTGGAATAGCCAAAGTTTGAATATCGAGGTGTCAGGAAGCAAATCTGGATTTCAGCATTGCATTTGTCATTATGAACTGACACACTTAAAAAATTAAATGGTTACTGGTGCTGTTATCAGTTAATCTGATTTTAATTGAACTTACTTAAACTGGACAAAAGAAATACAGCACAAATAGAGAAGACAAAGCACTGGGACCCTTGGGTAGCTAGCAAGAGAAAAAGGAGCTTGGAAAGGACTTTCATCCCATGAAAGGTGATTTTTTTGAAATAAAAAGGAGCCTTATGGACCTGCATTTTAAAACTAATTTTCATTTTGAATACCTGAACAAATTTTTTCTGGTGATTTATTTTATAAGTATGATCAGAGGAAGAATATGAATAGATGAAATAAATATAATTTTCTTCCCCTACGAGAATCCTGTAGTAATAAAATGAGTTCCAAAAGAAGATTCTGCTTCAAGATGCAGACAGGGGAGTGTGGCAGAGCAAACTGATGCTGAACTTGGCCAGGAGAGTTTCACACAGTGGTAATAGCACAGGGAAAAAGCAAAAACCAAATTACATTTTAATTAGTCCATTATGCTCGTCTGCTCCCAGTGAAGCATCATGAATTCTGTGCAAGGATACCCCTGCAATCCACTGTAATGGGGATAACTGTGAGCTGCATTTCAAGTGTAGACAGAGATGCAAATTTAGGTTTATTTCTTTGGAAAAAACAATATTTTCTGAACTAAAACAGAGTAATTATTGCTGTAATTATCATTATAGTTTACCAATATTTAATGGTTTTTTTAATATATCCTCAATACCACATTTCAGCAGTAGTAAAGCATAACTGCTTTATCTATTTCAAGAAGCAGCACTTCCATTAATGACATCTATAATCTGCAGAATTTGAGGCACATTTCTTTTTGAGATTCCAGATACAGCACAATGAACAATAAGCAGCTCTTTCCTTTGACTTCTCCGAATTTAATATATTTTCATCGTAACTCCTTGTATCCATCTCTTCTCCAAACAACCCTCCAATCTTTCAATCTCTTTTTATGAAATTTTTATTCCAGCACCTTGATCATATTCACAACCAATCTCTGAACCCCCTGTGATTCTGTAATATACTTCAGGAAGTCCTTTTTGTGTTTTTTTATGAGAGGTGGAATAACAGCTCCTTTTTCTGTTCTAATCTGCCTTCCAGCCTCAAACTATTTCCAGTCTTTGCTACCTACTCGTGACGTTTTATTCCTGTTTTGTCCTGCAATTTCTCTCCTGTATTTCTGAGCAGGAGATAGGATTTGCCTCAGCTATTGCTGATATCCCCAAGTTTGACATCTCCATCTGAGCTGCTGTTAGAGCCAGAGCAGGCTGTATAGATTTGTCTTTTGGAATTGTCTGAGGCTCATCTTAAAATGAAAAAAATGTCTTAAAATGAAAAATATCTTGAATAATGCCTTATCAGGGAAGGGGAATGAAGAATAGGAGCTGCTGGTATTCAACCAGTGGCAGGCAGCAGAAAATAATTTGATAGAGCCAATAAAGCCTGATTTAATACTAACATTTTGGAGACTTTTTATATTTAGTTTCAAGTATTGCCTACCCATAGCTGAAGTTAAAAGCATCCAAAAGGGACAATCGCTCCCCTTCTCCAAGCCATGGTCACCTCTATTTGAAGCACAGATGACTTTCTAGATGTTTGTTTTTAAAATTTAACGCACAATTTTTCCCTTTTAATTCCTTGAATATGTTCACTCTGAAGTTTTTACCTGTTGTCTGACCAAATCTTCCATCTCCATTTTTTTTAATGCTCCTCAATACCTTTGAAAAGATTCTGTCTTGCAGCAATCTTTCCAAGAATTAAAGATAAATATGGCATTGCTCCTTGTGTCATCTCTACATTAACAGATTGTAGAAAGAAAAGAGCCTTGGCATTCTCCTTATGAAATACAATGCAGTGGTTTATTTGTCTCTTAGATACTCAGAAACAATTTGGTGGGGTTTTCTTCTAGTGTGTTGCTGGAAATGGAAGTCAAAAAAGCTCAGTCTGTGATTCTATTTTCTCCTTTTCCACATTTTTAAGTGCCTGGAAGAAGCCTACAAGAAAGTTGGGGAGAGACTTTTTACAAGACCACGTTGTGGTCTTTGTTACAGTTCTTTCTATAAATCAATTATTACATTTTCTTTACCTTTAGGAATTAATTTATTCATGCTTGTGTACACAGATGTCAGCTCCCTCTGACATATTTGGGACAGTAGCAGAGAGGATTCTACAGGAATTTAAAATTAGAAATTAAAATAAGATTGAAGATATTAATGTCCCAGAGGGACTTAGCTGGAAATCTGGTCATTCAGCCAAAGAAAGCAACAGGAATATGAAAAGCAACTGTAAAAAATCCAGGAGCCAAATTCTTTCAGGTCCATGGGTGTGAAAAAAATATCCCAACTCTTGTCTCTGTCTTGGAGAAGATTGGTCCTGAATTGCCAGAAGGGTTAAATCCACTTCTGCTCAGTGGAATCAAAAGAAAAGAGAAATAAGTCTGTTCATGTGTGCAAGGCAGGGAGTAAGAAAAGCACTACAATTACAACATCAGAAAATAATTTTGTAGAGAAAGGGGAACTCCTTCACTAATGTATTAAAGTATTTAGATATGTGTCTATACATATCCTTCATAAAAGCCATCTGCCTTTAAAATACACATTGATAGATTATTCTTAAACACATTTTTCTGATATTATTCTGCATCCCCTAAAGTACTTTTCTTTGTTACAATGAGGTGCTGCAGCACTTAAACATAATGGGAACTCAGCTGAAGCCTCCAGGTTCTATTGTAAATAAATGTAAAGGCAGCCAGCAAAGAACAAACTTCCCATGGAAACAGGGCTAATTTAATCTGAGGTCATAAAGAATGATTGCATCCTGTAAAGATTAACTTTTCTTCTGAAAAAGCCTTTTAATGATTGTTATTTCACTGGCCATGTATCAGCTCAGGTTCTTCAAGCTGTGTTCTCCTGTGATTCCATTCACGGCAATTGAAAAAAGATCCAAAATTATGGCAGTCAAAACTGCCAAGCAGCTCACCCTGGGATTTCAGCACGAGAAAGTTGCAGAAAATGAAGTAGTTTGGAATGGTGTTAGTGTGAATTGAGACATTTTTAGGTAAAAGAGGGGGGGAAAGTAAAGAAGTGGAAAGTTTTATGATCCAGTGAATGATGTGAGTTTTTCAGTATCTTAATTGGTCCTGGAAAAAAAATGGACCAGCTCTGCTGGTGCTGACTCGGCGTGAGCCTGAATTGAGTGGAACACAATGATTTTGTGTCAGCTTGGGGTTTTGGTCCACCTGATGCTTTGTATCTTACTGAAAAACCCTGATCCAGAATGACTCTTCCAGCAGGAAGATGTTAACAGCAGCAAGTAGCTGATAAATCGATTATCTTGGGGATAATCTCAGACTTTTGCTAACTGCTTGCTCAGAAGAGATGGAACCACCCAGGGAAGCAGCACAGGGCCTTTACTGAATGATCTGGCAACAAAAAACAGATGCAGGGAATCATTTCATTGAGACACTTTTCAGAATTTATTTTGTGACTCAAGGAAGCACTAATTGCTGATGAATTTGTATCCAGGGTTGTCTTCTGCATTGTCAGGGCATTGACAGCACAGGAGTTTGTTCTGACAGCTGTTCTGGCTGTGCTTTGCATCTTAACCAGGCAGTTTCCAAAGAGTTATAACAGCATTTCCATATCCCCTCCTTTGTAAACATTTATTAATGAAGCAAAACTCTTCCCAAACAACAGAAATTGCAAAGCCTACAAAGCAAAGATGGAGGGTGAAGAGATGAACAGCAGCAGCAAGAAATGAGTGAAGGCTGCACAAGAGAGACAAACTCTCCAAACCTGCCTGGGGTTGTGTTCTTGGGCTGCCCAAATCTCAGTTCAGCTGTCCTGGGTGTGCCTCACACCCTCAGTTTGAGGTGTTTTATAGGGATGGGTGGAGTTATCTTCCTGCTTGTGGTGTGGGGTGTGTGATGTGGATTATCCAGGCTGAATTTTTCATTCATAACACAGTTAGCTTGAACTTGCTTTTGTTTTAGACAGATAATTTCCTGGTAAATTAAGGGCCTGTGCCGACAAACTGCAGATTTTGTCAAATCAAAGCTGTTGGGACCCACCTTATTTGCCTGTGCAGTTGAGTCAATGAACTTTAACTCACTATTTTGGTGTATTGTGCAGTAAATTGTGAAAGTACTGCCTACATTATACCTGTTCTTGTAAAGAAGCTCAAATGGCACCTCTAAATCACAGCAGGCAAACACTTCAAACATTGACATGAAACCTCTTCTTTTTGCTATTGTGACTGGTTCTGTTTGGAGATTGAGTTATAATGGATTTCCAATTTCATCTTCAGGAGTCCTGTTGTAAGTTATTTTTGTTGTTTTAATGAATAAAATATGGTCACTGAACAACCGCTGTCAGAGGGGAATTTTTGGTGTCAAAAGAGACCAGAGAAGCTGTGGCTGTCCTTGGATCCCTGGATGTGTCCAAGGCCAGGTTGGATGGGGCTTGGAGCAACCTGGGATAGTGGAAGGTGTCCCTGCCCATGGCAGAGGGGTGGAATGATGTCCCTTTAAGGTCCCTTCCATCCCAAATCATTCTGGGATTCTGTGGTTTTATTTTGAGTCTGTGGTTTTTCTTCGTGGAAGAGCTGAAATTGTGGACTGCAGTTGGGAATAGGCTTGAAAAGAGAGTTTTGAGGGAATATCAATTTTATGAACCTTTTTTTCTTCATGATTAAATGCCTAAAAGATACTAGGGGAGGGAAAGAAGACTTTGAGATCAGTCTGTACCAGGTGATGTCTGAATATAGCCTATAACTCATTGCAAGAGTCAGGTTAAGAGCATTTATTTAGAAGGGGTGTGACTTTTGTCTCTGCTACAGGCAAATTTATAGACCATATTTTAGCTCTTTTAAAACCCCATCACCTTTCCTCACTGATGGCTTCCCACCCATTTTTCCAGTGGGCATTTAAAAAATAGTTTCTGTGTTCCCTTTCTCCCAGGTAGACACTCTCCCACTGCCACCAAGAGGGAAAAATTACTAAAAATGTTTATTTTTTCATCTGAATGCTCCAAAGAGTGGTGTGGCTAATTCACCTTCACACTTCCCACTATGACCACAGTCCTAAACTTCTCTCTGTGGTAACTATCACATTTCAACCATACATTTTATAATTCTGTGAGTTTGATAGGACAGAACCCATACCCAACAAACAAATTTCTTCCTTTCTTCACATCCAGGTTCTTGGAAATAAGAAAGAAATTCAGTCCTAGGAACAAAGCTTTCTCCTCCTTTATCTTTCCAGTGTCAGAGAGATGTAGTTCTGATGAACACCCATTATAATTTCCTTGCTTCTAGAAGCTCATCATCATCTTTCATGAATTTCCAGGTAGTGCTCAAAGCAATCAACAGCTGAGCAGGGGAGGGGTGAGTTGTTCCTCACATATTGAAAAAAGCTTTTTAAAATAAGAGCTTTCAGCGTTGATCCCATTTTTTTTTCTTTTTCATTGTTCTTGGTACATTTTCTTCCTGACTTTTGGCTGAGTTTCATAATCTTCCTCCATCCACTTAGAGCTGCCCAAAGGGTTTGAGCTTGGCTTGGAACTCTTTGGATTTGGGAGAGTATTGATCTAGTTTTGATTACTAGCTCACTGAATTTAAAGCATTCAAACTGGTTGGTATACTTTGGGATCTTCCCTTCATTTCTTACTGCTGACCCTTTCCATTTTTATCAGGGAACCTTTTCACATCCCTCTTTTAACTTTGCTCTCATGGCATTCTCCAGTTCCTTCCTAAAACATTAGTTTCTAATGACCTTTTGATCCACATCTTTCTTTTCTCCTCCCCTGTTCCAGTAATATTTCAAAGTTAAATATGCCATGTGAGCTGATGCGGCAGCACAGAAATGAGTCATCTCTTAGAGCAGGGAATTGTTTTCTTCTCGTCTGTAGCGGGAATTTCCTTGAATTAAAAGAAAAGGTCAGAATTCAGTGAACAACAGGCAATGACAATGGAGTGAATAATCAATCTTGGTGGACAGCAGAAGTGCGTGTGACTGGGATTTAAAGAGGGGGAAGAAGTTCGAAGAAGTGTTATTTTTTTTTTTTTGACAAATAATGCAGTAGAAATAAGTGACTAAGAGCCAGCACCCTGGGCACGCTCTTAGCTTTATGTGTTGTTCTGTTGTTCACACACACATTCTGCCTGGGCTTTCAAAAGCTTTTTAGCCTCACTAACTTCATCCTCCTTTAATCTAATCTTTGTTTTTCATATCTCTCCATGGCAGAGACTTTGCTCTACAGGTATTTTCCAGCTGAGGATCTTTGATTTTGCAAATAACTGCAGAAATAAATACTCAGAGTAAATGATATATACAATATAGGAGTATGTGATTTTGAGGAGGAGCCTGGTTGGAGTTACTGAATACTTCAGATGGATGGAAAAATGTTCATATCAGAACCACATAATTCCTTTTTTGTTCTCTGTCCCAGAAAAAACCCAGCTCTGAATCAAACCAAGCACAGTGGAGCAGGGGAGAACAGAAGAAAAAGAAGAATGAAGCTCAGTGGGGTCACTTGGCACAAGAACTGAGAGGTCATCATTGAATCACAGAACATCCTGAGCTGGAAGGGACCCACAAGGATCATTGATTGAACTCCTGCCCTGCACAGACACCCCAAAAGTCCCACCCTGTCCCTGAGAGCGTTGTCCAAACACCTCTTGAGCTCCATCAGCCTTGAGGATGTGCCCAGCCCCTGGGGAGCTGTTCAGTGCCCCACCACCCTCTGGGTGAAAACCCTTTTCCCAATGGTGTGGTGAAAAGTTTGCTCAGTATTTTAATTACAGGGATTTAGACCAGCAATGCTCTGTGGGGAAGGGCTGGGAGTGTGAAAATGGGTGACATTATCCACAACCTGAAGGTGCTCAGAGCCCTGGAGCTGACCCAGCCCAGCTTCCACCCTCCATCCAAGGCTTGCTCTTGGTGGTTGCTGGAGAATCCTCCCCAGTTTATTAAACTGGCAATCCTTTGGATGAAATCCTGGTGCTGCTGCAGCAAAAAAACCAACCACAAAAAAAAAAAAACCAACCAGTGATGGAGGCTCCTGAAGATTTTAATTCTCACCCTGACAGGAGACAAAACACTCTGGAAACCAGAGAATTCCAGAGATTTCAGTGTCAGGCTTCTCTCTGTACAGATTTATTTGCACACACTGGGAATGAGCAAGAACAGATTATTGAGGGCCATCAGACCCAACCAAAGTCTTAATTTGCTTTGGCACAAGTGCAGACTGACATAAAGACACAGATCAGCCTGTTCTGCCCAGCCTAGAAAAACTCTGGCTGGTGTGGATCAACTGGAGGAGTGAGTGCCAACAGTGGGAAATCTGTGGTGAAGTAGGAGATGAAAATTTCCTCCTTAGGCTTTGTGATGAGCCATGAAAAATGTAGCCAGGAAAGATAAAAAAGCCCAAAGCATCCTGTTGAAAAGATCATGGAAGGAATCCTGAAAATAAATAAGAAAATGCACACTTGGGCTTCTGGAAAAGCACCAGAGTAAGGATCCATCCTCTGCTTGGGTTTAAATGACTCCATGCCCCATTTGACTCGCATGACTTCAGATGATGCTGTAGAGTTTTGACTTTGGCTCCCTTGTAGAGATCAAAACTACTGAAACTGGGAGGCTTTTATAGAATTCACTGCTGATGTTACTGCAAAGCTGGGAGCCCTGGCACAGCTGCCCAGGGCAGTGTTGGAGTCCTCATCCCTGGAGGGATTTCAAAGCCATGTGGATGTGGCACTTGGGGACATGGGGCAGTGGTGGCCTTGGCAGTGCTGGGGAATGGTTGGGATTGATGATTTTGAAGGGCTTTTCTACTGATTCTGTGATTCCAGACAGTGATTTTGTTACACTGGGACACCAGGAGTGCAGTAGGTAAAATAAAATCCTACAGGAACTTTCCTTGTTCTTTCACTTCTGTATTCAGGTGGCAAGGTCTGAGCATTGGAAATAAAGAAAGGCTCCCTTGTGCACTATCAACCACTTAAGAAAATGATCCCCCCCTTGCCAGAAAATCTTTGGGTCATTTTTGGCAAAGATGTTGCAATCATTTAGATTGGGGCTGTACCTTTTTTATTTGTTATACCTTAATGCCTTAAGGCAAAGTCAAGCCTCTTTTGAATTGCATTTCCAGTAATATTCACATTTCTGCAAGTGATGTCTCTCCTGAAAGCCCCTTGATGGACATAATGTGCAGATTAGAGATATTAAAATAAACCAGAATACTCAACTTGTCCACTCTCCCAAGCACAAGTGAGAAACCTTGACCTTTGACCATGTCAGGCTTCATGTGTTTTCAGCGAGATGAAGTTTTGATTCTCTTGAGTTGACAGAAATGGTCTAGCAAAGCTTTCAAGGCTGGGGAGAAGAGAATTTGTGTTTTGCAGTGATTATCTCAATGTGTGCCTTCAATCTTTTTTTTTTTGGAATATAGACTGAATCACTTCTGAGTCCAAGTTCTTCGCCAGAAATACCTGAACTCTCTGAAAATGGGCGAAACTTGGACCTTTTTGTTAATAAGAGAACTTCATCAAATGAAGACAACTTCATAAAATGATGCTCAAGCTTTAGGCAGAAAGATTCAACCTCCTTTTTGAATTAGAAGGGATCTAAAATAATTGAATATAAGGGTATTGAAATGAATCCAGTTGTCAGGATCCAAAACCTGGACAGGTTTGTCTCCTGAGGGAGTTCTTCCATGGCACAGAAGAAATGGCCTCTCCATAGGGAAAGACTTGCTGTGACAAGAGATTTTAAAAGGTCTTGTGTAAGATAAGAATTGCACAAGGATTTGCAGCATTCCAATGAATAAATAAATATAGGGGAGCAATGAGGGAGAGGAGCAGACAAAACCATTTCAAATTAATGGCCAGGGGTTTATTACCAGCATCCTGTGAGGCTTTGACAGAATGGATCCAATTTGGAAAGGGGCAAATTCATCCCTGTTTGCAATAGATTTCTCAGCATATGGGATCATAAAATCCATAAAGAGAAGGCAAAATAAAAGCAAAAATACCCTCCTTGTTCCTCATGTCATTCAAGAACTTGTGACAGCTTTGGTTGACAGGCACTCAGTGCCTGTCAGGTTTTTTTAGGGTGTAACAGATCACTTTGTGTCTTTAAGGATCCAGCCAGAGGGTTGGAGAACCTGTAATGTGTCTTGCTTCCAAAGCAATAAAAATAAATGAGTGAAGGGCTTTTTAAATGCACCTCTAAAATAATGGAGTGAACCTTTTAAATCAGGTCTGGCCTGAATACAAATTAATTTGGTGTATGTGTAATCTCCAGCAAACTCTTACTAGGGCAGAGAATTCCCCTTTCCATCTGCAGTGCTTTTAAAACACCTTCAGAGCCAATCCTGAAATGGCAACTTGCAACCTGAGGGTTTCACTAATAAATCAAAATAGCAAAACTCAGAGAGGAAAAAATTTGAATACCTAATTTCAGGTAAAATGACAAGGTTAAATGCCTTGCTGGCATTTAGATGCTGTGCTGAGTGCATTTGAAATGCAGATACATTGCTGGGAGTTTGAGAAGGCACCGATCCTAGGACAAAATTTATAGCCTGTCATGGTGGAAATTATTGAAAGAAAAATGGAGCATCTCTGGAAATCTCAAGAAAACATAGAAAAAAAAATTGAGAGCTAACAAAACAGTAAAAAAGTTGATAATATGTGATGGGAGGGATTTTAAAGTGAAAGTTTGGATTTCATTTAAACACAAAGGACAGGTTGGGTGGCTTGTAAAACATAAAGAAGTTACGAACACAGAGACAGTCCAGGAAGTGTGTTATTCCCCAAGAAGCCCAAAAAAATGGCATTGTGGTGTGCAGAGTAAGAAAGACGCCAGTGCAGTAGAAATAAGAGTGCTCTTCATAAGAACACTGACCAATTGTACCAGAAAAGTGGGGAAAAGAACATATCAAAAGTTCTGGATAAGTGGGAAAAATCCCCCCTGGGATTGGTGGCTGTCCTATTGCCGAGGGTGAAGCTGGGCATTTATGGCCACAAGGTCACACTTACAGCACTTACATTCAATTTCTTGCCCACCTGGACCTTCAGGCTCTGTTTTGGAGAACAGCTCCTGGTTATAACAGGGATATTTTTCCTTTCAAGTACAACCATAAAAAGTGTATGTGCAACTGCAGAGCCCAGACTGGAAAAGTGGGGTGAACCTCCAGAGCTCCCAAGAACTCTTGAAGAAATCTGGCTATGCCATAAAATATTTCTGCAGGGCAGAAGAATAATGGCAAAACGCATTTTAATAATTGCATTGATGCAGTTTGATCTGCATAAATAAATATGCTGTGGCTTCCCATTCCCTTCTCCAGAGCCTCTGGCAAAATGTGACAACAAAACTCTTCTTTGACAAGAGGAACTTGTTTCTTCACAACAGACTCTTCTGTGTATCTTGAATTTCTGCATCAGAGAGAATGTTATTGAAAAAGAAACTCCAAGCAACTCAAAACCCAAGGTCATTGTGACTGACACTAAAGGATTTGACAGCCTTGCAAACGCTTGCATCTGACGATAGTTTTCTTTCTAAATTAGAAATTTGCTGGTAGAAATCCAGCAGGGTCGGGAGATATTGCATTTCAAAGTTTGGATGCTTCTCCCTTCTCATCAGGGTGTCTTTGTCGTCCTGATTCGGTGCAGAATGTCCTCTTTGCTCCAGCTGAATCTCAATCAGGTGTCTCAGCTCCTGCACCTCCACCAGTGGCTGTGGTTCTCTTCTGACCCTATAAATTAGACAACAGGATGGGAACAGTCTTCCTGAGCCATTTTCAAATCCAGAACCCCTCATTTGCAGCAGCTGAACTCTCTTTCAAAGGAAAAAAAAAAAAATAGAAAAATAGGGACTTGCAAAGGCATTGCTGAAATGGTGGTGATTTTCTGCTTAGTGCAGGGGCTGAGCTGGTGAGAGAAAATGTGAGGAATTCTCTCCAGAGCATTCAGGGGCAGCCCTGAACCACAAAATGCTGCAATTGCTCCCATGGCTGGAAAAGTGAAGGGGTCAGGAGCAGCCCCAGCAGAGCTCAACAGCAGCAGGGTCAAGAGGCAAGTTCCATGTGGGAAATTATCAATATTTTGAGGTAGTTTTGAATCATGAGGAGAACACAGATTGTTGTGTGTTTTTTCCCTGTGTCATCCCAAACATGATTTAGTTTGTATTTTCTGTTCATTTTCTGTTTTCTGGATCATTTTCTGTTTCTCTACTTGACCTCACCTTCAGGAGAGAGTTGGCAAGTGGGAGTTTGCAGAGATATGAAATAAAAGAATGTTGGCTGTGCTCTGAGTGCACTTAAAGTGATTCCTGGATTTTGACACGCCTTAGTTCCTGCTCTGTCAGTCAAGCAGTGAAATTTGCCTGTACAGAACATGAATAACTGAGCAAAGGTTTCATTACAGAAGAATCTTCCCTAAAAAAACAAAACCTCCATTGAGCGTTTGGCTTGCATTTCTTAAATTCTTAAATTCTTAAATTCTTAAATTCTTAAATTTAGAGTTTCTTATGTAAATAGAAAACATGATGTAAAAACTGCACTAAACAGAGTAAGAGCAATCATTTACAAATATTTTAGGGTTATTGAAACACTGATGAATTGTGTGTTGATTACACAACAAATGATCATGTGTGGGATGTCCTAAGCAATCCTCTTAGAGAAAGAGGAAGCATGGGCTCATGTTGGACCTGGAGAAAGAAAGGAGGATGTTTCAAGAGCTGAAAGTGCTGAATGAATAGTTTGACTCACATTGAATATTTCACTCCTTTTCAAGCAGGTCAGTCACAGGAAAGAAAAGAAAATTAACAGAATTTCTGGAGGTGTTAATGTGCCTGACATTTTAATAGCAGAAAAAGCTATGGCCCCTTTTCATTTTAGACATTTGAGCTCTTCCCATGTCAAGCACTAAAGGGAAAATACCCAGGTTTTCAGAAGCCAACAAGGTCTGTGCTGATCATAGTGGTCCTGGGTGACATTTTGCCTTCCACTACGTTCCAGAGTGTGTGCTCCTTTCAGAGCTAAATGAGGATCTGGGATGAGTGCTAAAAATCCAAAGATCTCTTTCTGGAAAAGTCGACTCTAGAATAACAGAAACCCCTGGATGTTTTCAGCCTCATGGATTGGTGTTGTGCTCAGCTCTCTGATAACATCACACCCATGGGTCCAGGCAGGACAGGGATATCCAGTGTCTGTTATTCACTGTTCCCAAACCTCTTTTTTTCCAAACACACATGAGGTTTGAAGGAACTTTGAGTGGTCTCCTACTCCTGCTGTCACCTTTGAGACAGGAAGGAGATGGGATGAATCTGTTTCCAATGTGTTGGGCAACAACTCATCTACCAGCTCCCTGAAATTCTTCTCTCAATCCCTTCTTTTCTAGACTAAACAAATCCAGTTTTCCCAAATTTTTCTCTTCAAGTCATCCTCTTAAAGCTCTTCTCATTTTCAGTAGAATTCTCTCAAGTATGACCAGATTTGTAGTTGCAGTGCCTAAGTCTGAAGGCAGAATTCCAGCTGAGGACATTGCTGTACAAATAGAGAAAAATAGTGACCTCACACTAATACAGTCCAAACTGGAATTCAGCTTTTTCCATGAGGATCCATGCTGATTCTACTTTGTCTGTGTTCAGCCCCAATGGGTGGGAAGGGGATCCCTCTAAAGACCCTTTCTTTGTGCAGGATTCCCCTTGATTCATTCTTAAACCACTTTGTATTTTCTTCAGTTGAATGATTCCACAAGGATTTCAGAACTTCTGTCAAAGCTACCAAGCTAAAATTCCAGTTCTCTTTTCCAGAGTATTGTGAGGATTTTCCCATTAGCTACAAATGCTATCAGTTCTCTTGTATCTCCATAGTTAAATCACTAATGAAAATATTAAAGCAGAACAGATTCTATAGGACTACCACCTGAAACATCCTCCCATTTACAGACAACCAAAAGGATGTCCTTTTCTTCTGTTTCAACTTTTTAGGGAGCAATTTCCTGATTTGTGTGTAAAATATTCACCATATTCCCTATTTTTTGTGGAGCACGTCATGCCAGAAAATTATAAAACTTTAAAGACCCATTTCCCCTTCTTCCTCTCCATTTACGTAAGCTGAATGATCACTCAGAGAGGGAAATTAGGTGGGTTTAACAGAATTTCTCCTTGACAGTTCCACAGTGACCATATTTTTATCACCTCTCTATGACGTGCTTGTGAAATGTTTAATAATTTAATCCCACCCTTTCCAGAAACAGAAGCTTGGGGAGTTTGAGAGAGGTATTTCTGATTCTCTTTTTAAAGCACATCCTCGCCATTCTCTTGAATTCCTTCCCCTCCCACCAGCCAGGAGTTTTTTAAGAATGGTTTTTACTGATTTTTTAAGTATAAAATGGTGTCTTAAAGGCAGGATGAGAAAAGACTCCGAAATCCCAGAGTGTCCAAACGCAGAGATGAGATAAGCTCTTGGAGATTGGTTTTTGTATAAGTCTTATTTCTCATGGAGGCAAAATTAGGCTGTTAGTGTCAGGAAAGGTATGAATCTCAGGAGCAGCTGCTGAAATGACTCGGGTTCCTGAAGATACAACGTGTGAGATGTTTCAGATGAAATTAAAGAGCCTAAGAAAGGTATAAATAATAATAAAGCGGCGTGATTCTATCTCAGTTATCTCAGAGCACTTCTGGAAGAACTGAAAGGCAGCTGGTGAGAAATGTTACTCTTTTCTTAGAGGGAAAAAAGTCCTAAAAAATGATTAATCACCTCGCATGACCTTTTGAAAGTAAGTTTGAGCAGACATTTTTCTCCACTGAATATCTGATGGTTTTCTTTGACATTATTAATATTGCAGCTGGTTTAACACACACTGTTATAAACAGACAAGGACCCTGCATTCCCCACTGACACCTTCTGGAGCATGTTACACACCACAGGTGCACCTTCTTTTTACAATTCATTCCTTGGATTGGAATACAAATGAAACTTCAATTAAATGAAGCCACAAAACTTCATCTTTACTATATTTCTTCATCCATTTGCCTGTCCAAGGTCAGTGATAATGTGTGGGCAGTGGTTGTTGCTCTGATTTGAGTCGTGTGTCGCTAAAATTAAAATTTCCTGTATGATTTTCCTTTTCTTGGAGAAGCTCTACAATATACCATTGAAACCCATGGAGGAATAAAGCCTGGATAAATGAAATTTTTGCCAGAAATCCATATTGTTCGTGTCTCCTTCATCCACAGCTGGTGCTGGAAGCGTGCAGGGATGGATTATCAAAGATTTCTATAATTAAATTATAAATTTTCTGACTATGAATGACAAGGTTAAATAATACTATATAGCAATCACATTTTAGAACCTTTTCTATTTAACTCCTGTGCTGTTTGATTTAAAACTCCCTGTTAGATTTGCAAGGTGGTTCATTTAGTCAGTAAAACTCCTCACCATCACTACAGTCTTTAACCTAAAATCTTAAACACTCGAACTGAAATCAAAGCCTGGTCCAAAACTGAGGGATTACTTATTTTCCAGCCAATGTATTTATTTTATATAGAAGTGTCTTAGTAAATTTAAAAGTGCAATAAAACCCCCATTAAAGCATTTAGTGCACAAATGCAGTTAGCACAGTATCCTTTTAGGAGAGTTATGAATCAACATGTCAAAGAGCCCAGATAAATCTGAGACTTCATTTCTTACAGCCTGAAGCCATGTGCTTTTTTGTTCTTTATTATAAATAACTCTAAAGCGTGTGTTTGAGACCCACCAAAGATGTTTGAAAGGCCTCTATAGCCCTGAGCAAGGAAAAGATCACACAGTCAGGAACTGAATATTCGAGAATAATACACTTGGAATATTCTTTGTGCTCTATGAGCTCTTCCTTCCTAAAAATCCCAACAAAGGAGAAAAAACCCCAAGATACACAAACCACAAAGAGAAGGAAAGAAAAAAACTTGGTGCTTAGATCCTAAACACATTTTTTTTCACAAGTGAGAGATGAAGTGTATAAAAAGCATTTCCTGAAGTGAGTTGTCATTTCTCTTCCTTTTCCACAAAACCAGGCAGGCATTGCTGAGAAGGGAATGCTTGCAGCTATTTTTACTCCTCCTATGACAGGAGAAAAGTTTGACAAGAACCAACACTGGAATGTTCATCCTAATCTCTTTTTAAATTAGAAAGCTAAGATTTGGCAAAAAATTTTCCTTGGGCGTTAGGGTTCCCCCCCTTCAATGTCACATAGTGAAAAATATACTTATGCTGAAAATTTCTACTTTCCTAACCAAAGTTTCCCAACTCTAAAATAAATACTAAACCCATGCATTTAAGGTTCATGTGACTGACACTGATACATTTCAATTTGAAATGATCAGCTGATTGTTGTTGCAAGGTAGTTGAAGATTCATCAATAATCTTATGAGGATTGTAGCCTCTCAGGAGCTGTTTTCCAGGATAAACTTTATTATTCTCCTTTAAAATGTACTTTAAAATGTCTTCCCTCCTGCAGTGAGGAGCATTCCAGTTTTCTGCCTGCTCCAAACCCAATTCCAGTACTTTGAACACAAATTGTCGAGCCATGACTGGAAAAAATCCTCGACGGGTTGTGACGGGTTGCACGTGTAAGGATTTCAAGAGGATTGCAAGGATCTCAAGAGGATTTCAAGACCAAACTCTCTTGCTGAAAATATTCAAATACAGAGAACCGGGCTTATTGTGAAAGATTGAGTGTTCCTGGTTGTTTTTTAGCCCCTGCAAAACCACCTAAAGGCAACTCCTGGCCTTAATTTGTCATTCCTCACTGGCACATGTTCCCCACAGCAGCTGCCAAACCTCTGCTCTGCTCTGCCCTGGCCAGACTCAAAAGCAACCTGGAATGGACTTTCCTCATCCACCTTCTTAAAACTTTGAGCATGTTTGTAGACATTAGCAAAGATGCTTTTGAAGAAGTGTTAAAAACAGATAAGGAAAAAAAAGGGAAAATGAACAATCCTGAGGACTTCAGGGTTTTTTTCTTTTTCCTTTGAGAATCTTGACCTAAATCCCAAAAGTTTTGCAGAAAACACACACAAAAAAGACATTTGATCTCTACTAGTGCAAGAGTTCTGGCCCCCCAGTGAAAGAGCTATTCTCCCTTATATGTGGGTGGAACATAAAGTTTTAATAAACTCTACCATTCTGAGTCATTCTAATCCTATTATCTCTCAATCCTCTTGCTGTTCTCTATACATTTACATCTGCAGAGGTTTGCCTGGATTTTTCCTCTACTCAAATCACCTCTGCTACTTTCCCACTGGGCAGAGCAATGAACTAAAATCAGGAGTTCTGCCCTCCCTGATGCCACCTGGGACACAAATCCATGTGATTTCCACAGAGGCACCTGGACGCCACCACATCTCCTCCAGTTCTGCCTTTATTTTGGGTAAAGAGTGGTGCCTGGAAAAGGTACAAGAAGAAATTCTTCCCTGTGTGGGTGATGAGGCTCTGGCACAGGGTGCCCAGAGAAGCTGTGGCTGCCCCTGGATCCCTGGAAGTGTCCAAGACCAGGTTGGATAGGGCTTGGATCAACCTGGGACAGTGGAAGGTGTCCCCACCCATGTCATGAGTTGGAAATGGATGGGCTTTGATGTCCCTTCCAGCCCAAATTATTCTGTGGAGATACAACATCATCTGCACACGAGGTGATCTCATCCTGGTTCTGTTTCATTCCTGTTGGATTTTTTGTTGTTGTTGTTGGTTTGATTTTTCTCTCAGTGATCTGCTTCCTTGGCGAACAAAATAGAAACAGCAGAAGTGGAAAGATTCACACATTCACAGCTGCACGCTGAAAAATAGCACTGCTTGCTGTTATACTTCAACTTCAAATGTGCTCATATTATCAGAGATTAATTACCCTCCAGACTTTCACATTGTCATGTTAAAAACAGCTTTGTTTTTTCATAA
Organism: Eopsaltria australis; assembly: GCA_034509425.1. Lineage (NCBI taxonomy): Eukaryota > Metazoa > Chordata > Aves > Passeriformes > Petroicidae > Eopsaltria > Eopsaltria australis. Next base: position 1,646,470 of record JAVTVJ010000447.1, on the reverse strand, counting down.
GTCAGGCTATTTCAGTGCCCAGTTCCCTTCCCAACTGCCTCACATCTTACTGAATAAGTTGATGTCCTCATGCACTTGAGCACCACGATAATGAGCAATATTGAAATGTCCATATGGAAGAACTGAGTGAGACTTTCCACCAGAAATCAATATTTAGAACACCCTCAAGTGGCAGGTTTGCAATTAGCACAGCAGCTTAAAAGATCAATGGCACATGTTTTGCCTTGTGGTAATTAGTCACCATGCCATGGAAATTCTTAAGTGTGTGACATGATATTATTAATTAGAAATGACAGAAAAAAATCTAGATAACTGCTTTTGACTGTGTAAAAATATCTGTAAAAGCTCCAGGGCTGCTGCTATTTGTAGACCAGCCTGGGAAAAAGGGAAATATTTTATTTTTGTTTTGTTGCATAATCAATACCAACACGTAATTTCATTAATGATGACTTTTTGGCTTCTGGGAATCTATGAAATATTGCTTTTATGACATTTTTAGATGTGTATACAGTTTGATACATTATTCTAGATTTGACTGTCTTGGTGGGTCTTGTTTCTATGAAATATGTTGATCAAATTTATAATATGGTTAAGAAACATTGCAACTCTGTTTTGAGTATTTCTAAAATGTTTGCTTGGCACAAAACCCAAATAAATTAAATTAAGCAGAATGCCTGACAAGAATAAGAGAAGAAATAAATTCTTTTTTTATTCCCTAAACCTTCATTGACTTCATTTATTTGAAGCAACAGGGTTCTCCCTAACATCAAACTGCACTGGGTACCAGTGGGTTTTCATTTAGAAGCTCTCATTTTCCAAAATTCTTCTCATTCTTATTACCTTTGTTTAGGCTTTGATCTGCCCATGTATTTCTGTAGTTCCAGTTTTGGGAGGGGTGGCTGAGATACTCCCAGTGCCTGAGAAAAGCAGGATTTGTTCCTTCTCACACCCTTCACCAACAGCAGTGGTGGAAGCACCTTCATAAGAAGTATTTAAACTTGGCAAGAAGTATTTAAAGAAGAATTAAAACTTCCAAGAAGTGAAAGAAGAGAAAACCTCAGAGCAAAGCTCCAACAGCTCGAAACAACTTTTCCTTTTGTGGGTATTGATCCAAACAAGTTCCCTCTGCATTGTCTGTGGTCAAAATAACTGAGAATAAATACTAACCATTTCAAGGCTCCTTTGAGCAGCCATCCAGTCTCAGTGCTGGGATTTATTGACCTTTCCTTGATGGTTCAGGTAAAGCAACATCAGGGCTTCCAGCTGAAAGGAGAGGCAGAGACAGAAGGAAGCTGGCTGATGGATCTCCTATGGAGATCTATGGCTTTATTTCCATCTCTGCTTACTTCTCCTGTGTCACAGGAAGTATTAAAAGGGATTTGAAGGATTCCCTTCACTTCTCTGCTATTCTTGAACATGTTCTGGCTTCTCTCTTCTTTCTTGCTGCAAATGAGAGAAAATAAATTGGTTTAGAGGAAGTAAATCTCTAAAATCCAGTCCCAAAATGTGTATTTTTTAAATCAATATTAAGGAAAATTTTGTAAAAGGCCTAAAAGATCTGGGACTTCCTTTCTGGGAAAAGTGTTGGAGAAAAGAGCTGCTTCATGTACAGAAACTCTGCATGAAAGTTGGAAAGATAAAACAGATCATGCAAAGCCCTCTTGAGTGTGTTCTCCAGACTGACTCTTGATTTCTTTCACCCACTCTTCTTTCCACGTGTGTTTTCTACAGAACTTTGCAGCAAGGAATTTTTCCCCTTGTTTCCATGCAGTTGATTATTCCCAGTTAGAAGCAGTACCTTTTCATTTCCTTCATTGAACAGCATCCTATTTAATTCAGCCCATATCCGTAATTTCTCCAGATCATTCCGAACGTTATTCCTGTTTTCCACAATCCTCATGGGATCTGAGAGACCTCCTAGTTTATTAACTTTTGCACACTAATAGTTTTTGCAAGTCCTAAAGGGATGCTGTTCCAGAGCTGCATTGCTCTGAAATGGCAAAAACCTTTCTAATTTCCAACCTAAATATATTACTGGTCATGTTTGTTCCTGTTCCTCCCCTGTCTTAATTTCACTGGTGATTTCAGTTCTACCCCAATGCATTTATGGATGGCAATCAGATCTTCCATTCAGCTCAACACTTCATACACAAAACCCTCTTTGTTCTTCCCGTGTTGAGATTTCCATTCCAGCTCCCTTCTCCCAGCTCTTCTGAAAGCCTCCTCCAGTTTGACTTGATTTATCTTCATCTGGAGTGAACAACTGCTAAAATCCAGAAGCTTTGTTCCTGTATTTCAGTCAGCACTTTATTGTAGCCTTACACACACACCCATTGTAGAATATCTGTGTCCATTTTTGAAAAATAAAATCAATTTTTCTATATCTCATGGAGATGATTATGAAAGGTGAGTTTTCTCTAAGTTCACATTTCAGGTTAAATATATCACTGCATAAAATACCCTGAAATCCACAGAGATTCTGCGGGCTCAGGAATGTCATTTTTTTGCATAGAAGCACAGACCAGGTTAGAAACTCATAAAAATCTTCAACACCTGTTCTGCTAACATCAGAAAACACAAAATGTATTCCTCCTAATAGTGGGGCCCAGAGAAGCTGTGGCTGCCCCTGGATCCCTGGAAGTGTCCAAGGCCAGGTTGGACAGGGCTTGGAGCATCCTGGGATAGTGGAAGGTGTCCCTGCCCATGGATGATCTTTAAGGTCCCTCCCAACCCAACCCCTCCTGTGCTTCTGTGATTCTCTGATCCTATAATCCACTTCCCATGGTCCAACCATAACCCACCAAGGCGGTTTTTGGTAAGTTGTGTTGCTTGTCTCCACTCAGACCTCTGACATTGCTCAGTCCTCCTGTGGGTGGGATTAAAAACTTCAGAAAGTGAAAGAAGAGACGATCTCAGAGAAAGACTCCAACAGCTTGAAACAACTTTTCCTTTTGTGGGTATTGATCCAAACAAGTTCCCTCTGCATTGTCTGTGGTCAAAATAACTGAGAATAAATACTAACCATTTCAAGGCTCCTTTGAGCAGTCATCCAGTCTCAGTGCTGGGATTTATTGACCTTTCCTTGATGGTTCAGGTAAAGCAACATCAGGGTTTCCAGCTGAAAGGAGAGGCAGAGACAGAAGGAAGCTGGCTGATGGATCTCCTATGGAGATCTGTGTCTTTATTTCCATCTCTGCTTTCTTCTCCTGTGTCACAGGAAGTATTAAAAGGCATTTGAAGGATTCCCTTCACTTCTCTGCTCTTCTGAGTTCTCTTCTTCTTTCTTGCTGCAAATGAGAGAAAATAAATTGGTTTAGAGGAAGTAAATCTCTAAAATCCAGTCCTGAAATGTGTCTGTTTCAAATTGATGCTAAGGAAAATTTAGAAAAAATCCTAAAGGCTCTGAGCCTGTTTTTTTTGTGTTGAGGAAGAAAGGAGCCACTTCACATACAGGAAATTTGCAAAGAAGTTGGAAAGGTGAAATAGATTGAGGAAAAGCCCTCTTGGGTAAGAGGGAAACATCATCTGCAAAAGTAAATTCGTAGTCAATCTGCTTTCTTGTTTGGCTCTGTATTGTTGATTTTTAAAAACTAAAGAAACTCATTTCTACCAAAAATGAGTCACCAATATCTTGACCCATCTTGACCTTGCCTTCAACTGAGACAGGATTTCTGGGACTGTTTTCCCTGTAGTTGTGTTGTAGCTGTGTTGGGCATCAATAATGGTGTCTAATGATCTAATCTTTTTTGATTGAAACCTAAAACAACAAGATTAACTCACCAAATGTCATTAATTCTCAAAGCAAAAAAAAAATTGTGATGACACTAGGGCTGAAAGTATAAGCAACAATTAGAAAAGCAGTAAAAAGATAATAAGGATGTGTTAAATTCCAAAATTAAGCCAAATAAAACCAGAAAAGTGCACTTAGAAATACAAGACATTAAGATGAAAAACACAGGTTTAGAAAAAAATCTAAAGTGTGACTTACAGTAGAATCAGGTAATAATTATGTAACTAAAGTTATTAAAATTAGTGGTTTAAATGAGGAATAAACTTTAGCTTATTTTATATTCTCTCTCTAGGATATTTTATTTCTTCTGCATAATGAGCATCCCAAACTTCCATAGGTTTTCTCTCAAAGCAGACAGCAAAGTCCACCACTTGATCAGTTTTTCCTTTGCAAATATCTGGCCAAGTTTTGAGTTCTTTGTGTTCATCCTTGATGTGAAGGTTTTGATGGTCTGCCCACACGGGTTTTTTGGTTTCTTGGTGAACAGTTTGTTGTTGTTTTGATACAGGCACCCTTCACAACTTGACAGATGCCTAAAATATGCCAGGTGTGAAATTTGCTGTCTATGAATCACTCTAGAATTGCTCCAAAGCCACAAATATGTGGTGGGACATATGTTACATAAAGGACTATCAGCAACTACCTCTCAAGTGGCACAATTAGTAATCAAGTCGTTGCTAACTGGGCAATTTTCAAGATGTCCCATTTTGCACCCTTACCTTCCCAGTTTAATGTATTTTTTGAACTATTTCTTTGTTTACAGGCCTTGGGAAAACTGGTTTAAGTCAAAAGAACTGGTAGCACACACTGATGGTTTAGAGGTCTCCAGTAGTGCTTGGGAAAATAGAAATAACACATTTTTCCTTCTTGATGCCACCAGCAGTCATAAGTAGCTTCTCCAGAATTTTTATGGGATTTCTTCTGCTCTGAGAAGTCTGGTGGTCACAGTGTCACCAGAGTGGGCTGGCATACTCACATGCAGAGTAAATTTAGGAGATCTCATCACTCACACCTCTCCATCTCCAGGACTGCCATGTGGAAATGGGTTTGTGTTCAAGCAAGGAATTTGTGTGTTTTAAATTAAAACCACTTTTTAATTGCTGGTGATGAGTGTGAAGTGTCCTTTGATGTGAATGATCAGCTGGGTCATTCTTGGGCTTGTGACCACCTGACCCAGCAAGAATGTCCCCAGCAATTTCATGAGTCTCATTCAAGGGATTTTTGTCAAGCAAGTCTCTTTTTTTTTTTTTTTCCCAAGTCTTCTTGTTTCAGCTTAGGATCAGCTGGAGTTTCAGGAGTTTTCCAGACTTTCCTGGAGCTCTCATGCCCAAGCCTCCAGTGCCTGCCTGCTGGAAGTTGCAGTCATTTGCTTCAAGTGAGTTCATCTAAAATCTGCAGCTCTTTGAACACTTAAGGGTCTTAAGGCCGGTCAAGCAGAGAGAAGAAACAACAGTTTGTGATGATGAAATTCAAACCTTCAAATGTCAAGCTCAATAAATCCAAGCAGAGATTTCCATAGCAGTGATCTTCCTTTGTGACAGCCACCACCACCACCACTTTCCTGTTAAAAATTGCAGAAACTGCTGAAAAAAAATGCTGGTTCTGGGTCATCCTTTGAGATGGAGTCACTTCTCCACACCATTTCCTTTCCTTTCACCATCTCCTTTCCCTTCACTATTCTAGAACAATTCTTCATTTTGATGGGCATTTTTAATGGCAGTGATCACCTGTTGGTCAAAATTTTTCCCTCCCAATAGCCAGGAGACACTTTCATATATTAATAATTCAAAACCCACACAACCCAAAGCTCTTGATTTTTTTCTTGGCATGTTGCAGAGTGAGATCTTTTTTTTTTCTGAGCAGCTGGAGAGCACCACAATCCCTCTTAATTTTTCCCAACCTAGCAGAAAGGTTCCACACAACTATTTGAGCACTGTTTTTTAAATTGTGATTGACCTCTAGTTATTAATGTGTTTTATTTTATTAATTTAGCACAATTTGTCCCTTTAAAGCTGTCAGGAGTGTGGTCAGAATATATTGAATAAACATGCTAAGACTGCTCTAAGGATCCTCTTAAAACAAGTTTTTTTTTAAAGATCGCTCTGTCCTGAATTTTTACCCATTTCTCCCATAATTTGCTGTAATTATAGATTTGATTCCTGAATTCTCAATTACTTTGCTGCTTGAAAATAACCTTAGGCCTTGAAATGTTATTGCTTTCACTGAATTTTAATTCTAGCTCATAACTTTCTTCATCTGATAATGAAGAAGGCCTTTGCAGAGGCAATGGCATTGATTGTATACTGTTGACTTACGTTTTAATCTCAAAATGTAAAATTTTTATTTTCTTTTTAACTCTCTTCAGAATAACATTTTGGAGAAGGATATATGGCCATGCCCTTTTGGTATGGATAAACTATTTTCTCTAGCAGTGAAGGCCACCATTTCTGTGCAAATATTTTAATTTCTTAAAACACATTGTTGGACTAGATGTGGGTTTATGTCCAAGTAATTCACCTGATCCTTCAGCTGAAAGGATCTCCACCCCTATGAAAGGTCCCTGTTTCAGAAAATACTAGCAAACAATCTCAATTTTAATTTTAGCTTGAAATTTAGAGGAGAAACAGCCTTATTTGAACCCACTGTGAAAAGGTTTGCTTGCCTCAGTGGCTCAGCTGTCTCTGGCCCAACCTCCCAACCTGCCTGGCCACTGCTGACAACACTGGCAAATCCTTTCCTCCAGTGTGTGCAGATGGTTCTGGAACCAATTCTGTCCTTTTGAACAACTGTGTGAATTCAGAATCCTCTGCTCAGTTCCAAGCAGCTGCTAAGGGCATTACCAGGGGAAGAGGAGTTATTCTTCACTCAGTGCAAGGTTTGATACAGCCCCTGTACATGATCCAGATTTAATCACAGTCTATAAGCCTCACATATGCTCACAATTTCATGGTGTCACTCTAATGCAATGATTTGCCTGGTGCTATTCATGTCTAAGATGAGCTTTAGGTGATGTTTTGCTGGGCAATATATAAAATATCAGTATAGGTGACTGCCCTTGTCCTGGAAAGCTTCCCTAAAACAAAGCAGAACACAATGGAAAATAATCAACAGGAACAGCACAAGAAAATTCATACTGATAAAATTGTAATGCTGCAATGTTTGAGTTTGTTTCCTTCTTCTCTGGGTGTCCTGAGAGTTTGATTTAAAGGACAACAAGGTGATTGTGTGGATATTTACAGAGTTCTGGAGGTCAGCGTGGGAGAAAGCATGACAACTCCTGGGAATTTTGAAGGGCAGGTCTGCGAGGGGGCAGCCAACCCCTTAGAAGTCAATCCCACCTTATGAGTAACCAGCTGTGACTCATCAGAGGCTTTGGCTTCTTTTATTAAGGCTTTTCAAAGTCTCCACATCCTAAAAAACCATGTGGGCAACACATGAGTGTGATTAAGTCAGAGCAACACTCAGGCCCACAGGTTATTACAGGAAATAACACCATTAATTCTCCTAAGTGCTTGTACACAAAAATAGCAAAGGAAGATGAACAACTTCAAGAGCTCCACAACCCCAGGTATAATGGAATTATAACAACAACAACAACAACAAAAAAAAGCCCTGGTATCCTAGCACCAAACACCCTTTCTCTGTTTTCTGTGGCTCCAGTGCACGATGCTCCTTGTTGGCATCACTATTCATAAACCAGACCCAAAGGCCAGGGCTAAAGGAGTCACAGAGACTTCAGCAGTGGCTGCATTTATTCTGTTTCCTTTCCACAAAATCACTTTTGGAAGTTTCTGTATTATTTTTTTTAGTTTTGTCTGATTGCCAAAGCTTTATAGGCTATCTCATGCTGTAATTCCAGGCTTCTGGATCTTTGACATGTGGAATTTGTTTGATCAGACAGTAACAGCTCCTCGTCCCTGTACACCTACAGCTCTCCTCAGACAAGTCCACTGATTCCTTCACATTTCAGCCCAGCATTAGTTCAATATAAATGTTCAAAATGCAAAAAGCACTCTGACAGGAACTTTGTAGATGTATGACACCAACTTTTATAGCTTCCAACTACCTGCCATCCCCAGCACCCTTTCCTGGTTGCAGCTCTCTCTTTTCCTTCACAAAAAACCACCTTCAGCATTTGCAGCTGATTTTTAATCACATCATAATAGAATCTCAGAATGTTTGGGGTTGGTTATTCTTTTGACAAATCAATTATGATCACAGGGTGTGGAATTTTTGCCTAGAGATTAATGGGGGTGTTTTAGGGACCAGAGTCAGTTTTCAAGACCATGTTGGATGGAACTCAGAGCAACCTGAAAGTTGTCCCTGCCCATGGCAGGGGGTGGAATGAGATGAGCTTTAAGGTCCCTTTCAACTCCAACCATTTTGGCATTCTACAATGTGGTATCCCATAATTTTGGAAAACATAGGTGTTTGTAGAAATGAGGTTAAAAGATGACATGATTATATGATGTTTTTTAAGTGTGGAGAAGCTGGAATCGAGAAGCCCAGCAGTAAATGTCTGAATCTGCTGCTATCACACCAAATCTGTGGTCTCAGATGCCAAGGGCTTGAAACAACTCTCAGATTTGTCCTGGCATCTGGGACATCCATGTGTCTAATCAATGTTTTGATAGAAATGTCTGTCTTCCTGTCATTTGTTAGAGAAGCTTCTGGAAAATGGGAAGTGCCACCATCTCACGTGGCTGCAGAGAAGAAAACTCTCCAATGTCAGGGCGGATGATTGAAGAGATGATGTTGGTTAAAAGATTTTGTTGGAGTTGTGTTCAGGAAACCATTTCATTACCTGAGTCAAAAGGAGATTAGCTCTTCAGGGACATTCATGCCCACGTTTCCCCTACCCGTATGATCTAAACTGTCCATCTAACCTGAGAACCATCTCCCTTTTTTCCTGGTGTGTTCTGGTTTTTCCTCGCTGAAGGTGGAATTCAATCCACTAACAAAGCTGAGAAAATGTGCAAGTGCCCTGAGCACCCACACCTTCAGTTCCATGCCTTCTAAACTAACACCTGAACCTCAGAACTGAGGATCTGTTGCTCTTTAGGAAATATTTGGATCAAATTTGCTGATAATGCTATGGAAGCCGTGTTTTATTTCTCAGAAAATGTGTTCTGTGCAGATTAGACAGAGCCTGCAGAATCTCCTGTACCTCCTGCTCCAAGTTTGATCCAAGAAATAACAAAATATTCCTTATCCTTCCCCTACTAGTCTGCAAAACAGACTTAATTCTCTTTGCTGTTGGTTTCCTATAATCAGATTTGAATGGATAATGTGGGAGAAGCTCAGTATAAATTATCAGCAGAGCTAGTTGATAATTTTGGAATAAATTTAATTGGTGGAGAGTAGTTGCTACTGGTCTTTTCTAGCGTTTAAAGCTAATGCAACACAGACTGAAGATCCTGTTAACAACCTACTTCTTCCTTTCTGGGGAGTTTTGGTCAAGTTGACCACCAAGGACAGCACTTCAATTATTTACCATTAAAAATGTTTTTTGGAAGCTGGTTTGGCTCCACAGGAGGGAGAGGAATGTTTATATGTCTGATGTTTCTATGGAAGAACTTTCACTTAATTTCTGGAGGAAAGAGTTTTTGTTCACAAGTGACCAGAAGAGTCAATATAAATAAACAATATATACCCATAAAAAATGTGTAAAATATTAATGTTTTCTCTTCTTAGTAGTCTCACAACTGTCTTTTCTCAGCCTCTTTCGCAAAAAAATGTGGATGGTGGGAATCTCAGCTTTGCCATCAGTCTCCTGCGGAAGGAAGGGCACAGAGTGTGTGTGAACACGAGCAGTGCAAACATCACCAGAGCTGAGCTCTCCAGGATTCCTGGACCATCTGTGGGAATCAAGTGAATCTCCCCAGATGAGTCTGGGAGATGAGTCACCTCCTGATGCAGGTGTGGAAAAGGAGCCCTGATGAGTCACGATTTCAAATTGCCCAGCTCTCTTTTAATACTTAGGAGAGTCTTGGGTGTCTAGCTCACACTGGAAAGGAAAAAAAAAGGTTAGACTAAATTAATTCCATCTGGATACTATTTTTTTTTCTTTTCTTTTTTCTCCTCATTTTTTAAGCAGAGCTTTGTGGTGCTGAGCTGTTTTTTGCCTTCAGTAAGTTCCCAGTGTTCCATGTGTGATGAGAACAGGTTACGCAAGCTCATTGTTTCCTCACGTGTTTAAAGCACCATTCAGCCAGCTGAGACAGAAATAAATTTTGAAAAGGAAGAAAAAGTGTAAATTTATAAATTAAAAACATCATAATTTATGCCACTTTTAGGAGCCTATAATCATTAATCTGATGAAAGAATCCTTTTTCATCCATTTATGTTGCTGGACAGGAAGAAGGGTCAACTGTCTCACTGCAGCCATTCTAGACTTGTACAAAACCTGGTTTTCCATGGCACCATCCCAGGTATCTCACATTGAAGAAGAAACCCACCACTGTAATCTGCAGATGCTCATTATGACATTTTAAAAATAGTCTTTTCTATTAACATAATTACAGGATGATGGCACTGGGCAAATCAGGGAGGTGTTTGGGACTCTCAGATCTTGAAAACCAGCAATTATGACCACAGGGAACTCTGCTAGGAAGAGTTCTAAACTGGTAATTGCCTGTGAGCACAGAGGAGCCTGTGAAAGCTCCTCTGAAATGTTTGCCATGCTTTAAGCTACTCTGTTACACAGCATTTACTGGAGTTTACTGCAAATTTCAGCATTGCAAACCAATTTTTCCCAGAGATGGCCTGTTCGGTGTGTTGAGCGATGATGAGTAGTCAGAAATCCTAAGTACAGTCTTTTTTCATGTTGAGGCTTTTTTTTTTGCACAGTGTAGAAGCCCTAAGCTTGTAATTTGTGTGTCTACCTGTATTTTTGAGTGAGTGATCCTGGAACCACCCTCAAGAAGGGACGCAGTTCCAAAGAGAGACTTTGAATTCAGTCCCCCTGAAGAAATGTGCAATATTCTGCAGAAGCCTCCTGACATTTTCACAGCAGCTGAGGTGCTGCCACTTTCAGGATGTGGCACTGCCTCCTCTGAGCCCTGCTCTCTCAGATAACACTTTATTTCACAAGGTTTCACTGCTGCACTCAGAGCAACCAAGCTGGAGTTCAGAGAGAAGGGATCAATTACCCATGACTGACACCACGGTGAGTATTGGCACTGAGGAAGGGAACAAGATGGGAAGGGATGATTGGAACTGACGTTAAACCAATCAAATATGAAGTCCCTGAGCTAAAACCTTGCCTTGGAAGTGTAAATTGGTCTGAGGGCTGACAAAGCAGCTCTGATCCTGCAGCTCAGAGCAGGGTGAGCACAGCTTTGGACAGCTGCTGCCGTCTCAAGTCAGATACACCCCTGGCTCCTGTCAAGGCTCTGATTGTCTCAGTGTGAGATATCCTTCAGCTCTGAAAACTGAACCCTTGACTGGAAAATTGGTGCAGGCAGATTGGTGCAGAGATTACAGAGCTGGGCTCTCTCTGAGCACATCCCAGCTCTCAGTGTCCTCTCACTTCCTAAATGGACCAATGTGACACCTGCTGCCATCGCAGTGCTTATTCTATTTGCAAAGTTGATCCTTTCTTTTCTCTGTGTCATCTTTATTTAGATATCACCTCTTTGCAAAAAGGATTGTGCCTACCACAGTGTAACTTGAAATCTATTTAGTCCTCAGTATCACACTGAACAGGATTGGTACACCCCTGCCCCTCAGGAAATCTACAACTCACTCCTTGATGAGTTTCCTCCCTAAGCTTTTGGAAGAAACTCTGAAGCTACTGGGGAAAAAAGAATCCATCAATCTTTTTCACTGCAGGGAAGGACTAATTTTTTTTTCAGGATGTCTGAATATTCTATTTGGAATGTATCAAGAAATTAAAACATAGGCTAGTGAGGCCCTGGCACAGAGAGAAGCTGTGGCTGTCCCTGGATCCCTGGCAGTGTCCAAGGCCAGGTTGGACAGGGCTTGGAGCAACCTGGGAGAGTGGAAGGTGTCCCTGCATGGCAGGGGGTGGCACTGGGTGGTCTTTAAGGTTGTTTCCAATCCAACCCATTCTGTGATCCCATGAGAAGAAGCTGCAGGATTTTGGTCAGTAGTTCCCAGTTACGTCACTTTGGGGTGATACAACCCAGGCTGGCCTGATGTGTGCAGCACAAACATTAATAATGGCTGGGAATGTCAGCTCTGTCCATGTGAGCCAGGAGGGACAGGACAGCATCAGCTCAGGCAGCATCCAGCTTCCGAAAAACCCTGCATGCTGCTCCCAGCAGGGAAGTGTCAATGGAGGAAGAATCTCTCATACCTTTCACCCAAGGAGGAGCTGCTGCTTCTTCTCATGGAATCACAGAATGGATTGGATTGGAAGCGACCTTAAAGACCATCCAATTCCACCTCCAGCCATGGGCAGGGACACCTTTCACTATCCCAGGCTGCTCCAAGCCCCATCCAGCCTGGCCTTGGACACTTCCAGGGATCCAGGGGCAGCCACAGCTTCTCTGGGCACCCAGGACCTCACCAGCCTGTGTTTTAATTTCTTGATACATTCCAACATCCCTCAGGAGTGAGAGGCTCAGCTGACAGAGTACTCGCTTCACTAATTCAGGAACAACTGAAATAAAGAAGCCTTAATTATTTTCTGCAGTTCACAAAGCAAATTGTCCTGCAAAAGATTCCTCCCCCACTTGCTCGTTAGTAGCAGTTGTGAGAACCCTCACAGTTTAATTAGCAGTGCTCATGAGTGCCTGGAAAAGAGACACCCAAACCCAAAGGGAAATATTTGTCTCCCTGAGCTGTGCTTTGAGGTGCAAATGAGAAGAAAAACCATGTCTGAGATTTTGTACAACTGAAGTACCTCCAGCTTCAGGCATCAGAATATTCTGTATTTCAAGGAGGTATTTTCATAACTACTTATGGCTTGGTACTACATGGGTGAGATAAAATCCATTAAACATTTCATTTTGGTACTTCAGGCTGTGTTCTTTCTCTTCAGACAAAAAAAAAAAAAAAAAAAAAAAAAAAAAAAAAAAAAAAAAAAAATCAACTGTCTAGAGTAATAGCTAAAAGACTTTATCATCTTTCAGTGTTAAAATCATTACCCTGTGCAAGGCTGAGAACTCCTGAAAATCAGGATGCTCATGAAATTAGTGGGCAGAATACCCTGAGCTCCAAAATAGATTAACTAGTTATGATTTAGAATAATAAATAAATAAAACTGGAGGAAAGCTTGAGCTGGCATCTGAAAACAGCTGGGCAAGGAGGACTGGAGATGTGGCTCCTCGAGTAAGGAACATCTTAAATATGTGAAATGAAATGAAATCCCTTTTATTTCTAAGTGTTTGAGACTACATAAAGATAATTTTGCAGTTTCTTGATTATTTAAGGTATGGAGAAAAAGTGATAATAGAGAAAGAGGTTTTGTAATTTGTCAGCTTAGAGAACAACAACTGCCATCTGCAGTGTTGTGGGAATCAATAAGTTTTATTGAACAAATGATGAAATAGAAGTACTTGGTGTTCTAATACTTGGTCTGTGACTAGAAATATTTTACATTTACCGTGTTTTACAAAAGACATTATTAATAATGTTAATAATCATAATAATATTAATAACCATGCTTTTTTTCTTGAAGTGTTTTTTTCTTCAAGTCCCTCTTTCACTGATTTTTGACTGAGGTGGACTCTGATCCACCTCAGAAGCAGAAAATTTCTTCACTTCGATTTCAAAGCAGTTTTCATCAAGGCTTCTGAAGTGCTCTAACAATAATTTCCATATCAAAATGTTGATTAAAAAATATTGAGTTTTAAAATTGTTTCCCCTCACACACATTGGCCTTCTTGCAAATCAAATTCCTTTAACCTTGTTCCTTCTAGACTATTTCTTTGTTAGCTACATCCAATTTTTACAGATCAAGCTCCTGGAAAATACAATGAAAAAGCATTATTGATAATGAATTTCAGACAGCACTCAGTTTAGGATTTAACAAATTTACTTTAATTATTGTTACAGGGTTATCATAAAAATACACATATATATATATGTGATTTTTTCTCTCTAAAAAATAGCTTTTCTCATCAATGAGAAATAATCATATCAAATTCTGCTTGTGTATCATGGGACACTTTGATTTTTGTCATTTTTAAAAATTTAAATGTTTCTTGGAGCTTGACTTTTATTCCCAGTAAAAGTTGACTATAGTTGACTTCTCTGTTTCATGAGCTCTATACTTGGATTTCCATGTTTTTTAAGGCTGAAAAATGAACCTGCAGAAACCAATCAGATGCTGAAAGGCCTGAAGCTGGACAATGGCAAAACAACTCAAACTGATGTTTTCTCTCCTGCTGAAAGGAGCTCTGGAAGACAATGGACTGAAACCTGGAGATCTTCACTGTAAATCTGTTTCTGCCAAGTACTTGTTTGAAGCCTGTATTAATCTCCTTTAGGACTAAAAACCTTAAGCAGAAGTCAAATTTGAGGTCACTTTGACTGGAGATTTGGAAATTAATACCACTTTCTTGAATAAGAATCTTTGGATGAAAGAAAGTAAGTAATAATAATAATACTGATGATGATAATAATGGTAAAAGAATTAGAATATACAAAACAAGTGATGCACAGTGAAATTTCTCACCATCCACCAACTGATGCCCAATGAGATCCAGAGTAGTGGCTCTATTTTGCTTTTTGAGATCAATAACTGTTGCTTCCCTTCCTTGCCCTCTCATCCCTTCTTAGATGTGAAACCTGCACTTAGGATCTTCACAGAGCTCAATTATTCAATTCAGTTTTTGGCCCTGGTGTATTAGAAAACCCACACAAGGAACCTGGGATTGCACTGGATCCTCTTAGGTGCAAAATTTGGTCCTTCTTCATCATCAAATTGGAGGTGGCTGGAAATGGGGACTTCCAAACTAGGGCTGGAAAACAGAATTGCAGGTGCTTGAAAAAATGTGTGCCTCACAAAGTGCACTTGTCACACAAAATGACAGTGAACTGTGATATGGAGAAAAGGAATCCAGATGGAATTGCTGCCTTTGTTCACATCATCCCCAGCACAGCAGAAATTTGGGAAAATCAAGCTCGAATTCCTCCTGTACCTTTTGCAAAGGTGAGCTCTGCTCTCACACAGAGACTTCAGTGGGGGAAGGAATTAAGCCATCACCTGGGGTGTCCAAACATTTGGAGATCTGGAGAATAACAAAGCATTTAAAGCGTGTTACATTCTGTACTTCAGATCTTCAGAACAACACAATTACATTTAATGCTGTGCCCTGCAATCTGTCAAGCCAAAGCCATTCTTTCTGACGTATTGTTTGCACGTTGTAATTTATTTTAGTGCTTTGTAGAGGTAAGAAATGAGGGAAGAAATCAAAAATATTCCTGCTTTCCTTCTCCTCCTCCTCCGGAAATCTCAGACTAACTTGTCAAAAAGTGAAGGTTGGGAGGTTTTCTTAATTCAAATAAGTCAGTTTTAAAATGTTCTTAATTAGGGGATGTGCATGTTGTGTCAGCCGTGGCCGGTACAGCCTGGATAATAGTGGGCAGTTTTGACACAATCTCTCCAGTTCTTGCTATAATTAGACAGACATGTAGAACATCCTTCAGAGTAGAAAGTGACTGGGAAAATACATAATCCCCTGGCAGATTTTGGAGATCTCGTGCTGTCATCTGCAGACATCTCTTCTGTCTGTCAGGTAAGCTCACAGCAAAGTCTACAAGGGCAACACGGCCCCAAAAGTGACCCCCTGACACTTCATGAGAGCAGGGGCCACAGACAATTCCTTTGGTGGGTAAGGAAACTCCCAGAGCAAAAGAGACACCTGGAGATCCTGGAGTGACTCCAGCACAGGCTGCAAAGGTGATGAAGGGACTGGAGCATCTCCCTGATGAGGAAAGGCTGAGGGAGCTCAGCCTGGAGAGGAGCCCCGGGTGAGAGGGGCCCTCAGTCCTGGGTGTCCCTGGATGTCCCTGTCTGTCCCTGTGTGCAGGGAGGCTCTGCCCCAGGGCCCAGCAATGGCACCAGAGGAACAGGCAGGGACTGAGCTCAGGGAGTTCCACCTGAACATGAGGAAGAGCTTCCTTCCTGAGAGCACTGGAACAGATTTCCCAGAGAAGATGTGGAGTCTCCTCCCTGGGGATATTCCAGAACTGCCTGGACACACCTGAGCCCTGTGCTCTGGATGGCCCTGGCTGAGCAGGGAGGTGGCACCAGATGAGCCATGGTGGTCCCTTCCAGCCTGACCCATCTGGGATTCTGTGAAATTTAGGCAGAATCATGGATCTACTTGGGCAAGATCTTGTTTCTCATTCAGGATTGGCAACAAGTGGGATTTACGATCTCTTGAGCAGATTTGAAGACTTGCAGCAAACCTATCAGTTTAATGCTCTGGTATTGAATTCATGGCTCCAGCCTGGAGTTCCTGTGTGTGGTGGCAAAGATGTGCATATTCTCTGTGATAGCTAGGCCAGGAGTTATTACCTGAATATCCACTAGGAAAATCATCAGGACAGAAGGAAATTTCCTATCAGCAGCTTCAAATTGCTACAAATAGGACACAGGTTTATTAAACAAACAAACAAAAACCCAACAAAAAAACCCAACAAAACAAAACAAAAAACAAACAAACAAACAAAAACAAACTAAGAAAAAAAAATAGCTCTTGAGTTTATCTTCCACTGTGCATAAACTCTCTCCAGATCCCCATCTTAGAATAACAACATCAGATGCTGCAGCACTCACCAGTTGCCTTCATTGTCTCATCACTCATGGAAGTTTTGGGATGAGCATGAGGGCACAGGGTAGCAGTGGAAATCTGCTCATTAAGTGGGAGGCAGCAGAAATAAACACAGCTCCCCTTTGGCATTTTGTGTTTGGGATCACTCATGCTGTTTCCATCCTCACTGGAGTGTATCTTGCTGGAAGGTTTTGTTCAAGATCATGAAGACACAAGGCTAAAGTCACACTGATTGTGCACAAGGAACTTAGAAATCTACCCTCATCTGTTCCATATGCTTCTAGCAAATGTGATTTAATGCTTTTTGGATTTTTTTTGTGATAAAGAGTTTCACTGCTATGCAAAAATCTGTTCTTGTCTTTTATTGTCTGTGCAGCCTTTTCTGCACGAGTCTCTCGTATGATTAAAAAAATCCACAACTTGTAAAATAAACTGAGATACAAAATATGGTTTAAGAAAATGAGTGAACCAGAGCATAAAACTGCCATAGGCTGCACTCCTATTCCAAAAGTGAGTCCAAGCTGAAAAACAAGTCTAAGATTGTTTTAACTTGCTCTTGCTGCTGCTGTGGGCTAAGTCAGCAATGCTGTGTGAAGTCAGAGGTCTCCTTAGCATGGCACAGCACACTTTGGATATTGTCACATCATTAATTCTGTTTCCTGTTTAAAACACAGCCCTCAGGAATGGGCATTTACAGCAGACTGCAGGGTATTGACATTGCTTGAAAACTCCAGGAATTCCTCCAGTACACAAACCCTGAACTGTTCAAAAGTGATCATATTTCCTACTTTTCATGTGTTGTGAATTTTATCCAGGTTGAAAAGGCTTCTTGTTGGTCTGAAAGCTTCCATTTTTAAATTTAGGCTTCTGAGCAGGAATGTGAAACATTAACACCTTCACTGCAATAATTGGATATGGATTGGAAGGAAGAAAATGAAGTGTTGGTGATGGCGAATCCAAAGGCTCTGTGGCACAGAGAGTGCCTGTGTAGGCAACACCGGTTCTCTTGAAATCTGTACAGAAATATGAAAATAAATGTGTTCTACATACCTACTCACAGATCTGTGAGACTTGGAGTTTGCAACTGGAGTCAGAGAGGAATTTAACTCAAAGATAAATAAAGAGGACTTTTAATAAATACTGTTCAATCCAATTACAGTGACTGACTTTCCTTCATGCATGCCCTGTTTTATTCCTTACTCATTGTCCCTGGTTTAATATAATATAATATAATATAATATAATATAATATAATATATATATAATATAATATAATATAATATAATATATAATATAATATAATATAATATAATATATATAATATAATATAATATAATATAATATAATATAATATAATACAATATAAATATAAATATAAATATAAATATAAATATAAATATAAAAGCATTTATTATTGGGTAAAATCCAGGGGTTTATTACTATTTTATCCAGGGGTTTAACTTCAGGCCTGCTGTTAGACCTCACCTAAATCACTGTCAGTTTAACTCTTTGTGTGCTGGAAAACAGCTGCTGGAACAGGAGATCATGCACCTCATCTAATCTTTGTCCTTAAGAACTTTTTTTGACTCTTTCTATTCATGTTTGAGGGAAAATCAGAGAAAATCAGGCCAGTTACAAGACTGGTGTGAATTAAGGACATTCCTATTACTTTCTTGAGTTGTACACGTCAGTTTAAAGGCAGTTAAGACCTGAATATCTTCATTCATGCTCTGCTTTCAGTGCTTTGCTCTTTTTTCTTCCCATTGTCCAGACTTTTCGTCTTCATCCATCTGCCCTCAGCTTTAACCACCTGAATGCTCTGCAGGGAGCCATGAAATTCATTGCAGAGTGATAAGTTACTCTGGGAAACCAACAAGGAAAATGATCTTTTTGTCACCTTCCAGGTCCAAAATTAGATGCCTAAATTTGGAAGCTGATCTCCTTTATTCTTTTTTTTTTTTTTTATCCCTACTGAAAACCCCTCTGGCAGGTGATTTATTTGGCCCTTCTAAGAGCAAAGTCTCTGGAGATGCCTGACTTCCTCCAGTGATTTTATAGGGAAGACTAATGTAAATAAATTCAAGGACCTCTCAGTTCAGTCCATAAATCTGAGCTGCAGTTATAGACTCTGCTCCTTTTGTTAAAGACTTCTTCAGTAAAGAAACTCAGTCTTGAAAAATGATGTAACATGGGAGCATATAACAAAAAGAAAGGATATTCCAGCATTGATTTAATTCCAGTTTGTCAAAACAAAGTAAGTTTGTGCTTCATAGAAAAACTCTAAAATTGTTGCTTTTTTTTCCCCCAGCCTAACTTCATGGATTTATGGCCATAAATATTCCAATTACTTCCATTTAATGGTTCACTTGTCCTCATCTGGACCACAGCAGATCCTTGTGCCCGTGTCCTTCACCCCATTGCTGTGGGAAGGAACAAGTTGGCTGAAACTGCCCTGAGGCTGTGAAATTCCAGAATCTCAGGTTGTGTGAGCAGGGCTGCAGGAGCTGCTGTGCTGTCCAGGGGCACTGAGTGATGCTGCTGCTCACAGTGATGAATTATGCAGCGTGACTGGAGTCAATCAATACCACTCTCTGTGATTTATGCCCATTCAGGCACTCTGACTCATGGCAGGGTCAGCACTCTGACACTTTTCCACCGTGGAGAAATGCTGCTAATTTGGGATTTTTTCATAGTGAAGATCCCCTGTTTTTGGAAAGGACACTTATACTGATGTCCATTTTTTTTTCCATCACAGATTTTATGGAGATTACAAAACCAGGTTCAAAAATCATTTGCCCTCTGCAATCAAACAAACAAATAAATCAATAAACCCTTTCATCTTCGGGTTAAAGGTTAATGAGGTAGAGAAATAACAAGCAGGCTGAGAAATGGGCAGCTGGGGAAGAGCGGATGAAGTTGGAGCTGATGATGTTTCCTTCCTTAAATGTACATGTACAAAAGAGAGACTAATTAGTCTCTTTTCAGTTGGAAAAAGAACACAGTGGAAAATCAAGCAAAACCACACAGTACAAGCAGTGCTGTTGCCATTCTGGGGGCTTTTCTGTATTTCAGAATGAGGAGTCTTGTGGAGTCAAGAAACTCCTTTGGAAATCAAGTCCAGAGGAGCCACGTCATGATCACCAAAATAACATTCAGTTATGAGCAAAGGTGACAAATTTCAGACTGTGGAGCTGTGGAGGTCAAACTGGGAGATCACACACTTTCCTTTAAGAGGTGGAAACTCTTCATAAAAACCTCTGCTGACCAGACCTTTCCTTTCCTCCTCCAGTCACTTCCAGACCAACTCCTTTCAGTTTCCAGGCTTTATTTAGTGCCTTATCAGTGGTTTCAGAGAATAGAACGAAACTTGGTCTCGTGAGGACACATTATTAGCCAGAAAATTTTCTTTTCTTCTTGTGGTTTTCTGGGATTTCAGGCTGTAGCAATCACAAGCAATTTTTCCTCAGTTGGATGTCTGGCTTAGGAAGGTCTCTGGTGAGTCCCTAATTAGATAGAACAGTTTCTGAAAGGAAATCAGCATTAAGGGGTTGTGCTCTGTGGTGTTATTTAGGTGTCTACAGGGAAAACAACACATTCAGGAGCCCTTATCTTGGAGAAAGTTACTTTTTTAAGATACAGAGTAGTTCCAAAAAAACATGCCCAATGAGGAAAGCCTGAAAGAACTGAAGCATTTTATTCCAAGCAAGTGAATATTGAAATAGAATGTCTGTGGTAGTCAAACACAGAAGAAAGTGTATCCAAGGGGGAGAGAGGAGGGTGGGGAGATGCTTGGAGTCTGTGATTAAAAGATGGGGAAAAGGAAGGCTGGAAAAGGTCAGGAAGAAGGTTTGCAATTTTCCCAGTTTGCTGCCCTACCATGGAGCCTGCATGAATCAGGTGGATCTGGCTCAAAGAAGTGCAGCAATATTTCTTTCTCTTTTTTTTTTTCTTTTTAAAAGGAAGAATTAAAAATAAGAGCTCCATTCTGTCCATTGAATACATTTCCCATCATCCTAGGTCCAGACATAACTTAAGGAAGAGCACTGGAGTCCTCCCCTGGGTGCATCAATAACGTGTCCATCATGAGAGGTGTCTCTGAACTTTGGGGAACTTTGAGGTTTTCCTTTAATGCAGTGTTAATGTTGCCTCCTCTCTGATCTTTCCTCTGCAGCTTCCAGCAAAGCCCCCAGAGCACCCAGAAGCTCCAACAGATGTGTCCTGGCTGCACCTCTGCCCACCCATAACCTGAGGGCTCTGTGACCTTCATCTCTCAGGATGCTGCAGCAATTACAGGTCAAAGAGAAGAGTCAGGGCTGCGGAGCTGCCCCGTTTCCTCACATGAAAGTGCAGCTGTGGGGCAGCCCAGCAGCCAGCCAGGAATGGCTGCACATTGCTCTGCAGGTTCTGCATCTCTGTAGGTGGGAGCAGCAAACTCTGAACCACCACCTGCAGCTGGGCTGGATTGCAAAAGATGTTTTTAGTCAAGAGGAATGGCTTGGGGCTCGGAGCTGCTGTCCCCATGGGTGAGAGCAGGGTGTCCATGCTCTTCTTTTTGTTGCAGCAGGTCCAAAGAAAAATTATTAGAGGGATGGAACATTTGTCCTGTTGGAAAAGATTGAGAGAGCTGGGAGTGTTCACCTGGAGAAGAGAAGGCGCCAGGGAGATCTTCCAGTATCTTCCTGAAGGGGCTCCAAGAGAGCTGGAGAGGGACTGGGGACAAGGGCCTAGAGTGACAGGACAAGGGGAATGACTTCCCACTGGAAAGGAATAGGTTTGGATAGGATATTAGGAAGAAATTCTTCTCTGTGAGGGTGGGAAGGCCCTGGCACAGGATGCCCAGAGAAGCTGTGGCTGTTCCTGGCTCCCTGGAAGTGTCCAAGGCCAGGTTGGATGGGGTTTGGAGCAACCTGGAATGGTGGAAGGTGTCCCTGCCCATGGCAGTACATGAGATGATCTTTAAGGTTCCTTCCAAACCATTCAGTGGTTTTATGATTCCAGAACAGTGCAGCTCTGAGGTTGGTTCCCTTCAATTTCTTGTCCAATGTCCTTCCTTCCATCCTCATCCCACCTTCATTAGAAGCCCTGCCACCAATGTAAGATCCTTTTGAATTGTTACTATTTCCTCCAGTGCTGAATAATGACTTTCACCCTCACTAGGAAAAGGTTCCTTTCCTTCAGGTCAGTGTTTCCTCAGTGTCATGTCTTGCCAGATGAACTGATTTTGGGAAGGGGTGGTTCCTGTTTCTGTGAATTCCATCTGGCATGCTGGATTTGGAGATTTAAGCACTGTAAATACCCAGTTTCCAGGCCTAAAGTCCAATTCCAAATTCCTTCAAACAAAAAGCTCCTGAAATACAAAAAGGAAAAAAACCCAGAAGTAAAAAATTTGTCTATAATTATGTTTGTTTGAAAACACATTCGTTTAAAACTAGGAGGTTTCAAGTTTGATATTACAGAACCAACAAATTTGAGTTGTTTTCACATATATATATATTTTTTTTAATCTGAAAAATTGTCAGATTTCTTCTGGCCCCAAGAACAGTTCCTACTGACCAATACCAAGCTCTGTGCTGAGTGGGAGATATTTTTGCCAGGGATAGTGCAGACAATGTCCCAGCTGATATGAGACTTTCCAAACCTGTCAGATTAACTTGATCTCCTCCAAGCTGTGGCACTTTGGAAATCCTTGTCCCAGGGCTGCCAATTTAAGGAGCTCTTTCAAGTGCAGGAAACATCCACGTGCTCCTCATTTGCCACAGGCTGGGTCATCATCAATCCCTCCCTTGAGTAACACAATTGATAAAATGCAAAGCTGAAGGGGGTTGGAGTTTTGTATTATTATTTCTAGAAGGCAAAGCTAAAAGGAGAGAGAAGTGATGAAATTTTTATGCTGTTTGCTACAGA
Source organism: Eopsaltria australis (assembly GCA_034509425.1). NCBI lineage: Eukaryota > Metazoa > Chordata > Aves > Passeriformes > Petroicidae > Eopsaltria > Eopsaltria australis. Next base: position 1,624,028 of record JAVTVJ010000447.1, on the reverse strand, counting down.
GGAGAAAGGGAAAAATAAGCGGATTTGTGTGCTTTGACCTTGGCTAGAAGGGGGTTGGATATTTTCAAGACAGCAAAGTTCAAAAGGTTCCTTTGAGCTGTGCCCGTGAGGACAACCCCTCCTCCAGGAGCCTCCTCCTGTCCTCCAGGACACCAGTGGATTAAAAGAAGTATTTTGTGGCTGAAGATTAATTCTACTGTTTATTTTCATAAGCAATTCTATGAAGTTTCAAAAATTATATTTTAGCTCTTCTCTCCCATGAGAGCTCCGAACACTTGGAAGGTATTGGAGACTGAAGAGAATCATAATAAAATAGCTTTGACCTTGGATTAAAAATTGGCCAAGGTGACAGAGAAGCACATGGATCAATTACAACTCGTACACAAGATGCAAAAGCTGCAGTTGGTTAAAATTTTAAGAATCCAGGACCAAAGAATCTTGCCAGTAATCACAGCCAGATCCACAGCTCTGTGTCAGCTGCTCTTTTCAGTACACTTTGGTTTTTTAAAAAAAACAACCAAAGGTGTGCAAGCTCAGGATCACTGAACACTCCTCCTGCAGGTATCCAGAATTTTCAGGCATCCAAGGACACTTGAGAAGCCTCCACTTGCAGGATTCAGAGCAAGGCACCAGGGATGAGAGGGAATTTGGGGGCAGGGGAAAGTCCTGCTTTGTCAGAATATTCCTGGGGTGTTTTTCCAGAGCTTTTGATTTCCTTAGAGCAATTCTCATTCCCATTTGGCAGAGCTGCACCCTACTCAGAGCCTGTAGGAGGAGAAAGAATAAAATATGTGGGATCTTCGTTTCTCACACAGAGAGAACAAAGCACAGAGACAGACAAGTTGGTGCCATCACTGTGGTGACAATGACAAAACAATGTCTTTTTCGGAGCTGATTTTACAAGATAATATAAAGCTTTCAAAACAAAGCATTGTAAGTGCTCCTGAAACACAAATAGAAGTGGTTTATAACCTCTCCAGCCCTGCAAAGTGGTTCTTGCTATTTAAAATATGGCTGTGCTTAATGTTGCATACTTTCAGATCACAAATTATGATTTGCTTTAAGTGGCTGCTGCGTTTGCTCCCCTTTTGTTCCACAGAGGACAATTTTGGAATTCATTAACTTTTCAGGGTCTGAGAGGAATATTTGTACAGCATTCCAAAGGGTGCTTGGTTTGCTCTGAAGAGACCTAACCCAGGCCCTGAAGGGGTCCATTTTTAATGGGATTTTAGATATGACATTAACAACAGGCTTGGGGCAGCGAAGCACAAAGCTGACGAGGTGCTGGCATAAAATGTGCTTTCTTCAGGTTGGATTAATGTGTTTTAGCTCCATGAGTCCTCCTGCAGCAGAAACTCTTCCCAACACACTCCTGTGCCTGAAAGGGAGCTGTGACAGTGAGGAAAATCATCCTGCCCCATTTGGGGGGAGTTTTCCTGACCCCCTGGGTTGTGCACGTCCATCACCCTCTGCTTTCTGCTCTGCTGCCACTACAAAGAGCCTCTCACCAGCACCTCAGGGGTCCTTCTCAAAGGGCACTTGGCACAAGGCTGGTCTCAAAGGCCAGGTGTACCCAAATTCCACCTGAATTACTGCTGGATTTAGGGTGGGAAGGAAGTCTGGAGCTCTCTAATCCAGCCTGCTCAAAGCAGGAAGAACTTGAAGTTTGCACACTCGGCAGCTCACAGCCAAAATTTTTCTGTATCTTCAAGGTTCTCCCAGTGTGTGTTGTAGTGTGTGGTCACTGCCATGGTCAGGTCATAATCCTCTCGTGCAACATTTACTCAGAATTTAAGTCCTTTGAGTAGGAAATGGGACTTGCTTGAGCATTTTCTTTCATTTTGAGAAACCTTTGAGACATCAATAGGGCTGCAAAGCCAAGACAACACCAACCACTTTTATTATTAAGGTTCTTCTGAAAATAAAAAAGAATCAAAAAATAGATAAAACAGATTAGAAAAGAAGGATTCAAATGCAAATCTTGCCTTGCTACTCTTTCCTTTCAGAAGAGCAAGCCATTGATTCCTGGTCAGGATTCAGCCAATTCACCCATCCAATTGATGCTCAGATTTTGGGGTTACTGAAGAAATCTCAAGAAACTTTGTCATGGAAATCAACACAGCCAAAAAACTTTCCCCATTAATAAAAATATTTGAAGAGCATTTGAGAGAACGTGTTAATTTTATAAGGAAAAGGAGAACCTGGTATTGAAAAAAGATCTATAACTCTTAATTTTTAATCTTCTGACTCTGCGTTAGAACGTCATTGAAAACAAAAAGATGAGAATAAATTAATGCTACCTCTGACCATTTAATTCTGTAAATGAAAACCAATTTTTGTGCTAATGTATTTTGTCTGGCTGCAGAACTACGTGGATGTCTTCTGTCTTGATAAATTTCAAGGATGAGTTTTATGATGACTCCTGGGTTTATAACAGAATTTTTAAAGATAGCTCTGGATGAACAAGTGCATTTATTATGAATGGTTCTCCTCCCCTCATCTCCCCTCATCTTCAGCAGATTTGTCTGAAGTCACTGTAGGGAATATCTATTACAAAACTGCCTACAACTTTAAAAACATTTATCATGTCAACAGCTCTTGGAGACAGAAAGGAGTTTTTTTCTCTGTTGGTTTCAAGACAGTGATGAGGTTGGTGCCCAGTAACCTGCCAGGTGTTTTACTTGGACTGAGAAGTGAATTAAAAGCAGGATTCCCATGTCCTGATGGCAAGAACATTTTCCTCTGTGTATCAGGGAGGGGAAGCCTCTGCCCTCTGGTGTGTCTGTGTGTGCTGAAGATGAATAAGGATGAAAGGTTTATGCTTTGGGGCACAAAGTATCCTTCCTGTGCTCATTAAAGACCTTTTGGTTGTTTTTTACAGGAGAATTCTTCCCTTCAATCTGTAAATTCCCATTTGGGTGTCTGTGCATGGAGCAGCACATACATATTCATCCTCACATCCTGTCTGAATCTTCTGCTGTGCCACGTGTGTTTAAATTACATGGCAGCTCTGCATCACCTTTTTCTCAGTTAAATAACAGTGAAATTCTCATTAGTGCAGGGGTTATAAGGTTTTGAAATGTCAAAAAGGCAAGATGGAGCTGGTAATTGATTAACCTGAGGTGGTGCAAAGCTTCACCCTCAAACACCCGATGTTTCGTGGATTTAAAGATGTATTGAGTTGTCTAGTGACTAAGGAGAGAATTAAATCCAAAATTTTCTTTACTCAGAAGTTTATCCTTGAGAAAAGAATATTATTTGAAAATTAACTGCTAATACACTGAATATGTTGCCTGTATAACTATTGCAGCTCCTCTGACATAAATGTTTTAAATAAACAAAAAACCCAACGTTTTTTTGCTCATTGTTTCACCTACCTAGACAATAAATATCAAAATCTGTAGCTTAGAAAGAGGTATTTTATGTAAAAATCAACTGCACTGTAGATATGCATAAATGAAAGGAACAGTAAAACATGTTTTTAGCAACCCACTCAGTTCAGTAACATATGTTAGGCAGGGTATATGGACATATGTTATGTCAGCCAAGGGGGGAGTTTCGGAGTGAAACCAAAATCCTTGGAGATAATGGTTCTGCTCCCTGTTCTGTGCTGAATTCCAGAAGGGAAGGATGGGGAGAGCACCAGAACCACTTCCTGAGGTCTCCTGTGATGTGCCAGAGATTGGGTAAAATGTCCAGGAGACCAGATCAGCTGAAAACACCAATTCACTACCAGGCTGAAACGTTTAGATCTGCTCAAAGGGATGGACTGTGGGTTGGTTTCTTTTTTTTTTCCAGTATTGGAGAATTGCCAAAACTAACAGAAATTTATCAGGAATAACTTGAGGTCTGTTGGGTTATCATTTACATAGGTGCACTGTTGTGTTGATCTAATCAAAAGCTGGTGTTGCTCTGATGACCTTTAATAAATTCTGTTACATGTCTTTCATGCAGATAAAACTTGTGTTCTCTGATTTTGTCATTTAGGACCAGGAGCACTTGACCAAGGCACTTCTGGACATGTACAGGAAAGAGATGCAGGAAAAGACCTGAAAATCATAATGGGTGTGAAAATTATTCTAGAAACACCAGTGATGCTCATATTGTGGAAAAAGGAAGAAACCTAATAAAACAAGAGTTGTGCTTTTATAAAAGCACACAAACACAGCACCCTTCTTTTCTTTTTCAAAGAACACCATTGCAGGTGCAATTTTGCAACTAGAAAAATGCAAAGGGAGGATTCCGTGGTTACCTAATTTTGTCATCCATTACATCCCTCTGTTTTGAAATTGGAAAATCGCATCTTGCTTTTCTTCTTGCAGGAGCTCTGTGACATTCCTGGCCTCCGTTGGAGAGCACTCCCTAAAAGAGTTCATTTTGCATCTTCCTCCCTCCTGCTTTCTGTGCATGTTGTTCAAAATAATCAACTTTCTTATGGATTTAATTACCAGTCTTATTAATACAGTGCTCTTTCTTTGAAATATAAATATAGTTAATTTTTGCAACACCTCTTTGAGGTGAGCACAGGCTCCCTGAGTGACTGGGCTTATTTTGGTGAGAAGCTGAAGCACAGGAAGATGAATCTACTAAATATATCTACTAACTGTGCATCCTCATTTTGGGACCTGTAATAAAAAGGAGGTCAGAATAAAAGTCATGGTCTCACCTGACCTTAAACTGTATTGAATCAAAGAAACATTAAAGTTGTAACTCTCACATCATCAGGTCAAATCATCAACCCGGCACCACCACCAGGTTTACCACTAAAATATGTCCTCACCTGCTACATCCACACAATTTTTGAACATTTCCAGGGATGGTGACTCCACCACTGGCCTGGGCAGCCTGTTCCAATGCTTGACAATCCTTTCCATGAAGAAGTTTTCCCTAATATCAAATTTAACTCTCCCCTGGCACAACTTCAGGGCATTTCCTCTCATCCTGCCACTTTTTTCTTGGGATCAGAGATTGAAACCTTCTTGCAGGTGGTTGTAGAGGGTGAGTATTTCCTGCTTCAGCCTCCTTTTCTCCAGGCTGAGCCCCACCCCAGCTGCTCCTGGAGTTCCAGGCCCTCTGTTTCCCTAAATCTCTTTCTTGTAATGAGGAGAAAAGGCCAGGACTGCTCATTAAATCCTACCTGGATATCTTTATATGGAAAATAGATTTCAGACAGATGCAAAAGTTGTTTTTGAGGTAGCAGGACACAGGTCAGCTCTACACCAGACTGTGTAGGGGATCAAGGTGGGACTCAGCTTCTTTTCCCAGGGAACAAGTGAGAGAACAAGAGGAAATGGGCTCAAGCTGTGCCAGGAGAGGCTCAGGTTGGGCATCACGAGGAATTTCTTCATGGAAAGGGTGGACAGACACTGAAGTGGCTGCTCTGGGAGGTTTGGAGTCCCCATCCCTGGAGGTGTCCAAGGAAGGCCTGGATGTGGCACTCAGTGCTCTGGGCTGGTGACAAGGTGGGGATTGGGCACAGGTTGGACTCGATGACCTTGGCTTTTCCAATCTAAATGATTCTGTGAAGAAAGAAGCAACTTTGCACCTGCCTGCCATGCCATGTGATCCTGAGAATCCCGTGGGTCTGGCAGCTGTAGAATGAGATGTTTCTCATTTCACTCCTCACAAGGTGCTGTGGGAATGGAAGAGCACTGGGACTACAGCTGAAAAGGAGCAGGTGGAGGATGCCAGCTAGGGCCTGAGCAGATAAAAACGGTTCAAAGAGTGGAAGGCAGCAATCCCTGTGCTTTATTCCTGACTCCCAGCCTGATGATTGCTGTGAACAGAGCTTTAAGTGGAGTCTGTGAGCAGGAGCTGTTCCCTGCCTGCCTTGGTGCACACTGACCTGTGCTGCTCCTGCCCTGCCTCCAGCTGCGGGCAATGAAACCCAGCCAAAACAAATCACACACACACAAATGTACCTGCCCCAGGCTGTGCCCAGGGAAATGAAAATCCTGCTCAACTCACCCAGGAGGCACAGAACTCTGAAACATGAATATTCAATATTATCTCTAGCTTAATGCTCGGCAGAAAGGACCCTGAACACTTTGAGGGCAATGCAGGCATATTTTGTTCCATCTCTAGTCCAAACGACTTAGTTGATAGCTGAGGTTAATTTAAAAATGCAGATTGAAGTAATTATTTAGTCTTTGATTCAATATTGATTAGGCTATGCTAGGCATAAACTGAGTTGTTTTCTGGAAGTGCCACAAACACAATGAAAAGCAATTATTAGAGTAAGCTTTTCTTCTAATTCAATCTCAGCTTGAAGATCCCAAATGAATGGGGTGAAGGATTTAAGTGGTACATTGAGTTTGTGTGACAAGGTTTTGGTAGAGGAGAGGCAGCAACTGCACCAACCGACCTCAGTGTAGGGCAGGCTTTCCTCCCCTTGGATAATTTGTACGACTTTCCTGAATGTTAAAGTATGAATTCCTGACTGGATGTAGCATTCCAACCTCGGCAATGTGCTTCTCAAAGGTAATAACAACTTTCTGGTGTTAGTCAGAATTGGTTGTTCCAGTGTATCTTTATTTCTGTGCTTTCTTCTGCACGTGTGTCTCCACCTTAATCACAAGGGAGGCCTAAAAACAGAAATCTGTGGGTAGCACAGGTTGTTTACCTGGTTCTTGCTGACAGACAGACCTGTTAATTATCTGCTCCTATTGAGGCTGGGCTGTGAAGAGCAACTGGCTTTCCATTTTCTCCCCGTGCAAAATGGGGTTGAATTTAACATCTACTGTATTACCTTGCTCCTGAATTACACCTTGCTCCTGAATTACACCTGGCTGAGCAGGAATGCTGCAGGCTTGATGTGGAGTGTGGGCAGCACTGAGGAGAGACACAAGTGATCATGGGATGAGGGCAGAGGCTCTCACTGCTGGGATTTCTGCAGAGGGGTAAAGGTGGGGCTCAGAGATTCTGTGGAGATGCTCCAGTTGTTGCAGCTGAGGGAAGAAGGCAGGAAAGATTGGATTCAAGGCCAGGTTTGATGGCGTTTGGAGGAACCTGATGTAGTGGAAGGTGTCCCAGCCCATGGCAAGGGGTGGAATGAGATGAGTTTTAAGGTCCTTTTGAATGCAAACCGTTCTAGGATTCTGTGATTCCTCGGCTGAGGTGTGGTGAGGGTGAAGAGATGATTCATGAAGCTGGAAGTGCAGAGTGCCAGCCTGTGCCTGTCCTGCATTGTCACACCTGCCCTGGGGGTGTGCTGTCCACATGAATGCCCAGCTGGCTCATTCCAGACTTAAGCCTAGGAGTAAATCAGCTCCTAAACACTGCAAAGGATTGGAGAGCTCAGCCTGAGCTCTGTGAACTCAAACCCTCACCTGGAAGTGAAGGTGCAACTTTATCTCTATTGATGTGGTAATGGACACCCTTACCCACAGCAGCTTCCACAATTGTTTTTGGAGATCCAGTGGCACTGTAGGGAGAGCAACCATCAGCGTTCTCAAAGCCACAGCAGTTCAACCTAAACCCAAATAAAAGCCTTGAGAGCCCAGTGCAAGCAAGCAACACCTCCACAGCTGGAATGGTGGTGGTGTCCAGGCTACACGTGATTCATTGCAGGATCAGAAATGATCCTGAGGTGACCTTAAACCCGCTGAGAGGTGAGATGGGAATTCTGTAAGGCCTCCAAGAGAGGGATGATAAAGATCCACCAGCAAAATGCCTTTCTCAAATGATCTTGTCAGCTTTTAACAGAGCTCAGAGGTCTGAAGCACACCCTGGAGCCCGGGTTCCTCCTTTACACGGGGCCACCCTGCTTCGAAGTCTGGATCATGTTCTTCCACCAGCAAAACAAACAGACAATTTATTTGTACAAATCTTGCACAGTCATCCAAGTTTCCCCATTTAATAGCAGAGTTTACTGGGAAAAAAGCTATTTCTTAGTTTTAGAAACCTTAATTCAGGGTCAGTGAGGAAACTCTTACCTAAACACAGAGTTTTAAGAGCAAATCTGCCATGGTACATTTGTGTCTCTGTTCCTATAATTTAAAAAAATAAAAGCATAATGAGCCACTAAACAAATTATTCTTGGTGCTGACTGAAACAATTAACAATTATTATTTATAACATAAATAGCTTAGAGTGAATTATGTTTAGTTTTCTCTTCAGCTCTGTCCCCAACATTTGTGTTTCACTGCTCTACTGGTATGTTTTGGCGCCTACTTTATTTTTGTCAGCAAAATCAGTTATTTCTGACATTATTTCAGTGCCTTCAAGGCAGAATGCTGGAACTGAACAACTGGTTCCCTCCATGACATTTTCCAAGCCCATATCAAATTTCTTTGCTGTTATCCAGAGAAGTTATGGAAGCAGGGCCAGCGGCAGGAAGGCGCTGGTAGGGTTCACTTTGAGCTGCAAGCTATTTCATGCTGTGAAATTACCACAATTACCTCCATATTTATAGATTTCTGTGTGTCCAAAAATGGAGATCTGAACATGTACCCTTGCTTCTTTCAAGAGCGAACAGTTTTTATATTAACCAGAGATGCCATGGTCAAGTTTCTTTCCAGCAGTCCCTAAACAAATGAAAATGATCTCTCCAGCCAGGTGTCCTGTGTCTGCTCTGCAGACTTTTCTCCACTTCTTGTAGGCCTTCAAGGTTTCTTTCAGGTGGAGAAAATCAATTAAAATCTGGAGTCATTTGCAGCATGGTGAAGGGACAGACACATTAAGCAAAGCCCTGACAGAACTGCTGCTTGTGGCATGAATTTGTCATCTTCCATCTCCAGTGCATGGCCTTGATTCCTGTCAGTGAAATGTCTGTGCTAACTGAAACCTTCCTCAGAAAATGATCTGCAGCCTGAGATTTCTGAGGTTGTCCCAGTTCAAGGTTTGAATTCTGCTCAACACTCCCACCTTTTCTTTTCCTCTGCAGAAGTAATCCAAATGTGTTGATTCCTTTTGGATACAGAAAAGGAACAAGCCTTATTATTGTTATTATTATTATTATTATTATTTTCCAGGATAAGGCTTACCTTGAAAAAATCAAGTGTCAACAAACTTCTTACACCTTGCAAGCATCAGGTGAACTGCAGATTTTTCTTTACAGGGTTCTGTTTGTTTACTCTTGCCCATCCTTGAGATGAGTCACTCGTAATGGTAAATATAAATACAGTGACAATCTTGAAGGTGCCTTTCCTTTGTCTGCAGTTCCCCGACTCGTGCCCTTAATTGCAGCAATAACTTGAGCAAATCAAGAAAATGGTGCTGAAAATAGGCACAGCATTGATGTTGGCTGGAAATAGAGGTCTTTATCCCTCATTTGAAGGTGTTGGTTCCAAACGGTGTTGAACTCCCTCAACTTTCCTTAACCCCACAGAGAATCGATGGAACTTTGCTCCCACTCGGGCAGGCAGCATCGATTCCTGCTGGTTCACACTTTGGCGATCGTGGGAGGACTGGGAAGAGCCAGGGTGGAAGGGCTGGGGGGTTGATTTCTCCTCTGAACTCCAGAGCATTTTTCAGCCCAGATGTATTTGCCAATTACCCCTTGGATATCTCGTAATGTTTCCTCTCAGCTCAGGGCAATCAGTGGACAGAACAGGGAGAGCTGCTCTGAGCAGAGCATTTATCTCGATAGCACTCAGGGTGCCAGCATTCAGTTTATGAAAAATGTCTTTCCAATTACTTTAATCTGTTTTAACTTGTTTCAGCAAAGCGAGGGGAGTTCATGTTTATAATATTCCGGATTACAACACAGATATTTCTGATTCTTGAATATTCTATATATATTCAGGGAATCTTGAGCACTGGACTTGAGGATGTTTGACAATCATGCCACCATGTAAATCAGTATATAACATTTTATCTGGACGAGTTTCCCTCATATTCTGAAGAAAGTCAAACTATTTTATTAATTTATTATGAATTGTCCTTCTGCTTGCTGATATTCACGTAACAGAGCTCTTCATCTGACATCAGTAGGGTGTATTTTCCAACTGCTGTTTCTCTGAGCAATCCCAGATGAAATAGTATCATTTTAGTAGTAAATACTTATTAAGTTAATAAATATTAATAAATAGCATTCAGAATTGCAGCAAAAACATAAATGTCCTTATAACATAATTTTAATTATAGAACATTATTAATGTTTTGATATTAAAAGGAGGCATATTAATAGTAACTGGACTAGTAAATAAGTATTGATTGATAAATACAGAGATAAGGTAGGTGAGGGTTGCTGTAGCAACTCATCTCTCTGACCTGTGGGCTGTGATTCATCTCATCAAACTCCTCATGTCTGTGATGTGTTTGGATGTGTCTGAGCTTGGATGGTCAGTGGAGAGAAATGGACTCTTCCAGGACATAATTAATTTCTGCCCAAGGAAAGATTTACCAGAATGAGATTAAGTCTTTCCCAATGGTCAGAATGTCCAGTTCCAAGGCTCAAATCCTGACATTTTCAGCTGGGACTAATCAAGCCTATGACAGCCTCCTGGAAGACACAAACCAAATAAATTTCATATTGTCTGTCTGTCCAATAAAGCTACAAAACGCTTTCCATATGGAAGCTTTCCCAAGCATTTCAATGGATGATCTTTTCCCTGTGATTGATGTTAGTTGTAAACTACATGAACATGCTCAGAATTGCTTGATGCAAATCAACTCCTAAACTGTTTGCACAGGATGATTTTGTCTATTCCTTGCTGGGGAAGCTGTGCATTAAGCCTGGAAAGCGCAGGGTTTAACTCACTGTTGTCAAGCAATAATTCTTCAAAATGCTGCAAAGAGTTGAAATCAGTCTCATTTATCACAATTTTGTCAAAGCACATGGGATAGTGGGGCTTGGATTTTGTGTTTGTGTTCATTTTTGGAAAAGAGAAGCAATTGATTATCCATTAATGAAAACATTAATCCCTCTTGGCAGGTTCTTATCGGCCAAATGCTGCCTCGCTTCATCTGGAAAGACAAACCAAGCCATGCTGAGGTCTTGCAAGTCCATTTGTATTAAACCCATGGTTTCCTGGAAATGACAGAAAATTAATCCAATGGGAAATGTAGCTAGAGCACCCCTGCATAGTTATTTGAATTTCTGTGTATGCCAGTGTTAGTCCTCATGAGCTGAATATGCACATTGAGAAGAATTTGGCCTCTGAGGGTATTAAGAAGGGGGTATAGCGCTGTCTCTCCATAAATCTGCCCTTATCGTTGTGGTTTGCTGTAACAACTCCACTTTCCAGGAATGTGAAGTTTAAAATGTTCCAAGAAGTGCAAAAAATTCCCCAAAGCATGAAGTCCTGTGGCTTCATTTCCCACAGGGCTCACCACAGGGGATATGGAAATGCAATGGCTTCAGCTCAGAACTAAAAGTGTGTCCTGCAAGCACCAGACAAAAATGCACCAGGAGCCTCTGCACATCATGTGTGGGGCTGAAACTGCATCCAAATTTCTCCATTTCATAAACACACAATTCTGTCATGAGGTGAGGAAAATCTTCCTTTATTTCTAGTCTAATCTTTTTGTTGGCTCAAAGAAAAAGTTATCTCTTGTGTAGATTCTCTGCTGTCACACATCAAAATTCCTGTGTGGAGTAAAATATTAACTCTACAGCACTGACTTGCATCAAGCTTGAATATCCTTTTTTTTGTTGGTGTTATGCCTTTCTGTTGCTTCCTTTTCGTGATCTGCTGAACATAAAAAGAAGAAAATATCACATTCTTTGAGGGTGGTGAAGAATTGGCATGGGTTACCCAGAGAAATTGTGGATGCCACATCCTTTAGAAGTGTTCAAAGCCAGGTTGGACTCGGTTTGGAGCAACCTCAGAGAGTTGAAGGTGTCCCTGCCCATGGCAGGGGCTGGAATGAGATAAGCTTTGATATCCTTCCCAACCCAATCCATTCTACGATTCTATGAAAAAAGGAAAAATAAATCACAATTACATCTCTTGGGCTTCACCTTGAGAAACTCTGGCAAAAAAAAACAAAAAACAAAACCAAAACAAAACACTCAAACCCTGTGCTAAATCAGTTTCTCTGACACAGGAAAGGAGAAGTCTGACTGTTGTAGAAAAGGGAAAGGAGCTTAAATCTGCAAGGTTTGGTGATATTTTCATTTGCATAATGTATCAGAGGGCAAAGGTTTAAGACAAGAACACACTGGAAATAATTCAGCATTGACCTGGTGGAGCCCTCTCTTGGGGCTGCACAGTTTTGTCTCTGAGCATTGTAGGAGGACAAGGTTGCCCAAGGCAATGAGACCTGACAATTCATTAAGTATTCTGATTTTCTGTCCCTCCTTTAAACCTACAGCAGATCTGGCCTTACAAACATTTAAGATTAATTTTTAAAGGTTCTTAAAATGCTGCAAGTCTTTGATAGCCCATCAAACCAAATGTCTTGGGTTTTTTTCCTTGAGCAGAATGTAAGTGGGATAACCTTTTCTTACTCGTTAAAAGAAAAAAACAATAAAAATAAATGAGGCAGTTTGAATAAGCACTTTCCCATTCTTCCCTGAATTATTTTCTCTTGATGTGCATTATTTGATAACCTGCTACACCTTAAATGGTAATTGCATTTGGAGTGAGGAGGAAAAAACACCTTCCCCTATCCAGGGCTGTGCCCACATTCATCTGGGTGCTGTGGTGGGGCTGGTGTTGAGTCCACATTATCAAGCTGAGTGAATTTTGGGCTGAAAATCAACATTCCCAGCACCCTGAGTGTCTCTGTGCTGAGTGCTGCCCCTTCCCTGGAGCTCAGACCTGTGAGGGCTGGAGACTTTGATTTATTTTCTCTACACATCCTTCCTGCTCTTCAGCTGGATCCCTGACACAAATATTTCTGTGCACCACAGAGCTGGGGCTTCTCCCTCCATTTGTTTCATGGATTCTTTGGATCATTAGGTTGGGAAAGCCCTCTAAGGTCATTGGGTCCGACCATGGCCTCACCATCACCACGTTCACCACTAAACCATGTTCCCATGCTCCTTGAACCTTTCCAGGGATGGTGACTCTACCACTTCCCTGACCAGCCTGTTCCTGCCCTTCCAGTGAAGAATTCTTTCTTAAATTTCATCTAAGCCTCTCCAGCTTGAGACCACTGGTTCTTGTCTGCTCCTGTGTTTTTTCCTGTATATACTTAAGTCTGGTTTAGAAACTTCTCGTTTTGGCTCCTGACTTTGTAAAAACAAGTTCTGTTTTTGTATTGTCCCTTGTGAAGGGTGATTGATAGCAGAAGGGTCATATTTATTACTTCATTGCTAATTTCCATAAATCTTTCGGGTGATATTAATGTGATAATGTATAAATAGGCGATGAATTGACTTTGACTGGAAAAGGTATAATTGTGATATCATAACCAAAAATAGCTGTGTTTTTAGAGCAAGTTCATAACAACCATGTTTCCCTTTTAGCATGATGCATAATCCCATTATATTAAACAAATTGCAAAAAAAATTCATAAAAATAGAAGGTAGAAGACATAATTATTGACTCCATTTGGCCTGAAGGAATAAAACTCTGTTTCAGCCGAACAAGATAGCATCAAATTTTTATTCCTTGCATTTCATTACTTATGACTCATCTCTGGCCAATCCAATTATCATTCTAAATGCTGCAACTGTTTTCAAAACTTATTTCACATCATTTTAGACAACTTCCCCTGTACTATTTACCGAAGTCAAACAAGTAGTAAATTAAACCAAGATGTTCTAGCAATGCATTGAGAAAGTTAGGATTGAGAATTGTCCAAAAGAAAAAAATGGAAAAGCTAAAATAAAGGAGAAAGTTTTGGAATCTGAGTTAAAAACCAGGTGACAGCAACAGAATGTACTCATCCTGCACAGAAGGCTTTGCTCCTTTTTAGGAAGAAGGAAATGAAAACATAATAGACTGAAAATGAGTTCAGTAGCAAGTCAAGATTTGAAGTTTTGGATGATTGCTGAAAACCTACTATTTTAACTTGGTTTGAGGTATTTGGTGGCAGCTGTAAAGCTTCAGCTCTAAAGGTGTCTTTGCAGTTTTGGGAGTCTCTCTCAGTGAGTGAAGGTGGAGGTGGTGGCACATGGAAGCAGCAGCTTTGGCAGCAGCACTCCTGAACTTTTCACCACACTCCATGTCCTGACCTTCCACTTCTTGCAGCTCCTTAGGACTCATGCCACCCTTTCCCAGCTCTTCGGGTAGGAAGGGAAGGACATTTGGGCTGCCATGAACTAAATCTCAGCTTCTCCAACTTCTCTGTGCCAGAATTCTGAGAGAGAAACCTGCAACTCATGTCAAGGCTTCTCTACTTTCTGCTGTTCAAAGCTCTTTTCTAAAGAAACCCGTCAGCAAGTCCTTCAGAGATGAACTCACCAACTGAATGATTATAATTTAGTTACTTCTGCCTTATTTATTTGGGTTTTCTTTGCTTTCCCCCCTCCTATTTGTCTTTTCCCCAACTCAGAGTTCAATGTATAAAATATTGTCTTTTTGTCTGTATGAAGAATTAGTGGGTTTTGTTTCAGCTTTTGCACCAAGGTAGAAAACTCCCTGCTGCTGTTTCCTAAATAGAAGTCCAGTTATTCCCACAATTAATACATGTAAAAAAGGAATGAATTGGTTGATTGCACAGGAAACAAGGTTCTGGTTCAATGATGTGCATCCTACAAATCCAGTGAAGAGCTGAAGTACTCTGAAGGAGCAGCATCTTCATGCAACAGCAGCACAGAGCGTCTGGTGAAAAAACATAACTCAAGCTGTTGTTTAGTCCCCAAATCTCCTAGGAACTCATGCAAATGGTGAAGAGAAAGTTTTGATTTGGATGGAGTTTTAAAGCCTTTTGAGGGGGGGAAGCAGAGGTGCTTGAGCCAGGTCCAGGCTGTCCCAGAACGCAGGCAGGATTACACCTGGACTTGTTTTTCCATCTTCTTTCATCCATCAGATTTTTTTCTTTCCGCAAAATAAGCTCTGCGGGATGTGGATTTACAGCTCCTCAGATCCCTTTGCACGTCTTTGGATCCCTTTGCAGCTGGTGTAGTCCTGAGGAAAGCTCAAACCAGATTTGTCTGAGTCCTGCAGAGCCTGATAACCAAATTATGGCCCAGTTTTTTAATTAAAAACTATGCACAAGAACAGATATTGCAGGTAACTAACAGGTGAAAAATTCATACTTAATTGCTTTATAGCAACTCATTTCTCTGGCTTGATCCCATCTCATGATACCTATTTTAAGCAGTATTTTGTGTAGCTAATGAGAATTGGAAGCACTTCATGACATTTGCACCCTCACTGTGAAATGGAAAACGTTTTAGATGCATTGTAAGCAGGAGAAAAACCCTTAGAGGGTCCCACTCTGGCACAGTGTGAGTTTTACAATAATTAATTAACTGGATGAGCTCATAAATGTAACAAATAATTGTGCCAAACGTGACAATGGCTCTGGTTTCCCCATGGTGTATTACCTGATTAACATTGATTTACTGTCCTGGGGCCTGTTGGATTAAATAAAGTTCTCACAAACACATAATATTTTAAGTAACTGCATTAACCTCCCATGCTAAAAAAAAAAAATAAAAAAAAAAAGGAAAACAAAGAGAAAAAAAAAAAAAGAAAAAAATAGTCATGAGTCATGTCTTTTATTCATCACCCTGAAAAGTTACAGTCCAGGATTCTCATAAAGCCAAATGACATTTCGAGACAAAATCTCATCAAAAATCTCATCGAAATCTTTCTCAGGGATCTCTTTTGATAGCTCTGAGTGCTGCCCCACACTGACTTTGTGCTTCACTTGGCACCACAAAGAAATTAAATATATTATTTACCCAACTTGTACAGGACAGTATTTCTGCAGAAAGATCTGCAAAGGGACGAACAGCAATTTTAGCAAACTGGGAGAGAGTGAAATCTGATTCCTTATGCAAATAAATCTCCCTTTAAATGGCACAAATCACCGTGGAAGGAACATTTCTGAGTTGAAAGAAAACAAGAACAGATTTAAAGTTTTTTTTTTTTTTTAAAGAAATTATTATTTTCCCTGCAGTTCAAATGCTGTAGAAGCCAGAAGCTTCTTGAGATGGCCACTAAACATTAACAAATGCATTTTCAATGATAGCAGCTCTAAGTGCTTTCACTTGGCAATGATCACAGATAATTCATTCCCTCTGAGAATGAAGTTTAAATAAGATCAAAGAGGAAAACTCTGCTGGGGAGAGGTGTGACACAGCAAGGTTGGTGTTTGTCCTCAGCTCCTGATGCTCCTCTTTGCCTGCTCGTTCTTGGAGGGTTGGGACTGGCAAGGGGTGATTTTTTAGGAACAAACCTGGTATAAATTTGCTCTGTGCTCAGGGTCAGAGTAAATCCCTCACCCTCCTGCAGGGCAGAGCTGGGACCCTGTCAGCTCATCCCTCCCGAAATACTCTGCTTTTCTCTTGAAAGCTGCTGGGTTGGGTTTCTTTTATTTTCTCAAAGTAGCGTTTTTGTGTTGGGAGCTCTCAGATCCCCAGTGAAAAACCAAGCTGTTGTTCTGCTAATTAATATCTCAAAAGTTTAAAGTCTGCTCTCCCTGATCAAGGCACCAGCAGTTTATTGCATCCTCTCACCTCTGAAATCAGAGAGAAACATCTCCACTTCCAATATTTTGGTGGGTGTTTATTCAAACCAAATTATCCACAAAGGTTTTGTGATGTGGTGGATAGCAGAGAAGCTATGGTCTACTGATTTATTTATTTTTTATTTTAATAAGGAAAAATTAAATCCTGTAGCTCAGAAAAGGATGAGTAATATCCTTCCCTCTATGGCACTTTGCATTATCTGAATGCATTTTCTTTCTGAGAACATGCTAATCTACTTTTAATTAATTTATTTCCCCCAGAAACATGGATATTTTGAAAGAAATGTGTGCCCAAAGTCTTAAGTTTGGGTGACTCATGTTAGCTACCAAAATATCTGTGATTTATGGTGGCTTTATGAGCCAATAATCTCTGCTTAGCATTCAAATTTAATTCATATATTTGTTAGGCTGAGGCCCTTTTTGACTGACACTAAGTTAACAATCAAATCTCCCCAATGCTTAAACACCTATATTAAGGAGCTTAACTGAAGTTTATATAACCTTTAGATTGCTGCAGTGTCTTAAAAATCAGTTTAAAGGAAGCCTTTTGGATTATCTCTTGATTATAATGTATTTAGGGATTTTTTTTGCTGTTTTTTCTCTCTCTCTCTACATTTGAAAGCTGCAGATAAAAGCAGAGTATTACTTTTTTATATCCTGCTTTAAAACAAGCAGAGAGCAGTTGGTGAATTGCTGAAAACTGTGTTGCAAAGAAGCAGAGTGCAAAATGTTATGGCCATTTCCCTTAACTACTGAGCAGGATAAAACACTACCTTCACATTTTCTGTAAATGTTTATGGCAACAAGTGGTGGAACACTTAAATTTTTAGTGCTTTTGGCATCAATGATGACCAGTCTGCAATTGCAGCAGATAAGAATTAGGGAAAGGTTGATGGGCAGTTGATTGTCTTGATCAGTGCATGTAGAAAAGAGATTTGCACAGAAACTCTCCTTGCAATTGCAGAAATGGCCCTGTAACACAGTTCTTTCCACACGTTTATTGTATTTAGGGAGTGCTTTGGGCACATTTTAAGATAATAGCAATGAATGATGCATGAGTGGGACTGGACACCCTGGTAGTGAGACCTGAGCAAAAGATCCCAAAGAAATGCAAGTGGGTTTTTTAAGTGGATTTTAATTTTGAAGTGAATTCCATCCCAGTGAAATCCAGGTGAGTTTTTAGCAGACCGAGAATGGGAGTGCCTGTGCAAAAACCAGAATTATGGAATCTTATAGAATGGAAAAGACCTCCAGGATCATCGAGTCAAACCTTTAACCAATCCCCACCTTGTCAGCTAAACCAGAGCACTTAAGAAGAATAATATTAACCTAATGATAATATATTCAATTAATCTGCTTTCAGGGAGGTTGGGTAAACCTGGAAAAAAAATAAAAAAGGTCTGTTTCTTAAATAATGATCTAAAATACAAGTTACTGCACTTTTTTTTCCTCAGTTTTGCATTAGGAACTCCATATAAATCTCCTTCTAGGCAGCAAGGGAAACAAAGCATAAAGGCAATTCTTTCTTATTTTTAGAAGTCTTAAAAAATATTAACGAAGTTGGGATAGGCAGTCCTAAGGCAAAGAAAGATTTTCCTGTGTGAAATAATGTTAAAAATACTCAAAGCATCTGAAATTAAGGCAGGTATCAGGCTTGAGTCAAACCAAGTCTCACGCTGTGTAAAATGACTCCCACATAGCACATATTCATCTGATATTTATTGCAAAGCTTTTATGCTGCAAGAAACACTTTTCTTTCTTTTTTTTTTCTTTTTAATTTGTTTTTAAATTTTTGTCCCCTTTCTTTGATTGCACCTTTGTTCTCTTTTTCCTTGAAATATGATTGTATGTTAGCAGTAATGTCACACTGGCCCATTCTTTCACATAGGTTTGACAGCATGGTCCAAACCACATCAAAGCCTACCCTTGTGGCACCTAAAAATGTCCATCAATACAATTTTGCTTTTGGGATGTTGTAACTTAACACTGACAACTGAACTTTTTGTCCAGGTAGAGGTGTGTTTTTAAAGGAATGGGACTAATTTATCTCCCCAGGATATTTTAATTCGGCGTGAATTGAGTCTGATGTTATTATTTGGGGATCAGGTGAGAAGAAGTGCAGTTGGGAAGGCGTGAAAAATCCTTCATTAGCAGGTTTGTGTGAGTCACCACGCTGCAAGTGCTTCATGCATTCTCTTCACTGCAGGATTTTAATTGGCAAGATCCTCCCGGGCCTGATGACTGCAAATACTGGGTGTTATTTCTGTTTCCTCAACCTCCTGAGCTAAACCCATCGTCAAGGTCTTAATTACTGCCCATCCAAGCAATAGCTGCCATTTATCAGCACAATTTAAAGCTTTTCTCCTGGAATTTTCTTTAAAGCTTTTCTCCTGTTAATTTTTGCTCTTAAACAAAACCCCTGAGAAGCAGGAATGTGCCCAACCTGTGGCAAGGAAAGGGAGGTGTTGGGGTTTTTTTGACTTCTCTAATAAAAAGTCACTGGGACAAATGTAAACCAGTCCCTGGCAGCAGCATCTCAGCATCCCCTGAGAGCTGGGGTTTTCAGGGATTGCCTTCTACAGTCTCAGGTCTCTGACTTGTTGCATCTCAGTTTCTGTTTATTTATTTTACACACCCAGGTTTCTGAATCCCTCCCTCTCCAGAGTCCAACCTGCAGGTTACAGATTTTTCAGGGCTGAAGGAAGGTTTCTCATCTCCAGAGGACTCTAAATTTTGGCATATTGCCTGAAAAGTGAGCCCAGCCCCTGTCCTGAAAAACCTCAGTGATCACCTAAGACCGAGCAGATCATTGAACCAGAGGGATTCTGCACAAGGAATTTCGCTGAAGAGTTGGGATTTAACCACTGCTAGGACTAGATAAAATTGCTTTCATTATTATCCCTCATTTTTTTGGACATGAAATCAGTCATCTAAGAAGCTGAACCTAATATTATTCTTTGGGAGTTATAATCAATTCTTTTTGGTAACAATGCCAAGGAAGCCCCATTTTAAGACAGGAATTCTGTTGTAGCTGATTAAAACAAGAATAAAGAGGCCCTGCCACCAACTCCAGGACTTTATCAACCCCATCTTCTCCAATAAGAAAAATGAAAACAACCCAACCCAAATGACCCTTAAGGAGTAGAGAACTACTTTGCTTTCACACATCAGCTTCCAAGGTAGTTCCATAAGCAAACTGAAGATTCTTCCAAACTATGAAATAAGCAGAGTGCTCTCGTATTTTAATAACATCTGATTGATTCTCATTCAAGCTGTGACATAATACAGAAATTAATTAAACCAAATGTCACTGTAGTCGTATCTATAATGAATTTCAGTGCCCTAAAACACTCCAAAAATTGACACAAGAGCACAAGAAATTGTATTAAAAGGCTATGGCATTTAGTAGGCACTTGATAAAGGGTACTGATATAAATCACACCAACAGCTTTAGGTACTTGAAATAACCATTTATTTATACATTGGTTTATTGTCTGGGGACCCTGACTGGGACTGTGCTGGATGTGCTGTACAGAGTCTCCTCTCCTCATTAATAACCTTATCCTATCATAATTGAAGGACTAATAGTGAAAGAAATCAAGCCACAGTTGTGATAGAACATTGATTTCCCTTGCAGCTGCAGGTTTGGGTGTTTCCTGTGTTTTACTTCTTTTTCTGGAGGGAATTCAGGTGCCTGGTGAGTTACCCTATTTGATTTGCCCTATTTAATATATTAATATGGGTAATAATCATCCCCCAGTCATTATCTCCCTTTCTGAGAGCAAACAGCTCTCTGCCAGCTCGTCCCTCATGGACAATGGTGGAGAGAAACCAAGACCCAGCCTGAAGCTCTGGTGAGGAGTCTTAGTGCCCTCTGCCCATGTCTGATCTGAGAAAGGTCCTTTTGGACGACCTCCTTTGGTTTTTTGGCATCTACTTTTTGCTCTCCTGGTGGAACAAAGCAAAGTAAATTGGTCACATTCAACATCTTCCCACTGAGCACATCGAGAATGTTAACAGAATCTGTTAGTTTGACTAATTTATTGGAGGCTCCTTGCTTTCCTTGCCCGTTCCTGTCTAATTATTCGTTCACTCCTTTGTGTTCATCCCCTCTGCAAGGCAGCTTTTGGAGAGCAGGGGCTCCTCTCCTGTCTGGGAATGGTGTTTGGAACAATTCACCTCAGTAGTCTGGTTGTGTTCCACTCATCAATTCCTGATACCGATATAAATTTAAAAGATTTGCTGTTTTCTTGCTATTAAACAAATAACGTGGAGCAACCTTAGCACAGCCTTTCACACTCCCCCTGGTTTATACCCACTTGTTTACAGCTCTACAAACTTCAGCTCAACTCCATCTGCCTGTTTTAAAAGGCATAAAAACGATGGATAAAAATACCTAAGCACCCCACACAAATTATCATAACTGAAGCCCATATGGCAATAGTAAAAACTGGGAAATGTAAAAAGTTCAAGGCAGACAACTCAGGAAAAAACCGCAAAAAATATTTAGAGATTTTTTTTGGGAAAAGTTCTTAAAAAATGTAATTGGTCTCCTCGACAAAGTGTGGTGAAAATTTAGTTTCCAGCTGAGTGAAAGATGGAAAAGTCCCTTAACTTTATAAAGATCTTGATTAAAATAACCTGCAACTCTACCTCATTGGTTAGTACAGAACAACACACACTACACAGAATTAGCAGAAATTCTCTTTTCCAGCCTAAACTTATCCAGGTTGGTTTAGATTCAGTTGGTCTGACAAAATTATCCTTGAATTATCAAGTACAAGGCTTTCAGAGCCAGGACACTGCAGTTGCACTCAGGACTGTGCAAGTCAGATTGAGTCAACATGAGAAGAGAGGGAGTCAGAGAACGAGCGGGAGTGGAAATGCCAAGTGAGAAGAAGTGGATCTTATTTTCCTTTCAGACTGCTCAGCTCAGAGAGTGACAGGAAAAGTTTCACGCTTAAAACACTTTTGTTTTCTGGAAGTTTTCAACATCTAAAAGTCCTGTGTTCCAGTGGAAATTCTCTTGCTTCTTTTAGCTGTGCTGTAATTTCCATGAGAGGCAGACAGCTTAGCAATAATACTTTTACCATGTCATGCAGTGCTTCAAAGCCTTGCACAAACACTGAGGAACACTCTGGAAGATGAGGGGGAAAAAAAAAATCATGGTTAAACACAGCTGCATCTTAGTTAATATTTTTAAACTACATTTATTTACAAGAGACATGTAATTAAAAGTGGGAGGAGAGGAGTCTGCTCTCACTGCAGGGCACAGTTGTCACTCAAACCATTTTTAGACCTTGGTCTTAGGCTGTGTCTGCAAACACTTCAGATTGACAGGCGAGTTCCATCTCCGTGGATGTAACAACCTATTTTTGAATAATAATGTGGGTTTTGATTGGCAACTCGACAATGGCAGAATTCAGCCATCCATGTACCCTTTTTATACCTGATTATCTGCTGCTGTACCACTCCCCTGTCGTGCACATCCCTGCTGTCAATAAAAATGGCTCTGACGCTCAACTCAACACAGTCCAGGGGATGTGAGCATCAAAATAAGAACATTAAAACCCAATAAAAAGTAAAATGCTTTAAAATGTAATACTCTGACTGCATCCTGAGCAATGTGACTGCTGTTTCCATGTCCTTTACAAATGTATCTTTGGCAGTTTAACCCTAACACTGAGTATAATTTCAAGGATGGCACAAAAAAAAAAGCCCAGAGAGAGATGGGAGGGGGAAATATTCAGTAATGGACCAGTTCAATGTTCTTGGTGCTCACATCACCTTGGTGCATTGGGTGCAGCGTTTTGGGTGACTCCAAACCCAAACAGCCCAGAGTTCCACACTGAGACCTTGAATCCTTCATTTCCTCACAACAAAAATTTGCTTTTATTTATCAAGCAGCTCCTTCTCAGCTTTTGTAAAGCTCAGAGAAGTCAAGCTTGTGATGTGTGTCTGTTCTACCATGGACAGAACATCTTCTTTCTTCACTTAACAGATCCTGTTCATGTTGTGGTAATAGAGGTGTTTTCATGCATTTTGAAGAGCACTTTATCAAATATTAGCCTTTCTATCTCTGTCAGGTATCAGCGCTGCAATTCACTTACTCATGGCTTTTAATGGTAGCTGAGTAGAGCTCTCCTGGCTTGAAATTTGGTTGTCTGGTACAAGTTATCCTTATAAACTTCCCTCAGTTTCAACAGAGAGAGAGAGAGGCAGAATTGGAAACTGATTCATCCCATCCATCTCAGCCAGGTTCCTTGGATGGATGAATTGCCTCTGTGTCTCTGGATATTGAACAACAACATCCTGCATGTGCACTCTGGGCATTTTTCTTCTCCAGTGTCATCAGCTGCTGATGACAAGAGGAAATTTTAAACCAAGAACTTCTGGGTCTCAGCCTTGCTTTAAAACATTGCTGTGTGTGCTTTTAGGAACAATTAAATATGAACAAATGTGTCTGTGATGACATCTGGAGGAAGATGTATTTTAGCTGATTCAGATCCTCATCTTAATGATAAATTTTCAAATAAACAGAAAAAATAAATTCTCAAAAATAATAAATTTTGAGATAAACAAAAATAATAAATTCTCAAATGTAATAAATTTTCAGATAAACAAAAATAATAAATTCTTAACAGCAATAAGTTCTCAGATAAACAGTTCCCTGATAGCTGCCAGTAAAAGAATGTTCAGGAGATTTCTCAGGTGCTGCCTCCTGACCTTTTCCATTCGCCTTTGGCCTCAAAAAGCAGTTTGATTTTTCTGCACAGTAACTATCTTTGTGACACTAATTTAAGGCAGCATTTGCCTCTAAGGACCCTGAAAAGCCATTCCATCTTGAGGTTACTTGGGAACTTCAACAATTCATTTATCCAAGACCAACCCTGACATCATTCCCAGTCAATCCTGGTGTCCCCAGTCCCAGCTTTGTCTCAGACCTCAATCTCCACACACCCCATGAGTTCCTGGTGGTGAAAAGAAGCTGCCAGAATGTCAGGAATAGCAGTAAATAATGGGATGGGGAACTCCTTCATCCCTGCTCTTTCTGGGGGTGCCTCAGGAAACCAAAAGAAGAAATGCACAGACAACAAACCCCAGAATTACATTTATCAGGGCAGGTCTATGAAGAGAAGAGCAGAGCCAATATCTGTATTTCTGAATTAACAGCCTTGTTTTCAGTCAGTGCAGAGAACTTGAACTTTTGAGCTGAAGATTCTCAGATTTTTACCTGTTCACACAATGCCTATTAAAGTTGTTTTGTTTTGTGTTTCAATTTTACTAGCTTGCAGACAAGATGGTTTGGTGGCCAAGGAGGACAAGTGATTTTTCTTATATCATATTGTTCAACACCATCCCAGAGAGAATATTCCCATCCTATCCCGTTCCTGTTAAATCACAGGTTATCTCAGAAACATGAGTTCCACCACAGGTGATGGAAAACATCCACTTTCTTCTCTACAAATTGTTCAGCTTGGAAGAACATTCACTTTTTATTTCATTTCATTGTTTGATTTCTTCTTTGACAGAAAATATTGACTTATATTTTCTAGGAAGTCTGTAAAGTTCTGTTAAAACTGCAGAAAAAAATGATTACTTTAATGAACACTAACCATAGCTCAAAAAAAAATTAGAAAATATTTATCTCATTAGAATAAAGTGCTGGTATATTTATCTTCAAAATTTCATTCAGTTCAAGAAAAGAGGTTTTCTTTTCTTCTTTTTAATTAATATATTCAGTATAAATGACTGATTTTTATCTCGGTAATAAAATTTTAAGCTGAAGAAAGATAATTTAGGCAAGATAATTAAATTTGGTAAGTGTCAAGCAACTTAAAGCTTCACTGGAATGTATTTACATCTGGTAACTTGCCCTCAGGAAATTCAGAATTTAGCATGGCAAGGTGGTGTTGTTCTAAATTCTTCAAGCATTTAAGTAAAAGAAACAGCATTACAGCAAACTGATCTAAGAAAATTCTGTGACTGTGTTATATGCTCACACAAAAATCTGCTTTGTCTTTTAATTTCCTGGCAATGCTCAGATTAGGAAGTGAAAACAAAAGAATTTAATCACATCCCCTTTGATTTCTGGTGGACACACAGGTTTAGAGTACAAGAGTGCTTGTACTTGTCTACTGAAATAAACTTAGTATGGCTTAAAAGGGATGAAGAGATTAAGAATTTTCATAAAAAATTGTAAAGCTGATTGTGTTTACATGACAGATATTACTGAAAAAAGAATGTGAACATGGTCTGGCATTTGTTACACATGCAGATTAAGAATTTAACATTTCTGACATTAAAAAAATGAATAATGTTTTTAGCTGGACTAGTAAAAATCCCTGTTTTAATTTCAAGGCCTTATCCCTCTGTATAATCCATGAAGCAGAAAGGCTTTTTGTCCACAAAGTGCTGCTTGAATTGAATTGTTTACCTAAAAAAATCTGAAAGAGTGAGTGAATGCTTCCTTCCAAAGGTGTTCTGGTTCCTATCAAAGTGTTGAGGTTTCATGCATAAGTTATTTGGTGAAAACTTTATTCTGGAGGCCTCAGCCTAGATGATCATGAAACTTCCTTTGCCTGTGCAGTTTTTTGTTGCTTTCATTGCTTTTCTCCTCCTTATGAACCCAAATACTTTTATTTGTATGATAACATCTGCAGTGATTTACATGGTGGGGTTTTATTTATGACCTCTAAAACCATCGAGTCCAAGGCCACCACTACCCCGTGTCCCCAAGCGCCACATCCACAGGTCTTTTAAATAAAAACCTAACAACAAGCAAAGAATGTGTGCTCAAATACCTGTGAGTCCAAAGTCATCAAGAAGAAAACACACGATGCTCAGTTTTCATGGAAGTTTGTCTCAACCCATGGATCAATGGCACAAGCATTTCTGATCAAAGGTATTTGGGAAAAAAATCAGCTGAGCTCACTGTTCTGGAGGCTGCTGTTTAACTCTACAGGTCATAAATAATTCCAGAGAAGTCTCTGTGCTGGGTAGAGAGCTTGCAAATGAGAACTGATGAAACTCCACGGTTTTGTTCCTGGCTGGGAGATTTGCTGCTGTTCACATTCACATCCTGGGGAAGCTGTGAAATAACCAGCAGGTAGATACTAACCCTATTATTGCTCTGTTTTTTCTGATTATTCACTTTATCCTCCATCTGTCCTTATTTGCTCTTCTGCTGGAAAAACAAGGTTCCTCTGGACTGTGTCGGAACCTGCTGTGCTCAGATGAGGAAGGCAAGCGAGAAGAGGCAGAAGGTGGTTTGTCCCCTCAGGCTGCCACTTTGATATTTTTCATATTATTATTTCTTTTTGGTAGAAGAAACTAGGGAAGTTTTTGTGTGGATCCCCTGCCAGCCTGCCACAGGGCTTGTTTCTGTTTCAAGCAAGGAAAAGGATGATAAGTAGGAGAGAAGTGTTGTGAGCACCCAATGCTGCAGAAGGATCATCCCCACTCTGCCTTCAGAACTTCATGAGCTGTGATTTATTGCAAAAGCAAGGTCCAGCACCTGGGTCAGGGCAATCCCAAGCACAAACACAGGTTTTTAGGGAGAATGGACTGAGAGCAGCCCTGGGGAGAGGGATTTGGGGGTGTTGGTTGGTGAGAAGCTCCCCGTGACCCAGCAATGGGCACTCACAGCCCAGGAGAGTCCCCATGTCCTGGGATCCATCCCCAGCAGCACAGGGAGCAGAAGAGGGAGGCAGGACTGGGACAGAAACATTAAACATGGGACAAAGATTGAAGAATTGGTAAAATGGGAATGGGGCGAAATCACTATGGGAATATGCAACACTTTGTAAAGTACCATGAATATAGAAAGTTTCTTGAGTGGAAAGCAAAATATCTTATTTACTTATTATCTTATTTCCCTGACAATGAGGTCAAGGACACCATTTCTCTCTTTACACTTTCCAGGAAAACAACAGCAGGGAAGATAAAAGGAGCAATTGGTGCTAAAGAACGTGTTGGCACCACTGCAAAAGGCTTTGGCATTTTCTATGACTTTAGGTAATGTTGAGAAGAAATTAGAAGGCTCAGAGCTCCCAAATTTCTGGGGTTCTGAAACAACCTTTCTACAGAAGGGTTATAAAAAACCCCTGTGCTTTAGTACAGGGTTAGAATTCATTGAAGAACCAACATCAAGAGGGTAAAAGTATATTCAGGAATTTAGTGAACAGCGCAGGATGGCACAGGAATCCTACAGGCTGTGCACATCTCCCTGCTCCATGCTGATGTCTAACGTGCTCTAAAACATCTTGAGTGGTACCAAACCCCCTTAGAAAGCTGAATCCCTCTTCTCCAAGGCAGACACCTGCATGGGAGCAAACACCTTGTGGCTTTGTGTGTCATCAACAGAGAACTACAGAGCTGTGTGTCTGTCTGAGAGCTCCAGAGCTGTGTCTGTCTGAGAGCTCCAGAGCTGTGTCTGTCTGAGAGCTCCAGAAATGCCTGTCTGAGAGCTCCAGAGCTGTGTCTGTCTGAGAGCTCCAGAGCTGTGTGTCTGAGAGCTCCAGAGCTGTGTCTGTCTGAGAGCTCCAGAAATGTCTGAGAGCTCCAGAGCTGTGTCTGTCTGAGAGCTCCAGAGCTGTGTCTGTCTGAGAGCTCCAGAAATGTCTGAGAGCTCCAGAGCTGTGTCTGTCTGAGGGCTCCAGAGTTGTGTCTGTCTGAGAGCTCCAGAGCTGTGTCTGTCTGAGAGCTCCAGAAATGTCTGAGAGCTCCAGATCTGTGTCTGTCTGAGAGCTCCAGAAATGTCTGTCTGAGAGCTCCAGAGCTGTGTCTGTCTGAGAGCTCCAGAGCTGTGTCTGTCTGAGAGCTCCAGAAATGTCTGTCTGAGAGCTCCAGAGCTGTGTCTGTCTGAGAGCTGCAGAAATTTGTCTGTCTCCCTTGGCTACCAACAGGGATCAGAGGAACGAGCTGAAATGCAGATGTTACTGTGTGACTGAATGAGATGAGCTACGTTTGGGCTGCACACGTCTCAAGCATTTTGAAAATCAATGTTAAGTGTCTACAAAGTCACCCTAAAGCTGTGGTTGCTAAAGGGGATGGAGAGAAGATGTGACAAGTGTCTGCCACTGAGTTAAAGGCAGCAGAGGCGGAAAAATGCTCTTCCTGTTCACTACAGGTGGGGAAAGAGAAATGGTTTAAATCACAGCAGGAGGGATTTGTTCTGTCTACCCAGGAGGCTTTTCTTAGAGGGAAAGTTGAGCCCTAGAAAAGGCTGTGTGGTGCAAAATTGCAGCACTGGCCACAAAAAGCAGTCTGGGAAACATGGTGAGAGTGTTTCTCTAACCACCAGCTTGGCAGTTTTAAGGTAGTGGTTGGGATGACCTCTGGAGCCTCTGCCAGCCCTGTTTTCTATTGTTTCTTTAATTAAAATGGTATCAGACTTTAAAATATTGTTTAACACATTGCTCCATTTTTTCCTGCTTTTTGGAAAGGTGTGTACCTCATTCCTTCAGAACCTTGTGTATTTTCATGCCCCTGAACACATAAAATGAAGTAAAAACAGACTGAACAATGAAGGTAGCATATATTAATTCATTCCTTCTTTGCAGTTGTATCAAAATATTTCCTTTCCCAGAATCCCTACACTTTTGATTTTGATCACACTGAAAAACTTCCCTTTTTGTTAATCCAGAAATTCCCACTTTGATTACTCAAGCTAGTTCCAATATAATATCTCCCCCCTGCTCTCTTCCCCTCTCTCCACAGTTAAATCACCTTTTGTGACTAAATTCAGCTGCCTTCAGTACTGCTGATTGTGGAAACAGCCTCTTTACTCAGATATTCAGCATTTTTAACAAGAAACCATGCATGCCAGAGAGATTTGTGCTCAGAGGGCAGATTTTCATGTGTTTGCAAGCAGAATTGTGGTTACAGAGGAGCCTGTGGTTTTTACTTGCTGTGTTTAGTGAAAACTCTGCACTGCATCATCCTCCCCTTGTTTGGACTTTACATCAAGTTGTTTAACTCAGACTTAGGAACTTGAATGAAGATCAGTTTATTTTCTGTAGTAAGGATGAAATATGGGGGCATAAAGTATTCATGTTTGCTTTCTTTAAAACTCTGTTCTTTGTGTTGATAAAGGCAATGGTGCTTCCAAAAGTGTTTTCTGCTCAAGTTTGGATCCTGCAGCAGCCAAAATGATGGGAAAATGTTCATTCCACCTTTTAACCAGATTTGCAGCCCCATAGAGCTGTTCTGGCTGTTCTGATGGAGGAATGATGCAAGCTCTGGTACCCCAGCCTAGACTTGCTCCTCCAGGGTAAAACACCAAAATCAGAGTCCAGAGAGGGGCAGCAAATGGTTCTTTGAGCTGGTTTGTTGAGATCTGGACCTCAAGGATTGTTCATCTTCCCCCATGGGCTACAAAGCACTGGCCAATCCTTCCATTGTATCCCTCTACATCACTCATGTGAGGGTTTAAGAGTGGCTCCAGAGGTGGGGATGGGGATTTCTGGTCACAGATTTACAATAAATGAGAAACTTGTTTTTAAGCTGTGCTGGTCCTTGCAGGCTTCTTCCTGAGAGCCACCACCTGCTGTGTGTTTGGCTTCTCATCTGGGGCTTTTTCCAGCTTTGGGGAGGATTCTGTGACTTTGTGCCTGTTTTTACTTGAGCACAGGAAGATCCTGGCTCTGACTGGAGCCTCTGTGTGGTCCTAAGTCACATCTCATCCCGACTTTTGAAGAGCATCATGTTTCAGCTCCTCTTATTTATTTCCCCCTCTCTGTATCCCTGGCTTTTGAAGCCTGTAGTGCTCTCCTAGGTTTGACTCCTCAGTGCTGTGACAAACAGCTCTCAGGTGACACCCAGAGTTGTGGTATTTTCTCTGGCAGTGGCTGTGTGCCCCCACAAACCTCGAGGGAAGAAGAGGCAACACAACATGATGATAAAACCTGGTGTATTTCCAAGGCTTTCCAAAAGCTGCTGTGGGCTGTCTCTCACATTGAATTATCACAACCAGCTCTCCATGCTCCCTATTATTTTTTTATGTTCTATTTTAGAGAGCTGTAAACCTCTTATGGCCACCATGATACCTTTTTAATTTAAATGTCACCAGGTCTGGCTGCAATGACCTTGTGAGCTCACAGCTCATATATCCAGAAAGCAATTCTGGCAATTGTGTGCACCTGGAAAAGGTGCCTCTAAGTTTCTGTGCCTGGAGACCACCAGACAGGATAGGAGAAAGAACAATCTGCTGCCTTAGCCAGTTTTTGTGTCTCCCAAGGATGGGGAAAGCTGCAACAGGAGCTGTACAGAAGAACAGGCTGATCTTTTTTGCACAGAAACTGCTGAACTCTCTCTGAGATAAGGCAACTCAGAAGGACAAGACAGATGTAGCTGTTCCTAACTCTGAAGATTATTTTATTTAATCTTTAAGGGCCTCTCTTACAGCTTTCCCCCCCTCATCTTGCAGTAGTTTTTCTGCTTGTAATGTCTGTAGGAATTTCTAACCCTTCTTGGAATTCTGCAAGAATGTGGGAGCTCAAGATACTGGAAGTTGTTCTAAGGGAATATTTCCACTTATCTGTTGTCTTCTAAATGCTTTGCTTTCCTTCCTTCTCCTTGATGTATGGAAGGGGGCATTCAGGAGTGGCTTGATTTCATTTTCTAAATAATTTATTAGTTTGTGCACCTCTTTTTTATGCCCCACTTCTTCAAAACCAAATATTGTCCACATTAACAAATACAATGACGGCATTTAAGGATTGGAAAGTTCCTTTCATTTCATTTGCCCTTCAAGATTAGCCTAATCACTTTCTAATCCACCCCCTTTTGGCTCTCTGTGATTTAGTTATCCAAATCCAATTGCATTTGTTTCCACTTAATCAGTTATTTTATGGTCCCATCCAAGGCTGTCACTTCTGATCGCTGATTTTCCGAAGTGTTTTAAATCAATTTAATTAATTTCCATCTAAACTCTCCAGGAACTTTCGGGATGTTGCCTTCTACACCAATTAGCCTCTCAAATTAGTGGCACGTGCTTGTTAGGAGGTTTCCTCTTATCTCTGGGTTCCTTTGCTGCAGCTGCTTGGCCCCTGCGATACCAGAGGGAGGCTGAAATTCCCTTCTCTCCCTTTCTCTTAATGGGCTCTGAATGTTTGCAGAACAAACAGGACCTCAAAGACCTATTTGGCACCTAATGACTTGGAGATAAATATCTGCCTCACCCTCACTTTTAGCCATGCATGGGCTTCATGCAGGTAAAGTGCCCTGGAACACATCCTCAGTCTCAACAGGTTTATTTTTCTTTGGATACTTTGCATGTGAATTTATAATATATCAAAAAAATCAGACTTAGAGATATATGTACATAAAATACATTTAAATGGATATAATCATATTTCTTTAATATTTGCAAAACTATTGCTTGCTGTCTGCAACTTTGCATCTCCACCAGTTTATGACCCTCTGTTGATTTAGAGATTTATTTTGGGTTATCAGCTAACCTGATGAATTCAGTGGAACCTCAGCTTCTTGTTACAATTACTCAGGGGGGAAAGAAAACTTCATCAGAGCAGGGAAGAGTGAGACCAGAGCAGGGTACAATCCTACCTGGGGATGGAACACAGAGAGAAGGAGAGGAGCCCTCCCTGGCTGTGGGAGCAGCCAACAGAGCAGAGGGCACGGGGCTAAGGCTGTGTGGAGACTCAGGGCTGTGTTTGTGCACCTCCAGTGATTCTGTGTGATTAAACATGAACTGCGTTTAACTCACTGCTTGCAGGGAATTATTTCACTTGGCTCTTCTGAGGAGTCTTTGGAAGGAAAAGGACAGACACTCCCTCTAGTGTCCTACTACTGAGAGCAAAATAAAGTTCAATTTCTTTATTTTTCGGCCATTGCCTGTCACCTTCCTTGATTTCTCACACACACGCTGATCACAGCCTGGATTTTAAAATCCTTTCCACCACAATTGCTCCCAACTGATTGCACTGAGATGAAAGAAGAGCTTCCCTGTGGAAGTCTCTTTGAATCAGGAATGGGAGTAATGGGAACAATCATCTGCAGCACTGCAGGACTTGAGCCTACTCAGAAACCAGGGGTGCCCAGCACTGTGAAAACCAGGATCAAAAATACCAACCCTGCTGGAAGAAACTTCTGTTTCATACATGAAGATGAAGGGAAGTTTCCCAGAGTCCTGGAGAAGTAGTGTTTGACTACACACTCATATCAGGCTCTGAAATAAAAACACATTTGCAGGATTCAGTGGGATAAAGAAGTCCCTTAATGTTGGTGCCAGTGGGCAGTGTGTGCCTGGTGCTTTACCCTGAACAATCCCCTGGCTCAAGAAAAAGTTATTTTGTCCTGTGTTTTGGAGCTCCAGAGTTAGTTTTGGATTGCTTTTAACACTGCCGGCTTCTGTGGAAAAGCTGAGCAAATCCTTGGGCCATAAATGCAACCCCTGTGTCGCTGGAAATGTCTTTGAAGCTCCCACTAAAGCCTGCTTGGGTTTCTCTTTGGTACAAAATCCGGGACAAATGAGAGAGTTTTGCATTCCTTGATTGCAGATATCCAAAAGAACATTTTTTCCTAACAGGTGCTCAGGTCAAACTTGCTTGTTTTTAGTATTCTGCTGTTTCACTGCTTTGTGTGGATGATTGTTTTGTTAAGTCAGGGGGTTAAGGAACAATTGTTCTTCATACAAACACTCCTGCTCAGCTGTCGATGGATGGATTTAGCTGGAAAGAAAGAAAGAAAGAAAGAAAGAAAGAGAAAGAAAGAAAGAAAGAAAGAAAGAAAGAAAGAAAGAAAGAAAGAAAGAAAGAAAGAAAGAAAGAAAGAAAGAAAGAAAGAAAGAAAGAAAGAAAATCTTTGTCCATTCCTGACTATTCTCTGTGTTTCCATGTAGAAGTCCAGGGAATTGAAACATAACTTTAGGTGGTTGATATCCAATTATCCAGGACAGGTGTGTGTAAGGCTGAAGCTGAACAATTTATGGAATTGGACACTTTGGCCTTAGTTTGTCTCTGAACTGGTGACGACTTAGGAGGAGGTTGGAAAGTAGAAAGTTCCTGAACAAATAGATTATTGGCACAAATCTACAACTTCAAAAATTATAGGCTAGCCCTCAGAGGGATGAAGGAGGAGCAAGTACAGACACTGTCATGTTGGTGACAACCAACCAGCCCTTTTCTGTAAGACGTGTTCGGAACTCGACTGAAAAAGACAATAAACATGAAATGGTGAGAGTTTAACTGTCTCCAAAATGCTGCAAAAATCAGTAAGTTTTAACTTTCTGGTCATCTTTGTGTCAGGGTTTTTTTTTTCCTTGCTTTCCTGAGGACATTGACACTTTCCTTCTTGCAGTAATAGTTCATTTGTGTGAGCTGTCACCTGTGTGCGGTCACATCAGGGTGGGTTGAATGATCTTTGAGGTCCCTTCCAACCCAAACCATTCTCTGATTCTACATTGCTTCCCTCTCTTGCCTGCTCTGGAATTTAGATGAGCTTTTCCATTTCCTCTCATCCTTTGCTCATCTGATTAGCCCAGTAGGGGAGAGTGAGAGTGGTGATTCCCAGAGCAGCTTTAACATCACTGAGCACCAGAAGGGATGGAGCTGATGGTCTTCAGAAGAGGATCTCAAGTAGCAGTAGCTCTCCAGCCCTTTCCAAAAACCTGCTCAAGTCTCCACTGGCACAACATCTGGAGCTGGTCCCCCTGGAAGTGCTGTGGTGGTGTTGGGGACACACAACTCATGGAGACAGGGAAGGGTTTGGGTTGGAAGGGACCTTAAAAATCATCCAGTTCCACCCCTGCCATGGACAGGGACACCTCCCACTATCCCAGGTTGCACCAAGCCCAATCCAACCTGGCCTTGGACACTTCCAGGGATCCAGGAGCATCCACAGCTTCTCTGGGCACTCTCATCCCAATGCATGAGATGTGGTCATTTCTTGTTCCCCCATGTAGGGATCAAATAAGTCCCCAAATTGGACACCAGGATGAGGGGAGGAATACCTAGAGCAGATGAGAAGCTTTGTTTCTCAAGAATTTCTGTTCATCGGGTCAGTGTGTGATGGAAAACATTGCTCACTCATGGGTGGTGGATGAAGGAGGCAAAGAAGCAGCAGCAGAATGACTGAGAGGGTAAAAATAGTAAAAACCAGGGGCTGCAGGGAGAGAAACCACCTGGGGGGGTGTAGGAAGAGGCAAAATGAAATAGAGAAGGAGTGAAGAAATGGAACAGAGCAGAGAAGAGGCGGGTGTTGAGGTGGATTAAATATTAAGTTCTATTAAATATTTAAATTCAAATCTTCCTGGTTAACTTTCCAGGACAGAAAGTACTGAGAGAGGGATTATGTTGTGCAGGAATGAGGAACTTTGCTGCCAGGAGTCAACTGACCTCCCCATGCTTTGATTTCTCAGACACAGAACAAAACAAACTGGTCTGGTGGGGGCATGGAGAGGTCCAGCGAGCTGAGATCCTTCCGAAACCCCCAGGTGAGAGGTCCAGGGTGCTGAGATCCTTCCAAAAACCGCAGGTGAGAACAGCCAGTCCTTGCCAGGAGAAGGAGGAGGCTGCTGGACCCTCTCCCTCCCATCTCCCTGGGGAGGAGCAGCAGAGCCCATGGAGCTGAGCAAATTCTGCTCCCAGGTTCATCTGCTTTCACTTTGCTTTGAAGATGAGCTGGCTCAGAGAAGCAGGACAGTTGTGCTGCCATGGAGCTTTCATCTTCCCATTCCCCTGGCCTTCATTTGTTGCTGATTTGCTCTCATCTGGCCACAGTTCTTTCTCAGGGCTTTGTTTGCAGCCTTTTTGGATGAAACCCTACAGCGAGAATGCACTCTGGGTACCGGAGTCATAATAAGGGTTTCATTTACTTATCCAAATTATTCAGCAATAATGCTGCTTTGTTTAGCAGGCATCCACTGCTGCAAAACACTTGAAATCCACGTCATGCAGAGGCCCAGTGGTGGGCTATTTTAAAGTGGCACCACCAACTTTTTGATTTTTCAGTTTAAATTTGCAGTGTCCCTTTTTTCCCTGTGCTTCCTCGGGAGGGGCTCTTTGGGCACAGAGCCAATTTGGGGATTTTGTCACGTGGGTACAGGAAAAGGAATCCCATAATACAACCTTTGCGTAACGTGATCAAACTCTGGTTTAGAATTATTTAAGGCTTTTGGGTTTGCAATTTGGAGTTTTATTTAAACACCCAGTTTTTCTCGCAAGTCACGGATGTGCAAAATTCTTATTTCCATTTTGGATGCTTGTTCTTTGTTTGGATCCCCTCCTCAAACGCTCCCAACTGTGAGCGAGTGGCATCTCCCACGTCTTGTTCCTCATCCCAAACCTCCTTCATGCACCTCTGCCCACCTTGTCCCATCATTTACCACGTTCATCAAAGGCTTTGAAAAATATACCAAAGAGAGGCAGTTTTCAGCCCAGATTTCAGCTTTGCAGCAAACACATAGGTAAGCGATTTTGCTGATGGTTTAAACTGGTTGTGTTCAGGTTGGATGAGGCTTTGAGCAGCTGGTCCAGTGGATGGCATCTCTGCCATGCTAGAACTGGATGGTCTTTAAGGTCCCTTCCAACCCAAACCATTCTCTGATTCCATGGAATTTTCTTGTGCTGTTTATCTGAACACTCTGTATAAAAACCAAATAATGATATCCTCTAAAAATTACTCTCCTTTTCCATAATGAGACAGGAAAATGGAGAAAAATTTGCCTGTTGAAACCTCTTTAAGTTTTTCCTTTTTTATTTTCCCCGAAGCGTTATATTTGAAGTGTTAACGTGTTTTGCGTTAATATTTTAACTTAAGAACTCTCCATTTTAGTACTTGGATGGACAGGAAGAACCAAGTGTGCACGTGGGACAGTGCCTCTTGTGTCAAGAAATGAACATAGGGAATAATCCTGTGCTCAAAACAAATCTCCAGGAAGTAGTTTTTCTGCCCTGCAGGTTTAATACCTCAGAGATCCGCGTGTGTGACCAAGCCACCCGTTGGCACTGTGTGTTTGCATCTTTCTTACATTATTGATCATCACTCCTCACCCATCAGAAACACACATTTGTATTCTCTGGATTGGGAAGAAAGTAATTTTTTTTTGCAGAGCTGGGCTGAAGTCCTGTCCCTCTGAGGGACATTGGGATCTTTAAATCATTACAGACTTTCCCTGTAGCCTCCCCATTGCTCAGTTTTGCAGTCCCCAGCTCAGATCAGATGGCCACAGCACAGTTTATGCCAACAATTTATTATTTTCGGATGGTTTTTCTGATAATTATTGAGTTCCCCCCCTTTTTTTCCCTTTAAATTACAAATTTATGTGCTTTTTGTTTTTTCCTTTTAGTGCTTGCATTTTGCTGTGGGGCTTCAGTAGTGTAGAGATCATTTTGATGCTGAGCATCTGTTTTTTGATTCCATCATCCATTAGCGTAGAACTTTGGGAAAACTGGGAAAGGTTTCCACAGCACTGGAATGGAGACCTTAACACTTTTACCTATTACTTAGATTAGAGGATGAAATGTTATTATTTCCTATCAACTGGGGAGAGAAGAGGGTTCACACAAATCCTGTGTTCAGCTGGAAATTTTGCCCTTGTTTCTGTATTTCTGAGTTGTTTTATTTTTGCCCAGAAATTGAAACTTTTATGCTAAAAATTTAAGGGGTTTCCAGTTAATCTTCCAGTCAGGAGAGTTTTTTTTCTACCATTTTTTGTTACAATCTGGAAACATCATGGTTTGTTAATGTTTTAGATACAGTGATGACACACGAGCCAAGTTTTTATCAGGAGAGTTACAACGGGTTTATTGCAGGATAACAGAAAACAGAGTTTGGGTCATTTATTTCTAAACCAAAAGTTTATTCAAAATGCCCCAAGGCATTTTTTATAATCATAAAGCTCCTTCCAGGGACACTCAGCAATCCCCAGAGAGACTCTCATTTTGATTTACTCTGAGTGTAAAGTCTTCAGGGCAGGTGGCAGATCTTAATCTGTGGCCTCTTGAGATAAATCCACATTTTCCACTTTGAACTGCAGTTCAAGCTTTATTTGAGGCCAACTTTTAACCTTTATTATTTGCTTTATCATTTCACTTTGGATTTTGATTCCATTAACTGTTGGGTAGATCTTCTGTAGTTTTTTATTTCTTCACGTATCTCACTTGGATATTTGTTTTGATTTTAAAAGTAAACCTTTCTTGCAGATTAGGGATGGCACAATTGGTGATATTTTTATTACTACTAATAATAACAATTTTTTTTGTTCTCTTTTCATCTGGAATCTCATCTCTGTCAGCAAAACCCAACATTGAATCTGTTTTCACTACAAGGGATTTCTGTATTGTGTTTACAGCAATCTGTCTTGCAGATTCTCCTGCAATAAAAACAGCTTAGAACTTTCTTTATTTGTCTCTGAATGCTGGATTGACTTTCTTACTGCTACTGCCTTTGGGAGTTATGTGACACGTGGCTCTTCTGCATCAGAAAGTTTTGGAGGGGGGAAAAAAAAGGCAGATGATTCATAAAAGAGAAACAAAAATGGTTTTAAAGGTCTCACAGTGAGAGGGGGAGAAAGATCAGAGTTTATCAGAGGAGAAGATGGACTTGCTTTTTAAAGTATGTAAGTTCCTGCACTGGGATATAATTCAAGGGAATAAAATACTTTTTGACCGACCAGAGGAAATCTGGACAGAGTAAACTAGAGACAAATGCAGAGGAGAATTAGAGCATTTATTGTAACAGCAACTGGAACCAGGAAAGCAGTAGCTGCAGCAATTTCAGATGGAGACTTGGCTGTATTTTGGGAAGAGAGATATTAAACAAGAAAAATATTTTAAAAAAAGAGGAAAATTATGGGATCTTTTCATGCAGATGCGTCCAAGTGACATCTCATGATGGTTTCATGTGGCTTTTGAGCAGTTTGGAGCACAGCCCCTGCTCCAGGACTGTGGGGATGGATGTTCACAAGTGGTTTTTGGTTAATTGCTTGCTGAGAGAAGGAGCAAACCCAGGAGGAGCCCCTAGGACAGTGGAAATCCACACTCACTGAAATACAAGTTATATCTCTCATGGCCACAGGAAAAAAATTATTTGATTTGATGATCAAAAGGTCCTTTTGTAAAGAAAACTCTATGTAAATTTGTTGACCCCCAAAAATTAGGAATAATATCCAGATGAAAACAAGAAGGGGGGAAAAGTTGGAAAACACTCCCCAAATGGAAGCAGGGATGGAAATTAATTTGTATTTACAGTGCATCCATAGTAGAAAAGTAGGGGAGGACCCTCAAAGCAGCTTTAGTGCTGTTGTTTCAAGATCTTCTTTTGTCTCATACATGCACAAACCCATCACCTAAAATCCTAACCTTCATTAAGCCTGATATCCAGGATTATTTTAAGCAGATATAAAGCAGCAACATGATTTCAATTTTACTTAATCTTTCTGGTCTAGTCAGCTTTAAACCCTCAGAAATCATGACCAGCTGAATTGGATTAATGTGATCATTCTGAGTTGTGCTAATATTTGCACAATCATGTTTTCAATTTTGCTTTCCAATTTCGAGACCTTCTGCAGTTGTAAATTCATATTTCCTGTAAGATGCCCTCTAACCCTCGAGGTATGAGCAGTGCTCACTCACATATTTAGCCTGAATTTTCAAGGATCCTAATTAAGAAGTAGAAATATGTTTTATGTACATATAAGTCTTATTAAAAGGCAGGAACCCTCAAGCCTTTTTTTGCACATATAAATATACTTTTCAAGCAAATATTTTTTCTTTCCTTGAGCTATATATTGTAAGCATGGGAAGCAAAGGCAGAAATTAAAAAAAAAAAGAAAACCCATGTACTCTCTTTTCCAGTTCCTATTCCAGCTTGTTACAATCCATGTCTAGAAAATCCTGTTGTAATATTTGATAGAAAAATACAATCCCATTCCTATACCAGAAATTTACAAGAATCACTGCACAAGCACTTCCAAAGCTGAAAGCCAAACTCGACTATTTGGAAGAGAATAAGACATGAAAAAATGGACACTGCAGGTGAATAATCTGAATTAAGCCCTTGGCTTGCAGGTGAAAATAAATCCTGAAACCATAATATGGAAAAAGAGCAAGAGGAACTGAGGGGGAAAACTGTGTTGGGAAAGATAATGTGGGATATTATGCATTGATATTTAACCACAAAGTAGCTTCTTGCTCAAGCAGTGAAAACTGGGATAGAAAAGCCCAGGAGGAGGGAGATGGTGGATGAATCAGCTGCAATGAAACCCAGCAGATGTTTGCCCAGATGTTTGTGCACAAAATGGTGTTTTTATATTGTTTTCCCATATGATGAAAGCTCACATGCAGCTCATCCTGGCCATTGAGTTCCCAATTTGAAAATGCATTTTCAAGGAGTCATTTTCTACTCCTCAAAGCAAATGGCAGTAGGTGTTAAGGAAAATGGACCTGTTGGGAAAAGACACTTCCATGTCTTGCTCCTTGAAAAGTGGTTATGGCAGCTCTGTTTTTATGGCACATTAAGTTTCCAGTCTTAAAAACGCCTGCACAGGTGTTCCCCTTGCATTTATCTGTAAAGTTAAGCACATCTCTGTCTTCCCAGAACCAGAATTTACACATCACTTAGTCTATGTTCCTACTGAAATATTGAAGGGGGAAAATGTATCTTTAAATATTTTATAGTTCATGTAATAAATAGGAGAAGCAGATCTTTGGCACTGTGCTATTTAATAAGAAAAAAACCCCCTCTTTGTCTGTACTCTATGGCAAGAGGTAGGAAATATCCAGGGAAATAAAGAAGCTTCAATAAAAATAAATATCTATATAAATTAACATAATATTGCCCAAAATATGATATGCAGAGTGTGTTTTCAGGATAAATGATGAACCTCTCTAGAGAACTTGAGTGCTTCAGACAGCATCATAATACCACAATCATGAATTACCTGGTCATGTACCAGTGATGAAATTTTGGAGACTTTCTGTTCTTCTGTTGACCTTTTCTTCAAAACTTCCAACACAATCTGCACTATCCTAACTGGTAAAATAGAAATAATTAGCAGATTTATAGTCCTGTGGCAAAATAATTACACGAAGCAATGTCTCAGTGTCCTGCTCTGGGAAATAAAGTGTCTTAGATTTATTTCAACCCATAAAACCCATCAGTTAGCCAGAATTTTACTGTGTTAGCTTTGGGCATACCAATAATCAGAAATAAAGCATTTTGCTCCACAAGTCAGTATTTTGTCAGTAAAGATGCTCAGCATTGCTCTACACCTGGGCTAATGATGCTTTCTTTGAGTGCAAATTCTTTTAAATAAACCTGAGACTGCATTTTTCATGTCCAGTCAGCAGTGTCCAGCTTCAGTTTGGATGGGGTCATGTCAAGATTTCAGATGTAACTCATTTTGACTAATTCGACTTACTTGGGCATTTATCAGGTTGAAAAAAAGGAGTTTGAAAGGAAAAGCCACAACCAGCAACATTTAAGACTCGCTTCAGAGGCCATGTCCAGCTTCAAGCAGGCTGGATGTTAATATATTAATGCTAGATGTTAATTCATGAATGCAAGATTTTAATTCATGAATGTTAGATGTTAATTCATTAATGACAGATATTATTCTGTGGAAATTTGTACTGCTGAATGGATTGAGCAGAACCAAAGCAAATGTGTCTCAGTGAAGGACATCAAAGTTTAGTCCCATTTATACATAAACAAATACAGGAGCTCTCCTGCTCTTGGTTATAATGATACAATATGGAAATATCTGTGGCCAAAAGTCCATTCTGACACATTTCTTCTACTTTGAACTTGTCCAATGGCATATACAGAAAATTCCAGAATCCCAGATGGGTCAGGCTGGAAGGGACCACAGTGGCTCATCTGGTGCCACCTCCCTGCTCAGCCAGGGCCATCCAGAGCACAGGGCTCAGGTGTGTCCAGGAAGTTCTGGAATATCCCCAGGGAGGAGACTCCACATCTTCTCTGGGAAATCTGTTCCAGTGCTCTCAGGAAGGAAGCTCTTCCTCATGTTCAGGTGGAACTCCCTGGGCTCAGTCCCTGCCTGTTCCTCTGGTGCCATTGCTGGGCCCTGGGGCAGAGCCTGGGCCCTGCTCTGACCCTCCCTGCACACAGGGACAGACAGGGACACCCAGGGACACATGGGAGCACCCAAGGCTGAGGGCCCCTCTCAGTTGGGGCTCCTTTCCAGTCTGAACAGCCCCAGCTCCCTCAGCCTTTCCTCATCAGGGATGCTCCACTCCTTTCATCACGTTTTTGGCCTTCTGCTGGAGTCACTCCAGGATCTCCATGTCACACTTAAAGATTTATGTTGGCTTCTGGTGATAATTGTTTCATCTGCCACACTTTAGCCCTCTGCTCGTGTTCCCTTGCTCTCTGCAGCCAGTGGTTGATGTCTGTGGTGCTGATCTTGACTCCAACCTTTGAACCCGAGGATGAATCAATTCCTTGGCACAATTTCTGTGATAAGCAATCATTCTCCTCTCCCTGAACACAACATATTGCCCAAGACCTGTCTGCTCTTGACAGGTGACAAGCAATGTCCCTTTTAATCAGCTGTCATCTCAGGACACGTCCTTCTTCAAGGTTTCATAACTGAACAAAGAATTTCTGGGGTTAAATTTGCTCTGTCCTGGAACACCAGCTGACTTTTATCTTCTGCAATTTGTGCTCCAGCTCTCCCTGTGTTGTTTTGCCTTTGTACTCTGTTCTCTCCTCTGCCCACTGAAAGGGAAGAATCAGCTCTCATTATATTCTTTGCTGATTGGGATGTATCTTTCACCAGCAAAAAGTCAAACCCCATGTTAGCTAAAGCCCTGAAGGCCAGCAGAGCTATGGAGCCTATTCAAAGAGGACGAATTTAATAGTAATTATAGATGAAAGCTTTGTTATGCTTATGTAACCCATAATAGCACAATTTTCCCATGACTTGCTGCTTACAAGATAGCTGACCTTCTACCAGTTAGCCACTTTCTTACAAATCTGCACAATGTGCTTTTAATTAAAACTTGCCTTTGAAACTAGGTCCAAATGAGT
Organism: Eopsaltria australis; assembly: GCA_034509425.1. NCBI lineage: Eukaryota > Metazoa > Chordata > Aves > Passeriformes > Petroicidae > Eopsaltria > Eopsaltria australis. Next base: position 1,582,481 of record JAVTVJ010000447.1, on the reverse strand, counting down.
TATCCCTTAAAAAAACCTCAGTGAAAAAGGCCCCATCTCTCTGGTTTTACTCCAACCAAATCCTGCGTTTTTTGCACCCACCATAAACAACATTCCTCTCAGAGTCATCCTGCTAAAACAAAGCTGGAGGAAAGTCTCACCTGGAATAACATCGACAAGGAAAGGTTCTTGCTCTGCTGAAGTCAGGCAGAAATCAAGCCAGGCCCTCCTCCAAAGATGGAGAGAAAGATGGAAACAGGATCATGTTTGCTGAGGTTTTTCACTTTCTGATCCTGCCTCAAAGAATTTTGATTTTTCCCAAGAGATGTGGGCACGAGAGCAGGGCTTTGAGATGGTTAAATAAGGAAATAATGATAAAAAAGAGATGGTTTCAGAAGAGCATCCCTGCAATAGTTGCTAAGGGCACACTGCACTTTTCAAAGTACTTGCAACACTAAGTGCTGTCTTAAAAAACAAGTGATGGGACTTGGGAAGCTCCAGGAAAATGGAGGAGGAGCAAAGGATGCAAAATAAATTTGATTGAGAAGATGTCAGAGTGCATTACAGTCACACTCTTCTCACCAGCTGAGAGGAGTCCAGATTAGTTCTGTGTTTCATGTTGTTTAAAAGTAGTAATGAGAGAAAATCTACACACTGCTTGTGAGAATATCCAGTATTTCTCCCAAATGATCAGTTCCCTGGAGAGCCCCAGGTTTTGTTCCTTGCCATCAGTGAAACTTCAAGGTCGCATCACACAGAACATTTCTGTGCTGCACACTGAAAGCTGCAGTGACAAATTTCGTTTCAACAGAGAAGAAGAAGTGAAAGTTAGGGGAAGCAACATTGTAAGGAACAATGTCTCTGGAAATTTAGGGCAATGAGCTTGAAGGGAAATCCATTTCCCTTTTCAATTAATTTCATTTCAATCCAATTAACTAAATTGAAAAAAGAAAAAAGCCATAATTTTATGAATAAAACCCAGCTGTAATACTAGGCTGTGGAATCACTCTGCCTCCACTCAGAACAAGCAGGAGCTGTGCATAAATGAAATATCATATGGGTGGATTTTTTTCCAGGAGTTAAGAGATCATAGGAAAGCAATATTATTCTTTTATGAAAAAGGGTCTGAAATTGTGAGATAGTAAAAACAGAGCAGCACATTTCAGTTTTAGTGCTGGTCAATGGTGCAAACATCTGAACTTGAGCAGTTTAGAGAGGAGCTCTCAGTCAGAGAGCACTGATCATGATGAGCCACACAGGAACCCATCAGCACCTCCAGCCATCTCCTGGGCTCCAGAGAGAAGAGTCTTTTCTCATCATGCCCTACTATAAGAGAGTAAAAGAAGATTTGCAGAGGTGCCATTATTTTCCATGCTGTCATCTGCCAGAAAACAAATCATCATTGCATTGCTCTGCAGATTCAGAGATGAGCGCTCAGCCAGGAGATAATTTAGCCCAAAACAGAGAATAGTACTTTGCTCAGAAAGACCATCCTGTGCTCTTGTGAGAGATGGAAACTGAAGTTGAATCCCACGTGGCAGCTGTTACAAAACCACTTTCATTTCTTTCTCTTCTATTAAATACTATGCCAAGATTTTTCCCCAGTCCTAAAGTGTGAAATCACAGAATATTCTGAGTTGGAAGGGGCCCACAGGGATCACCAAGTCCAACTCTTATGTGAATGGTCCATAAATCTTTTTGGTACCAGCTCAAATGCACTCATTGACAGTTAAAATCAGATGCTCTGGTTGTAAATTTGGGGTTTTTTAGCTTTAAAAGATCACTTCTGTCAGTGAAAGTTGTTCCACTTGGGTACTGACAGAGGACAATCTGAGCCCTTCTTGGCCTGTTACTTGGCATACCCAGGCTGGTTTTGCCTCACTCCTTCCCAAAGAGGCTTCTCACTCCCTGACCCAAACAGTCTCTCCTTACACCTCCTCAATCTTTGTTGGCCATGAACAGAGAGATGTGAACACCACATTTCAAATGAGATCTCTTCCATTTCTCACACCAGGCCAATAATTTTCCTTGAGTCTACTGGAAGCATTTTTTGGCTCTTGCATTCAGCTTCCTCCTTGCTGGCATCCCCCCAGCATTTCCCCCTCTCTGTTTTCAGCTGTGCTGCACCACTGCTCCTCTTTCTCACTCATTTCCAACCTCTGTGTCCCAGCTCACAACAGAAACCCCTGGGGTCAGTCTCCAAATATGCAATCTTATTTTATTTTTTCCCCCTATTAAATTCTTTTACTTCCAGTCTTCGAGGTCATTCAGCTTTTAGGATACGAAGCCCCGATTTTTCTGTTAATAGAAGATGCCCTCTAGCTTTTCACTGGGAAATTGAATTAACTGAGTGTCATTCTGTGCCAGTTCATAACAGAAACCATGACATGAGCTGAGGTCTGACTCTTCTTTGCTGGGAAACTCTGCCAGTGAGTTCTTTACCTGCTGCCTGATGTCACCTCCCCTTTCCCTGGTGTCCCCTCAGTGGAGTTCTGCTCGTGGCACTGCAGCAGGTGCTGTACCCACACTCACAGATTAAATTTGCAACACTTTTCATGGGAAATTTTGAATTTTCAGAGTAAGATTTCAAGTTACTTTGTTATTATCTACCCACACGAAGAGAAGTTTGCATTTTGTCTTCTCTTTCATTTTTTTCTGACTCTTCACACACAAAGCTCCAAAGGCTCCTCAGAAGTCTCACACATTCTAAAAGCCAGCTTTTCTAGTGTGATAAAACTTTCTGTTTAGGGAAAACTCAGCTTCAGATATATCATCAGCCAAAAAAATTTAGCAAAACTCCTTTCTCATAGGCCTTTGGGTATTTTTCAGAAGATTGGAGTGGAGATTATTTGAATCTTCATCTTTGTATGAGCATTTTTGTACCCCTCAGGATGCTAATTTTCTCCTTTTGTCTGGATTTTTCTGTTTTCCAAGCTGACACTAAACACTTTGAACAGGTTAGTCACTTAGCTCATGACATAAAGTGGGCTGGAAAATGACAGTTCTCCACTGATTGTGAGGTACTTAGGGATACAATAAAAAAAATAAAGGAGTTTTAGACATGGAAATTGTTCTGTTCCCTGATGAATCACGGTCTTTTGAAAGAGTTCTGGCTGGAGTGAGTGAGTGTTCGATGGTTCTGCAGAAGATCTGCTTTTAAATTTGCTCCATTTGTGATGATATGTGAAATAACTCCACATTGTCATGGTCCATACAATAAGGGATTTAAGGATACTTCTTTAAAAAAACGCTTGTGGGGTTGTCCAGATTGAGTTTCTGAGTGAAAATAACAAACACATGCTTGGGAAAGTAAAAGAAACTCCATTATTCTTTATGAATGTCTGCCTCGTTCCCACAACACGGCAGCACCAACTGTTTTACAAGGTTAGCAGTAGATCCCTCTTTTCCATCAGGAAAAAAAAAGTGTGTTTTTATCAGAAATCAACAGATAAATATTTCATATCCGAGCACATGCCAGGATTCCTGCCCATTCAGGGTCTGTAGCTGCTGCTGTGGCAACTGCATGGCTGAAATTTGCTATTCCAGGGATTTCTTCTTGCTCTTTCCTTCCTTCTGGGAGGCCCAAGTTCACTTTGGGAGGATCAGATACACAGGCTTCATTAAATACTGCAAAGACTAAACATCAAATATTTTATTTATTTACTCTTTGTTTATTCCTGCACCTGAGCTGCACCAAGTGACAAAAACAACACAAGCAACAGATGTAAATTTAGTCAAATATAAAAGTAGATTTCTGCAAAAATTGTTTTCTAGATCAAAACCGCTTTTTAGGTAGGATGGAGGTGAAGGGCTGCCTGTAGAAATTTTCATTATTATACCTGCATGGATGGTTCTCTCCAGTTCTGTGGCAGCTTTTACCATCTTTGAAAGCTCAATCATCACCCATGAGGAGTAAAAAAATAACTCCTAATGTCTCTCAGTTCTGCAAGTCTCCCAAAGTGAAGTTAATTTAGCCCAAGCCTTCTGAAGACATTTAATGTATAAAAAACCAGCTGAGTCTCTCCTTTCCTTCTCCAAGGCTGCATCTTTCTTGTGTTTCATTGCTCCAGCGTAGAACAATACGATTTGATGGCAAAATTATTCTGGAAGTTTTCTCAGAACATTTTGTCCCACGTATTTTAAAAAAAGAATTAAACTTTTTGTTTCAGCAGAGTTTGATAAAGTTGAATTTCCTGTCTAATGTGAGAACTTGGCCAGGGCAGGGATTGTCCCTCACTGCTGCGCACTGGTGAGGCCACACCTCGAGTGCTGTGTCCAGTCCTGGGTCCTACAGTTCAGGAAGGACATTGAGGGGCTGGAGGGAGTCCAGAGAAGGGAATGGAGCTGGGGAAGGGTCTGGAGCAGCTGAGGGAGCTGGGAAAGGGGCTCAGCCTGGAGCAAAGGAGGCTCAGGGGGGACCTCGTGGCTCTGCACAACTCCCTGATAGTAGGGGACAGCCAGGGGAATTTGGGCTCTGCTCCCAGGGAACAGGGACAGGAGGAGAGGGAACGGCCTCAAGCTGTGCCAGGACAGGGTCAGACTGGAGGAATTTCTCCATGGAATGGGTGGTCTGGCACTGGAAGGGTCTGTCCAGGGAAGGTGGTAGGATCACCATCCCTGGGAGTGTTCCAGAAATGCCTAGATGTGGCACTCAGTGCTCTGCTCTGACTGGTGATCAGTCTCAGGTTGGACTCAAGGACCTTGGAGGTTTTTTCCAACATATATTATTCTGTGTTTCTGTGATTCTGCAACTTGCTCTCCTCTGTGCACTGCTGAGCAGGACTAAGGGACATCCATGTGTTCTCCTGGCTCAGCAGTGTGTCCAAATCACAGGCCTGAAAGAGTCGCTGTCTCTGTTTGTGATCTCTCAGTGTGCACAGCTCTTCCTTCTCAGTCACTTCCAACCAAAAAGCTTCTCCATGTCATAAAAAAACCACCACTATTGACCCTGCCAGTTCAAAACCTTTGTTTTTCACTATGAAGTTCAGTTCTGGTGAGCCTGGTGCTATGAGAGTCATTTCAGTTCCCTTCAGTCCAGAGGAGTGAGGCTGAAAGCAGAGAACACTGATGTTACAGCCTTAAAGCATTGAATCTGTTTGAAAGGAAACTTTGTCCTGACCACTCTTTCAAATACTGTGGTAAACACTGTGCTTGTATCAGGGGAAGATGGTTTTATTGTGTTCCTGTCATTCCTTAATTTAAATTTCTGTTTAATGATACTCAGGTGATTTTAAATTCACAGTGACAACAAATTATAAAAGATAATAAAAAAAATAAAAGGCTGAAATAGATCTAAACCAGGTCCTGGGGGAGCTGTGGACACGTGGAGAGAGGAGCCCACCCTGGAGCAGATTTTCTGCCAGGATTTGTGACTCTGTTGGAGATCCATGCTGGAGCAGCTTGTTCCTGAAGGATGCACCCAGTGGGAAGAGACCCACTCTGAAGCAGTTCCTGAAGGTCTGAAACCCATGTGAAGGAGCCATGCTGGAGAAGTTAATGCAGAACTGTGGGGTGGATGCAGGCTGGAGCAGGGGAAGAGTGTGAGGAGTCCTCCCCTGAGGAGCAAAGAGCTGCAGAGACAGTGTGTGACGGGCTGACTGCAACCCCTGCAGGCTGGGAGAAGGAGGAGAACACAAAAGGTCACTTTGCACCTTGAAAAATCACATTGCTGGGGACTTTACTGTTATTTACCCATTGGTATTGTTTGGCTGTTGCTTTGTGGAGATGGTGGCAGTGACTGTGAGCGTGTAAGGATAGATGTCTAAGCAAAATTATCCTTCAAAAACTGAGATGAAATTATCCCTACTATAATCAGAGCTTTTGTGTAAACCCTGCTCTTCCCTGAACAAAAAGAGATTGGTTAAACATCAGCAAAGGCACACGTGGTGGAGGAAAACATGAAGCTTGTAATTAAAGCTGACAGGATGTGAAACTAAAAGCTTCCACTGTATATTGTTAATAAGGAGATGTTTAAATGAACAGTCAGGTGTGGTGAGGAGATGAGGAGGGATGCAGCAAATACAAAAATGTTTGCAAGGTGGGAGAGAAACTCCATGCAATTCTCAAGAACAAGGAAAAGACCTGAGGGATTTTCTCCATGTATTCCAGAAGAATCTGGAGCAGACACTGTAGCAGCTCAGAAACTCCTCTTCTGCATTATTATGGGATTTCAGAAATACCATGGAAGACAAGTAATGAACATAATTGTCGCCAGTTCTGTGCAAAAGCAGGTATGGAGCTTACACAACCAACAGTCTGCACTGAATTAATTATATAATGAATTAATTATATTGGATCACAAGCTGTGGGGCTGGAGGACAGGGAAGCCATGAGGAGTCAGTGGCTTCTATCCCCAGAATAAGCACCTGTTTCCGTCAATATCTCACACAAACACAATTTACCCAATGAATTTTTGGATTCTGCTTGCCTTTGTTATCTAGGAAAAAAGAAAAAAGATAGTTTATCCTGAAGTTCAGCTGTGCTCCCCAGGCCTGGAGCTCCAAAATTTCCACCCCTGGGCCTAGAGTTGACCTTTGCTACCTCTGTGAAGCTCAGCTCAAAGGCAGAAGAGAAAGTAACAGTGACTGAAAATGCCAAAATGCAGAAATACATTTCACAGTAGTAAAAAGGAATTTATCATGTGCAGAGTGTTGGTGGGGAGCCACCCTGTTAACAACACCTCTAAACGCTCCTGTTCCCTGAGTTTCACACGTCAGCTAATTATTGTTAGTGTGATGAGTGAAGGGCTCAGAGGAGCTCTGCTGATTCCATTTCATCCTGGATCTCTGTGATTCAGCAATCTTTGCTCAAATGCTGAAGTGCTAAATATGCATTTTCCTTCTCCCCACTCAAAATTAACATCAAATATAGTTTAATGCATCAAGTAACTCTTGCATGGCTGAGTGTCACAGTAGATACTTGGTGTATTTTCTCTACACTTGCTGCAGACTTGAATCTTGATGTGTGAGCCCAGGACCAGAAAAATCTTCCAGGATCTTGTCAAACTTGAATTCTACAATTAATTGTAAAAATATAATGCTGGAAAGGGAATATTTTGTGGTACTGCCTATCTACACAGTATTTCTTTAATGAAATATGGCATCAAAATTAGAGCACTCTGCAACACTCAGAGGGTTCTTAATCTGAGCAATTTTCCATGAGGTTTGAGGAATAATAAATGTAAGTCCTTGATGGTGAGCTGAGATTGGTGAGTCTTGTTGTCATGAAAGGCAGAGGGAGAGTTCAGTAGAAAAAGTATCTGTACTCAACATCAATTAAAAAAAAAGGGAAGAATTAAAAATAGGATAGTAATGTTGCCACTATTGATATATCCATAACTATTAAATATAATTAAATTAGTTAGGTCAAATTTAAAGGCAATAATAATCTGTAGTATGAAGAAAAGTTACTGTGGGTCTATTGTAGGATTCACATTTTCTAGGAAAAAAGCTGCTTTTGAAAAGCAGTTTCACTAAAATACCTCTTATTTAATTAATTTCTTTTCTAATTTTCTGAAATTGAGAATATCCATGTACTTTCTTCTCTACCTTCCCAAAATTCCCCTGGAGTTATTACTTTTTAAGGGTTTAGCTGACTAAATGTTCTAGTGCCTATCCCTTAACTTTGAGGTTAATTTGCCTTTGGAACAGCTCACACCGAAAAATTTATCACCTGAATTCAGTCTTGTGTTTCCACACTTAATTTCAAATCCTGGATACCCTGGAGCACCTTGTGGTTCTGTTGAGGGAGGGCCGTAAAACAACTCCATGAACTCACACTGATCATTGAATGAAGAAATTGTATTGATTAGAACTGGTTCCAAATCTCCGTGGCTTCACTTTCACTGGCTTAATGCCATGAAAAATTAATTGAGGCAAAAGATTCTTCAATAAGATGGAAGCAGTAGGTTCTTCATGTGATTCTACTCAAATTTCATGAGCTTTCCTCAAGCAGTCAAGGCAAATTTATTACATGGAATGGGAGTAAATAACTGACTTTAGTACTGTAGACGAGTTCATTTTTTATTCTCAGTCAAGCCTTGATATTTCTATCCTTAGGTTCATGGGGGCAGAATTCAAGGAAAAAGGAATTCTTAGGAAAAGACTCAAAGACTGGGGATAACAACAGTCTGAATTATTTATTTTCCCTCCCCCCTCCCCCCCAATTTTAGCTATCATGATTTTTAAGATTATTCTGGGTTTTAAGCCTTGTCCTCCCTCACTGTGTCCCTGCTCTCCTCTCACACAGAGAAACCACCGCTTCAGCTTAGCCTTGGCTCCAGGAGAAAGCTCTGCAATGCTGCAAAACTGGGAGCAAAGAATCCTAATTTTCGTTGAAGACTATGTGATGGAGAATGATAACACCCTGACTCAACCTGCAAAACTTTTATCACATCCTAGGAAAGGATTTCATTCATAAAATTCCCCCAGCCCCATATTCTCTGGGCTCCATGCTAACACATCTTTTTACAACATTGAGAATAAAAAGGCCAAGGTGAATATATGTCTGTTAGCAAAGCACAGGAGTGTTCCCTGAACTCTGAGGGTTCCTTTAGGTGGGTAGAGAGTGCATTTTAGCCCTTGGACACTTCCAGCATGAGGGATGGTGCAGAAACTTCTATGCCAACTATGCCAGCCAGACTCACTGGTTATTTCCAAGGGGTGCAGCTCCTGTCCCTCAAAATCAGCTGTACCCCATCTCTGCCTTGAAATCCCTTCTGTTGTCTCCATGCTCCTTCTATTTCTGCTCAGAGGAGGTTTCACATGGAGTTGTATTTTCCAGGGTGCTCCTGTCTATTGTATCACACTCGGAATTTTTTTATTGACTTCCCAAAAGTATTCCAAAGGCTGTCACATTTACTCCACCCCGTGCACGTCTGGGCTTCACTTTCTCCTTCAAAGTCACCAATTCTGAGTTGGCAAGGTCACAGATACACAGAATCATAGAATTGTGGGATGGTTTGAGTTGGGAGGGCCCTTCAAGATCATCTGCCTCCAAGTTCCCTCCAATGTGCAAAGGACAGGACAGGACTGACCGTCTTTGAGCCTCACTCTTCCTGTTTTAATAACTAAATTCTGATGTTCCCACTATTTTCCAGAGTTTCAGTATGAAAACAGATCCCCAAAACTTTGAGATTTTACCAGGAGGGAGTTACTGTTTATACTTTAGCTTCACTGCCTACGTGAATGACTTCAGAAAGACTTAAACTTCATTAAAGGCAGGGAGGAAAACCTCCTTTTATTTTTGGCTTTATTTTTGTTTTGTTGGGGGGTTTTTGTGGGGGTTTTTTTTGTTTGTTTGTTTTGTTTTTGTTTTTGTTTTTGGGGGATTTTTTGTTTATTGTTTTTTTGGGTTTTTTTGTTTCATTTAAACCAGGGCTGACTGCCTTGTGCTTGCTCAGAATTCCACTCTGCCTATGACAGTGGCTTTGTTCCAGTGTGATTTATTCTGTCATGGCTCTGAAATGTGATTTTATGCCTTTAATTGTGCAAGACTTTAGAGCATTTGGGTAATATTCCACAACAGGCCTTTTCAACTTTTAAACAGTCCCCAACCCTTTTCCCTGGTCCTTTTTCCTAAGGACCAGGAACGTGGGCAGACAGCACCCTCTGCAGTGAACGATGGGGAAATGAGAATTTCTTCACTGCCAGAGAATTTCATTTATATTTGCTGTATCAAATCCACCTCTTCCACACTCTGCTTTTTCAGTGGACGAGCAAAATAATGGAGTTTGGAGCTGGTGTGAAAGCTGAGACAGGCGGTGGCATCTCAGGATACCTTGAAGCACATGTGATGTGTCAGGGAACAGAGGTGGTGGATAAATTGATTTCAAAACATCCCAAAAGTCATGGCATGTGCTGTTTCAGGTGTTATTGTCTCCTTTCCCCCTGGGTTTCTTGTTTACAAGGACAATCCTGTCTTGTGCTACAGATATGAGATTTTAGATTTTTTTCTAAGTAGCAGCTCCTTGTGAAATTTGTTAAAAAATCACAGCCAAGGGTCACATCTCTCACTGCAGAATTGGAATCTGATCCAGTCTCCAGGCAAACCATATTTACTCATATTTCCTACCAACAAGGAGCAGGAAGTCCTCACATTCCTGGAAGTGTTCCAGGATAGTTTGGATGGGGCTTGGAGCAACCAGGTCTAGTGGAAGGTATCCCTGTCTTAAAGGTCCCTTCCAACCCAAACCATTCTATGAGTCTATGTTAGAACATGAGAAAATTTGGAAAATACACAATAACTGCTATTTTCTTCTCTTTAAAAAAATGTTTCTTCTCCCAAATATCTTCCATGATCTTTTTCAGGCATTTCAAAATATTCTGATTTTAAAGTCTTAGAGAGGACTAATTTCACTGAGATTAGGTCAGTCTTGGTCCTGGTGAAAATTAGATTAATAATTAGATTTTATCTGGTGGGTTTTTAAATCATGGAATGCTAGCACTTCCTCACAATTCAAAGCATGTTGGAAACGTGGGTTATTCCTTTTTGAGCTGAAGTTTGGTTGAACAGTAGGAGATTGAAACAAATGTGGCTTTATATGGCCATGTATAAAATGTTATGTTTTAGTGGGTTTGACTCAAGTTGTGACCTGACACAGAGAATAAAACAAAATTATTCACTCTCAGTGTTTCTCCTCATTCTACCCAAATTTATATAAGGCCAAAGGAGCACACAGAATATCACCCCACCTCTGAATGTGGGGCGTGAAGGGAGTACAGAGAAATTCCTTCTCCAGCCTTCTAAGTTTCTGAGCAATTTGATGTTTAAAGCAACAATTTGCTATAGTCAATAAATGAAAAAAAATCTACTAAAGGTTGTTTTTTTTTAATCTTTGTTTTGCTTGATTGAGGTTGGCTTTATTTCCTTCCCAGTCTTTGTTGAACAAACCCAGAGTGATTGCTCCCATTCATTAAAAAGGAATTATTGTAGAAATTCTTCTCCAGCCTTCTAAGTTTCTGAGCAATTTGATGTTTAAAGCAACAATTTGCTATAGTCAATAAATGAAAAAAAATCTACTAAAGGTTGTTTTTTTTTAATCTTTGTTTTGCTTGATTGAGGTTGGCTTTATTTCCTTCCCAGTCTTTGTTGAACAAACCCAGAGTGATTGCTCCATTCATTAAAAAAATTATTGTAGTCTTTTTCTTGACATAGCCCTTGAAAAGGTTGAGGAATGCTGCTGGACATTTCAAGACCCCTCAAAAAGCCCCATTTTTGCAAACACTGTAAATTCTTCTCCATTAAATTGTAATGAAGACTCTGTTTTTAGTTGACTAAGAATAGCCCAACGATCACAGCTGAAGATGGAGGGAAATTACTGGATTTCATCGTGCTTTCATGTTTTGAATTACAGTCCTCATGTCTTAGGATGATCACACTCAATCTTATTTCTCTGTGAGATGTGGGTGAAGGCTGTTACAGGGTCAAGGAATGATCCTGACTCCACTGGAAGTGCTTCAGCATGGAGAACATGGTGCCACTCAATATTACATGGAAGGAAAAACTCTCTAAGGAAAATCTTAAAGCAACCTTGTTTTCTTACTCTAGCAATGTGTAAAAGGAAAGTTGTTTTTCCTGGCTTTGCTCTTTTTCAGAGAAAAAGAAATGTCACTCACGTATTAAATGGGAAAAACATCACCTGGTACAATTTTGCCACGCTGCTTAGACTTGCAAATTCTGCTGATGGATAAAGGAAGAAACCACCATGAGCAAAATCCAAGAGAGGTTACTGAGGGGATTTCTGCTTATAATCCTCTGTCAGGTGAATTTTAGAATCTAAAATAGTGCTAATGGTGCTGACCTCCTTTGTAAAGTGCTCAGTGATTTTCTGCACAAAAGGAATATGCAAGCTCTATTATTATTATTATTATTATTATTATTATTATTACTATTATTGAATTAATAATCTTATTTTATAGCTATTGAATACATCAAATGGCTACTAAAATCATTATTTCAGCAGGCAAATTTCTGTTTAATATTTATATTTTCTGTTCACAAAGAACTTTCCCTGTTTTACTTCTCTTGTCACTTTTACCTCCCTCTTCTTTCTCCTATTTTATTTTCCTCAAGATTTGGAGTAGCTTTACTATTATCACGTTGTTCTCTGGGTCTTTTCAGGCTCAACAATCTGTGTCTTCTTTGGGGTAAAGCTCTGGGAAAAAAAATTGAGGTGTAAAGCAATGTTTAGGTGAATTTCCATGGGCTGCAGCTGGACATGGAACACCTTTCACTATGGGGGACTCCATGAGAATAGACTGGAGATAAAAATAATGTGATTTTTTTCCTGCAATGGATTTCAGTAACTAATAGAGCAAAACAAGTATCTGAGTGCCCTCAAGGATTTAAATCCTTGGTTTTTTAGGATGCTCTGATTTCTGCCAGCTTCTCCTTTAGTTCTTTCCCTTTTGGTTCAAAAGAGGTGGACATTTGTGTGCTTTTCCTCCTAGAAAAATTTTCTTCCGTTCCTAAAATCATCGTGTTCCCCTGCCCCTCCAACAGGGAAGTGACAGGATGGCTCAGTCTGACATCAGTGCTGCAGTGTTTGCTCATAATTCTTTATATAATTACATGTGTTCTGGAATAGAACTTGTGGAGTAAAGAAGTGCAGCCTCCTATGAGAAACCTCAGCTCCCACTGTCTTGTGTAAATAACCCAACAAAGCAATTTTTTTACTGTCCTAAAATCTTCTTCATATATTTTTTTTTCAATAAAACCACCAAAAAACCTCGAAGTGTAATTGAAGTGAATCAAAATATCAGAGTGTGTGTAACAGTAACACTGCCTGGATCCCCCAGACAAGCTGAGACAGATCCGCAACCTGAACCTCTGCTTTAGGCTTGAAGATGGTACTTGCCTCAAATTTTAGACTCTACCCATGACACAAAGGTTCCAGAAATCTTTTGTCCAGGACTTTATCTCCTTCTTGCAGCCCAAGAAATCAAACTACAGAAAGAATGGAGGAGGAAGATGTTACTGAAAGTAGAAGTTAGCCGCTCATCATCCCAAGGACAAGAAAAGATTCATTCTATAATCCGAGGCCCATTTTTGGGATTTACCTTTTTATCCCATATTTTTGCACAGGTAAGATAAGCACTTCCATACTTGGATAATTTGAGTACATACTATCTGCTACCTAGAAATGTGGAAATGAGACTCAAAACAATAAAAATATCTATATTTATACCAAGCGTGAGGTCTGTGCTGCTGTGCTTGGGCACTGTCTGCGCTTGAAGGCAACATGGAGCTACCCAGCTTAAGCAAAATATTGTGAGTGACCCTTCTCCATAAGGCCCTCCCTCATAAAACCTGGGATAGTTCAAATACAAGAGAATTAGGCTCCAAAATCCAGTATGATTTCAAATCCTCCACTCTGCCCTATCCCGAGTGAAGCAGGCAGGATCACACACTTCATGCATTTTAATCAGAGTTTCAAAGAGCTGCTTTGAAGTCCTTTAAGGGAGCAGAGCACCCGGTGACCACTCTGGGTGCTGTTGACTCGTTTGCCAGCACTGATGATCTCCTCGTTGCTCCTTCATTTCCTCTGCCTATCAATTAGGCTGTTATTGTTCTGGAAGTTGCAGTAATTGGCAGGTTGTGCAGGCACAGCTGACAGTCACTACATGGAAAGGTGGGGGAGGATGAATTCATTCAAATACATCTGCATAGTGAAAATGAGCCCCTAACAATACCAAATACAGACAGCCTTAAAATAGTTTAAAAAAACATCACAGTCAAGGAGAACAACCCCAAGTATTCACTGATTGCAATCTGGGAGGCTCAGGAGGAGACAAGAGAAGTGTTCAGCGGCCCAGGACGCAGAGAAATCTGGGTGTATTTGGCTCCTTATCTCATCTATCAAACACATTTTGTGTGATTCTGTGCTAGGCAGTTCTGCTGCTATTTTTGAAAGGATGCAAGCAAGGCTGAGCACTCAGGTTGATTTTTAGGTGCTGTCTGTGAAGTGGGAGCGTTATTGCAACGCTGATCTCTGCTCCCTGTGACAGTGACAGCTCCCGAGTGAATGGCTGGAGATTTGTCAGGAAAGGTTTAGGTTGGATATCAGGAAAAGGTTCTTCACCCAGAGAGTGGCTGGGCACTGGAAGAAGCTCCCCAGGGAAGCTGTCATGGCCCCAAGCCTGACAGAGCTCAAGGAGCATTTGGAAAATATACCCTGATGTTCCTACAAGACCTTTGCTCTCCTGGAAAACTCTCCCTGAACTGAACAGAGTGGAAATGTTTTATATCTCTCAGCAAACAGTAAGAACAGCAATTAAACTCCAGTTCTAGGTAACATTCAGTCCAGAGTTTGATGGAATTTATAAGAAGTTGCTGAGCCCTCAGGCGGGCAGGATCCCATCACTGTTTTACACATCACAGCTGCAGAAGGATAAATTAAAGCTCCTTTACAGAAGCAAAGCAGAGCAGTTTGGTTTTACACCAAGATGTAGAGGTAGAAGCAAGGAAAATGCAGAGAACTTGCATCAGCCTAGAGAAAGGATAAAAGATCCTGAAGAGAGGGGAAGAATAAAGTGTTTGAGGAATGGGTGTTGAGAGGAAAGAAAAAAAAGAAAACAAAACAAAAATATTGGAGGACAGGGGTTTGACTGCTTTATGTCTTTTAAACTAGGAAATACCTTCTATCTATACTGAGGGTTTATCTTGAACGGATTTGACCTGTAATGGTCTTGTTTTAACCTTTGCAGGTTTTGTGGTAAGAATTGCTGCAAGGGCTGGGAGGCAGCTGCAAATTTAATCCAGTGGGAGCTCTCCCTCCTGGACTAACCCACACTGACCTGACATGAGAGCCACAAAAGGAACTATAAGAAATAATTCTGATAGCAAATTAAATGAACGTTTTCCTGCTTCTTTTGGTACTCCTGCTCTTATAGACTCAAGGGAGCTGCATCATGTGCTGGGCTGCAGCTGGGGTTCAGAGCCAGGCTTCTGTGAACCAGTTAATTTTCATTATCTTTATAATCACAGTTCCAGGGCTGAGTTATCACTTCATGTCTGCACATTGTGGAAGTTGCATTTGCTCACCCTGGTTAGAGCTGGAGTTTTTCAAAACAGGACTAGAATCCCAATTGTTTCATCAGCAGAAGTTCAGGTCTGTGTTCCCTGATTTAATTTAGCTGCTGGAATAAACTGTTGTTTTGTATGCTCATATGTTAAAATTAAAGGTTCCTAAAAGTAATTATAAATAAAAATAATGATGGTGCTTGGCATTTTCCTGAATCACTTCTTTACATTCTGGCACAGCAAAGTATAAGAAGACTTCAAACCTGGATCATTTCTATATCTTGTTCTCTCCCCTAAAAACTGTACCTGTTTCCCAGAAATGATAAATGCAAAATCTTATTTCTTAAAGAATAAAATGAATTTAAACGGAGCTTGTGAGAATAAAGTCTGGAAAAAAAAATTGGACTAAAGTAAGGTAAAAGAAAAATAACAGGGTTTGCTCACAGAAACAAAATTGCATTTTCTGAAAATCTGAACACTTAGTTTAAACTAAACAGCCCCAACATTGCACTGCACTGTCAGTATTTATTTACATGAAATCCCCCAGTAATACCAAAGCTCTCTAGATGGCAATGTCAACATATGCTCCAGAAAACCACGCAGGGGCCTCTCTCCATCCATTACCTGTCATTTCAGACTAAGGAAATTACCTTTCCTAAATTTTAATTTGTTAAATTAAGGTGGATCCCGCAAACAGGAAGTCAAATAATCTCAGAATAGCATTTTCTGAAAATCTGAACACTTAGTTTAAACTAAACAGCCCCAACATTGCACTGCACTGTCAGTATTTATTTACATGAAATCCCCCAGTAATACCAAAGCTCTCTAGATGGCAATGTCAACATATGCTCCAGAAAACCACGCAGGGGCCTCTCTCCATCCATTACCTGTCATTTCAGACTAAGGAAATTACCTTTCCTAAATTTTAATTTGTTAAATTAAGGTGGATCCCGCAAACAGGAAGTCAAATAATCTCAGAATAGCAGGGGTTGGGAGGAGCCTCTGGAGCCCATCTGATCCAGCCTCCCTACTGAGGCAGGGTCACCTGGGGCAAGTGACACAGGAACGTGTCCAGGTGGGTCTGGAATGTCTCCGGAGAGGGAGACTCCACAGCCTCCCTGGGCAGCTGTTCCAGTGCTCTGCCACTCTCAACTCAAAGTTCTTCCTCATGTTGAGGTGAAACTTCTTGTGCTTCCACGTATTTCCTTCAGTCCTTGTCCTGTTGCTAATGCCTTGTCCTTATTCAAATGAGCAAACAGATCTGTTTTATGAGCAAAACACATCTGTTTAATCATGTGTTTATCACGGAATCATGGAATGATTTCTGTTGGAAAAGCCCTCCAAGATCACTGAGTCCAACTGTTAAACCCAGCTCTGCCAAGGCCACCATTAACCCCTGTCCCCAAGTGCCACATCCACATGGCTTTTAAATCCCTGCAGGGGATGGGGACTCCAACCCCACCTTGGGCAGCTGTGCCAGGGCTGGACAACTCCACCTGTAAAGAAATATTTCATAATATCCAATCTAAATCCTTCCCCCTGGTGCATCTTTTGCCCCATGGGGACATCTTACTGCTATGCCTTTAGGATTACCACAAATCACATCCAGCCTTCCCGGACTTCTTTGCCCTTCAGGAACTGCCTCCCAAAGGACTTTATCAACCAGGCTTTTAAACAGGCCAAAGTCTGGCATTGGGGAGCCCAAGGCAGCAGTTTACTGACCCCTCTCCCCACTCCTCTGAGATGTTGTGGTTGCTGTGCACAAGGCAGCTTCCAACCATCACATCAGCCAGAATTCCATCTCTGGTGCAAGCAGCAGGTCCTGCAGGTGCCTTCCCCAGGGGATTCCTGTGTCAATGTGTTTGGTTCCACACACTCCAGCAGTCTGGTTAGGTTGGACATCAGGAAAAAATTCTTCACTGAAAGAGTGATTGGGCACGGGAATTGTCTGCCCAGGGAGGTGGTGGAGTCACCTGGACAGGTTTTAAAAAAGACTGGACCTGGCACTCAGTGCCATGGTTGAGTTGATGAGGTGGTGTTAGCTCATAGGTTTGACTTGATGATCTCAAAGGTCCTTTCCAACCTAACTCATTCTGTGATTCTGTTTTTGTCCATATTGATTACTTTTTATGGCATGCTGATTCTACCCAGACCTTCATTCCAAAGCCAAAACTCCTGCACAAGAATGAAAAAATGTTGGGACCGAGGGAAAGAATGAAAAAGAATGAAGAGTCCATTGGTCAAGAGTGGCTTTTGTTGTCTTGCTCTGTTTGCTTTTCCAATGATCAACACTTTGATATTAGTCAAGAAAAGATTTGGAAATCTGATGTGATTTTAGTGAGGGGGAGCTACAAATGTTCTCCTTAGGTTTGAATTTTGTTCCTCATAGCTTGACATAGTAATTTGTATTGTCTTCATCTCCCCTCTGATATTTTTCTCAGCATATCAAAAAGAAGCTTTTCTACCTTAACAATTTAACCTGCAGGATATTTCCTGGGATTTCATGTTAATGCCTTGGAGGTTGCCTGGTTTTTCCCTGTTGAAAACCTGCCATTATTATCCATTATTCACTGTATATGAATCAATGTTCACTACTTAGGAGCCAATTAACCAATCTTTTTGGCTAATTATTTTGAAGTGTTGCCTATATACTTTGATTTTTACTTTAAGTTTTGATTCTGACATTTTGTGGGGGCTGTCTTGATTCCTTTTTTTCCCTTTTCTCAATGCAGCTCCTGCTTTGCTCTCCATGGGGAAATTAGTTTCCTACTCAATCTTTCACGCAGACAAAGGAAAACTTGGTGATGTTCTCAGCATGACTGGAGGGTTTTTGTGAAATCTGGGACCCAGTGGCAGAACTGCAGTCCGTTGAGTAAACAAAATGGGGAAAAACTCACATTGGGGTGTGGAGTTAGAGGGGATATTAATCAACTCATGATGTCTTCATATCTGCTCGTATTCCTTCTGCAAAATCAACTTCCCATAAAGCCTTCTGGTTCATTCAATGCATCAAACTCCAAACTGGACATGTTGCATGAATTTAAATCAGTTTAAAATGTTACCAGGGACAATATGTTTACTAGAGCTGTCAAGAAAACACATCTGCTTAAAATCCTATTCGTGTTTCAAATACTCATCACAAGTTTTGCTTGAACTTCTTCTAATTGCAGTTCAATATTAGACTGGAGGAAATTCATATTGAACCAAACCATTGCTTTGCAATTACAAGACTACATACACACAATTAAATATTTGCTTCATAAAAATTTATGTTGAATATTTGATGGAGTTTCTTTCTGGTCAAGGAGGATTTATATTCTCTGAAAATTGTTATTACTAAACACAGCCCCAGTGAACACAGTGAGTTATTTCTTTAAAGGAAATTATATTAAAATCCTCAATAATGCATGAAGTTTGGTACGAAGTTTTAGTACCCTGGAATAATAACTTTACAACCATCTTCAGGTTTCTTCTTTTTCCTTCTCCAGGGGGAAATCTCCTTAATATTTAAAATATATATAATTTATATGGTATATATGTAATATATAATTAATATGATGTAAGGACGTGGTGAGACCAGACTTTGGTGGGTTTGCAGTGCAGATGTTACAATGTGAAGATGCTGACCAGCTACAGCCAACGATCAAAAAATGATATCAAATTTATCCAAAGTTAATAGGGTAGTCATTTTGATTTGGACAAGTCCATTAATTCTTTTTTCAATCATAGAATCCCCCAAAAATGTGTCTAGATTCAAGCTTTTCAAACTTTTAAACAGTTTTACCAAAGCTTTTAAAATGATTTTTTATAAACATGGTCGTATTTCCATTATATTTGCATGTTTGAACTCTTATCCTTACTGATAAAACCTAAAATGTTTGAGGTCTTCAACATTGTGAAGCCTCTCTCAGCTTGCTTCAGTATTTGCATTTTTAAATCCTCTCAGGAGCATAAAGGACTGGGTGAATGCATCTAAAATCAGAATTTGTGTGCTCTGAATCCATCAGTTCCACCTGTTCACTCTGGATGATCCAGAAATTTGGGTTTTTAGTCAGAAGAAGCGACTGTCAAGGGTTATCTCAAAGAAATAGATTTATTTTGTGGCAAAAGCCTTCTGCTGTCTCTTTATTTCTGTTGCTGGGGTCATCATCTTAAGTAATCACCTGGGAAAATAGAGATAAATGAGAGTGTGAAATGTGTACCAATGTACTCTGGGGGAAGAAACTGGGAAAAGGGAAGGGGGAAAAGGACCAGGGATCTCTTAACAAAGATCCTAAAGACTCAGAAATCCTAACCCAAGCTGTGAGCACTTGTAACAGCACAGAGAAATTGAGCTCTGTGTTGTCTGGAAAGCTTCCTTGTCATGCAGTCATTTGCTAATTAATGTATTCAGCTGGTGATTAATACAATAATTACATTGTGATGTATTATAGGGCTCGTTACGCTTGTCAGGTAAAGCAAACAAACATTGAGAAAAGTGTAGGTTAAACTACAGAGAGTTACATTTAAATGTAGGAGTCAGGTAACAAATTAACAGATTTATACCAGAAAAAATAAAGTGCCCTGAATGATTTAGGATTTAAAGCAACTTCCACATCCTGTGGAAAAGGATGTGGAAGTTCAGGAAAAGGCTTTCTCTGGAGAGAGTGTTTTCTACATCTCCTCATGCAAAGGCCTGTGCTGAAGTTCTCTCGTGCAGTTTTGTGTCAAAGAGGGGGATTCACTGTTCCCAAAACTACCAGACAATATGAGTGAGTGTCCTGGTCCAGCTCATAATCCAGTTTGCAACTCTTCCCCAAGGCTTCAGGGTGGAAAAATCCCTAAAAAGTCACTACTCTGAGCTGGACAGCTCAGCCAAGCCATGTCACTCATGAGCCTGAAGTCAGGCACGAGGGGTCTTCGGTGCCAAGTGGTGATTAAATCCTCTTCCGAGCAAGTAATTAGCTGGGATGCAATTAGCAGATTCTCCTAATAATCCACCAGTGCACATCACTGTGACTCCTCCAAAAGCTTTGCATTTGTACTTCCCAGAAATTTGGTGAGGAATGAGAACCCTCTCTTCTCTCATCATCATTTGTCTCTTTTGGGACATGGCAGATGCATTTAGCAGGAGTTTGAAATTACAAATCTTATTCAGAGCCCATTAGAAGCAACAACCCTCTTCCCATAGATCTGAGTGAACATCAGATCAAATATTTGGGTGTGCAAAATAGGCAGAGGGATGAATCCATCAATCCTGCTGAGGACTTGAAGCATTGCCTACATCTGTCCTGAGTTTACCAGGATTCACAGAGAAGTGACTGTTAATTGAAGTTCTTTTAATGTATCTCACACTATTTAGTTGTGTTTAGCCAGTGAGAGATTAAAAAATAAATTAATGTGCAAGTATATCAAAGTAACCCTGGTAATCTGCACGACAACAGTAGGAATATGCTTAATTTCAGGTTCTTATTCATGATATTTTCATGGTCTTGAAACTTGGATTTACATCCTTTATTTCCAAACATACAGGAAAGGTGTTTTGTACCATGATGCCGCACCAAAGGGGGAAAAAAAAGAGGAAAAATGAATGGAGGAACTCTTGAACTCTTTTAAAAGAACAAACTGGAAAGGCTTCCTTGGTGAAACCCAGACTTCAAAAATGATTATGAGAAGCTAGAAGGGGAATAATAGAATTTTTTTCCTTTCTTCTTAAGATTGATTTTTTTTCAGAGGCGACAGATCAATTTGGTCTATTTTTAAAAGCATTTTTTCCAGCCAGTTTTAAAGGCATTGTTCTTGAGGAAAGTTCTGTCAAATCTCATTTTTTCAGAAGGTTTTTCGTTTGGTTTTTTTTTTTCCCCTCTGGAAGTTGACACGTAAGGCTAAAAGGTGAGTATGATATTAAGGACTTGTAACAAATGGCATTAATGGGGAGTTTTCCTTTTTTTTTCCTGAACTGGCTCCATTTAAATTGCAGCAGATGCTGGAGGAAGAGCAGAATCACCAGGATTCACCAAGATATTCTCCCATCTCCTCTAGACTCCACCATGAGCCATTGGGGGTTTATGTGGAACTAGAGAAAGAAACTTCTAAATCCTCCAGCTGGCAGAAATAGCAGCAGGCAAAGCAAAGAGTAAAATAAAGTTGTAAAAGTGTGTGGTTTAGGTCAACCCTCTTCCCAAAAACTCAGTGGGTGTGGGATGATGTTGGGGAGCTCTCCAGCCAAACCACAAACCCTTTGGAAGCATCAAAAGCTGGGTTGATCCTGTCTAACTTTAGATATCCATCTGAAGCACCTGTACCTGGCTCCCTC
The DNA here is from genome assembly GCA_034509425.1 of Eopsaltria australis. Taxonomy (NCBI): domain Eukaryota; kingdom Metazoa; phylum Chordata; class Aves; order Passeriformes; family Petroicidae; genus Eopsaltria; species Eopsaltria australis. Next base: position 1,561,186 of record JAVTVJ010000447.1, on the reverse strand, counting down.
CAGAACTGGTCCATCATCACTGGAGGCAGTGAAGAAATTCTGAAGATTGGTATCTTTGGCCTCCAGCTCCATCTATGAAATATTGCAAATGCAAGGCAACAGGATCCCTAAATGAGGTGCCGTGGAGAAATCATTGATTCTTTGGAATCCATCTAAGTTGAGATCTCTGGATGCAAGGTGCTGTCTGTAGCCTGCAATTGAATTTTTCAGCTTTTCCCTCATTTCTTCCCTTCATTCCACAATGCTCCCTCCTTCCCTTTTAGTATCCTTTAGCTTCGTTGTTTTTCACTTCCTGCTGGCAGTCAAAAACACCTTCTCTAAGAAGAGTCAGGCAGGATCGAGAGCAAATCAGCTGCTGTGTGCTGTAACTCTCCTTCCATCCCGACTGAAACATTTCCACTTAAATTACAAGCCCTGTGTGCTCCTCTCACTGCAATGCCAAGCACCACAGGGACCTCTGAGTCCTGAAACACAAACACAATAAAAGCAGCAACAGCAGCAGAGGCGTGGGTGGCTCAGCCAGCTTCCCTTTCCCTCTCATCCCTGTGAGCTGGGAGGTTCATCCTGGCACCACTGGGAACGGGGATGAGTGAGAGCTCCTCTTTCACGCGGCAAAACGTCTGCAAATAAACTGCAAATAAACTGCAGAGCAGGTGCTGGGAGAAATGAAATGATTCCGAGTAATTTACCGTGGCGGGAGCGTCAGTTTGAGGGTTGCTAAACTGCTGAAACACTGTATTTTATTACATTTTCAACCAGTAAATGTCAGCTGCTTTATTGGTTTCAACGTCCTATCAGGTGCACTGATAAATTTAGCAAGCACATCAGTTGGGTTTCTAATAAGCATGGACTCCTCACCTCAGATCCCATTAATTCTGCTTCATTTTGGAGTGCCATGAAGCTGGAGGAGGATTTTAGGTGTAATTTGCTCCCATTCCAATCAGTTCCATAGCAATTTATTACACGATTTCTCTGTGTCTTGAGCGAAGTGTGGTTGGTTCATGGAGCGTGGAGATTGTTTTACTTCAGGTTTAGTTCTATTAACCAAGTTCTCTTCACTCAGATCTGGAAGAATATTAAAGCTGATTTGCAAGCTAACAACTTGCCTTTCAAAACCAGAAAATAGAAGGGACACCCCCTAAAAGCCTTCAATTTGGCATTAAAAATCATGACCTGGCTGAGCACTCAATTAAATGCTCAATGAATGCCAAAATCAATTAAAAGAACTTCCTGTACAGCTTAAATCTGCTGATGAAAAGGGATTTTTTTTTCTTATTGTTAAAAAAGGATGAAAAAAGAATCCATCAGCATGGGCACCCTAAAGGCATTTATTGAGTGTAAAGTAAAAAAAAAAAATCACAGTCTGAAAACATGAGTTTGATGAGGAATGAAAAGGCATCAAGGCAAGGCCACTGAGATGAGTTTTATGCTCCATGAATACAGCACTGAATGTTGCAGCACAATCCCATTCCCAAATCCTGTGTCAGCCCTGCCACATCATCCTGCCAAACCACACAACATCACCTTGCATTGATTGGGTTTCTGTGTGCACGAATCCCTCCAGCCCAGGCTGGTGTGGAGGTGTCTGCAGAGGGAGGAACTGCTCCCCTTTCCCTGCACAGCCTCTCTGTGAGTCAGGCATGGGCTGGAGGTGGGAATGGGTTTGGATTGCTCTGGCAGGGAGGGTTTGGGTGGCTGAGGTGAATTCAGTGTGGGTGGTGGGTCGATTTAGCAGCTAATATGAAAACTTGCCAGTGACAACAGGTGGGAAGAATCTATTTTTGATTTTTTTTTTTTTATGCTGGTTGGAGGAACTGCAGCGAATTCAAAACCTTCCCTGCCTAACCTAAAGGAAGGCTGCCATCTAATGATCACCAGCAGCAATTCCTGCCACACCACCAACTTTTCCTGCCTTGGAGGAACAAACTTAATTCCCAATAGAGCAGCTTCTCTCAATCTGTAGGTTCAGCAACTCAGCTGACCTTGACCTCAAGCAGTTCATGGTGTTGGGGTCTAGCTCCTGGGAGGGACATGAGGAGAAAGATGTTTCTTGTGAGCTTTTAAACATCTTCTCTGCCTTTTATTTTTCCCTTCTTGCACCTCAGTGGGTACTGGGAGAGTGGATTTGCTGCCTCATTGTATCACCTTTATCCAGCTGCACATATAAACACATTCATAAAGATCTCACTGCAATTAAAAAAACCACTATAACCACTCTAGGCAACAGATTCCTTGCAATTTCTACCTGGTGCTGCACAACAAAATTATTCTTTTGTGACTCCTGGGACATCAGGAGCTCTCTGCAATGTGTCACAGAGGAGATCCACAGCTGACATCCCCATTTCAGTCAACATCCAGCAGGCTGGGTATGTATTCCATGTATTTTCATAGATGGAAATTGTTCCAGCAAAAGCAAGGAAGAAATTTGGTTCCATATTTGTGGTTTGCCAAAAGAGAATTGAGATACATAAAATGCAACAACAACAAATGAAAAAAAACAAATAAAAAAAAATATTAGAAGAAGTTTCTAAAACAGGGATAGTGAAGTGTTGGAGTTAATTGGGATGTTGCTAAAACTCTGTTAATGGAGTGGTATGGAAACAGTTTGGACAAAATACCTGATAAGGTCAAAATTATACCTGATCTTACCTTGGGATAGAAAGAGGGACTCACTGATCTCTGGGGACCACTAAGATTCTAACTTTAATGGTATAAAAAATGAAAAATCAGCAGTTTCTCGAGGCTTTGTAAATAACTTCCAGATTCTTTATAAAAAAACAAAAATTCTTTTCAAAATTAATCCAATTTATCCCATGCACTTGTGAAAACATGACTGCTTCACTGCCAGCACCAACACTCCTTTTTTTATCTGCAAGAGTAAACACTGCTGACCTCTGGAATATTTCCCACCTCCTGGCCCAGCTCTGGAGCATCCCAGCTCTCCCATCAAAGCCCACAGCTGTACAAACTGTCCAGTTCCAAACTGCCACATTTCACCAGTGCTTTGCAGTTATAAGCAAGGTCATTCCACCCCCTCTCACTGAAATCCACCTAAATTACGTCCTCTGCAAAGTCAGAAGTTAATCAGGCAGTTATTTTAACTTCAGCAGCGCTGTGATGAGGTGACCTCTGAAGGTACAAGTTCATATTCTCAGGTGCTTCTGTCACCACCTTTGCTTTATTTTTTTTCCCCCTAAATATAAACCTGAAATTACTGCAATTCTTTTGGCCTCTCTGGGGACTGTGATCCCAGGGGATGGGACTGCTTTCAGCTCACCCAGAGGAATCCCTCTGGATAAAGAAGCTCTTTTTCCTCCAGCACACCCCACAGGCAGACCCCTGCGTTTTGTTTTAAAGGAGAGATTTTTCTGCCTTCTCACCCAGCAGGGACCAGGGCAGTCCCCATACTGAGAGATTTGTTTTTCTCCCTGCATGGAGTCCTCAGACAGTGGTCCCAGGCCCTTTCCAGTAGCCCTTGCTGTCCACAGGTGCCTGCCTCAAGCAGTCAGCTTTAAATAGATGAGAATTAATCCTCACCAGCTCATTCCAACACAGAATTTTTCTCAAGCTGGAGTTTTCTTGCAGTTAAGGGTGGTCAGACTCATCCTGCTCCAGCTGAAATGCCTGTGTGGAACACCATGAGGAGGGAGGAGATGCCTGCAGTGAACACAAGAATGATAAATCTGGCAAACTCCAAAAATTTTGGATGTTTGAAGTGTAAAGCTTGAGGATCAGCTGGTCCTGCCACCACTGAGGGAAGGCTGGTAACTGGTGTCACTTTGTGTAAAACCAGAGTTCTTTCACTAATTATTTCTTTGGTTTTGTCCTACAACCAGGCATCTTCACTCTGAGTATGAATTCAGCAGTGATCAGAACAGATTAATTGGTTGAAAAATCAGTGTAAGCCACAAGAAGCCTGAGAAGCTCCTGTTGGGAATCCTGTGTTGTTCACAGCACAGCTGATGCTGAACCAGTGAGTGGTGGTGCTGCCAGGTATAAAATCATGCCTGGCTCTTTTTTTTTTCCTGTGAAACACCAGAATTTCAATCTGTGCAGATGGAATCTTCACAATTTTTAGCCTGGCCCAAGAGATGCAGGCCCAAGGATGAGTGTGACACAGAATCCAGCACTGAAACTGTGGCTGAGACTGATTCCCTTCAGGAAAAAATGCTGGGGCTCAATGTTCTTGAGATCCAGAATCATGAAGGCTGGAAAAGACCTCTGAGATCAAGTCCATTTAATTAACCTAATTAGTTGAGCCAAAGAGCTCCCATGTAAGCCCATAACTGCTGGCAAACATCCTACAGGGCATGGCAAACCCCAGGATCAGTCCAGGCTGGGGATGAGCAGGTGTTTACAGGATAAATTTACAGTATTTGAGCTTGCAGAATTAACAGTTATTCACAATTATTCGCAATTATAAAGCAACAAAGCAACCATGAAGCTACTTGAAGATTTCATCTGTGTTTGACCAGATCTTAGCACTTTTTTATTCACTCACTGAGCACTTTCCACTACTCAGTGTTCCCCACCTTTGGGCTGTGATGTTAAATCCTCAGAACATAACCACGTGATTTGCCAAGCAAATGAGCACTTCATGCAAATAGAGTTTGTTCTTCTCCACTCTCTGTGTTTCTGTTGGATCTTCTGTTGCTCTGTTACATCTTCAAGAGCCAAAAAAACTCCCAGATAATTGGTCAGGATATCCCATCTACTCCTGTCTGTAATTCATGTTTTTTAACCTCATGTCTCCAAAGTATCAGAGAAGCAGATGCTCTCATTTCATTAAAATACTCTTTTGCCTTAAAATGTTAATTCTTATCAAAGCAGCCTCACATCACATTAATTCTCCAGGCCAGGGAGCAGTGAATGAGCTGTCACTTCTTTTCACTTTAATTTTCATTCCACCTTTCTTCCTGTGACAGTCAAAGCAATTTGCTGAAGGAAACCAGGCCTGGGGGACACATCAAAGGTTGGAGGGCTTGGATATTGTCTGTGTGAAGGTTCCTGCAGTCCTGACACCCCCATGAGGTACCATCACTACTCAGATTGTCTGTGTAGATCTAACGAGCTCTGCAGCCACGGAAAACTCCACTTATTTCAGGGTAAAGCGATTTTCTGGTGCTGCTTGGGCAGAAAGGATGGACTTCCATCCACCAGGGAGGGTTTGTCTCCTCGAGGCAGCTCTTGAAATTCCCTGGCAGGATGTCCTCCAACTCCAATCCTGCCTTGATTGGCAGAAAGAGTCAAAGATATGTTTGGTAACACCATTTTCTCCAGATCTGCTGCTACTTCTGCAAAAGCCCATACTCACAGTCTGTCACTTGGGAGTGCTGTAAATGTCACACACAGGAGAGATGGGATTTGATTCCAGCACCACAAAAGCTCCAGAATTTCTTTCCACCATCCCCCAAATGGTTTCTGAGTGTGTTATGAAGCATCTGAGAGACCTGAGCATCCCAGTTATTCTTCTGTTCAGTGTCCTTCAGAGCAGGTTCCTACTGAAGCCTCTTTTTCAAGTGCTATTGATGATTAATTACATTTCAAAGGATCTATTAAAAACATTTCTATTAAGATACTTCTATTAATTTAGAAGGGCTCTTTGCACAGTGCTCCTGTTTGCAGCTACTTGGCATGAAATGAAGAGTTCTTCAGTGGGTTTGATAATGATTCACTTTCTGAGATGAGATCAGCTATAGAAAACTCTTCATTCTCTTCCCAATACCACTCCCTGTTACCTTCTTTCAGGAAATCTACTGCATTTGATTAAAAAAAAATGCATTTTAATGTTTGAAAAAGTAATTATTGTCACTGTTTAATGACCTAACGTGAGTAATTTGCATTCCACAATGGCCAGATGGAATAATTCAACCCAAATGTTCAGCAGGACAATGACACTGGAATAAAATCCTCTGATAGCAACCAGGGGAAGATCTACTTAAATTAAACAGTACCAATTCACAGGATTATTGATCATTTCCATTTTAAAACGTTCCCAAAATGAAGGTCGTGTTCTGTGGTCTGACATGGCCAGGAAAATGATAGAGTGGGAAGACCTTTGAGTTGTGGCAGGGTTGGATGATAAATAAAATTAAAAGGATTGCCACAGTTACCTTCTGATTGAACTCGTGCAAGAATGATCAGCAAAGGTGAGCAGAGGTTTACAGGGCCACAAACCTTCACATCAGGCATGACTGGTGACAGAGAGAGCTAATGAATGACAGCAGAAATTAATTAGTGCTCGTGTTTTCAGGAGCTAATGGGTCACAGGATAGCACTGCCTTTGCAAACTGCTCTGCTATTTCACAGCCAGCTGGGAGAAATTTCAGCAAATCACTTGGGTTTTTTGGGGTTTTTTTTATTGGTATTAAATGAGATAAAGAGCAGTTCCTGTTACTTTTAACAGATTCCTGACACAGTGACTAATTAGGGGTTTGTGAATAGCACACACATTAAAGACATGGAGAGGTGTGCTCATTTTCCTGCTCTCTGCTGCCCTGGATGTGTGTTGAACACAGGCTGGGCTTTGTTTTGCTCTCAGACTGAAGAGGAAGCGATCTGTCATCCTGGCAAGTTTTCAGTATTGATTTATTAGATCGACTAATTCAATTAGATTTGAACTTTTTTTTTGCTGGCCTGTTTCTCAGAATATGAAATCCAATTATCCCATCTGTTATTTAAATAACACAAACTGCAGTCCTTTATTCCATGTCTCCCTTCAACGAGCCCACAGCATGTGATTTACTTGGAGCCACAAGATTCAATTAAAGCCTTCAAGTGACAGCAAATTTCACACAGTCCTCACCAAGATGTTAATTGAAACAACTGTAAGAAATATTCAGATTTAATTATAGGTTTTCCTAGATTCAGTTTCCAGCCATGAAATCTGAATATGTCTTTGCTAGATAGAAAAATGTGTCTGCGTGACCAACCTTGCTGGTTTTTATGTTGATTTTGAAGTGGGTTTGCTGCTGTTAATTGGTGTTAATTGCCAGATCGAAGGCAGTCCAATAAATAGAGCACCCAAAATTAGTGGATGTTGTTTGATGGAAAAGCTGTGAGCTCTTTAGGTGAACTGTGCAGTGGAAATGCAAAGTTTTTCTTGGCTTATGTTTTTTTTTTAAATTGCACAACGTGATTTAAGCAATGCAAATAAAATTGCTTGTTGAAGCATTTAGGATCTGTCACCCCGGGTTGTACAATCCTGTTTGGGGATGAATTCTATGATTTTGTGAGGGTTGAAGAGTCCAGATAAAAAAACATACTTTGGTTTTATATGAGAATCAAACAGTTTTAGCTTTGGCCCCTGGAGGTGGCTTGGGGACAGCAAAGCATCCAATCCAAACCCCAAATACCTAAAAGCAAAGGAGCAGGTAACACTTTAACTGTTTAAAATTTTAACAAAGTTTGCATCTCTTGAGACATAAGCAAAGCTCAAAAATGCATATTCCATTAGACAACACCAATTTTTCATACCTTTGGAAGGTGCAGAGGTAACACACCTTGATGTGAATAACTAAATACCATAATTTCAGCAATTCTTCTTTGCAGATATGAAATATAAAGGTGAAGCAGGAAGCTATTTGACTTATGACACATTTCTTATTATTGTTCATTAAAAATATTATTTATTTAAAAAATTACTTTCTACATTTTAAGATTCTTTTTCTCATAAACTTGGTTCACAAATTGGTTGAATCTACAATTACAGAAGCTGCAATTAACAGGTTCCATTAATTGTTAATTCCATTAACAGATGGAATGGAAACACTTTTCCAAGGCATTCCCAGACCACCTAAACCCCAAATTGCCTGTATTTGGCTGTGCATTTAGACATATTTGCCTAAAATTGAGATTATTCTGTGCCATGATGGCCAGCAAGTTACTTATATAAAATATAGGCTGGGGAGGACAATCCAGCTCTCAAATGTTCATCATGGTTGAGGGTAAAATATCTTTTCTTCATGCTAAATATGTTGGATATCGAAATGTATATAAAAGGTATATATAATAGACATACTTTATATATATATATATAATATATATTTATATTATATATATTTCTCTATTTTATATATATATATATAATTTTCCCCAAATCCATCTATATAAAGGTGTTATTCAGACCACCAATATTTAATTAATATTCAGTGGATGCCACTTAATCACATGCTCATGGCACCTTCAACATCTCTGCTGCCTTAGTCTATACCACTTCAAAAAAAAAAAAAAAAAAAGAAATAAATTTGAAGTCCAGGAGAGAAAGAGAGACCCTGGGAATGAAACCAGTGCATTTTCTGGGGATATAAGAACTAAGGCAGGTAGTTCTGGTCAAATAATTTCTGATTTCAGCACAAGAAATGCCTTCTTTCTGCTTGTGTTCTGCACTCTTGGTTAGCATTTCCATTTCGCTTGAATATCTCCCAGACGAGTTTCAATTTTAGGAGATGATCAGGTCTCATATGACTTACAGGAAAAAATATATTTAATGTCCTCATGTTTATTTTTGGTGAGCAGATGCCTTCTGAAGAAAAGCAGTCACATGGGGGAAAGGGAATTGTCATTGGGAAATGACTGTGATATTTATCTCATTATTTTTCCATCTGTAAAGAGCTTTCTTTGGTGTACAAGCACGAAAGAGTGGGGACAAAGGAGCACATGGAAACAACCCACTACTTAATTCAGCTGGTGTGGAAGTTTCATTTAATAAAAAGAAATAGAAAGATTTTTTTTTCCCCCTTAACAAATCATAAAAAAGCTGATTTAATCCTTCATTTCAGCTGTGAAAACCAACGAACCAAACATCCAAAGCAAATTTCCTTGAGCTTAATTAATTGTACCAGCTCTCAGACAAGAACACTCCACTTCTGTGCACATGGAATAAAATGCTGGATCTTTTTGGATGCAGCTCCCTGGGGACACTTTGCAGTGCTGCCAAAAGGAAAGGTCACACAGTGCCCTGGATGAAGCACTGGTGCCATAAAAGTGAAATTCTGGCCTGTTTTCTTTCATGCCTCCCCCTGGAAATTTGGGAGAAGTTCTCAGCAAATCCCTCCAGCAGTTTAGGATAATTCTGCTCCTACCCCAAAGCCTGATTTCAGCACGACTTAGGAGCCATCAGGCAAAAAAAAATCCCACAGCTTTCCACAGGATTCTACAAATTTATAACAAACTGGTTATTTCTGTCATTCCAGTGACCTCAGATGCCACAGGCAAAACCAGAAGTGACACATTTGTGTGTGAATTCCGCAGAACAGCAGTGAAACAAAGCTGCTGCTGCTGCAAATGGTTTCAGAGCAGTGAACCCACGATAAAGATTATGCAGATGTTGATTCCTACAATTGGGATTCAGAGATGCCAGGAAGAGGGGAAGGAGAAGGGAAGAAAATTAATATTCCTGCTTGATCTCTGGTACAGAATTTCCCATTTTTTTCCTGCATTCTTTTTGGCTGAAATTTATCTTCCATAAAAACATCCACTTTTCATATGGGGAATTCACCACTCTTCTTATTTATCATCCTTAAAGCTAAGCATGTGCCATTTCTCATCTGCATTTGATCTTTCCTTACCTTCAAAATGGTCAAAAATCACAGAAAACCTGGTGGAATCCCAACGAGGCTGTGCTGTTCTGCAAGGCAGAGAGATCTTAAAAATTATAGGGTGAGAATGAGATTTTGTACTTCAAAGAAGACTGAGAGCACAGCATACAGCAGGTAGGTGTAATAGAGAGGAAGGACATGAGTTAAAATAATCCTATTTCATAATAATTTAGTCCAAAATTATTTTTTTTTGCTCTCTGGGTTTTTTGACTCTTAGGTACTTCAAGGACTTCTGCCCTTAAGGGGAATCACATTTGTAGGTTGGTTACAACACACATTGGAATTGAACAAGGCTGAAGTTCTTTAAATAAGACCATTTAAAAATATATATACACCATGAAAACTAAAACTAAACCACTCACCCATATAAGAATTAATGATTAAGCATGCAGGGTTCTAGATTTTGAAGTGGAAATGGTGGAATAAATGACAAATGAGTCACAAGTAGAGGAGGGGTAGCCCATTTCTAAAATAAATGAGAAAATGCCCTGAAAACTGAAGCTGGACTAACATTAACATATTAATTGGAAAAGTCTCCCTGCAGAAAATATTAGATTCCACAGATTCTGCTTGGATTTTATTTACATTTTCAGAAAACGGCATTATTGTCAAAGAATTTCTTGTTCTAATAAGAATGTGAACTCTTGAAGATCCTTTTCAACCTTTTAGGAAGCAGTGAGATTTTCAGCAAGCCCTCAAGCTCTGAGCTAGAAAATTTTCCATTCTTTTTCTTTCCCTCCCCCCCACCAGAATCTCATTTGATAAATAACCAGGAGTTGCTCAAGTTCTAAAGTGGAACATCAAACATTTCTGCAAGAGCTGGCAAAGCTGCTCAAGGCAGGATAATTGTAATGAACAAATCACTGCCTGCTTTGACTCACATCCTGTTTCACTCATGCAAGGCATTAAGTTTATACAAGGGATTAGCTGATGACAAATTTGCTCCTCTGTGGATTACAAATGAGAAAGTTGTAAAAATATCAACATACAAACAGGGTTATCAGGTGTTACAATTGATTTGTGCCACAGAGCACAGGATTTCAGGTGTTCTTGCAAATTGCACCCAGCTCAAACCAAATGTTAAGGAAAATGAGAAATTCTGGCTGCTTCTAATGGAGAAAGAGCCATGTTCTATAGCAGCTTTTCCTTTCCATTTGAGATATTGGACTGATGTTGAGCCCATCACTGGTGATCATTTGATTGTGGCATGAAAAGAGATTTATTTATCTAAAACTCTCTGTAAATGAAATTATGTTGTCCTAATACATATACACGTGACCCTAGGGCCATAAAGAGAGGAGCAGCTGTGGTTTATTCACCAATCTCTTATGAATTGAAACCTAGAATAATAAAGGACTGAAATACAGGGAGAGGGAGCAAAATATGAGATTCAAGCTTCTGTACTACCTGAAAGGAGAATAACTGGTTCCAGGTATGGAACTATTATGTTTTCTTAGGCAACCTGTCACTGTGGGACATCAGAGTGACTGGACAGAAAGAATTCCATCCTTGATAACATTTTCAAGAGATTGGATGTATTTACACTGAATTTTAAATTTTTTATGAGCTGATTAAACTGCCTAAACACCAAGGTACTGTGATATTGGATTTAAAAAAAAAATTAAATTTTTTAAAAATCCCAAACAAAACAAAACTGCAGCAATTTTTACCTGATCAGACTAAACTGAGATTGCAATTCTTGCCTTTCTAATCTGATCTGGCTTTGTGCAGAACATTGTTTAGCAGGTGTTAGAGTGTCACTGAGATGGCCAAGCTCCAAAGATCAATAATTGGCTGGTTCTTGAGACAGGCCACTGGTGTTATCTGCACTTGGTGAAGGATCAATCACCATCAAGTGAGAGTAAAATGTGGGGGGCAAACTGGGAAATCAACTTGTAAAAATCTTGGAATGAAATACAGGTTTATCTTATGTTCACCAATATATGGGTGGGTGGAAGAGAAAAAGCCAATTTTTTTCTTGGAAATAATGTAGGGATCTGGAAATGTTTATGATATAGTTGTTGGGGGAAAAAGGTGACGTTTCATGCTGAATACTGAAAGAGCATCAACAAGTTTGGGAAAACTTCTCAAACACTTTGGAGGTGGAGCTGGGATAGGGGGGTTTGGATGTCATTGTCTTTCCCAGCTGTTATCATGGGAGCTGTGATAGTTCTGGTGATGGTAAAAGAATCAAGCTGTCATTTTCAGAGAGGTGTGAGAGGAACTGAGCTAAAAACAAAAGAGGTTTTCAGCTTGGAATGAGAATCTTTTGTCCTTGTTAGGAGCCTCAATCGGTTCTATTCATGCAGGAGCTCCCCTGATGTGCAGATTGGCTGTGGGATGTCCTGTTCAGCTTCCAGGGACTCTGCTCAGGTGACAGGAGAACACAGGACTGACTGCTTGGATGATGTGATCCACCTGGCAGGATAATTACATGGAGCAATTAGTGTAACAAACGGGCTCATTCTCTTGAACAATGAGGAGGAACATCTTCTGCTTGGCTGACTTGTGATTTACAGAATCCCAGAATGGTTTGGGGTGGAAGGGACATGAAAGATCATCCAGTGCCACCCCTGACCATGGGCAGGGACACCTTCCACTATCCCAGGTTGTTCCAAGTCCCATCCAACCTGGCCTTGGGCACTTCCAGGGATCCAGGGGCAGCCCCAGCTTCTCTGGACACCCTGTGCCAGGGCCTCACCACCCTCACAGGGAAGAATTTCTCCCCAGTATCCCATCCATCCCTGCCCTCTGGCAGTTCAAAGCCATTCCCTGTGTCCTGTCCCTCCATGCCTTGTCCCCAGTCCCTCTCCAGCTCTTCTGGAGCCCCTTCAGGCCCTGCAAGGGGCTCTGAGCTCTCCCTGGAGCCTTCCCTTCTCCAGGTGAACATTCCCAGCTCTCCCAGCCTGGCTCCAGAGCAGAGGGGCTCCAGACCTCTCCCTCAATCCTGGCTCCTGAGAACAATTAAATCCAAGCTAATTCTGCAATCTCTACCCAGTCTGCAAGTTCCTTCTGAATTTTTTTGAAGACTGAGTATGTTTGTGTACCACATGTACCTGCACACATACAGGTAGAGGAGTTTTGGCCAATTAATTGTTCAGGTGAATGTTTCAGGCCAGATATCACAAAGCAATAAAAACTCCAGGCTGTCCAGCTCTCAGAATATCTCAGAATCACCCCAAAAATTTTGAAAAGGCACCTGGTCAAAAGAAAAGATGCTGTTACATATCATCCCTCTGGCTGATGGTGACTACTTGTGACTTCAGCTGTAGCCTAACAAAAAAACAAGGATTTTTTAAAAATTAGATTAAGACTAGATTAATTTGAATTAAAAAAAACACATTTACTCATTCTTTAGAGGAAAGAATATGCTTGCCTTGAGATGCAGCAGTTTTGTGTCTGTTGTGAGCATTTTTAGCCAAAGATTCATTGGATTTTGCATCAAACTGCACGAAGGATTCTCTGGAGACTCTAAATTCCTGTGAGCAAGTAATTGATTTGCAGGAGGGTTTCATGCACTGCCTGTCCCCAAGGAGCTCATGTCCTGGCCTTTCAGGCTGTGAATGGCACAAACCTAAATATTTCTGTGATTTCTGGAAAAGTCCTGTGATGCAATGACCTCCAGCTTCTCGGAATAACACGAATAAAGCAAGGCCTTTATTTCTCAGTTTTTGCTGAAAGAACTTCCAATTGCTTGCACAGTGTGAAAAAAGAGCAAGTCTTTCCTCTTAGTTTCACAGAATTTATGCCTGTAGGGTGTAAATTAGAAGTGTGACCACTTAAAAATATCCTGCAAATATTACTTTGATGGCTTTTTTTCAGCACCTCAGTATCAGTGATGTTTGCTGCGTGCTTTAAGCTACTTAGAAAACTGCAGTGACCTGTTTCCTCTGACAAGCTTGTAATAATGTTTGTAAGTTATATAAAAATAAAAAGAGCATGGAAAATAGAGATATTCATGGAATTTGGAATGAGAAGGGAATTTTCCTTATGCTGTTGTTGCTAATCAAGTAAAATTCCTTCTGCCCAGGAAAGAATGAAAAATTCTCATTAATATCAAAGCCCAGCTTTTGAAGGGTCAGAATGTTAAAACCAGGGTCAGCATAAGAATTCATCTAACAGAGACTGTCAAGAAAAAAAAATCAAGATGTTAAATTTCCTGAAGGGGGCTTTAAGGATAACACGGGAAGGAAATCTGTTTCTTAAATTTGGCCAAATATCCTCAGTCATGTTGGTGAAAATTGCAATCCCTCCCCTTCTAAATTCATAGGAGAAATTTGTTGGGTAGGACCTGCCTCAAGTTGTGAGAGGGAGAGGAGTGGGCATCTCAGAGACCTTCACAACTTTCTGGATTCCCCAGTGAGATCTCCCTGGCTGGACATCTACCAGGTCTAAAGCTGGGAAAAGGACAAAGAAGGGTAAGGAAATAATTCTGTTCTGAATAAAATGGAATCACAGAATGGTTTGGGATGGGAGGGACCTTAAAGACCATTCAGTTCCCACCCCCTGCCACAGGCAGGGACATCTTCCAGCATCCCAGGTTGCTCCAAGCCCCATCCAACCTGGCCTTGGACACTTCCAGGGATGAGGTATCAACTCATAAATCATCTTGTTCCAAATAATAAAAACCTTGGGCTTATAAAAGTGGAAATGAAATGGCTACAATTAATATTACATTTCCAGAGTTGTGGCACCCAGCCCTGAGCTCATAGTGCTACAAAAACCACTAAACTGAGTCCTTTAACCCTCCTACTCTTGCTCTCAGCAGCCACAGAAAAGCAGATATTACTGAATGTTTTGGAATTGTGAATTTTTGAAAAATGGCAGGAGAAAGACAGGAAAAGGTTCTTTTTCCTTGCCCATGTTCTGGAGCATTTTCAATAGAATAATGTCCTTGAGACTCTCTGGGTTAAACAACCCCAGCTCCTCTTCACAGGACTTTTGTTCCAGACCCATCTCCAGCCTTTCAATGTCTTTCTCCAAGTGATGTGCCCAGAAATGGACACAGGATTCAGAGTGACTGGACACAGCACCCAAGGTGATTTTCAAACACTTGTTAATGCTCTTTTCATAACAAGAAAACAGATTCAGCTGAACCCATCTAAATATTTTATTGGTAAAGGAAAGAAAAACAAACAGCTTTCATTTCCTGCAATTTTAGTAGGATGGAGAAACTCCTAGGGTCCAAAAGCCCAGGTTTTAACTCATTTTCATTCCCCTCTTTGATGTGCAACCAGAGAATGCTGTTAATTAAAGCAGGTCCCCAAAGGCAAAACTTGTTGTGGTGTTAGAAGAGAGAGAAAAAAAGCAACCTGCATCATTTCACATCGCAAGGGACCAAAGTAACACCCTTAAAAATTCATTTCCACCGAGTGCTCTGAAGCCTGATCACTTGGCCCCAGAAAACACAACCCCTGGGCCAAATATTCAGGTGGTGTTGATCAGTGTGGCTCACACAGGCACGGAGGAGGCTGTGATTCATGTGAACACTTTGTGCCACTTCTGACCATGGAAAACCTCCACACCAGAGCAGGGATCATCAGGCAGCCCAGACACAGCCCCAGCAACTTATTTTCCATTCTTGTTGACCAAATTCATTTCTGATTGACTTGATATGCATTTTCTACTTTCATTCCAGAGCTGCCTGAGCTGTTGTTTTATAACAGCTTCATGCTGTGTCAAATAATCTGTGGTTTTCTCCTACTCTTACCCCTAGTGCTGCATGCAGTGCATCCCTTTCAGCCACCCCCAAATCCCCTCAGCTTTTCCATCATCCCTCAGCCCCCCATGTCTCCTCAGCCCCAACCTGGTGGCAGCTCCCATCACTCCTGGGAGACTGAGTGGATGAGCCTGAAGGTGACACCAGCTGAGCAGAAACAACCTTGACACTGCACAAATATGTTCATTAATCACACCTCTCTTTACTTTCGAGTTTTAAGCACCAAGTAAAAATATAATGCCACATAAGCCTAAGCCCTTACCAGTGTAACTCTCCCCCAGTTAAACCAGCACACTGGGAAAGCTGAAAGCTGGCTGCCCCCTGCTCTAGGATCAGACAGCTGCCTGTGCTGCCTTCCTGCACTGCCTAAACCATCTCAGTGCAGCTCTGCTCCTCCCAGGGGCTGCTCACCAGGAACTTGCAGGATCATCAGACACCACTGAGGCAAACACAGCTGAAAAGAGCAAGTTTGGCACCCAGATGGAGATTTGCTCCAGGTGTAAGCAGGAGCCTGTGCAGAGGGTTTCCAGGAGCAGTGAGCTCTGATCCTGAGGCAGCACATTGTCCCAGAAGTGGAGAAAACACAAGGAGAAAACTCATCCCATCAGGTGTTCCATGGAGCACTCCAGCACCACACAGACCTCTCTGGATGCTGTCCCACAGTGTCCTGCTCCAGGATGGAAGAGTGACCAGGGGGTGGCCACAGGAACACAAGCAGCTGGGAGAAGATTCCTTTCTTGTGGACCCTCCAGGATTCCCAGGTGCCTTTCATCCCAGTGTGTGGGGAAACCTTTGGCATGAGAGAGCTCTGTGAAAAGTCTTGGTTGATCAAGAAGTCACCCAGCAGCTGCTTCAGATTCCTGCCCAGGTCAGGCAGTTCCTGCACTGGGATTAGGGTGGGCCAAGCCAAAGACCTGGCAGCATTTTGTGCTCCAGTGAGGTCTTCATCCTCCTCACCATCCTCCTCCTCTCTGCTCAGGGCAGATGCAGGAGCCAAGCTGCTTTTGCATGCAGAACTCAATCAGCAGAGCTGCCACAGCAGCCTGAAAGAGCCAGTGAAACACAGAGTGGAGGAAAGCTTTTTCCAGGGCCCTCTGCTCAGTCTCGTGCCACAGCCGCGACATCTCCTGGCACAGAAACTCCTCATGCTGCTGTATCTGCTGGACCGTGGCCATATCAGTCTGTAGATCTTGTGTCTGCCCAGGCAGGATGGCCAGCACAGCCAGGAGGAGCACGATTGCCACAGCCATGGCCTGGAGGAGGTGGGAGAAAGGTTTGTCCAGCAGGTCTGGGTGAACAGGCTTGAAGGAACTGCAGTCCCTGGCTGGAGACAGCACAGGGCCCATCCTGATGGTCATCCCCTGGCTGGGCTGTGCCCCATGAAAGGGCAGAGCAGAGTCTCCTGAGTCCCCATCCCTGCCATGCTGGAGCATTCCATGGTTCCAGAGGCACCTGGCGCATCCCCAAAGCCTCTCAAGGCTCCTGCCACCCCTTGGAGCCCCAAGCCCCTCTGTCCCCAGCCCCAAGGACAGGGTCATGCCCTGCTCTGAGGGGCTCAGCTCTAGTTCTGGGTTAGAAACCACCCTGGGCATCTGCCCTGTGCCCCACCCAGCCCAGCTGAAAGCATCTTGCAACATCTAATGGCCACCTAAAATAAGAACTATAACCAGTTTGGGCTGGAGTTTCCCATGCTGGCATTTTCCAGCAGCCTCTGTTCTATTTAGCTTTCTTAAAGGTGGAATAACAAGATGAGGAGGGGACAGTTGGTTCTTTTTTCTCCTTAATTTTCTCTAAAGCACTTCATGTGCTTCAGGAGATGCTAATTAAAGAAATTATGTTCTGTTTGCCTTGCCTGAAACAGTATTTAAAGAAAAAAATCAGGACCAAATCCACATCTACTTTATTGTAACTCAGCTCATCCTTTGACGCAAAGACTCGAAATTTTTCAGACCGTTTCTCCTTTTCTATTTTCCTGCAATGCACATGATTACAAACAACTGAAAATTCTTTGTTCAATGAAGAGTTATTGAATCATATAATGAAGCAGAGCCTGCACTGAACATCCTGTATCTCCTGTTTAAAGATAGTTATTCTACATGTACAGCACACAACTACCAGATCCCTTTAGGTGTTACAGGGATGAGAAGGATTTTCTCTCACAGCTGAATTTCAGGCTGCAAAAGCACTAATAGCTTCAAGGAAAATATATTGAATTTGAGATTCTGTAGTTAATTCACAATACTGCAGTACTTTGGGCCTGAAACAAGATTTGCACAGCATATTTAACTTGGGCCACTTGCAAATTAAAACATTTTACAGAAAGTCTCTCTCATTTTTATCTAGTGGATGTATTCGTGCCTTATTTTGCAGGAAAGCAGACAGGATTAGAGAGTAGAAGGTATTATATTGTGGACTAGAAGGAAAATAAATAAAAACCCAAACACTTTAGTGTTCCCCAGTGCCTCTTTTGCTGTTTGGGATCTCTTGGTTACACAATTTAAACTTGCAAGGTTTTCAGCTTAATTCTGGTTACTTCTTTCCACTGCATGGTGGAAACTTGCAGAAATTGCTCCTTTTAAATGTACAAATTCAAACCTTTACTTTTGCAAAGCTGAGAATGAATTTGGTCCCTTCTGCCAATCCGTCCTTCCTGAGCTGTAGAATAACAATCCCTCCCCAGCAAATCTCCTTTCTCCTTTTCAGGAGAGCACACTGTGGCTGCTTGTTCTCTCCCATCCTAGCTGTTATTTGATTTTAAATGCTAGCATTTCATGGGAATGCTCTCTTCAATAGAAATGTTGTGATATACTCCAGTGGATATCAAAGTAGGGTTCAACTCCCCAACCTCCAGCAGCATCTTTTTTTTTTTTTGTTCAGATAACTTTGAGATATTTTTATTTACTTTCTCCTACTCTTTTCAGGATGATTTTTTTTTTTTTTAATGGGAGAAAGTTGACACAGAGAGGAAGAGTTTTCATTTATACTGAGTTCTGCACCACTTCTGATGCTTGAATAAAAACTGAAGGTGAACATTTCAAAAGGCAAAAGGATTATGAGTATTTTATACCAGACCTTAAATTATAAGGCAGCTCTTACTCCTGAGGAATTAGTCATGTTTCAGGAATAAAAAAAATCTGCTCCTCTGGTAGATTGGTTTTATTGTTTTATTTGTATCTCACACTTTTGTTTGGTTTCATTACACTGGCACCCAAGCCAGGTTATCTTTAATGTTTTAACCCCATTATTAACAGGTTTTCTGATCAGCCAACATACCTGAAAAAAGACAATATCCACGGCATTAATCCTTTCCTGCTTTTTTAAAGCCAAACAAACAAATCCTGAATAATAATGTGGGATTTTCCAGTTTGGCTACAACCAGTTTCTTGCCATTCTCCTCTTAAAAAAATTTCCATCTGACATGCCAGCAGTGCTGTCTTGTTTTTGTTCTCATATATAATTAGAATGTCAGGAAAAAGGAAAGCTTGCAACGAGTTTAGTGCTGAGACCAGGGCTTTTTCTTCTGGAGGAGCAGAACATCGAGTCCTCATTAGGATTAAAATCATTAGTGTATAAATACTCACTTGAAAATCCTTCATGTAAAGTGTTCTCTTAATGCTGTGGAAGTATTTCCTTAATCAGGGCACTTTGAAGTTCAAGGGTTTAATTACAATTACAGCCAGTAAATGTGGAAAAATTACCCAGCACGTGAAACTGTGCTAAGGGAATGTTATGGATTAGGTAAATGTGATGAATGGGACCTGAATTTGGCCCCAAAAGTTCAAAGGAGTGGATGCTTAAAAATCCAAATAATATTTTTGTTTTGTGAGGGAGGAAAAAAAAAGCTGAATTATTGAACACTTCCAGGGATGGGGCAGCCACAGCTTCTCTGAGCACCCTGTGCCAGATCCTCACCACCCTCACAGGGAAGAATTTTATCATAGATCTCATATTTGCATTTGTTTTTTTTAAGCACCAGCACCTTCTGAATGAAGGCAAGGTGTATTACTTTTACATTTTCCAATTTAATAATAATAATATTTATAAATATTAAAAATATAAATATTTATAAATATTTATAAAATATTAAAAATAAAAGTTTGATAATAATTCTCACAAAAAGCTCCAGCAATTGAAGCCCATCAGTTGACTTTTAATGGCTTATCTGGAATTGTCAACAGACTTGACAAATGTTTTAAAAATCCTTCTTAGTGACAAAATTCTCTCCCCTGCATGGAGGGGAGGGCACAGTAAAACCCCAAATATTTGCTAATTCTGTTTCAAACAAAAATGCTGCACCCTTGCCAATGGACATACACAAGCATAAAGCAGATATTTCCTTATGAAAGGAGAAATTTGAGAGCTTGAAGTCTCTCCTCTGTTACTCCCATCCTTTCTGTTCCTGAGTCTTGAGAGCCCTCTAGGGTTAGTTCAGGCACTCGGTGCTGCACTAATTAGAGCTTAGAAAATTCCAAGAACCAGCACAAAAACTGTGCCACATCACAGGGCTGGACATCCTCACTTCTGCTTCTCTACATTTACATCCCTGTAAATCCTCAGCTTGAAGAGTTCTTGTGTTAAAACCAACTTTCCTCTTCCTTAAAGTGGGAACAGTTTTCAATCTTCCTACAGTTCTTTTTTTTCCCCTGTAATTTTCTAATTTATAATATTGCAAACTTTAATCTGGGCTGTAGCAAGAAGAAATCGCTCTATCCTTGTAAAAGAGGTAAAGAGGTGGGCAAGTCACAATATTCAGGCACCAAACTTGCAACTGCTTTTAGGAAATGGTGCCTTGTACCTTGTCAGGTTTAAGATGATATTCTCATTTTAAAATTCTTAATCTTAATAAGATTAAGACTAGTTGTCTTCTCTTAGTTGTCATTATTATGTGAATAATTATTTTTAAAGCCCAATTATGGCACTAAAAAGTTGAACAAGTGTTAGGCTGAGCTGCAGTTCCTACCAAGCAGCTTCTTGCAGGACTTTTCCGTGAGTGCCACATGTGTCTCCAAAGGAAAGATTGGTGCAAAGACAGAAAACAAAGATGGGCACAATTCAAACCCCAACATAACCAGAACAAGCTCTTTTCCAAACTTCAGAAATCTTGTTTTTACTTTACACATAAATCATCAGTGAGGGCGTGCTCAATGAAGAAAAATCAAAAGCAGCAACAAGCACAGCAAAAACAAGACCAGCTTTTCTGATGTTGTTGGTATATATATATAGGCAGATGTTTCTTGCACAAAATTTCAAATTAAAAGTCCCAAAAGTGTCTGTTTTTATAGAAACAGGACCAGACACATCCAAAGAGTGGGTTATAATTCCCTGTATTCCAGAGGAAACAGTTTGAGAACAGAGACAAACCATTTCCCCTGTGGTCTCTTCCTGTGTCTCAGAGCTTACACTTCCCTCTAACACCCATTTTTTCATTTTCTTTTCCCAAATTCCCCTGTAAATGTCACATTTTGTGACACATATGTAAACCAGGTGTGGGGGAACGGAAGCCAATTCAAGTGGGCGATGCTGTTACTCACAGTTTAATGCCCAGCTTCAAAATACACAAAAACCATGGTATTGTGAAGACAGAAGTCTGAGATTGCATTTTTTAAAGCCAGATGTTAACAGCTGTAACCACCACTTTCTTTTTTTAATAAGAAAGGAAAACAAAACTACTTACAGGCCAGTTTGTGGCAGAAAGGCTCAGAAAGCCAAAGGCAAAGAGAAAGAATACAAAATGTGCTCTTCATATCAAAATCCCTTTAGAAGAAACTCAAATTACCACCTGATTTTGCTGACAGGGTGACTTAGAGACTAATGGAATCATTTAGGTTGGAAAAGACCTCTGAAATCACTGAGTCCAACCATTCCCTCAGCACTGCCAGAGCCACCATTGACCCGTGTCCCCAAGTGCCACATCCACTTGGCTTTTAAATCCCTCCAGGGATGGGGACTCCAGCACTACCCTAGGCACCTGTGCCAGGGCTGGACAACTCTTTCCATGAAGAAATTTTTCCCTAATATCCAATGTAAACTTCCCCTGACACAACTTGAGGCTGTTTCCTCTTGTCCTATCACTCATTACTTGGGAAAATAAACCAACTCCCACCTGGCTACAACCTCCTTTCAAGTGGCTGTGGAGAGCCAAAAAGTCCCTCATGAGCCTCCTTTTCTCCAGGTTGAGCCTCCCAAGCTGCTCCAGACCCTTCCCCAGTTCCATTCCCTTCCCTGGACTCTCTCCAGCCCCTCAATGTCTTGTTCTGAGGGGCCCCAAACTGACCCCAAGATTTGAGGTCCCTCAGCAATGCCCAGCACAGGGGACAGTCACTGCCCTGGTCCTGCTGAGACACAAATGGCACCAGTATAAAAATGCACCAAGAAAAAGCATTTGTGGATATTTTAATGATATTTTAACTTAATGACTGAGTTTTAGAGTTTCTAAACCCTTAATACCAGCCAGTGGGAGTCAGCCAGAGCTCAGCAGTAACAGAACACCCTGAGTCACAACCCAAATGTATTTCCCCACTCATATTTCCAAATCTCCTTCATCCCTTCCCCCTACTCCATGTGTGTAGTCAAGAGATATCAATGATTTTCTCAAAGTTTGTGGTTGATGCACTTAAAAAAAAAAAAAAAAAAAGAGAGAAGGGTCTGAGAGCTTGACTGGAAATTCCCTGTGCTGGTACTTGCAGCCACATGCTGGAAAAAGCTTCTTGACCTGTTCTCTTCACCAGGGTCCCTTCAGCTCCTGGAAGGAGGGGGATGCTGAGCTGCAGCACACCCTGGATGGAGCAGCTCCTTCCAGCTGAGCCAGAAGAGGGAGACCAAGGATGCTCTAAGGAGATGCCAGCTGCTTTCACTGCTCACTCTCCCTGTCAGGAAAACCAGACTGCAATTCCTGAACCTGCACGAACTCCAATTTATGTAGTTTATAATCTACAAACCAGAGTGTTGGAGCTGTGCAACCACACTGTAAAAGAACCTGATGAGGGTTAACAGCATTTTGAAATCCTCGAGATAAAACACCTGCACAACCTGCGGCAAACACAGCAAAACAGCCTTCATAAATATTTACTTTTAAAGTTGGGAAACTTACGTGCTGTTACAAGAAACATATTTGATGTGTTTGTGAACAAGATCACTTCTACAGCTGCCTGCATTCCTAGAAAATAGACCACAGCAAGCCAGGATATTCCTGTAATTTCTGCGCTCTGAATATTTGAGATTCTCTGGGTGCAGAAGTGGTTGGCAGGAGAACCATTTTACCCTTTCCTACCAAATCTTGATTTGAACATGCTTTTGCGTGCATTCTAATTCTTTTGCTCATTGCATTATCATCTTTCTATTTACATGATGATTTTTGGGAAGCCTAGAAGCCACAAAAATGGCTCAAAGCCCCTCTGTAGGGAATGGTGTAGAAACACACAAAAAGAAATCTCCTGCCACTTAAATCCTCCAGTCTAAACAGATTTTTGTCCAGAGGAGACAAAGGTGGGTGCTTGGAAGTGACAGCAAAAAATCCAGTGATTTTTGCAGTAAGGAAACCTATTGGGAAATTGTCCTGCATTCAGCTGCTCCAAGAACATTTAGGATTCTATGTGGGAGTATCTGGAGATATCTTACAGGAAAGGACTTGCATGATTTCCCAGCCCTTACACAGGATCTCATGAATGAGCAGTTTTGAAAAAAAAAAAAAAAAATTCCAAAAGAGTTGCAACAACTCATTCCATTGTTATTTCAATAAAAAGAATAAACACAGTGTTCTCAGAGGAATGAAAAATAAAAGCTAAACATCCAGTTCTCCACAACTCTGCTCCAGACTTCAGCCAAAATTTACCAGATCACTTCTACCAATCAAAAACCACTTCAAGATTTGAGACAACACTGGCAAATGTTTTATAACCTCATTGAGAGGTAAATTTGTAAGAAACAACATTGTAAAACATCAACATAAATGTTTTACAGCAATTCTAAGTGGAATTCTAATTTCCTTCAGCATATTCAATTACACTCCTTGCAAATGCTTGGATTTTGAATTCTCACTAACAGCTATAAAAACACCCCTGTGGCTCAGTGGAGTTTGGATCTAGTCAGTTCCAAACTGTATTTCTAGCTGATCAAAAACATAATTTAATAAATTAATTTAGCCATGAGCATACAAAAGAAAACAACTATAGGTCCTTTCTGACTAAATGTGGAAGGTACTTCAAAAAGATCAAGTTATTTCTGTTTTCCTCATTTTCCTACTTGTCCATGGGAAAATTTGGGGCTTTATGGGAAGAGTGCTGGATGTGATCACAGGACCAAGGAAAGGAGATTTCTCCTGAGCAGAGAGAAGCAGCACTGTGCAGGTGATCCCAGCAAACAGCAGCCTTCCAACAAAAAAAAAAAAAAAAACCCAGGCAATGTCAAGTTCTCCTTGGAATGGGAGCAGCAAGGCTGAATATGAACAAAATCTGCTCAGATAACACACAGAAAATCATTCTTTGGGTCACCAGCCCAGAGTCAGGAGCACCCCAAGGTCAAGTCCAAGGCATTGGTGCAAACACCACAAAAACTGCAGCTGAATGTGAGGGGAGACAGCAAAGGGAGAGAGAACCAGCAGCTCCTTCAGATGCTCAGATGCTGAAGCCTCACATCAGGTACAGCCAAGGCTTCCAAATCCCACTTTTCTCCCCACACGCGATCCCATTGTATTTTATATTCCTGCAGCCCCTCATTTTCTGTCTACCAGTGGGCATGAACACAATCATCCAACTGCTCACAGAACTTCAGTGAGATCCCAGGTTCCCTGGGAAGATTTATCTTCTGGGGATTTCCAAACATATTGCTGAGACATCACTGTGCATCAAGAGGAAATTTGGGATTAACTCTTTATGCAGAGCCCTTATCTGGCTTTGCCCCACTGTTAGGGGACTCTGGGATTTGGAAAATCTGTTGGTTTTTTTTTTTCCCCACTGATATTTGATTGGAAGCAGAAAAGGAACTGGGTGTTTCCTGCAAAGATGCTACTGCAAACGTGAGGTTTGGATAAATTAATTGCACTGAAGTTGCTTTGTTTTGCACAAATCATTCACTATCCATTACACCTAAGAGCCAACGAGCCAGAAAATGAATTACTGTTTGGTCATTATATTTTCCCAGTAACTGAGTGAGGAGACAAGTTCAGACACTTTCCAACGAGTATTTATTTATTTAACCAAAACAGAATGACTTCAGGTGAAGATTTTAAGAGATGTGTTTACAGGAAGGTCTGAGACTCATAATTCTCTTTTGGGATTTAAAAATAACCTCTTGCAGAGTTGATCAGAGAAGAGATTTGAGACCAGGTCTTGTGTTTTCCACATGGTATCTCTCGTCTTCCTTCTCCCCCTGCCTGTTTATCTTTTCAAAGGGGTAAAGCTTGGTTTTAGCATTCAGCACAATCTGAGAGCTCACAGATGAAAACCTGAATCAAAGATAGGTCCTAGATAAACTTTTTCCTTTTTTTTTTTTTTAATTTACTGGAGATCAGTTGCCTAAATGCCTTTAAATCTGGACCTAAAGCTGGAAGGATTAGAACACTGATAACTAAAATGTCATCTAAGAGCTGAGTCATGTTCCTAAATGTCTTTGAGACATTTATCATGGATTATACAGCGCAGCATTAATTTCTTTTCAGCCTTTTTACTGCAACATTAAATGATGGAAAAAAATGATCAAGCGGTTGCACAGCCTAATAAGGCAAGGAACCATCTCAGCAAGCAGAGAAAAACACAACTGAGCACTAATGAAAGAAATTACAGCAAAAAGGGGCAGTCACAGACTGCATCAGACACTCGTCAGGAAGCGATTTAACAGCTGAGTAACCAGAACCAAATTACTGGGACTTAATCCCGGCAGAAATGAAATCTTGTACTGTGCTGACACGTGCTGCACAAATCCCTTCACTCAGGAAACCACAGCTCCCCACCATGCACTCCAAAAAGCAGCTTTCCAGCCCAGAGAAATCACCCTGAGCCTTTGGAGTCCTCTGATGTTTGCAAAGACAACCAGAGGTGTCAGGGGGTGACATCTTCCTGAGTAATTCAGAGCAGTAAATCTGTACCTGTTTACAAGACTTACCCTGATTCATCAAAGATGTGATTAGAAGTTTGGGAGGAGTTTTTTTTTTCCAAGGGCACAAGTGGCAGTGGAAGTGTTTGTCTGAGGAATAAACCTTAAAGTTAATTTATTTTGCTTAGTTTTGCTTGATTTGGAGGCTTTGAATGTCACAGCTTTGTGGAGCAGAGTCATAGAACCACAAAATCCTAAAGGTTGGAAAAGACCTCCAGGAACATCAAGTCCAACCCTTAACCCAGCACTGCAAGGACACCACTAAGCCCCATCCCCAAAGCCTTTAAGTCCTCCTAAGGATGGTGATTCCACCACTGCCTGGGCAGTCACCCTTTTCCATGAAGAATTTTTCCCTAAAATCCAATCTAAACCTCCCCTGGCACAACTTGAGGCTCTTTCCTTGGGAAAAGTGACCAACATCCATCTGGCTCAGGCAGTTCTAGTTGCAAAAAGTGAAAGGATCCTCAGGTCTTGTGAGAAGGTCCCAGGTCACTCCTTGGGTTAAACCCAGAATTGTTTCTTATCACCGTGTTGTGCTCCACCAGGGACCCAGGAGTTTGCAGCAGGTTGAGATCAGCCTTCTCCACAAACATAGCCACATGCAACTCTCTCTTTTGGCACTGTCTTGATACTTTCATACAACACTCTTCCTTAAAAAAAAGCAAACACCAAACCATCCTAAACCCCATATTTCCTTCCTTGTGCTTTAAAGACTCTTCTACTCAGGGGCCATAAAATTTCATGGAGGTGTAAGAGTGTCTGAGCCTGTGATAGGAAAAGTGCCATTTCCAAATAGAGACTACATCTTCCTCTTAGATCAATTAAAATAACAAAACAATAATAATAATAATTTAAAAAAACTATTGCATTTTTCAGCCTCCTTTAGCCCAGCTGTAAAACGTACACCTGGCCACTCAGTTTGGGAAGAACAGATTCACCCAGATGTGATTCTTTGCTATGAGAAAAGCTTGTGCAGCAGCCAGGTTAACTACGTGGCCCTGAATTTTAATTATGGATGCCCATATTCTACATTTTTTTAAAATCCTCCCATATTTCACCAGCCTTTTGCTGTTTAAGGCTTTGTGCAGGAAAGGCATCCTGCTAATGAGAGCAGCTCCCTGTGATTACCTGTGCAGACATGGTGACCTAAAAGACACATTACCCAAACAAACAACTCCCAACAGCAAGAACTGGGCTTGTTTGCTTCACTTGGAGCTTGTTAGGCTTAATCCTTTTTGGGTTTTTTTTTCAGCTAATTGATTTATAGCATCAGTTTCAAAACTGAAGCTCCTTATTTCCATTTTCTGAGAACTTCACACCTCAGAGTGCTTTTGGTCTGTATTTAATGTTGGGTTCAGGTAGCACATGTAAAAGAAAAGTAGCTGCCTGTTCAGACTATCATGTGCCTCATTTGACACAGAATTGAGAGACAGCCAAAATACTACAAGAAGTTACCTCTTGCTTTCTCTGCCGATGCCCCATCGTTAGTTCACGATAAACACATTTAACTCACAATGAATAATCTTCTCCTTGGAACCTTTCAGTCAAGTTTTCCCCCTTAATCCCTTGGAAATTTCTCTTTGTTACCTGAAGCACCTTGGCTCAGCAGTCCCTGGGAGCAGCACACGGGGATCTGACAACAGAAGCTTTAAACCACCCCTCCCAAAGCACTTTTAAACAGGTGGCTCAGCTGCCAGAAGCATCAGACTGGATGAAGGAAGGCAAAACACCTGGGGGTGAGTCTGTGATGAGCCTTGTGCCCTGTTAACTCTTTTACAGCTGTTTCTCATTGCCTGGGAATCCTGTAAACAGCTACAGGTGACAAAACCCGTGGGCTTTTATCTGGACTCCAGTGTCAGCCCAGGTCACATCTGAAACTTGTGGTGCTTTCAGATAATCTTTCTGAATTGTTTTGTCATCACTGCTAGAGAGCTGCAGCTCTTCTGATTCCATGTCTTGGCTGTTATGAAGTGTGAAGGCTGCAGGTTGTCACATCTGCAGGATTTTCCCCTCCCACACTTTGCTGGACTTGGGGAGATCATCAGAGCTCGTCACTTCTCATTTGTGCTTTTTCCCCTTTGCTGTTACATGAAATGAGCCACTTGTCTTCCTCACATGCTGAGCAATACCCTGGGAGTGTTTTCTCCTCCTCGACTTGCCTGCTGTTTGTTGTCATGTGGTTAGTCTGGGAAAGAAGATAATCCTTTTATTTTGTGTTTTTATGGCTCAGCACAGTGGGACTATGCCCCGAGCCAGAAGCTCCAAAGCTGTAAAACAATCCAAGCCAGCAGCATGGAGATGGCAGGATTTCAGTCCAGTTTTCATGCAAGTTGTGAAAGGTATTTGATGTCCATTGCTCTCCAAGTTTGGGCAGTGTTGTTAAGGTTTGAGACTTGTGGATTTTCCTGTGAGGATCAGAGGAATAAACCTTCCCCCTCCATCCCAGCAGGGAAAATGCCCACTCCTGTCCCTCACTGTGCACTGCCACTTGCCAGGCTGCTGTGTGTCCCCAAAGTCACTCTTAAATTCTTTTCTCCCCGTCCAGAGAGAAGCCAATTGCACAATAAGGTCCTCATTAATTATTGCTTCCCACAACTCCCAGATATTTAAAGATATTCGCAACTTTAAAGCTGTTTGTGGTACAGCCTTCAGTTTTGTAGGCAAAAAATTGAGGAAAGGCAACAGAGAGAATGGTGGTAACGCCTCAATTGTACAGAGAGACCCAGAAAAAGGCAAGTTCCTGCCTCTTAATCCATCAATCAGACTTAATTCGCCTCAGAAACATGAACTGTGTCACTAAAACATGATGGGGCTTGGAGTGAAAGGTGCCCCATGGTAGGGGTTGGAATGGGATGGTCTTTAAGGTCCCTTCCAACCCAAACCATTCCATGATTCTGTGAAAACAAAGGATGCTCCCCATCCCACCTGCACGTGCATGGAAACACATTTTTATTGCATTGAATCTTGCACACTGCACAGCAATTAATACCAGAAAAGAGCTCAGGATTTCCATTCAGGCTGGTTGGCATTGTGGGAGAAGGATTGTGAGAGCAAGTAAGGGGTGAAATAAATGAAATAAATGAAATGCACAAACTCACTCTGGGTTGCAGACAGGGTTAAGCAAGACGCTCATTAACATCCCAAAGTGACCTTGTCCCTGCCTGGCTCTGCCCTCTCCAACGTTACTGAAAACTCATTTCAGTGGCTTCATCCTGTGCTTTAACTCTTTTTGCAGTGCAGGGAAAGAAAACCAATAGATTTTCAAGGCACCTTAAGCTGTTTACTTTTTCTTCCCTGATCTGCCATAACTGAAGCTGTTCTTGCAGGAAGTGGATTCAGATGTGGACATTGTAGCATTTAAGAACCCTCAGAGAAGTGAAGAGTTGCTTAGTGAGCAGCTCACATCCATCTCTGAGTGCAGAGATTAGAAATGTGCATCTTTTACAGCCAGGGCTCGTGAGATCCTGTCCTCCAGCTCGTGCAGGAATGGACTGAGCTCAGTGATAATCCCACCTAAAGCCTTTCCATAAACACAGCTCAAGAGATTTTCCATATCATATTTGTAGAAAGTTTGGTTGATATCTTCCCCCTGGTGCTCACAGCTGCCTTTCCTAGGTTAAACAATGCCTCTCCTTCCACCAGCACTGTTCATGAGTCTGCAGTGGGGAAAGCAGAGTCAGAATTCTTGAACGGGGTTTACATTTCTGCAATTAATAAATCTTCAGTTAGAGATGTGATAAGCTTTCTGCAGCTTTAGATGCCTCGGGATCTGAGCTCAGCAGGGAAATTGGTGACTTCTGGCCTTTGGCCCTTCTGGGGTCACTGGGGAGTGGAGTCAGCACCCCGGTACAAAAACAGAGAGTGAGAACTGGCAGTGCTTTCCTCATTTCCAAGAGCTTCAGAACAGAGCTCTGGGGGACAGGACAGTTAATCAGGTCCCAAAAGTGTGTGGAGCCACATGCCAGTACATGGTGAGTGTCCAAGACTGGTGTGGGAAGGGCTGCAATGGGTCAGCCAGTGGGAATGATGGGCTGTGGTACCTACAGAGCTGCAGATCTCCAACAGCAGCAGGACTTGGAGATGCTGGAGAGAGTCCAGAGGAGGCCATGGAGATGCTCCAAGGGCTGGAGCCCCTCTGCTCTGGAGCCCAGCTGGGAGAGCTGGGGGTGCTCACCCAGAGAAGAGAAAGCTCCAGGGAGAGCTCAGAGCCCCTTGCAGGGCCTGCAGGGGCTCCAGGAGAGCTGGAGAGGGACTGGGGACAAGGGATGGAGGGACAGGACACAGGGAATGGCTTCACACTGGCAGAGCTAGATGGGATTTTTGGAAGAAATTCTTTGCTGTGAGGGTGGTGAGGCCCTGGCACAGGGTGCCCAGGGAAGCTGTGGCTGCCTCTGGATCCCTGGAAGTGTCCAAGGCCAGGCTGGACAGGGCTTGGAGCAACCTGGAATGGTGGAAGGTACCCCTTACCATGGCAGGGGGTGGAACTGGATGATCTTTGAGGTCTCTTCCAACCCAAACCTTTCTGGGATCCTGTGATTTTACCTGTCTTGTGTAAGACCATGACACACCTGGAGTAGTTTCTCAGGTCCACAGCTCTTCAGATTTCAATAAAAAGAGATGGTTAAATGGAACAGAGACAAATCTCATCAAAACCTTCAGCTGGTTATTTTCAGATGTCTCCATGAAACATTTTATCAGTGCTCAATCCTAAAAACAACTTCTATGTTGAAAGAAAAAAATAATTCCAGAATAATCAAAATTCATATCACTGGGCTTGGATCCTCAACTACAAACCTTCCACCCCATCAGTTTGTTTATTTTCAATGGTATGTTCCATTAAGCAGTGACTGTGCCTGTGATTAAAAATTATTGCTTATCTTCATGCCTCATTTCATATTTCTAATACAGACATCCCATTCTTGAAAAAAAAACATAGATCACACCCAAAATTTTCACTGCCTTATTCTGGTGAGCAAGGATCACATGTTTTTTATTGTCTTTGTGGTGTCTTTCAAGCAGAAAAATATGAGTTATCATAAGGAAGACACACAAGGGAGTCCTGAAAACAACAGCACTTCTTCACTGACTTAAGATATTTGTTGCACTTGAAGTAAAATTGAGAGTGATGCTTTCTCGTGGAAAGTGATTTTTTTGTTTCTCAGGCATCTTTAATCTATTTAATCTCTGATTTTTTTTTGTTTTTCTTTCCAAATATAGAATCACAGAATGGTTTGTGTTGAAAGGGGCCTTAAGGATCATCTCGTTCCTACCCCCTGCCATGGGCAGGGACATCTTCCACTATCGCAGGTTGCTCCAAGCCCCATCCAGCCTGGCCTTGGACACTTCCAAGGATGAGGGAAGATCCTACTAAAAGCTCTCAGGCTCCCAGGAAGTGTGTCTGGATGCCAGAAACATCACTATACGGAAAAAAGAACTACACAGAATTAAAAATATTTAAATTTATTTCTGCCAATCTGCTGAGATTCATTCTTAAAAAAATAAATCAGCCTTTCTGTTTGCAAATAAACTTAAAAACAGCCGAGATTTTAATTTCTTCCCCTTTCTTTACCTGTCATCCCATATCTCTCCATATAAAGGGTCAGACTTCACACTCAGGTCTGTCTTGGTTTGAATCCCTTCACAGCAGCTTCAGAACAGAGTGAGAGAGATGTCAGGGATGAATCAGGACTGACCTTTTCATCCAGACCTCGTTCTGTTTGTTGCTTCCAAAATTCTCCCAGCCAGTGGCCTGCACTGATTTTGTTTGCAAGAGGATCTAGAGGGTGACAATGGGAAAAGAGATTGACACGGGCAGAAGAGAAATGTGTGCTGCAGCTGAAACCAGCTCTTTGGGGTTTGTAAATCTGATTCTGGAAGGAGAATTGCTTTATATCAGAATTAGTAAAATTTTTCTTCAAGCATGGAGAGACTCAAATGCTGGAAGGTGATTAAATTATTTATTCTCCCTGTGACAAGGTTCGTGTTGTCCATCTTCCTTTCCCTTTACCATAACCTTTACCTAAGGGTTATGTTGCCCCATAACCCTTAGGTAAAGGAAGAAGATGTGATTCTGGTTGGCCCTTAATCCCAGTGCATGTTTCTACAAAATTCATGGAATTGAATTTGCCATCAAGACATGGACCGTGCAAAGAGCGTCTTGTTTAATAGCCCAAATAAATCCTTTCACCCCATAAGGCTGGGCAGGAAAAGAAAGCAGCCTTGCAACAATCCTGGCAGACCTCAGCTCCCACCTCAAACCCTGTCAGGAGTGCACTTAAATTAATCCAATCCTATTTTATGCACAAGAAATATTAAACTGGAGTTGATAGGGCTTGAGGGGACCTTGGAAGGTCGATTTGTCCACCCTCCTGCTTCTGACAAGCACAACTTTGTGTAAACCCATCCTGTCTGCTCTGAGGAACCTCTGAGGCTGAAGATATTCCTGCTCTCTCAACTAATCTGTTTTTTCTTTCTGTGACCATCCTAAACTCCTGTTAAATTATTTCATTGCTCTGGATGATTAAATGCAGGATTTTAAACTGATGATCAGATTAGATTTGACCATAATATGAAGTACCCTGGGACTAAACATCATTATTCCCGAATAATGAATATCCTTGTCTCCTCTCTTTTCTGAGGGAAAGCATCTCTCCATCCTCTTGGATTCCTGGGGCTTCCCAGTGCAGGAGTTGGACTCAGTGATCCTTGTGGGTTTCTTGGAACTCAGGATATTCCATGATTCTGTGTGAGGTGGGTTTCCATTGCCATTTCCATGTTGTCCTTCACAGCTCATTCCTGGTCCAGGAGCTGCCTTTGGAACGAGCCTGGCTCTGAAATCCCATCTGATCCTGGAACCTCAAAGCTGAGCTTTGCAGTAAAATCCAGCCATTGCCCAACTAATGTGTAATGTGGATAAAAATCTGCACCTGTAGGACACCTGATTGCTTCGACAAATCTCTGAATCTCATTCTTACTGGGACAGAATAAGACCTAAAGTTGAGAATTTCTGAATAATGCTTTGACAACATGACTGCTTCTGACCAACAAATGTCTTGGTCTGACCTCATGAACCATCCAGTTTCCTGCAAGATACTGAGCACAAAAAATCCAAAATCCATCTGGGTTATCTTTGTCCCACCAGGGACTGAAGCCATTTGCAGAAGCGCATTTTAATCTATTTAGGTGTTACACTAACCTGTTTTAAATATCCATGGAGTAGTATATATTGAGATTTCTATTTTGGTTTAAATCACCATTATCTTTGGTTCCATGTCTTTCAATTGCTTTAGTAGTTTTGTGATTAGAAAAAAATAGAGTTATTTTTGTGGTGAAATGCATCCAATATGATGGATGCAACAGAAGAGCTCTGGGTAAACAATTTTTGGTTTGTTCATGTGGTTGAGCAACCCCCTAAGTTTCAATGACCTCCAAAGGACAAATTTTTTCTCCAGATTTATAGCAAAATTCTACAAAATAACCATTTTTCATTGTGCTTTCTCAAAAGGATTGTGAAATTGTGAGCTGAGCCTGTAACAAGATGCAGATACAGGGAATTCTTTTGGGCAGGGGTTCAATGCCAAAAGCCTTAATTTAGTCTAAATCAGACACATGATCCAGTGTCATGTGCATGAATGGTTTAGTGAAAATAATTATTTGAGTCATGGGGGCTTTTCAGGGTAAAAAGGGTAAGAAAACCAAAAGGTAAGTAAGTCTAGAGATGTGAACAAAGTAAATACGTAGAGCTCAGTGTCTGAATCGCTTTGCATTGAGCACATCAAGATCTCACTGGGAAAAAACAGAGGCTGCAGCTTCAGGGTACAACAGATTTAGGAGGTCAAATGACTTTAGAAATCCTTGTCATGAAAACCTCTCAACAAGTAAATCCAATCACAAATTCAAAAAGGAAACCATGGTTGGTTTTTCTTCATTGTTACCATATAATAGGAGTGGTTTCATTAAGGAAAATAATGAAATGCTACTTGCAAAATGACAGAGGGGAAATTGAGGATACATATATGGAATAAATTCTTCCCTGTGAGGGTGGGGAGGCCCTGGCACAGGGTGCCCAGAGAAGCTGTGGCTGCCCCTGGATCCCTGGAAGTGTCCAAGGCCAGGTTGGACAGGGCTTGGAGCAACCTGGGACAGTGGGAGGTGTCCCTGCCCATCCAGGGGTTGGAATGAAATGATTTTAAGGTCCCTTCCCACCCAAACCATTCTGTGATTCTATGATTCTCTATAAATGTTTAGGGGGATTCTGTTGCAAGTAGCAACATTTCCTCTCTGATGAATGTGTGTGTATCACACATGCATACTTATTCATAATTTTTTAAAATAAATAAAATGTCTATCTCGTATTTTGAAGTGTCTTTAGTTCATTATTTTCTTCTCTACAGACAGTTACCAAACCTGTGGGTGTTGCTCTCTCTGATCCTCCCCTGACTCTCACCTTTTTGGCATTCACTCACAGTGCTTAAAAGAGAAGCTTCTTCTTGAGAGAGAACACAATGGGATTTGATGAATCCCATGAGAAAATTGCAGAGGGGAAGGAATCAGATTCAGATTGCCTCGTTTTCACAAAATGCAGACAGACAGAATGCATCTGTATAAAATATTACTCACAATTTTTAGCCAGACGATGACAAAGCAGAAGTGAGAACAGTGCCTTTCTTATGACAAGTGAAACCATTTCTCAGAGACTGAGCAGGCCAGGGAAAAGGCTCTGTGGGACATTGTCCTGATTTTGGCTGGGACAGAGATAATTTTCTTCCCAGCATCTGGCACAGTGCTGTGTTTTGGATTCAGTGTAGGAATAATGTTGATAACACACTGATGCTTTGGTCGTTACGAGGTCATGCTTAGTCTGCATCAAGGACTTTTCAGTTTTCCATGTTCTGGGAGGGAGCAACTGGATGAATTGGCCAAGGGAATATTCCAGTCCATAGAACATCATGACCAGAAGGGGATAATCACTGCTGGGGGAAGGGCTGGGTATTGGTCAGCAAGTGGTGTGCAATTGTGTTGGGCATCACTTGCTTCTCCTGGGTTTTGTTCCTCTCTCCTCTCTCCTTCTCCTTCTCCTCTCTCCTTCTCCTTCTCCTTCTCCTTCTCCTTCTCCTTCTCCTTCTCCTTCTCCTTCTCCTTCTCCTTCTCCTTCTCCTTCTCCTTCTCCTTCTCCTTCTCCTCCTTCTCCTTCTCCTTCTCCTTCTCCTTCTTCTCCTCCTCTTCCTCCTTCTCCTTTCCTTCTCTCCTTCTCCTTCTCCTTCTCCTTCTTCTTCTTCTCCTTCTCCTTCTCCTTCTCCTTCTCTTCTCCTTCTCTTCCTTCTTCTCCTCCCTCTCCTCCTTCTCCTCTTCTTCTTTTCCTTCTTCCTTCCATTATTATTATTATTATTATTATTATTATTGTTATTATTATTATTATTATTATTATTATATTTCAATTATTAAGCTATTCTTATCTCAACCCATGAGTTTTTAGGGTTTTTTTCTTATTCTCCTCCCCATCCCACCAGAGAGTAACAAAGGCAGGGTGACCAAGGGCCTGTGTGGTTCTTGGTTGCTGGCTAGACTTCAACAGCAACAGACACCTATGGCTGGGCTATCAATCAGATTCACAGCCTGGAGTGTTTAAATTTACACAAAAGATTTAATGGTTCAGGCCACCATCAGCATGATGGGCTGTTAAAATGAGAACTGTGATTGCAGGGTGAGGAGTGAGCTCTAAATCAGAAAGTGCAGCAGCCTCCTCTCCTTGAGGAAGATGATGCGATCAGTAAATTCAGGTTGAACGCCCAAGGTGGAAGGCAGAGGAACCAGGTCTGACTTCCTTTAGAAGTTGCCTGGTGCAACTTCACAGATGCAGTGCAAGTGGGTAAATGCATCCCGTTACTTCTTGAATTGAAATAACATGGTAGTTTATTTAAGTCAAGATTTTACATTTGGTTACATGAAATCAGAAAGTAATGAAACAGTGAAATGTGCAATGTGACACTCATTACAACACTGAGTATGTGAAAAGTTCAGTGTTTTGTCTTAGGAGAATAAAGAAACCCTTCAAACAAGAAGTTGGAATTTGTCAAAATCTACCTAATATATACATTTGGAACATTACTGGGCTGGTTCCACACTATGCAAAGTCTCCCAGGACAATCCTGAAGAAATAAAGAAATGAGCTGCAAAAAGTTTTTGAGAGCTGTGAGAAGCACCATACACTGATAAACTCTTATCAAAAAGAAACCTGAGGAAGAAAACTTGGTTATCAGCATTGCCTATAACGAAAATAAATTATAATTATCATTAGATAATAATTACAACAATGTTACTTCTCCTATGGGGCGATAACCACAAATGCAAAACAGATTTTTAGGTCAGGAAGGAAAATATTAGTGAGGAACAGCAGCTGGAAAAGTTAAACTAGGGGTATTCCAGTGGCTGGAAGGACAGAGATTTTTAAGAGTGAGACAGGGTCCCAAAGGAGGCAGCAGATTTTCCATCTTTGGCTCTCCATGGATCAAGAATGGATGTTTTTCTGGAAGCAGTGCAGGATGAGCTCTCATGAGCTGTGTTCTGCAAGATGTCACCGTGATTGATCTGCTGCTCCCTTCTGCCCATTAACTCTGTGTTTATTAATCACACAGAAGTGACTGAACTCCCAGAGCCCCATCCCAGCAATGCACAGAGCTCAATTAAAAACCTCTGCTGGATCATTCTTGTCCCATGATTAGTCTAACTCTGTGGGCCAAAAGCAATATATTGTCACAGCTCACTCTTCTCTAAACACTGCAGCAACATTTCAATGTGGAGTTTCATGTTGACCTTCATATTACCCCCATGGCTTTGATTTTTCAACTCATTTCTTGTCATTAATGGTTATTAAGAGTTGTTTTCAATTGAGTTATGGATGAACTTTGTCTCCAAGAGTCAGATTGTCTTTATTATTTCTATTTTGACAGTTAGTGACTTTTAAAACAAGTGTCTGTACATTTGTAAACAGAAAAAAAAGTTCATAAAATCATAGAATGGTTTGGTTTGGAAGGAATCTTAAAGATCATCTTGTTCCAACATGTTGAGCAGGAGCCCAAATAAAATCTTGTGTAGTGCTTTGTGCAGTGAAATGTTTAACTGCAAATTAAAGAATATTTTCAGACCTTTCCCATTATAATCTGATATTTTTCAGCAGTGAGGAGCAGATGGATAAATCCTTTCTGGTTAGGCACATACCATTTTCTCCATCAGCAGCTACAATTTTCTGTCAGATATCATCACACCGTGGCAAAGATTTCCTGAGCAGCTCTTGCCAGAAGGTGAAGTTTGCCAAAAAAACGCGAACTGCCCACGTGCACAACCTTTTCTGCCAGCAGCTTCCCTCCTCTGGCAGGTAAAATCAACTTCCTCAGCAGCTGCAAGCCTATCCCAAAGCTCTGTGAATTGTGTTCTGATACCTCTGCATGCTTTCCCCAAGCCAGCTTGATTGTTTTTTCAAAAAGATGTTGGATATGAATTCACTGTAAAATGGTTTTCCCTGCTGTGTAGGCAGAGGTGTGAAACTGAGGAGCTGCTGAGTGAAGCCACCCTAAACCCCATTCACTTCCCAGCACAACTTTCTATCCTTTTATTGCTGCCCATCACGCTCTTTCTACCCAAATCAAGGCCCCTACTGCTCCTCCAGGACAATGCTGACCCACAGACTCTTTCTTGAGGCCCAGAGTTGTCTCCCTGGGACAGGACAAGAGGAAACGGCCACAAATTGCATCAGGGGAGGTTTAGATTGATAATAGAAAAAATGTCTTCATGGAAAGGGTTGTCAAGTGCTGGAACAAGATTCCCAGGGCAGTGCTGGAGTCACCATCCCCGAAAGTGTTGAAAAAACCCCCAAATGTGAGAATATGGCACACGGGGACATGATTTAGTGATGAACATGGTGGTGGTGCTGGGTTGACTGTTGGACTTGATGATCTCAGGGGTCTTTCCCAACCTTAATGAATCTATGAGTCCTTGAGATGCCCATTTGGATTGTTCCAGCCCTGGAGAGTGAGCACAAGTTGCTGTTCCCTACCAGCACCACCATCTCTTATGGCTGGCAGGGCTCTTCTGCAGCCAAACTTCCTAAAAGTGCCACGAGAAGGGTGCTTGGTCTGTGGTGTGCAGCACCTGGGTCACGGTGACACAAGAATTGAAACATGGCAGTCAAATAAATCTTCTTTTCCTTAGGACACCTTTCTTTACATTGAATGTGCTCTGCATCTATTTTATATTCTTTTTTAAGGTGGTTGTGATTGAAAGGAAGATTTTCAGTCACGGAAGTCAGCGTGTGCAGCAGAGAACCTCTGAAGATGTTCTGCTTTCTCTGTTCTTTTTAAGTAATTTCAGAAGGTCTCACCAAGCAGGTGTCTTTAAAGATTTTATTATTATTTTTAGCATAAAGGTGGTTACGCAGAAAAGTAGAGGATGTTATTTCTTTAAAAGGTTTTCTTCTAGTCCCCTCCTGATAATGACTCTGAAAATGAAAGTAATTCAGGCTGACAGGTCCTCACTGCCTGTGCTATAGCATGCAGGGAAATAGCAAAAAGCTCCTTAAATGTAAAGTGATGAAAGCCACCACTGCTTCAGAAACACACGGAGCAGGGGAACATGATGGTGCTTTGAGCACAATCTATTCCTTGAAATAATCTGACTCCAGCAAGTGGATAAAAGTTTGTGTCATTCCTGTTGCAGAATTTCCTCATATCGCATTTAAGACTCTTGGAAGTTTCATTCCTGGAAAGTTCAGCTGTGACTGAAAGACTTGAGGAAGAGGGATTAAAAAAAAATCCCCCAAAACCTCGGAGCCAAAGATGTGGTATGGAATTTAAACTCATTTTCAGAGAGGATCGCATTTAGATGCATTGCTCAGAGATGTATTTATTTGTTGAATAACCACATTACTCAAAGCAGTTTAGCAACAGGCAGGAGGGAACTGCCTCGAGACATTGAAAATCCTTGTTACAGCCCTGCAATGCATTTGGAAGGCTGTAAAAATCATAATACAGCTTCCCAATAGCTGGCACAGCTAAGAGAAATGGAAAAGCTAAAGCAAATTAAATATAAAGCAGAACAGTTCTGAAAGAAAATGTGGAGATCTCAGGCTACACCCTGCAGTGTCTGCTTTGAGGGAAAAAAAAAAGACAGTGTGTGGCTGATTGAAATAATCATTTCTCTTGAGTGAAAGCTGCCAGGTTGATTGCCAAATTCACTTCCTGCGAAATTTTCTCTGCTAAAAGTGTCTCCAAGGTGCTCCTTGCTGTGGTGGGGAGAGTGGCACATCCTCACACGTTGATAAGATGCTGTTCTCTACCTCTGGTGAGAAATTCCAAAGACATTGAGGTGAAACTCCCACCTAAGGCAGCCTAATCCCCTCTCAGCCTTGGCAGAGAGTTCAGACAGCACACAGAGATTGTGTGTGATGGTCACAAAAAGAAACCCAGCCATAAAATGTGCTTCAACCAAGCTCATCAACTCTGCTGCTGTTCCAGTGGAGACAGAAAAATACAGTTATTAGAAGAGAAAGTCTTTACAACCATCTATCCAACAGATTTTTTTGGTTCTTAAAACATTATTTCTTTGTTGTTTCTTCCCAGTCCCAAGAAGCTGGCTCCTGAGAAAACAGTGATTTAAGAGACTGCTCTGTCATCTTGTGTAGATCTCTGTCAATCCTCAGCACTTATAAATATGGAATAAAATTTCACATGTGAGCTAGCACATACAGACAACAGTTGAGTTTATGTAGACAGAAGTCTTTTTAACCACAGAAGATTTTTCCTTTGATCTGTTTTACCATTTGCCACCATTCCCAGAGATTTTGTTGCACCTTTCAATCAGAAGCTGGGACTGTGGAGATGGGACTGACACATGGAAGGATCTTGCACGAGGCTCTGCAAGGCCTGGGAAAAGAATGAGGTGCCTGAAACTGCTCCCATATGTGACTCTTTTTTTCCTGGCATGTTTCTTGACCTGAATAATGTCTTATCCCTGAGGTGATAGACATTCATGTGAGAAAAGCTACATCTCCCCAGAAGAAAGTGGATTAGCTTTGTATCCATGAAAAGTGTTGGAGCAAAAGATGTTTTAACAGAGCAGCTGAACACAGACAGCAATTAGTTTCCTTCCCTTCTTCAGGGGCTTTTTAATATAAATCCCACGAGGTTTTTGCATTTACCTATTTTGTTACAGACCATTTTGCCACATTTAAAACGGCCTTTGAGGCATTTTTAGAAAGCTATTACTCACTGCCAGGCTTGAAGGGATATTGCAGGCACTGAGCACTGAGCACCCACAATGAAGAGTGCAGCAAATAGGGCTGAGCTCTTAGCAGACACAAAGAGGAAGCATTAGCAAAGTGGAAGCTGCCAGGCTCCTCAGAGGAGCAGAAGTAATTCTTTCATCTCTGCTCTTGCTGACTCCCAGTCTGGGCTGTGTTTATAATAAACAGGGGAGTTGATTTATAAGAGACCCAAAGGGTTTTTTGCTGTGTGGTCTCTGAGTTTGAGCATGTAAAATATAAATATAACCACCAGGACAGTGGCTATTGTCATACTGGGGTTATTACACCTTCATTTCTTGCCAGGTAAATCCCTTTCAGTGCCTCTTTTCCCTCTTTAATGCTCATCCTTCTCTTTGAATCTAATAGATGCCATGTAAAGATTTTTTTTTCACCTTAAAAGTTAATTTGCTCCCAGGTTTCTTCACCATCTTGGTGTGCTCATGACCTCTGCACATCCCATGGATGGGTTCAAATTGGCTCTTTGGAGAGCTCCTGAGGTTCATTTCCCACTAAAAGGGACCCATTCAGTCTTTCTCTCCTTGAAAAGCCAAAATGAGTAGAGGTTGCTGTGCTCCCCTTGAGGCTTCTTTCCTGCCAGGATGTAAAGAAAATTGTAAAATCACAGCAATGTGTTGTAGCACTGAGTTAGGAACCAAGAGAGAGAGCTCAAGTTGGAAAAATGTGTAAACTCCGTGTCTGGGACTCCTGGATCTTCCTCATTCCTGGGCTCCATCAGCAACAAAATTACAAATAATCAAAAATATTTTGGGTTAGAGAGTTTTGTGGTGAACCTTTGTGAATAACATCAACATACATAAAATGCCAGTTTTGGCATTTAGTAACTAATTAAATATTTGAGGGGAAACAGTGAAGATGCCATTATCATCTACTAGGGCTAAATCTGAAGAGATTTAGGCTCAGTGCCATGAATTTTAGCAGTACTTCAATGCTTTCCAGGCTCTATTTTTTGATACATCTGAGCTCTTGGTTCCATTTATCTCAAAAATGAGAGCACAAAGCATTCTTACCACTTGGAGTTTCTGTTTAGAGGGGGAAAAATTGATGTTTTCAAACTCCATGGAAGAAAGAAAAAAACCAGACAAGATGGTTTAACAAAAATAAACGAGAGCTTGGATTCGGTGTAGTTAGAGGGAAGTTGGTTCCAGCTCTTGCCAAATCATTTTCATTCAGATTTCTGGTCTCAAAGAACTTCTGACCACAAATATTTGAGGTATTTTTAACCAGATAAATATGATATATATCATATATCATATATTATATGTCATATAAAGGGTTGTGACTGTTAGGTAAAAGTTGCCAGGGAGCAGCCAAGTAACTGAGTGTTTTCATGGGTTTTTCTTTCCACTCACATCACATTGAAAAGCTTGAAAAAAACCTAAAAGATGACATAAACTCATTTTTTTTCTTTCTAGGATGGACGTTGTCACTTTGCTTTTCTTTTCAGAAAACTTTGAATCCATCATCCAAGTAAAGTTTCTGGGGATACAGAATTTAGACTATGAATAAAAATATGAGTAACTGCAGAGCTGGCCCATTGGAAGAAGTGAGTGCACACCAAAACTGGGTGAATTAAGCTGAGTGATGAATTTTATTTTTGTTTTCTTGCAGTTTAGGAGTAGTTACTTTTATTAAGTTTA
Source organism: Eopsaltria australis (assembly GCA_034509425.1). Classification (NCBI taxonomy): domain Eukaryota; kingdom Metazoa; phylum Chordata; class Aves; order Passeriformes; family Petroicidae; genus Eopsaltria; species Eopsaltria australis. The sequence continues at coordinate 1,519,825 of JAVTVJ010000447.1, read as the reverse complement.
AATATTGCTCTGAGAACCAAAGAACAGCTAATGGGGCTTCTCCTCAGGCTTCAACACCAGCCAAGCCAAACCCACAGCAGGAGGACGGAGCTCAGAACCCCTTCCTACCTCCCTAAGTCAGGTCATGGTTTTTAATGTGCCACATTTCAGTAACCAGTGTCCTGCATGTCCCACATTCACCTCATTCCTGCAGCCTCTCCACATCCTCTGCTGCTTATTGCAAAATAATAGAGTTCTGTCCTTCTCTCTGGAGTGAGGTGTGCAACCCTCTCCAAGTGTCTGCAGGACATTTCTTTGCGTGACAAAGGGATTTATTTGGCTGCAGTGAGATTTTGGCTGTTCCCCCTCTCTCTCCGCAGCACAGCTGCCACCAGGCTGAGCCCAGGGAGATGTGATCCAATCCCATTTGTGATTCTGAGTGCAAACTCCCAAACGAGCCCTAATGCAATCCAATTAGGTGAGGCGGGAGAGCAGAGCAGCAATCTTGATTAGCATCTCCAAGCATTAGCATTTGCAGCAGACCAGACAAAGTAATGAGCTGTTCCCAAAATAAGCCAGTGGCGTGCGTGGCACATGTAAAACAGCGATTAAAATCTTGCAGCTTTGTTGCCAGTGTCTACATGATGAAAGTCAGCTTCAAACGTCCCCTACTCCATCCTCAGCTGTGGCGTGGTGTGTGCTCCCTTCTTGCTGCAAGGACAGCTGTGACAAGGCTTTGGACACATCCTCCCTGATTTCAGTGGAGCTGGATCGTTGTAAAAAAAGCTGGAATATGCTTCTGTGTGGTTTCTGTTGTTATTCATAGAATCATGGAATGGTTTGGGTTGGAAGGAGACCTTGAAGACCGTCCTGTTCCATCCCTGCCACGGGCAGGGACACCTTCCACTAGCCCAGGCTGCTCCAAGCCCCAACCAAGCTGGCCTTGGACACTTCCAGGGATCCAGGGGCAGCCACAGCTTCTCTGAACAACCTGGGCCAGGGCTTCACTACCCTCACAGAGAGGATTTTTTTTCTAGTATTTAATCTAAACCTATTGTCTTCCACTTTGAAGTCGTTTCCCCATATCCTGTCATGACAGGTCCTGATGAAGTGTCCCTCTCCAGAGGTTGAAAGGTTGCTATGAGGTCTCCATGCAACCTCCACAACAGGAAAGGCATTTTTTTGGTTTATATGGAACTTACTGTATTTCAATTTCTGCCTATTGCTTCTTGTCCTTTCAGTGGGCACCACTGAGAAAAATCAGGGTCCCCACATCAGGTACTCATCCACCAGGTACTCATCCATGTTGGTAAGATCTGCTCCCAAACCTTCTCTCCTTGAGGTTGAACAGCCCTGGGTGACTCAACATCTCCTCTTGTGACAGATGCTCCAAGCCTTTAATCACCTTCAGGGGCCTCCACAGGATCCTCTCTCACGTGTTCTTGTGGCTCTTGTGCTTGGGATCCCAAACTGGGCATGCAGGGAGGTCTCACCAGTGCTTAGTGAGGACCCCCGCTGTGGTACCCTGAACTGGACCATTATAAAGGTGGGATGAAGCCACCACACCTTCAAATATCCCTAAAATCGCCCCACAGTGAGGCCATCAGCTCACAGAAAAGAAAGTCCTTACTCTGCAGTGGGCATTGCACAGGCCTTTAGATCTGCTCAGTTAGACTGGACTTCTTTTTATTCTCAACCCAGCTGCTTTTGACAAAGAAATTTTCATTCAACGTATTGAATTCTACTAAACATGAGTGAATAATTCTGCAGCTGTCCCCTGTGCTCAGGACATGTTAAGCACTGCCCTTAATGCTCAGTCTAAACAGGATGAGATTTCTTAGATCTCAGCTGAGGGAAAAGCCTCCCAGGAGATTTACTCACCACCTTTGATACATCCCTGTCATTCTCAGAGTAAGATCTCTTGGACAGAAATTGAAACCTCTAGCCTGAGACAAATCTTTCAGCTCAAGAGTGCTGCCAACCTAAAATATTTTCTTGTGGCTTGGTCACAGAGGAAAGTCAACCCAGCCCAAATTCATGCAGGCTCAGGCTGTTCTACTTGTGAAACTCTAATATCTCTACCACAAGGCTTTCCCCCTTGTGGTAAAAGTCATTCCAAGACTTTTAATTTTGCCAAAATAGCACAGAATCTGCTCATATTTTCCCTGTTGGCTTGAACATAGCACCAGTTGTGTCCATGAGTAGGGGGAGGACACGCTGTCAATATTGCATTGATCCCACTGGGGATGAGCCAAATAATTAAAACAAATCAGTTTCCAGAATATTTATTCATTTCTATGACTGAAAATTTAATTTTTCTGGGGAAATTCTGGTGTTCCTACATGAAATTGTTGTTTGCTAATATTGGCCAATTCCTGCACAAACAATTTCAGTCTTAAATGTTTATTTTTAAGAGTCCAAACCTGGATATCTCTCAGAGAATCTCAGAGGAACCCAATCAAAACCAGATCCCTGACAAATGTTGGAGTAGAAAAAACATAGACATATATTTTGCAAGTTCAATCATTCCCTTCCTTCCATCTTTTTCTAAGCCTCTCTCCAGAAACAATAAACCAACAAATTCAAAATTAGAGGTGAAGTGCTGTCTTTGCAAACTCTCTGGAAATCTCTAAAATATTTATCTCTCAGAAAATCTTTTCTCATTGGTTTACCTCACAGGTGTGGCTTTTGGGACACCAAGATTCAGGTATAATCCAGATAGTAAAGATTGTTTTTCTTAACCTAAAGGAATTAATGGTGAGAATATCAAAAATCTTCTATTGAGGCATTAAGTTTCAAGTGCTAGTCCTGTTTCTTTTCCAAACAAGTGGCTTTGAAAAGTGATTCTGTCTCCATGTGGGGTTTTTGGGTTTACAGAAAAGTAACATATTTACACTCTTCTGGCTACCATCAGTGTTTCATTACAGATTTTCATGTGGCTTTTCTGTGGGGTGAGCATGGTTTCCATCAGGATCAGGAAAGGATCCCAAAACTGCATAATACTGCCCAACAGGCAATCAGTCATTTATAAACTACCTGGATGTGGTCAAGCAAGGATGGTCAGAAAATAAACTTCAGTAAAGAGTGGTGAGGGAAAGCAACTCATCAACCTTGAACTGAAGGAGGGCAGGGCTAGATGGGATTTTGGGAAGAAATTCTTCCCTGTGAGGGTGCTGAGGCCCTGGCACAGGGTGCCCAGAGAAGCTGGGGCTGCCCCTGGATCCCTGGAAGTGTCCAAGGCCAGGCTGGACAGGGCTTGGAGCAACCTGGGATAGTGGAAGGTGTCCCTGCCCATGACTGGGAGTGAAATAGAATTTCACCCCCAATCTTTGACGTCCTTTCCAACCCAAACCATTCCATGATTCTATGATTGATTTTTCCTGAGAGTTATTTAAAATGCTGACTTTCCTATCAGTGTTACCCTAAATTTTTTCTCCTAACAAATGGAAGAAGTCTTCCTAAATCCCCATAACCTTCTTTCCCAAAATGCACTTTGCCGCTCACAAAATGTGCTTGCACCATGTTTTTTTCTCTTGAAAACACTGGAGAAATCAACAATATTTCATCTCTGACAATATTTTTTGACTCAAAGTCACATCTGCTGGGAAGGGTATGGTCATTGTGGGCCACCTTGGTTCATTTGAGTTCTGGGAAAGAAGTTTGATTTGCAAGCAGGAGTGAAAGCAACCTTCATATTCCCAAGTGGATGAATCATAGACAAGTTCTGAGCATCTGCAATTTCCACGTTGCTCTCATTCTTAGAAGCCCATTTATATTTAACAATGTAGATTAGAATTCCAGTGAAATGAGCTCAGAAAAGCACCATGAAGGAGTCTGGAAGACTCAGACTGAAATGACTGGAGCACCATTTTCTATTCAGTTCTATCTTCCTCTTTCTTTTATTTCTGGGGAAGAGTCTTGTAAAGTGGCTTGTATTTACTCTGGAAGGTAATTGAATATGCTGCCCATACAGCTTGATGAAGACTCTTTTGTGGAAAAAGAATTTATTTACTGATAAATTGACCAGCTAATCTGTTTTTTATTATAGAGTTTCTTCACAAGTACTGCTGGCCAGGTTGCAATCTCCTTTCCAAAAGCTGTGCTTTTCCTGTTCTCGTGAATCATTTGTAATAGTTACAAAGTCACCACTTGCAGCTACCAGCTGGGAAATTGCTACGAACAACTTAAAAAAAAAAACTTATAAAAATCCAGCTGCTTATTTTCAAAATTTTTTTCTCTGTATCCTTACCCTCCCAAACTGAATAAATCAACTGAAGTTCAGTCTTTCTGTGTGCTCCAAAGGACATGCATATTTCCAAGTTGCACCAGGGGAGGTTTAGATTGGACATTGGGAAGTATTTCTTCATGGAAAACGTTGTCCAGTCCTGTCACAGCTGCCCAGGGCAGTGTTGGCGTCCCCCCCCCGGAGAGATTTAAAAGCCGTGTGGATGTGGCACTTGGGGACAGGGGATTAGAGGTGGCCTTGGCAGTGCTGGGTTAATGGCTGGACTGGGTGATCTTAGAAAGTTTTTCCAACTTTAACGATTCTGTGATTCTATGAATATTGAATTATACCCTGGTGTTTGAGTAGGAAGAGAACTAAAACATTAATCTTACTAATTTGCCTTATTGTCTGTGCAGCTGGGACCATTCACCAGATTCTGGCTGTTCCCTCTTAAAGTGAGTTTACTCTTCCCACCTTCCACCCCTCCTGTCTCCCACTCTGCCCATTTCTAATCGCAGGTTGTTCCTTCTCTGTGTCACCTCTTGCCCTGTTGTGGGAGAAGGAAGTGTTCCATCCAGATTGCTGCACATCCAAGATCTCAGAAAAATGACTGCTCTCTATTACATTTTAATAAAACTGCACCATCATAGAATCACAGAATCACAGAATGGACTGGGTTGGAAGGGACCTTAAAACCCATCCAATCCATGGCCCTGCCATGGGCAGAGACACCTTCCACTATCCCAGGTCACTCCAAGCCCCATCCAACCTGGCCTTGGACACTTCCAGGGATCCAGGGGCAGCCACAGCTTCTCTGGGCACCCTGTGCCAGGGCCTCCCCACCCTCACAGGGAAGAATTCCTTCCCAATACCCCATCCATTCCTGCCCTCTGGCTGTGGGAATGCACTCCCCCTTGTCCTGTCATTATGTTCTTTTGTAAATAATCTTTCTCCATCTTTCTCCTCATTCTGGCACTTCCATGCCCTGTTCTGCATATTCAGTTCAATATTCTGGTCACACATATGTTTTTGCTGGAATAAAAATCTGTAGACACCAGTGAGTAACACCCCTGCTTTTTCTAGTGGTGCTGTGTATGGCTCCTGTGGGCACTGTTATTTGTCATAACAAAACCATCTTTGTCTCTTTCCTACTGGGAATATAAATCCTTGGAAGTAGGATGCTTATTCCATGTCTCTGTGCAGTGGCACTGGGAGCTCAAGAAGAGCTGCAAGGCTGATGTTTTTCAGCACAATCCCCAGGTTAGTGTGGCTCAGGAAACAAGTGGGAAAAATGAAGCTTTTTGCCCTTATTTCTTTGTTTAAGGAGACTTGCAGACTTCTCTTTGCTGCCATGTGCTGGCAACGAGAACTCCTGAGCTCTCCCAAGGGAAAAGTGTTTGAGGACAAGCGTTTTCTGTGAGATTGACAAAGCAGAGCCAAACTCAGCACTGCCCATTAGGCCTCCAATTGTCTGATGGATTCCACAAATCTGAGTTACGTGCCTGAGCTGCTGCTGCTGCCACTGCTGGGGGTGAAGGTGGCAGGTGTCAAACTGCTGCAAAGGGCTTGTACCAAAAAGTCAGTAAAATTTCCTGCACTGTCATCTTGAAAGATTTTTTTGCAGAGGCAGTGCTTCAAATCCCAAAGCTGGTACAAAAATTTGGTTTGTTTTTAGCTCCTGTAGCTGAGAAAAAGGATGAAAACTTGTGCTGATGCCTTCTGCCTGCTGGGTCTGCACTTGAGTCTGTGAGATGCTCATTGCTGTGAAATGGGGATCTCTTGGTCTTTCCCCTTCCAGCTAGAACTAATTAATTATTAGTTGTCAAAAGGACTTGTTCTGGAGACTCCTGCTGCCTGGGAGAAACATCTGAAGCTGAGCTGCAGAGCAAATCTAGGCCTTGATTTAGCCTAGTAAATACTTAATGTTGTAAGGGAAATATCAGAGACCTGGGAGCTTGTTCCTGCTTGAAGCCAAGCTAAGGTCCCCGGGTTGAAGATAAATTTATTGCTTCATTCAGCTGAAGGGGAAAATGCCCAGCTCCCTCTGACTGCTGAGCTGTGAGGCTGGACAGGAGCCTGCAGGGGATGGAGGCAGCACAGAGCTTTGTGATGCAGTCCCAGATGCAGGCAAGGTTAATTGGATGGGATATGGGGCACTGCTGGACCAAAATATATTCCTTTACAAATCCCTGAATGATGCCACGTGAAATCACGAGCCTGGAGCTCTCCATCACAGCTCCAGCTCCTTGGGAATGCCTGGATGGTCACTGTGACACAGCCCATTCTCATCTTAAAAATCACAGAGGCCTTGCCCACCATCTTACAAATATCTGAGCAAAAAGGTGATTAATGGCACCACAGCTCACAGCTCCCCTGGTGAATTTGGAGCTGGAGCTTCACATCCCTGCAAGCCTCTCTGTGGAGAAAGGGCACGACCACAAAATAAGGAAGCAGAGTTCCCAGTAATTATGCCTCAAAATCTCACAGGCTTCAAATGGTCTGCTGGAACACCTCCATCAGCAAAATTCAGGACAAGCAATAAATCAGATAATAATGAATTGTGCTCAGTTGTCTTAGTGTGTTTTGCAAGCTCAAGGGTCTTAGTGACACAGAGTCAAATGATGTAGTTTTGTCACCTGGTGAGCAAATATTGGTTTTGTGCATTTGCTTTCTGGTTTTGTGTCTAGTGATAAAGTGTGGAGAATCCTCAAAAAGATCCCTTTGCTGTGGCTGAAACAAAAAGTAGCAGAACAATTGCAAATATGCAAATAAGGTTAAGGCTTCTTCGGTTTCAGCAAAACAGATTGTTCCTCTTGACTCACAGTAATCTTGTAAGATAGAATTAATTTTTTTAATCTACATTTCTCTCAAAATTTCAGTCACTTGATTGCCTTCAAATGATGAAAATTATTTTGTTTTGTGTGGTTTTTTCTTTAATTGAAGCGGGTGTATCTTCACTTCCATCCATTCTTTTCACGGTGATGACATTAAGCAATATTTGCCACATAATTAAAATTTTACACATTTATTTTTTTTGTAATTGGAACTCTTCTGAAGCCAGGCATTTCTCTTGTTCTTTATTCACTGTATAACTGGCTATTCAAACCCATATACATCCTGGAATTTATTTTGATCTTTGGCTTTAAAAAGCGGCAGCCGCGAATTCTTTGATGTTTATCAAATTCCTTGCCTAATTGCAAACCTCATTTCTGAGTTTCTTCTCTAATTTGAGCATTAGGAATGAACATCAGCAGCCTTTCACAGGAGAAACACAAAGAACAAATTACATTTTAGCAGCGGGGTATAGCAGCAGCTTGTGATATTAATTTGAATTGTGTACAACAGGCAGGGAACATTTGGGTGAGCGATTGAAAAGAAAATTCTATCTGCGAGATATGTCACAAAACACGATGTCAGACTTCCTGAGGAGAAATATCACACCAACACGAAAGCTCCAGATTTCTAAATGCCTTGGCCCATGGGAGCAAACACTCAGAACTGCAAGAAAAACATCTGCAATCTGGTTCCTGCATGGCTGAGAATGAAATGGGCATTATTCGTGGGTGAGGAGCTGCCCTGCCTTTCCTGCTGCTCTAACAATGCATCCCCCCCATCATATTGCTGGCATTTATGGATTGATTGCAAGCCCTGGGGAAATACACCACAATTTAACAAGGAGGAAAGTGAAAGGATGTCCAGAGTAATGGTTAGGTCCAAAGGAGTTACAACAATAATTTCTCTCTTAATTGGAAGAAGGGATGTGGGCTCTTAAAAGAGCAGCACAGTGCTGCAGTGTTCATATTTATATTATATATATATATATATATATATATATATATATGTATATGTATATATGTATATGTGTACATATATTTATATGACAGTTTTCTGTCTAAAGTGATCCTCAAAATCATGAAAAAATATATACCTTCAAAACCCCACTCAAAACCAAAAAACCCCCAAACCCCCCAAAAAATCCAAAACAAAACAAAAAAACCCAAAATGCACACACAAAACAAAGCAAAACAAACAAACAAAAAAACCCCCAAAACAAAATAAAACAAAAACCCTAAAACCAAAAAAATCCCCCAAAAAACTCCAACCCCCCCAAAAAAGCCCAAAAACACCCCCCCAAATTCTGCCCTTTCCTATGAGGCAGAAATAGCAAATGAAACCCAAGGAGATCTTGCGGTAGAAATAAAAAATAAAAACGCAAAGGGATTTTAAATGATAGTTTAGTTTATTTCTTATCCTCAGGGATCTGCTGGCTGGAAATTATTCTTAATAGCTTGTCTTATCTCTGGGTGTATTGAAAACAAATTTTTGCCTTTGTAGTTTCCTCTGGTGTGTCTGAAGAGCCTGGCCACAGCCCCACCTGCTGTTGTTTCCTCTGGGCTCAATCACTGCAGTTTCTCCATTTTTTCCCTTTGGTGTCATCCTGGTTTCAGGTGTGGTGTTGAAATCATGGGATCACAGAATGTTTTGGGTTGAAAAAGACATTAAAGACCACCCAGTTCCAACCCTGCCATGGGTAGGGACACCTTCCACTATCCCAGGTTTCTCCGAGTCCATCAACTTGGCCTTGGACACTCCCAGGGATGGGGCAGCCACAGCTTCTCTGGGCAACAAAATCCAAGTATATGAGTATATCACTATTAGTATATTATTATTATATATCTATATAAAATATTAACATTTTTCAGCAGAGGATAAGGTTTGTCCTTCTGCAGAAATGTGATTTTTTTTTTTCGTTTTACTTTGAGTTTTCTTTAACGGCTTTCACTTTGAAGTTCAATAAATCTCTTTTCAGTGGATTTGCTGTCGAACCAGTTTTCCTTATTCTTCATTTCTAAAGCAGATTAGCACTGTCTAAGTGCAGAAAGCTGCACTTGTTCGTAACAAATAGCACCATGGTTCCCACCTTTATTAACAATACTCACAATTCTACTTATTCCCTCCCATTCTACAAAATTTTAGGTTGTCTATAACCCTGTGATCACACTATTATATTAATCAGGGTTGCTGAGTACATATAATAGCACCAAACTCAGGAGAGTTTCAGTGCCGTGTGCCTCTGTCTGAACTGAACCTTCAACAAGCTGAGGACAGTTTTTCAGCTCTTTTTGAGCTCTCCATAGAGCTCTTACACCTTCTGTACACTCTGCTAATGCATTCACATCTTAGCATGAGGGTGTTCTATAGGATAACACAAAATAAAGCTTCATAAAAGTAAAAATTTGACATCAAAAGCTTTTCCCCTTAAGATTATTATTATTATTATTATTATTATTATTACTATTATTGTGTCTTGAAAGGAAAATAGATTGTCCTGAAACATTTATTTTTACTGGATAGGTTCATGTTAGCTCCCTAACTTTTGATTTCCTCAGTGTATGGGTTTATCCTGGGGATGATAATTCCTCAGTGTTGAACTCAGAGGGTTTTAAGGAGATAGCCAATATACTTTGGGATTTGGGTGAGGTTTATTTTTGTTTGTTTGTGTGGTGTTTTGTTTGTTTGTGGGGGTTTTTCGGGGTTTGGTTTGCTTTATTTTTGTTTGGGGGTTTTATTCATTCAGGTTTCCATTCTATGGAAGAATCAAACCTGTTTGGGAGTTATTAAAAAAAGCTCTCTCCATGAAGGTAATTAAACAATTAAAGTTATGTGAGAGCTTTTAACACCTCTCACCACACCCTACCTGTGTTTTATATCTGGTTTTGCTACCTCTTGCCTTATCTAGCTTGGCCTTTTTGCTCTGTGCAAGTTTTATCAGTGTATCTGGCCAAGGATAATTATTTTAGTGAAGGGTGAAGCAAAAAGGATATTAAAAATCGTGACCTCTTGGCACTGACTGTTGACAACTCCTGCTTTATGCTGAAGCATGATGGAAACTTTCCTTGTTTTTCACTTGTTAGTAATGAACCTTAGAGCAGCCAAGAGCAGATTTTTGTGGCTCTGGTTAGTTTTCCCTTATATTTTATATCAGCTTTTCTGATTTTCCTGTTCTGATTCAGTCGTCCAGTTGGAGACATCAAAGACTTCATTGTAGCAACACATAGTAATTAATTTTTCAATACATTTAACTAAGGGTATGTGTTTAAGTCATTTTGGAAAAGAAACATTTGATAGAAAATATCCCAGGTTAGAAGGGAACCACGAAGGTCATCGAGTCCTGGCCCTGCACAGACACCCCAACAATCCCACCCTGAACATCCCTGGGAGCGTTGTCCAAACCCTCCTGGAGCTCTGGCAGCCTTGGGGCTGTGCCCATTCCCTGGGGAACCTGGGCAGTGTCCAGCACCCTCTGGGGGAAGAACTTTTCCCTGATATCCACCCTGAACCTGCCCTGACCCAGCTCCAGCCCTTCCCTGGGTCCTGGCACTGTCACAGAGAGGATCACAAAAGAGATTTTGCTGCTTTTTGCACATCTCTAGCATTTGACCTGGAGTCCTCTGGCTTCTGAACTTCCTCCATTTAAGGACAGAGAATGTTTTCATTGATTATTTCGAGTGGCTGAAATTCTGATCATGTTTGTGACATTCTGTGCCTAAAGCACTCAATAAACACTTTTCTAACTGAATAAATATGAAAGGCATCAACACACAACTTCATCTTTCCCTCTTCTAATCCCAAATTGCAATATGGTGCTTTCAAGTTCTGCGTTGAGATTTCTTCCCCTCCTGCTCTTCTCCTTCACAATCTTTTTTTTTAATTAGACTACTTTTTTTTAAAAAAAAACAGAAAATAAATTAAAAATAAATGACGTGTGAAAATGTTGTTTTGTCACATGAATTTCACAGATGGTGGAGACTCCTTCAATGAATGTGAATATCAGCATTAATCTTATTCTCTTCCTTCTGAAATAAGACCTATCCTGATGGAAATCCAGTCATACTGGGATAAATATTTACAGGCAGCCTTGTACATTGGGATAAAGGGGTTCTTTTTTCCCCTTCATCATCTTAAATATTAATTATTGGTTATTGCATGGGTCATGACATTCATGGGGTTTTATTCCTAACCACGTTTTTCTACCCAAGTCATAAAATCATAGAATCACAGAAATTTTGGGCTGAAAGGAACCTTAAAGATCATCTTGTTCCAACCCTCAAGTCATCCAGCATCATTAGGCTTCAGTTTATTCTCCAGGGAAAGGGGGATGAAACTGAACTCTTGGGGAAATATTGCAGAGGTTTGGTAATTCTAACTGGCATGGTGCTATAAATTTGTGTAGTTCAGAGCAATTTTTCAAAGAAACTCTAGGATAATTTGTTAAGCATCAGTTAGAGCCTAGGGAAAGTTTCCAGTCTCATCCACAGCCCCAACAAGAAAACTTCCTTCATTTTCTTCACTATATTTTTTGGACTCAGAAGAGCAGATATTTCCTTTGTGCTGGGAGTTTTTTCTTCCTTTTTCACACAGACACAGAAACACCCACAAATCTGCTCACCAGAAATCCTTGGCAAGCTCCACCAGCTCCACACAGAACAAGCCACCTCTGAAATAAATTTCTATAGTGACTTACATAACGCTTGCATAAATTGTGAAGGTCCTGAACCAGAAGAAAAAGAAATAAAAGCAAGAAGAAAACACAAAACTAGGAAGGAGGGGAAAGGAAAGAAACGAGTGTCATTTAAAGGATGACTCTTTTATAGAATACTTTCTTGCAATAGCAGAATTTATATGCAGGTAGGATTAAAAAAAAAACCAGTTTCTGTTGTGATTCAGGACAGTAAAAAATGCACACTGATAGGAAGTGAAATAAGGAGAAAAACACATGGGCTTTTGGTAAAAGTAAAAGGTACCATGGAGCCCAATTATTTCCTAATACTATCGGGCTTGTTACTGAGGACATTTCGAAGAAGAGTTTCTCAAACATGACAAGAACTCAGCGAGGTCTTGGTGGGGTCAAGCAATAGCAATTTTTCAGCTGCAACATATCCAAGCACATACCTGAAAGGATTTTGACAAAAAAACTCAGAGAAGTCAGGAAAGTTTCAAAAGTTCATCTTTTAACCCTACTAAAGAAGAGGTTCTTTTCCTCTTCTCTCTGTCTTTCTCCCCTCCCCTCCTTCCCCTACCCAAATATCTTTGCACAAGGCTGCTTTCTTTATATTCCCCTTTGTTCACACACCATCAAGGCCTGATTCAAAGGCTGTTGAAATGAATGAAAAAACCCACATTTTAGGATCTTCCTCTTCATCATTTGGATGAACAGAGGCAGCTGCAGCAGCCCTTGAGGGCAGAGACAATCGCAGGAAATTGGCAGCACACGGAGCTCGTGCGGAATTCAGCAGAAAAGCACCCAAACTCCATGAGATTGTCACTGAGAAATCACAGATGAACCTGCTCAAAACAGAATTTTGAAGTGGTTTTCTTCTCTTTAGAGCTGTATCTTATTCATGCTGAGCTGGAGAAAAGAGAAAAGGGGATTTCTGAGAGGGCTGATCTGACAGATGTGCTGAAAAACTGTGTTGGCCTAATTCTGGGACTGGAAATAGGGCCCAGATGAATCAGTAACAACTCAGTCCTAGGGGTGAGGTTAAATGGGATAAAATGTGTACAGCTCCCAAACCTCATTACTTCATCCATATGTTTTCCTCAGATGTCCCAGCTACTGCCTTGAAACTGCTGAGAGCCTTTGCCTTGAGGTTTGTTTGGGTAACTAAAGGCCGAGAAGAGAAATGTGAAGACCTCTTAAAAACTGAGAGAATACCTGAGGCAGGTCAAGACAATGTAGATGTTCCTATATCAAATAGTGTTTCAGCTTTCTGGTGTTGCTAAGACAGAAGAGGCGGAAACTGTGTACTAAAAATCAGAACAATTTTCTCATAAAGCACAAGGATCTAATGAAAACCCAGTAATATGATTTATAGGAATGAGTCACTGAGTTGTATAAATTTAACAAGGAAAAATATTAGCAAGTACCATAAAAATTTTTTTTAACATTTTCCCAGTTTTCAGTTAATCAGAATTTTATAGAGACTGACCTTGAGCAAAGAGCACATAAGCATCTTCAAGAATTTTTTGGCCAACTCTAAAAAATTATTTAAAAAATCTTTGTTAAAAAATTATTATTATTTTGGGAAACAATTACCAAGATGACATAAAAACTGTAGGAAAAGGCTTCTTTTAGGAAGATTGAGAAGATCCTACATGAATCATAGGATCACAGAATGGTTTGGGTTGGAAGGGACCTTAAACATCATCTGGATTCCACCCTGTGCCATGGGCAGGGATGGCAGCCACAAGATCAATTAATAACTGGATTAATAACAACAGCCACATTTAAATGAAATGTTTGTGTGGGTTTTTTGGCTTTTCTGGCTGCATGGTTATCTTTTCCTTCCAGAACCCCTTTGGGAAGAGGCTGTCACGTGAGATGGATAATAACTGGCACTTGGGTATAAAAGGTGTTTCATGATGTTTTATGATCCATGTCTCAGATTTCCACGGGAATTTAATACCCAGGTACTTTAAACTAAGCTGCAATAAAAAAGCAATGTGCATTTTGTGTCTATGGCTGGAAATTAAACTCGAGGTCAAGCTCACCTGACGGATTTTTGCAGGTGGGGTATGAAAAAGAAAACCAGCACATAAAAGCCAAGCTGCAGTGTGGATTGTGTGCTTTAACATGGTGCACCTGCCCAGTTTAACATAAAAAATTACTTAGTTTGACTAAAATTTGAAGTCTAATCTACTAAAAAAAGAGGGCAGGCTCGTGAGACTGCATCTGTATAAAAAAACTGAGTTTAAAACCCCAGAATTTTGGCTAAGGAAAGACTAAAGTTTCTTTGCTCAGGCCACAGATGATGAGAAATTGCCATTTTTTGGATCAGCAATGTCCTTACCCCAACTTACTGCTCCTCCAGCTTACATCAAAGTCTTGAACTGCTGCAGGAGCAATTCTGGGAAACATCCACACTAATGGGAGGCTTCCATACGCACACACCATCTGAAAAAGCTCCTTTTTCCTCTCCCATCAGGCCTATTTAGAGACAAGTGGCATTTTGGCTCTCTTTTCCAGCAGCCTCTCTGTGTCCAAGTTTTCAGACGCGTCGCATTTTCTGGTTATTTGTCTAAAAAAAGGAAATAAAAGTAGTTTTGTGACGCTCAGTGAAGAAGAAATTGAGGTGTTGGAGATTCCTGGACTTCGTTTTCTCAGCAAACTCAGGGAGGGAGTGAAGTTCTGTGATCTCAGCTCTGTGTTGAATGAATGCTGGGCCCTCATTCACAAACACAACGAAAAAAACCCATTTTTGCCCATTTTCTCAAAGTCTTTTGGACTCTCCAAGCACGATTATTTCATACAATATCTCAAATATATCCAGACAGTAATAAATAAGGGTCACAAAGAAAGATGGTTTTTCACTCTGTCTCCCATGGGAAAATCCACCAGGCTGTTCCTTTTTAGTGGAGAGGGAATTTCATGCTCATGACTCAAATTTGTGAACTCTACTCCACACATTTGAAGAAATAAGTCCATAAACCTTTACAACTAGAGAGGGAAAGAAGGTAGAGTCCTGGTAAAATATTTATATCAGAACTTCACATGATGGATAGGACTTAACCCTGATATTTATAATAAATACTAGACTGAGGTGTGTTTTGGAGAACAAGGGGCTTTCTAAACTTACTTTAGGTCAAGTAATGCACTTTTCCCACTATATTTATTGATTCAAAAACTGTTAGGGAAAGAGGATTCTCTTCTTCCCTTCTCAGTAGTTCTAACCAAAGGTAGTTGGAACTAAAAGTTCCCAATTTTCAGTTAATCAGAATTTTGTAGACACTGACCTTGAGCAAAGAGCACATCAGGATCTTCCAGAATTTTCTGGCCAACTCTAAAAAAATTCTACAATTTCTTTCTGCATGGATTCAATGTTGAGTATGTCTCATAAGCTAATACACAATGAGTGTCTTATAAAATCTCAATATCCCATTTTATATGCTAATCTTGCTTGATTAGATATTATTAACTCTGTCTGGCTCTAACAGTTATTTGAGGGGGGTTAAAGATCAGCTTTGCTAAAGATTAGTGACTGATTTTAAACCTTCAAGCTGCTTGAGGTCTCTCAAATCATCCTTCGTCCCTCTGCCCAAGATAGGAGATATTGGCAGTATAATGTGAAAAAAAGGCAAAAGCCCAGAAAAAAATCTCTCAGCAAGCACTGCCATGGTCTCTGATGGAGGGAAATGAACCATGTTCAAGGTGGAGGTAAATGAGAAATGATAAATGATATTTCCTCAGACACAAGAAACAATCTCTGCCTTAGCCTCAGATCTGATGTGCTCTGGAGATGCCTTGAAAAGCAGATAAAAGGTGGACAAAGGAAAAACCTTCCTGCCTGAGCCTGAGCTCAACATTTCCACCTAGAAACAAACCCAGGAGATATTTGGTGGTGGTGCTAGAGTGACACTTGGACTTGATGATCTCAAAGGTCTTTTTTTTCAGCCTTAATAATTCCATGATTCTGTGGCTCCATGTGGTAAAACCCTGTCTAGGGAGTCCTACCAGAGAGAAGAGATTTGGCTCCTGTTTTGAAGATGGCTGTGGATATATTTCATCCTTAAACCACTTCATCTTCACACAAAGCCTCCACAAAACAAAAGGAACTGATGATCTTTTAATTTTTTTCATACAGCTGGTGTTTGCCCCTGTTTCATTGGTGGTATTTAGAAATGCAAATCTGTCCATTTTGGGTAGATTTCCCCCACGTTTTGCAATGGAAAATGAGCATAACACACCACAAACCTTGGAGAGGGATGAGAGCAGTGTCTCAAAATGGTGCCAAAACTTTGCTTTTGTATGAAAAAGGTAAAAAAAAAAAAAAAAGAGGATTATTTTTTTATGACAAACAAAGAAACAAACAAATGAAAGCCTATTTTTATATGAAGTGTTAAAAATACTATAGCTATTGCCAGAAAAAACATGAGTAGCTTATTTCTGCCATCCCAGCTCCTTCCCTGTGATCTGTCTCCTCATGGGTTGAATCACCTATTTCTTGTCTCCCACCTACAACTCTTTTCTCCTACAGTCTTCAAAGTCTTCAAAAAGGCAGCTCCCCAGCAGTTTATCTGCTCCCCTCAGTACCCCAGCATTAAGGAAGATGAGGGATGTAAGAAGCCAGAGCTGAGTTCATTTTATCCTAATGGTGCAGCCTGAAGCCTCAGCCTCATGGAGCTGGTGCCCCTGGGGCTGACAGCAAACACCAAGCAGAAGCCCATTGTTTGCTGAATGGATCCATCAGAAGATTATTGCACTTGGCCAAGTTGCTTCACTTTCTCTTTGCTGAAAGAATAAGGCCCAGGAATCCTCTGCTCCACCCCAGAGGCTCTTTGTGTTTAGTTAAGCAAACATTTGTGTAATTGCAGGATTAGTTCTGGAGGGGGATGCTGCTCAGATGGATGAGGATGAGTGATGCTCTGGAGAAGTGGCATTTGTTACCAGATATGTTTCCATTGCTGAGATTTTATTTATTCATTTCAGTTTATTTTATTTTTTTTAGTAGTCATTGCCCACTTTCCCATTCATATTCCATAACCCACTGGAAATTGCATGTCACACAAAGAGGGCCCCACTGCACTCTGTCATCAAGTGCAATTCCCTCTCAGGTCAATACTGTGCTGAGAGCAAAAATCCATATCTTACTCCCTTGATCCACAGCAGAACAGAGACAAATTTCTTTTCCCTGTCCATTGTACTCTACAGAGCTCCTCATTGATCCGAATTCCCAGTGCCAGTCCACTTATTTCACATGCCTTGTTCAGAAGCTCTGCTTTCAAGAAAACTCCTTTCTTGTGCTAGCCTATAACAATAAAAACAACATATGTGGAGGGGGAAAAACTGCCTTGAAACGGGGTGCAGTGCTGGGTGTGGGATCTCTGGATTGAGCTGAAGCCATTATCATGGAGTGCAGCTGGGTGTAACCCTCTGTGCAATATCCAGGATGGGAATGTGAGGATGGAGAGAGCACAGCTGTGCTGGTGAGCCAGTCTGCCTCAGCTCGTTCACCTGGTGACTCTTGGAGAGCTTTTCACGCTGATTGCAGTGTGATAAACTTATTTAGTTTATAAAGTTGCCTTAGGTATTTCTGTATCCTCTGTTCTCGGGTTAAGAGGTGGGAGCAAGTTGTATCCCAGCAGAGAAATTCCCTATTCTCACCTTTCCAGGTCTCATCTCATTCTTCCACCAGCAATCCTGCAGCCAGGGAGGTTGGTGCTGGCACATCCTTTCCAAAGAGGGAGGAGAAGTGGTTTGATGGGGCCAGTATTCCTGGCTTTTCCTGATCCCCCTTTCCCTAATGTGTGCAATAGTTTGGTGAGTGGGGCCTGAGGTGGACTTGAGGAGCTGTGGTGTCTGCAGAGACTTCCTGCACACTTCCAGCAGAAAAGAGGTTTCAGGCAGATTTTGAAGAACAGGCAGGACAGGAAAGAAGCTCCCAGGGGATGTTGGTGGAGCTGTGGAGGGGCTGGAGGTGAGGAACAGAGCATTTCTGAACCTGGAGATGAAGCTGTCTGGGCTACAAATTTCCAGACATGCAGAAAGTGTGGCAGTGCTTGGATCTGCTCTGGAAAGCAGAGATTGGACTGTTCCTTTGGGCAGAGCCAGCTGGAATATTATAGGAATATCATAGTCACAAAAATGCTAAATGAACATAACTTTTACTTCATTCTGCTTTGATTACTCCCCCAAATTCAAGTGGTGGTCATTCAGTAAATGTGAGGTGGAGGAAAGTCAATAAAAACAGAGGTTGGTGTGCTTGAAAACTGAAGCTGTTGAAATTGGGACACACAATAGGTGGTTTTATTGTCACAGAAAAAGCTGGAGTGGCACAAAAACCTGCAGCAGCTCTCACCTGCTGAGCAGAGCAGTGTCCATCCCCTGAGCTGGGCACTGGTGAGGTCACACCTCAAATCCTGGGGTCAGCTTTGGGCCCCTCATGACAAGAAAGACAATGAGGGGCTGGAGAGAGTTCAGGGAAGGGAATGGAGCTGGGGAAGGGTCTGGAGCAGCTGAGGGAGCTGGGAAAGGGGCTCAGCCTGGAGAAAAGGAGGCTCAGGGGGGACCTTGTAGCTCTGCGCAACTCCCTGACAGGAGGGGACAGCCAGGAACAGGGACAGGTGGAGAGGAAATGGCCTCAAGCTGTGCCAGAGGAGGTTTAGATTGGATATTTGGGAAATTTTCTTCATGGGAAGGATTGTCAAACACCAGAACAGGATGCCCAAGGCAGTCATGGAGACCCCATCCCTAGAGGGATTTAAAACCATGTGAATGTGTCACTTGAGGGCACAGTTTAGTGGTGGCCTTGGCAGTGCTGAATTAACACTCAGACTTGATCTTGCAGATCTTCTTCAGCCTGAGCAATTCTATGATTCTGTGATTTTATTTGATGATATTAAACCTTTGCCTTTTTTTTTTTCATGATGAATAAAATCACAGCACCACAGAACAGGCTGGATTGAGCCAGACCTCTGTGTGTTGAATGATCCACCCTCTGCTCCTCCTTTTAAATCTAAGCACCCCATATTCCTTTCACATTTCCTTGTATTTTTCTATTCTCCACCACGTTCACCACTCTTATTTGCACTGGAGAATCCCAAACTGGGCACAGCACTCACAAATGCCAAATACAAGGCATCACCATAGAAAACACTGCTTAAATTATGTGGGAACAAGATGAGAATTCATTCTGTCCTCTGTCTAAACCACTGTCCCAGCAGATTAATACATCAAGAGCACTCATACATCAAGAGTATTAATACATCAAGAATATTAATACATTTAAAACCGGCATGGTCCTGCTCAGCTCTTGTTTTAATGAAAAAATGGGAAGCAGCAGCTCCAACACCCAAAGTCAGCAGGGAAATGAAGAGCAGCATTTACACAAGTTCATCTCTGAAGTAAAAAAATGTTCCAGCCCTAAGTGGTACAATGTGGAAAGCAGAAACTCCCTGGAAGTCAAATTATCTTGATAATCGAGGGACTGAACAATATTAGATCACTCTCAGGTAACAGATGCGGAGTCTCAGCAGATTTTGGATCCAAAATTGTCATAAAATTGGCAAAATGCCTGAGGACCTTTCTCAAGCCCAGAGACACCTGGAATTCTCAACAACTGGGAAATGTCCATTGTCAGGAAATACATGGAATACAGCAATGATTTCTGCAAAGCACAATTTCACAGTGACAGTGGCAATACTTTCCTTTTCTGTATGGAGAGCCTGAAATCCTTTAAACATGTTGATAAATAAAATTTCCAATGGGTAAGTCAGAAAAAACGTTATTTTTATTTCAGAGCTAGAGATGTTAAAGCACAAAGGTGTTAAATATTAGCCAATGTTTAGGGACAAGCTAAATATAGATTGCAAATGTCTCAACACCAAGGTAAGGTTTTGTCCCAGCATAATTTTAATTTTCAATGCCTTTATGTACAGAATGATATAAGGGTTTATTTTGATTAAAAATTCTATTAAAATAAATGGTTGTGGATAAATGCTAGGTGCTTTTATTGACTTCTCAGGCAATACTTTTTGAAAGTTTTTGTTTCACTTTGCACTGTTCAAATTGTTTTTTCTTTATTCAGCACATAAAATGTTTGTGAATTATTCAGTGGGTTTTTTTTTTTTTTATTCTTCATTAGTTGTGCTTAGGACTGGGCTTTCTACATTTCAGCCAATGCTTTCAAAGTGAAATGCCTGAAACTGGGCAGTGAAATCCATATTGAAGCAGATAATACAGCATTACAATCGGAAAATGTTGGCTTTAAGAACCATATAAACCCCCTTGCCAGTTTCCAATTTATAGACACCCTTCCAAATCAGATTCTCTTTGGTTAGCAGAGACTTAGAGTAAAAGCTCTGCTGGAAAACATCTTTCAGCTCTCCAATATCATATTTTCCCCTTGGAATGCTGCACAAATTCCAAATGCTTTGTAGGGATTAGAGTGAAATCAGTGATCTGCATGAGACAAAGCATAGCTATTTTTTAAAAGTATTTATGAATATGAATAAATCATTGAACTGAATCACACAATGTATAGATATTCATTTGCAGACTTTCTCATTCTTATATTTCTTTTTTTGGTTGATCCCAGCTGTATAAATTATATTACTGTAATGTAATATAGGTTCCCTCTGTAGCTGTCACATATCCAAAGGTACTCCTTGGAAAAAGCTTTAGGGTTAAACCATCTCCCTGTCAGTAGGTGCCCATCCATCTCCAGTGACCCCACAAATCCTGGTGCTGATTTTGGCACTGAATTCTGCACTAACACTATCCCTTGGTGGAAGTTTCAGTGAGCTGTGCTTGGCCAGGGGCAGCTGAGTCCCACATGGATTTATGGAATCACAGAACTGGAAAAGCCTTTTCCTGGACCCTGCTTGTCTTTCACAGCCCCTGGGATCCACCCCAGGGCACCAGCCTTGCTTTTCAAGCTGCCAAATGTCTCCAGTGGCTCAGGTGATTGGAAATATCCTCTGCACTCCAGGGTGAGCACAGTGATTGGAAACTGCCTTTCCCCTCTGGAAATGAAGCTTCCTCCCAAAGAAAGTACAGACAATTGTGCAGTGGACTGAGTTCTGAAAAGTAAGTGAAAAAATAAAGCAGAAGGACATGAATTCAGTGAGTTTGGCATTGAAATCAGACTGAGTGCTGCTTTCACATCAAGGTGACTTGTACTGAATGCCTGTCATGTCTGAATACAGCTACAACATTAAATTCAATTTAAAAAGTTCCCTATTTTGACATTTAAAGTGTCTGCTTAATGCTACAGTGGTGGTAATTAAGCTAATTCCTGTTGCAGACAGTCAGGAGTCAATGGCTTGTGCTGCAAAATCAAAATCTTGGTTCCAGAGAATTCACATTCATTGATTTGCTACTGAGTTTTCACAGGGGAAGGAGATGCTGCCATGGACAGCAGTGTTGGTGTTTGTCCTGACACTGAAGAATTTCCCTTGGGAATCCCAGTCTGAACTCTAAGGTTGGTTCAGATTATCTGGGGTTTTGAATACATTATTTAATCTGCCTCATATGCTCAGGCTGCAGGCAGACAAGTAATTTCATTTGCCCAGGACTATTCTGAATAAATTATAAAGACAGGCTGGACCCTGTTGGTTGCAAGAAGGTCCCAATAACAAACCCTCATGTCCATGCTCAGCCCTGCTGCAATCAGAGATTTCACTCGTGTGAATTACACTGCATTGCAGGTCACAGCACAAATTTAATTAAATCCTGATAAAATCGATTTGCAGTCCTTCTACTGCTTAAGTCCAGAGGAGAAAACCACTGAGACAGGCACCCAGCTGGAAAAAGTTCTCAAGTAGAAAATTACAACTGCATTTTTAAATGTTCTTCTGATTTGGGATGCGGGAAAGGTTGATGGGCTGATCCCAGGCTGTGCAGGACAGGAGAGTTCTGCTGTCAGCAGTGGAATTGTGTTCCCTTCTGCTGGCTGAGGTCCACCCTTTCCTCACATGGATCAAGCAATTTGGTTTTTTAGGAAAACAACACTGGCTACAGACTTTAATCCCAGCATTCAACCTCCCCCTTGTCTGCTATATTAAAATTCAGCACAATTTGTGGTGACTCAACGTTGTTTCTGCCTCCAGTGGCAACGTGACATCCTTTGGGACATCCAAGAATTATCTGGCTGGCATAAGGCACCCACCACTCACATTGCAGGAAAAATTTTGTGGCCACAACTGGGATTTGAAAGGACAATGTTTAATTTCAAGGGGGAGCTGGACAACATTTCAAATTAAGGCTCTCAGCACAGCTGGGATGTGGGAGATGTTACAAAGCAAGTTCTGCCTGGTTTCTGGAGCAGGGGACAGGCACTCAGGGGATCCAGCTGGAACAGCCGCTGGCTGGGTGACCTGGGACATTTGAATTCCTGGTCTTGCTCCAGTCTGAGTTCAGAAAGGAACAAACTGGATATCAGGGAGCAAGAACCGTGGTATTGTCAGCTCCAGTGGCAGAGCTCCCAAGCTGTCCTTTAATGCTGGCTGAGCATCCCAGGGAAATCCTTGCTGGAAGTGGGCAGCTCTCATTTTACAGTAGTGCTCCACCTCCTACAAGTGATACATCCCGTCTGTAACACCTTGTCTGTGCTGATTTTCCTTTTTACTCATTACCTGGCTGTTTGGGCTGCTCTCCGCTCAGACAGAGCATCATTCTGTCCTTCCTGGAGGACCCTGCTGAGCGTGTGCTCCTTGAATCCCGTCTCCCACCTGGAATGCTGATGGAGAGCTCAGCGGCGCCTCTGACGCAGGAGCGCTCCAAAGAACAGGTACGAATCGATGGATGCACATCTGAGCGGCATTTCCCCAGCCTCAGATGTTTCCATGGCAGCCAAAAGGTTTCTGGACATGCTTCTACCACCCTCTTGTGTTGGCTCGCTATAAGAACAGGATTTGTTCAGTTTTACATTTATTCTGCGTGTTGGTGATGTCCCAGCTGACGTCTAACGCCAATCTTCCTCCTGGACATCATTCCCAGGGTGCAAAGGACTGGAAAAGAGGATAAACCATTTTTTGGGATGAGGTTTCTCAGTAATTTTTTTTCAGGCAGAGGTTTGGTTAGTAAGTGAAGCAAAACAACACTTTTAAAAAAATTTTTCATTTATGTATCCTGCATTAATGTTATGGTCCTTGATAAAATTGATTCAAGTCACAAAAATTACACATGACCTAGGAAGAAACGTCCATTAGAATAATCAAGCTATAAAAGCATTTATTTAACATTACTCTGTAAACAATGCACAAGGTATTAATTCACAGCCCCTTCTCCTGGCACTTCACTGACAGGCTCTCCAAGTTTTGATGGATGGAGTTTCATGGGATCTGAAGAGCTTTTCCAGTTCTCCTCACTTCTTTCGTGGTGGGCAGGTTGCCCAAGCCCCTCTCTTCCTTTGGTTTGCACTTTTCCAGGGCAAGGAAGAGATCTTTCAAATAATTATCGATTCTGATACTGCCAGCATAATTTCTTCTTATTGATTTTTTCCTTTTAACTCCAGTTCTTGCAGGCTGAGTCTTTCTAGGACCATCCAACAGACTGACAGCTTTGAAAACCCAAAGCTGAATATACCCTTTACATCTCTGTCATCTTAAATGAAATTTTAAGCTCACCTTTACAAGGCTTTACAAATGGCATGGCATTTTTTTTCCTACTTTGCCTGCATTGCAATCTCCAGCTCTACAAAATGACCAGGAGATCAGGCTGGGTTTGCTTTGCTGTGGATGTGAGTGGCAGATGGTGAAATTACAGGGGGAAGGGAGGCCAAGGGAAGATCTTACACTAATTTTTAAAGCAGATTGTTGAAATCCACAGTTTCCCTGCACTGTTACAATGGTGATGTTATAATGATAAAACCTTTGAGCTCCTGTTATAAATCAGACCCCATTAGAACTAATTCCAGTTTGAAATTTTTTAATGGGGAGAGCAGGAAATGGGAAAACACTGGTAAAAAAAATGCCTTTAATTCCAAATCTGTGCTGCTGTGGTGTCACAAAAATGTTTTTCCACCTCCTCAGCCCCTGCTCTTGCTCAAAGTGCTGTGGGGGTGTCAGGACCAGGGTATAAATCTGAAGGTGCAGCAGGAAAAACCCTTGCACGTTTTGTTTCTAGAGAACTAAGAAAACTGCAGGCTGCATCGAGATCAAAAAGCAAATCTGGGGATTGAAATATTGGTTTGGGTGTTTTTATTGAGGCCTGTCAGCTAAAAAGGGGATTTTCAGCTGGCTGGGAGCTTGGTGCAGAACTCTGAATTCCACACACACACATCTACACACATGCAAGTGAAAAGTTAGGTGGTGAAAATTCAGATAAAATGAATATCCCGTGGCATGGCTGTTGCTGCTGTTGCTGTGGTAACCAAGCGTGACAATGTGTCAGACAAGTTAATTTTAGAGGAAGTAAACTGTTTTTTAAAACTGTTGGAGAAACAGATGGATTTTGTCTTAAAATGGACTCCTAAATGTTTGCTCTTTGGAAATACTTAGAGGCAGACCAAATAAATACACATTCACGTCCCAATAACTTGCTGAAATGAAAAGGCTTTCCAGATGTTCTGGGACCATCTTTATTAAATACATCTCACTTGCTAAAGTATTTTCCTGCACCTCCTAGCATTGATGTGTGGGCCAGTTGAGAAGAAGATTTGATTTATTTTTGCTGTGTTTCTGCTGGGTTGCTTGGCCTCCATTCTAAGCACCCCTTGTGAGTGCTTCAAACTTCCCCGTTTATCCTTATTTTTATTTTGCTCTGTGAAGAGCTGATTTAAACATGCAGTGAGTTTCCTTCTTGGTGTCTGCTCCTCTGCTGTTAATTTAATATCACCCAGCCTGCTTCCACCAGAATACCCTGAATTTCCAAAGAAAATGTGCCACACAGAATGCAAGATGGCTCTGTTGGGGATCTGGGTATGATGACTGAAAATGAATTAATCACTGGACTAGAAAATGATGGTTGCTAAGGCACCGGTGGTCACAACCTGATTATGCACAGGATAAATAGAGGACAGGCCTAAGCAGCAATATTTTCACTTAGTCTTTCAACAGAGTGATTTCCCAATGCTGAAGAAAATGATGAGCCAACGGAGGCAGGAATAAAAAAACAGGAATGGAAAAATCAGATTTTCTTTTAGCATATAGATTCAAAGTCCAAAAAACCCACCAAGTCGAGATGAAAAAAGAATAAAGTGAGCAATCATCTCAGTGAGAGAAAGAAAAGCAGAAATTGAAAAAGCCTAAGCCAAAATAAAAATGAGGAAAACTTAAAACTCTAAGAAATTAAAATAAAGGGCAACTTCTATGACCACGAAATTCTGAAAATAGCTGACAAGAGAAGATCATGGCATGAGGGTAAAAGCCAACGTCACAGAAAATTTAAAATATATTTAGAGCAAAAGAATTCTTATTAGTCATAGAAACCTTTGCAGGAGATAGGGATAACCAATATGAATAATGGTTCAGAATATCTAAAGAATATCTAAAGAATATCTAAAGAATATCTAAAGAATATCTAAAGAATATCTAAAGAATATCTAAAGAATATCTAAAGAATATCTAAAGAATATCTAAAGAATATCTAAAGAATATCTAAAGAATTCCATCCTGGAAAATGACAAGAGGTTATTCCCTATTTTAAACAACATTGTTTATAAAGGGTTTAGTAATTTAAGGAATAAAGAACCAAAGTTTCCCTTTTCATGATCAGAGAACTTTCAGGAGACCCTGAGGGATGTGGCAGAGGAGCAGCTGATGAATTGCTGTGAATGTGAATAAATCATTTCACTGCACTGAAATTCCAGAAGATGGAAGGACAATAAGGGAGATATCATTGAGCAAGGCTGGACGCCCTGCATCTGTCACTCCCACGCAAAATAATGGAAAACCTGAGATGAGATTCACTTGGTAAACACTAAATATAATTAATGCCAATCAAAACTCTTTCAGGAAAAATGGGCCTTGTCAAGGAAACTTGATTTTGTTCTTTCTATTACTGTTTTCCTGAAAAACCTAGTGCTAAATGGAGCAGTCTTTCCTAAAACGCTTGACTTTATATTGCATAAATTCCCAACTAAAAATAAAACACTAGAAAATATCAATGCACCCTCCTGTGGTGTCCCACCCCTAAGGGGAAGGGAGTAGCCAAGGTTTGTATATGCCCGTGGTTGGAAAGGAACAATAGTCAGGGGGTCCACAAAATATAAAAGTTTTATCAGTAAATCACACAGTTGGCATGGAAATTTTTATGTCTGTCCCTCATCTTCCAGTATAAACACACAGGGGTGGATTTTGGACAAGGGGGAGAGGAAGGGAGGAAGGGAGGGAGGGAGGAAGGGAGGGAGGAAGGGAGGAAGGGAGGAAGGGAGGAAGGGAGGAAGGAAGGAAGGAAGGAAGGAAGGAAGGAAGGAAGGAAGGAAGGAAGGAAGGAAGGAAGGAAGGAAGGAAGGAAGGAAGGAAGGAAGGAAGGAAGGAAGGAAGGAAGGAAGGAAGGAAGGAAGGAAGGGAGGGAGGGAGGGAGGAAGGAAGGATGGATGGATTACAGGAGTAAAACTCAGGTCACCATGACCTGTGGAGGTCAGAGTGTGTCATGGAATGGTTTGAGTTGGAAAACTCCTCACAGTTCATCCAGTCCCAGCCACAAAGGGAGGTTCCAATAGCTCCAATCCCCAATGGCTGGAATTAGATGGATTAATTACAGTTATATGATATATATAATGCTTCTGTTCAACATATATATGCTATACCATAATTCTGTGTTTTAATCCAGTCTGATCCCCAGTCCCCCTCCTCCCCTCCCAGCCTGGAGCTCCTCAAATATAAATATCCTTTTGCATCCATCCAGGAACTCCAGAAATTCTGCCTGACTTGTTACAGCAATGATTCTGCAAAAAAAAAGAAATTAGAGCCTTGCATAGGCCGTGTCAAAGGAGCTGCTGCCCAAAGGAGTGCCCAAGATAGAGGCAGAAAGTGAGATGGTTTTGGATTGTCACCTCCCTTTTTTGGACAACCCAACTCAGATGTCTGATGGCCTAAAGAACATTTCCAAGCAGTTTTGACTGGTGTGATTTTAAACTTTGCTCTCAGGGTATTTAATAGTGCCCCAACAGTGCTGGCGTCTCCCAAGGGATTCTGTAACCAGACCCAGCATCTCAAAAGCAGCACTCAGTGACTTTCAGCATCAAGCCTGTGTTTCTCACCAGGAGAAAAGCTCACCCTGCTATTGAAGCCTACATTCTCTCTTGCTTAATTTCTTCCAATTATTCTAAATTGTGCCCCCAGGAGTAGAGTTCTGTGAATAATTGATTTTTTTTGTTTTGTTTTGTTGCCAAACTGAGGGGAGGGGAATTATTCAAGGTTGATTGGAAATGAAACACATTTGGTTTTTCTCACCAGATAAAAAGCCCTCCTCCCTGACATTTTTCAGGTCGAACAAAACAGCTCAAAAACACAGAAGTGTTTTGTAAACAGTGAAGTGTAACTACATGAAATCTTAAAGCATCATTTGAAATGTGATAAAGTCAAAGCATGGCATTTAAAAACAGTGAACTGAGAGGTTTCAAATGCAGGGGTTTGGAGCAAAGGGTTTAATACAGATCAGAGTCTATCAAAATGAGTGACAATCTTCATTTTCACTCTCCACACACATTTTCTAGTGAACTCTTTCCCCCATTTTCCCCTCACAGATCACTCAATTTTGCTATGATCCCACCTAAACAACCCTACCTTTGGTATTGCTTTGGTATTCAGCTTACAGACAGGTAGATTTATGCCCCTTTCCTGAGCTCTCCTTTAACCAAGCTCTACCTTATTAGTTCTGCTCTTCTCTCAGCAGTCAGTCCTTTCTTCCTACTAATCATTTTTCTCTTTGTTTTTATCATTAATTATCCTTTACCTCCAATTTATCAAAGTGTGCTGGGCAGGAGCTGCTAACAATTGATTCTTGTGTTAACCTGCAAGGCTACTTTTCACAGATAACTGGAGTTTACTATTTTTCCTGCATTTGACTTTTTTTTCCTGCTTTACCGATCTCCTTGAAACACATTTCAAGCTGGCTGGCAAAGGTCTGTTTAGCCTTCTTTTTTTTTTTTTTTCCCCAGAAAAATTGTAGGTACTTCATTTGTTGGAAAAACCTGCACCCTGAGTGCTCCAGCACCTTTTCATATTTCATATTTTATGGATATTTTACATTACTGTGTTCACAAAAATACCTTTTTCTTGCCCAATTCAAATATTCCTCAAATTTGCCTGAGGCAAAACCTTAATGCTCATGCTTGGTACTTCCAAGGATTACTTAGGAACACCTGCAAGCATGGATGCCTGCGGCTGCAATAAAGCCAAACCTGTCTGGATGAAATATTGCAGGGAAAAACATTGGAGGGGCACCAAATTAGAAAAAGAGAAGAGGAGAAATAAAGCTACCAACGTTTTCCAGCACATTCAAACATCAGCTGGGCTCTCATGCCCGTCTCCAAGCAGAATGATTTGATAAACAGTGAGGGATGGTGAGGATTTCTCACTGGGGAGGAGCAGGCATGGGGAGAGCGATGAGAAAGCTGAGCACGTTTCCATAATTCACCCGAGCAGAGCAATGTTTGCTGTCCCTCAAGGTGATCCAACACCCAGTCCTGTGCCAGGCTTTAGTTCTTTCAAAAGGCTGGTGATGAAAGTGCCAGCATTTTTCTGACCTTTTCATTAAGAAATGTGTTATCCCTGCTCACGTGTTTGCTCAGCACACATGCCCCGTTGATTTATATTGCATGAACACACCTTGGCTCTGTCCTCAAAACCTCATTGCTGCCTGCTGGATATCCAATTCAATTGGAATTTTATTCATAAATGCAAATTTGCAAACATTGTTAATTGTGTGTCACTCATCAGAGTGATTACAACTCCATCTCCTCTGTTTGGACATAATGTGTATTTGGTATTTTGCAAACCCACCTAGAGAACTCATAATAACTTTCCATTCACAGAGAAGCAAACAATTCCCGTTATTTCTAAAGCTGGTCAACACCTCCCAAGAAAGAAAACATTCTGCATTATACAGGAACAAACTATAGTCCTGTATAAAAGCAGCAAAATATTTAATTTCTGACAGGAATCAGAAAATATTCTCTTGTTTTGGAACAAAAATGCAGTAGTTCATTCATATGTTTTGCATTTTCTGCAAAGAATTGAGTCTCCAAATGTTTGTAACTGTTATGTAACATCAGATAAAAAGTAAACAATAACAATAATAATACCAATAAAGAGTAAACAAAATATCAAATGAAGATTAACAAGATCCAATTAAAGTAAGAATAAAATGTCAACATTTGTTAGCTGTTACTTTTCTGGTCTTCATTTTAACACCTTTCTCTCTCATTTCACCTCTCCCATTCCTCCCATGTTCTGTTTTTTGCCCTGGTCCTGTAATAATTTACCATTCCTGATTTGCACCTCCTTTCCTCAGGATTGTCCTTGTTCCAGCTAAACAGTGAGCATGAAGAAAAGCAAGAAATGCAAATTTCCACTTGTTCCAGATGAGAGTGAAGTTCCCTCTGCTGGCTGTGAGAGTGCACATCTGACAGTCCCAAACCCTGCCAAATCCCTTTCTCCAGTGTTGCAGACCCCTTGCAATGGCCCTGGAGTGCCAGGATTATTTCTTCACCTGGGAACTGAAGCTTGAACCTGGCACAAGGGTGTGCAATTAAAACCCTGATGATTTTTAAATTCCCAACAGCTGGATAGGTTGTTCAGCGGGGAATAAGCACAAGCACTGGCTGGTTTCTCACATGGAACCTGCTGATCTGCTTTGTGAAGTCTGGATTCAAAGATGCTTCTCTCCATGTGGATTGTTTATCTTCTACAAAAATCTAAATATTTTATTCTATTGGGAAACCTGTTGGTGACCTCCACTGCTGTTGCTTTTGGTACTTAAATAATCAATCTTTTGGGTTTCTGCTTCCCTGTTGTCTTGGCAAAAGGGTTTGGTGAAGCTGTGCCTTTCTGGGTGGTTTTGTGGAGCAGATTTCCCTCATCAGCATTAACTGAATTTCCTGCTTCATAACCGTTCAGGACTGAGGAAAAAGGGATTATTGACAGATATTCAGCTGCCTCCCCACTGAAGTGATTTCCTCAAAGCTTCCATGGTCTCTTCCCATTACATGAATTGTTGCTGCACCACTGCAATCATGGCCTTGCTCTTCCCTCAAATTGACTGCCTTTAATTGGCCTCCTTCCTTACAGGTGAGGGAAGATGTCACTGGGTAAAAAGGTGGAAAGAGAATTGTCCATCATGGTTTTTTGAGAGATGTAGAAAAGACAGCAGTAAATTTCTAGTTAGGTCAAGCTGTTCCCTGTGCTCTACAGAAATACCTACACTGGCTGGAAGGCTCCAATTTAAAGGTAAATATTCTGGGTTTAATAATTAAATGGAAAAATAGACACAATTTCTCAAAATGCACCTGTAGATACAAAGTGTGACCTTGTCACTGCTTCCACACTGCAGACCCCTTAACTGCCAGTAAAATTCAAGGAATGAGCTTGCTTTTTCCTTAATTTAGATCGAAATGAGCATTGAAAATGAATCCAATTTTTTTTTAGCTATTCTTTCTCTCAAGTTTTCCTCCTGTAGCTCCTTTCCAAATCCTTTCCAAGCTTGCCTTTGTGCTTTGTGGAGAGCAGACATCTCAATCTGACACACTATTTCAAGCAGTGCTCCAGACAGAAGATGCAGAAAATGCAGAAGGATGGTGCAAGGTAAGAACCATTTTTCAACAGATCTGCTATGAATTAGTCCAGGGAGAACAAAAAAAAGGGGACAAAAAGGAAAAAAAATAGGGTTATGTTCTTCTCAGAGGAGGCACTCAAGCCAGGTAGACCTGCATGTGATTCATTAGGACAGTTGAAATGTTCCTCTTGCTATTTTCTCTAATAAATACTTTATTTGCTGATTTATGGTGGGTATCTTGTATCTTGCTGTTACAAACCTATGGAGGTTTGACAGTAATTAATCAAGATGAAGAGCCTCGCTTCTCAGGAAGGAAGAACATGCAATTCTGCAGGCTGTTAGTCAATAAAGAGACGCTTTTCAGGGATTCTTAATTGACTGCCTTCATCACCAATTTACACACAGAAAACTTCTGCTGAGGATTCCTTGAAGGGGAGAGTGACAAATCAGAATAAAACAGAACTTAAACACAAAATAAGAGTCTTGTGATGAATCCCTCAAACCCCTTCCCCTTATGGCAGCTGGGTTTTGATGTCTGAATTTATAAATAAAATAAGGTTGGGAGATCCATGAACTTGTTGTAAATCTCTGCCAGTCTAGGGAGAATTTAAGAAACCTGTAAGGAAAAGTGCCAAAGTATGGCAAGGAGGCCTATAAATATATCATGGTGGTTTAAAATATGTTGGCTCCATAACTGTGAAATTCCCTGTTGCACAGATAAAACTCTTTAGTCTGAGTGAAGAGTAGAACATGAAAATTTATCCTGGGAAGTCACTCTCCTGATGAAAAGGTCTGTGCAGAATTTCACAAGTGATGGGATGAATCCAGGGAAGCAGGGATCAAGAAAGAGGCTCCCACACAGAGTGATCTATGAGACTGCAGAAGATCCTCAGAAGCAAACTGAGAGAAATCCCATTGCTCAATGTACTTAAAAGTGGGCTGGGTACAGCAGCAGTTATGTATCTCTAGCACTGCAATAAAAAATAATAGGAAGAAATCACCCTGGCACAGCTGGGGACATAAATAACAGTGTTTAGCTCCCAAACAGCTTGGAAGGGTGCTGGTATATTCCAGACATGTTCCATGGGTTCACAGCGTGGGATGTACTGCAGACAAAATCCAGGAGGGAGCTGGAGTGCACGTGTTGGTAAATTTGTCCTCTCTGGATGCCTGTGGCCTCTGTGCCTTGACAGAGAAGATGGGCCTTTGTTTTCAGTCCTGCACTTTGTTCCAGTGGCTCCTTACCTGAGTCTCCAGCACCTACAACATCAATTCCCCTTCGTATAAAGTAATGAACAGCTTGGTCCTGCAGTTTATTGCTCCCTTCCCCACCTTCAACACCCTTGGAAATGTTAGTGCTGTCCAGAAATCCTTTGTCTTGTCACCTGTGAGCTTTGGAACTCAAATATTTCTTCTTTTGTTCCCACATTTTTCTACTGCTACTTGTGCCAAGGAGATGTAAGACTGACAAAACCGACTATGTTGAGTTCTCTGATTTGTCAGGACACTCGAAAGCCATCCAGGAAAGGATCCAGCTGCTTCTTGCAGGATATCATATCTAATTTCCATGCCCTAGACCTGCAGATCTCCAGGTAAAGGTCAGAACACAGAATGAGCTCAATTGGTTATGGCATAATGTCGAGATGATGCTTTTCTTTACAAGGCTTAGTCCAGCTCTGGAAAAGACACCTTTATATTTGCTTTTCTTGTGCAGAGGGGAGAAATTCAAGTTGTCTGCAAAATAACATCTGTTTTTCAGCTGGTAGTGAGGTTTGTGTGAAATCTCTCAGCAGCTCTGCTGTTCCTCCTGCCCCTCTGTTTGGAGCTTGGCATTTTACATCAGTGAAGGTGATGCTAAACTGAGGTGCTGGAATGAAAATTGGGCTTTCAAACTTAACACCGTTTCTTCTATTCCAATGTTCATAAAAACCGATTTTATCCTCAAGATTGCACTGAAGAGGTACTAAAAAAACCAATAAAAAGTTGGAAAGGTGAATCCTTTGAGTTAAAAATCACCAGCACAATTGCTGTCAAGGTAGAGCAAGCTCTGTAGGTAGTAGTAACAGCCTTCCTTTAACTCCACACACGAAAACAATCTTTAGCATAATGATCTGGAAAGAGCTCTTTGGAAGCGATTGAAGATATGGATGTTTAGGTCTCTTAGGAAAGACAACCTACAGAAACCTTCAGTGGAAAATGTCTGAAACAGAGATCTGAGCACAGCAAATATTGTGGGGTGTGGTGGGGTGCAGGGAGAAGTCAAGCTGCAGGTCCATTGCAAGGCACAGTTTATTTCTGGTTTATTTCTGATTTATTCTGGGTTTTAAAACTCATTCCCCTGCGGAAACACAAGGTAGTGGGGGGATGTGCAGCAATAGTGGGGAAATGCTGCCTGCAAACAGAGGCTCTCCAGGCTGGCAGGTGAGCCCTTGCTCCACCTTTCAGCCCCAGGATGGCTCAGCTCTGGAGACTCACTCAACCCTAAATCCTTCCAGCCCTGGGAATTACCCATGTTCTGCCCAGTTCCTGAGGGAATTGGGATGGGAGGGATGCACAGAGCATGGCTGGCTGGAAATGGCCCCATGCAGGACTCAGGGATGGAAAAGCTATCCTTTCTGTCATTCCTGGGGATGCTGTGAACCCTTCCCTGTCTTTGCCTGCTCTGGAGCTCTTGGTAGGGGCTTGAGAGAATGAGGCTGTGTCCTGTCCTACCTTGCCTGATCTCAAACCCAAATCACAGAGGCTGGGTGAAGAGGAGAAAAGAGGAAGAGATACTGGGAACTTTGGCTTTTCACTTCAGATATGTGGAGGAACCAGAGAGACAGAAAAAAGCAACTCCCCCTGAAGCCACAGTCCATGTAACCACATGAAAAGTGGGTGGCTTTGCTCTGGCAGTTGTTTTGCAGGTTATACCATTGCAAAATTATTTATAATACATATCTATATTTAATTTATACATTTAACATTTACTTTATACATTTTGCATTTACATAATGCATCTACTGTGAGGGTGTGGAGGCCCTGGCACAGAGAAGATGTGGCTGTCCCTGGATCCCTGGAAGTGCCCAAAGCCAGGTTGGATGGGGCTGGGATAGTGGAAGGTGTCCCTGGCCATGGCAGGGGTGGAACTGGATGAGCTTTAAGGTTTTTAAAAAATCTGATCCATTCTGTGATCCCATGATCCAGTCCTTGAAGAGGAGATCAGTGTCTTGTCTCCTGATTGAATTCAAACCCTAACCCTATTCTTAAGGAGTGCCCTGATGTCTTCGCACCACAGTTATCTCCCTTTTTCACCTTTTCTGGGTAATCTACACTCGGTTCATGCCTGTAAAAGACAAGTTTTAGCAAAATGAATGAGGAGCTCTTCCTTTACCTTGCAGGATATGACACTGTCCTCGAGCACAGGGTTTGGAATCCAGGTGATAGGAACAGGCACTTGATCTCTGTTTCCTGCAAGTGCTCTGATAACAGAGCTGGCTTGTAAATAAAAGTGGAAACACCCCACTGTGCAGTGGGAAA
The DNA here is from genome assembly GCA_034509425.1 of Eopsaltria australis. Lineage (NCBI taxonomy): Eukaryota > Metazoa > Chordata > Aves > Passeriformes > Petroicidae > Eopsaltria > Eopsaltria australis. The sequence continues at coordinate 1,485,884 of JAVTVJ010000447.1, read as the reverse complement.
CTGGAATAACTCTCTGCCAGACTCTGCAAAGGAAGTTCTCACTTTCAAGAGAACAGATAATGTTTGTCAGTCCTAAACAGGAATCATTTCCCTGCAAAAAAATGTACTCTGGGGAATGGGGGGAAACTAAAATACACTGTTGCCTTCTGCCTTTTCCTCCATGCAGAATCTGATGGGTTTTAGCTCCAGGTGCTGCTTTTTGAGAATCCCTTTTTGAAATCCCTTGCTCTGATGTGCATCACAAAGAGCACAGGCCATGGAGCTGTTCCAGAGCCCTGGATGCAGCTCTGCCAGGCCAGGTGCTGATCTCCTGCAGTGCTTCTTGCTCTTCATCCACATTAGGCTGCCACAGCAGATGTTTACAGCAACATAGAAGCAAATATTTGCTGTTTACCCTTTCTTCTTAATTTTTTCTTTGCAACAAAGAAAATACATAATTTGTTTCCAATTGTTTGGCTTTCACACATACATATACATATTCCCCAATATTTTGTGATTTTGCCTCAAGGTCTTCCAGAGTGTTTAACAAATTTTGACAAACACTTTGCAGTGTGCTCCTGGCTGGGAGCTACTCTCCCCAGTAGCTGGTACAGTGCTGTGGTTTGGATTTAGTGTGAGAATGATGTTGATAACACACAGATTTTTAGCTGCTGCTGAGCAGTGTTTGCACTGAGTCAAGGACCTTCCAGCTTCTCACACTGCCCTGCCAGAGGGACAAGAAACTGGGAGGGGACCCAGCTGGGACAAGCTGCCCCCAACTGTCCAAAGGGGTGTTCCAGACCATATGGCATCATGGAGTGTGTTTATAAACTGCAGTGTGCACCACTGGTTTAATTTTTTTTTTCCCTTTGTTTTCCCTCCTTTTAAACTGTCTTTACCTCAACCCACAAATTTCATTTTCTTCCCAGTTCTCTCCCCCACCCCACTGCCAGCAGGGAGTGTGTGAGCAGCAGGACACAGAGCTAACGAGGAAGCCAAATTCCTGACCTCCCTTTTCATTAATGTGCTCAACTATGGCCTATTTTACCTCACACTGAGAGGGAAAGCTCAGTTCCACAGAACCTCTGCATGGCTCCAGGGGAACAAGTTTCAGCTACCTCAGCTGAATGTCAGAGAGATTGAGCCAAGGTCCACCAACCTCAACGAGAGCCTTTTTTTCCCCTTGACTTCAGTGAGCTTTAGATGGGGAATTAACCCTACCTGCTAGAAGCAGCTGTAAATTTTCAAATCCTTCTTCAAACTCATCCACAGGGGAGGAACAAAGTCCCAGAGCATGTTAATGAGGATTGAGTGCACTTGGAGAAGCTGTTTATATTGGACTCTGCTCTCTTCAGACATCTCACACTTTCTGTAAGACATTCCCTTTCATTTCCACCTTCAGCTGCAGCTCACTTGTAATATCTGAGGCCCTTTTGCCCCTTGCTCCACTTTTTATGTTCCCATTTCAAAGACAAACTCTGTCTGCACCTTTTTTATATTAAAGGTCACAGGCAAAGTTTGAAAGTTGGCCTGTAAATTCCTTCTGGTGCAAAGTGGTTCTTTGTTAAGGTGAAGATAGAGAAATAATGAGTTCTGTGATTCAGGAATCACTTTCAGTGCATCTTTGGGATTTTCACAGAACTCTGGAGTCTGTAACACAGGCAAAACAAGGAGACAAATTAAATTGAGGGCTGTATGATTGTGAGGGGTAGGAAAAAGTCCTACTCCTCAGCTGTCACAAACACCCCAAATTCACATTTAGAATTTTTTTAATCTGAACGTTTTCTAAATATCCCAATTCTCTGTTTGTGTTTGTGAGCAGATTACTTCCCTAGAGGGGAAGAGCATGGCTGCTTCACATTTAATTCCCATCTGAATCTCCAAATTACTTGTCAACATTCTTCTGACTCTGCCTGAGGGCCTGAGTGGTTTACACAAACACCCAGGAGTGTGTGCTGAATCCAGGCCTGGGAGTTGTTCTGCTGGAGCAGGAAAGCAGAGAGCAATCTCACAGGTTTGCAGTGTGGATAGGAGATCAAAGCTCTTGAGCAGAAAAAAGAGCCCTACAAACAACCCCCTTGAACCCAAAATGGAATTCTACAGCACTTCTCAGGTTTCAATTTCATTCTCTGCTCGAAGGGACTCGAACTTTCATCTCCTCTGAGAACACTCTAAAACCACCAGGGTGTAAGTGGAGAAACAGAGCAGAGTAAGAAAGGAGATGTTTGTAATTCTTCTCACTCAACCTTGGCTTCACTGAGCAAAGAGCCCAAAATTATCCAGATGTATTTTCCTAAGGGGTTGAAATATTTTTTTTTGGTGCTGAACTGCCCTGTGATCCAAAGAAAACTCTAATTTCACAAAGCAATTTAAGATCTAGCAGGAATCATAGAATCCCAGAATGGTCTGGGTTGGAAGGCACCTTCAAGATGGTCTCATTCCACCCCCTACCATGGACAGGGACACCTCCCACTATCCCAGATTGCTCCAAGCCCTGTCCAACCTGGCCTTGAAGAATGAGTGGCTGCTTTTTCTGAAGTTTCCCAGAACAGAAAATAGGACAGAATGCTGTGATATCACCAGGACTCAGGGAAAGCCTCAACGACCCAGTCCAGCACCCACACCTGGTAGTTTTAGGATGAGATTGTAGTGTTTTTTAACTGGAAGAGGGTAGATTTAAATTAACCAGTAGGAAGAAATTCCTTGTGTGAGGGTGGTGAGGTGTAGACCAGGTTTCTCAGAGAAGTTGTGGATGCCCCATCCCTGGAAGTGTCCAATGCCAGGCTGGATGAGGTTGCCTTGAGCTGGATTCTTTGTGGGTTGGGGTCTAGCCTGGGGTGCATTTAATTTATCTACATTAACTTTAAACCCCCTTTCACAGCCAAACCAGCAAATATGAGCTTAGCAAGCATGAGAGTTGGGTCATGTGGGAAGAAAGAAGAGTCTTCTGGAGAAGATCTGTAGCACAATGAGGCTCCTTCTGTCCTTGACCCCAACAAAAGCAGTTGCCATGCAGACATGTGGCTGTTCAAGAACCATTTAGGCCAGGGCATGAGCCAAAAGACTGCCCACAGGTCTAAAGTAAATTGTCAGCATGCTGCTGTCCTCACTGTTCATGCCAGAGTAAAGTGCTGTGCTTAAATTTTTGCAGGGTGAAGGATTATTCAGATACATTCTCCCTAAATTTATATTTCCCTCGCATGGAGAGCTAAGAGAAAAAGCACTTGAAGAAGAAAAAACCTGAACTGATGAGTAATTCCTGCTACAAAATGAGAAAGCAATAGCTGTTCCCACTCTCGTGTTTTGCTCTGTGGGTTTCCTCTACAGGGGGAATTAAACCCCCAGCAGCTCTGCCTAATGATGATGGCCACAAAATGAATTTCTCCAGGCTGGCACTTGCAATCACATTCATCTGAAGGTCTGACATGGTCAATGAAACCATGGAAAAATTCAGTTCTCTGAGTCCTGAACCACACAAACACTCTCTGGTGGTATCAGAGGGAAATGAGCCAAATTCCTGACAGGACACACCAAGACATAAACACCAGCGCACACATATTTTCCATGGTGGTTTGTTGTGCTAAAGAGGATTTGAATTCTTCAGACATTCTACACAGATATTTGAAAATAAATGGAAGTTTGTTTGTGAGAAAACCAGAATTGCCGAATAATTGACAGAATAATTGAACAGGGAGGCAAAATTGATCAAGGAGGGATTTTTACCCCTGAAAAACAACAGGATATGTATAGTGCCATTGGTGTGTGGGATTATTAGAAGAAGAAGAAGTAATAATACACTCTGTTATCCCACAATGTTATGGATCCAACACAAAGCCTATTAAAATCTATGCAAATGTTTCCATTATACTCTGTGGCCTCCCTGCTGATCCACGAGAAAATCTGATTACAAGTTCACAAAAAATAAATATTCCCTCTCCCAAAAGCAGATTATTCATTGAATCATAGAATAATTAATGCTGGAAAAGCCCTCTAAGATCATTGAGTCCAACCATTCCCTTTGCACTGCCAAGGCCACCACTAAACCATGTCCCCAAGTGCCACATTTCCACTTTTTATGATTCCACCACTTCCCTGGGCAGCCTGTTCCACCTGAATCTGCCCTGCTTGAGCATGTGCATTGGGAAATCATAATTCCAGGGCTGAGATAACCCAGGATTTGAATGGATCTGACTGAGATATGTTTGCAAACGGACTCCACACCACAGCTTTGAATTTAATTCGTGCAGGTGAAGGTGAAAAATCATTAGCTGTTGACAAATAACTGTAGGTCTACATGAAAATGAGCTCAGTGGTCTCAGTGCAACTCCTACATCATAATCTGCTAATAATTCTTGCACCTTCCTGGTCTCCAAGCACCTTGTAATCTTTATAATGGGTTTATAATACTTTTGTGAGGCAGAGAGGGGCTGTTTCATCCATCTTCACAGGTGGAGAAGATGGCCTGTGCTAATAGGGCTCCACAAATCAAGGGATGGCTCTGGAAAAGGCTCTGGAATTCAACCAAGCAGCATCTTGGATAATTTGAGCCTGGTTTTTTCCTGAACATGACAGAGAAACTCCTGCAGGCTGAACCATGAGATACAGACAGCACCAAGTAGAAAATGTGTAGGAGATCTGTGGGTTTAGGTGCCCCTTATGTTCAAATGCAATTTTTTCCTTGGGTTTTGTCATCGTTTGATCAACATGGAGCTCAGCAGTGCTCACAAAGGACATAATCCAGCTTCTTCCAAGAAATTCCCAAGGAGTTTCCTGGAATCAAGGCTGATTTTCCAGGCAGAGACACTGTAGCCACCACATGTCCTTTAGCCTGGGTGACTTTCCTGGGTGCTTGCTCAGCTGTCGATCTGACGCTGCTCATCATTTTAATTACGAATAAAGGAATAAAGGAAGATCCCTCTGCCATGTTCCCAGCATCACTCCAGTGCCTGACAGGAGCCTGGAGAAATTCAGTGTGTCTGTGTCAGCCCTGAGCACTGAGACAGCAAGATCAGCCTTGACAAATCAGCAAGTTGTCATATCAAGGCAAAAAAGACTCAAGGACAGGTTGATAACCCTGGAATGTTCAAGGCCAGGCTGGATGGGGCTTGGAGGAATCCAGTTTAGTGGAACATGTCCCTGCCCATGGCAGGGGGGTGGAACCAGCTGAACTTTCAGGTTCTTTTCTACCCAAACCATTCTATTATTCCACGGGTTTTTTTTGCAACGTTTCAGTTTTTCTTCATCTTATTTCATTTTTTGCAGTATTTTTTTTACCTCATGAGACAGTGAAAAAGTCTCTGGAAAGCAGCACAGTGTTCTCTCCCACTTGTTACTTGTGGATTCACTGCTTGAACTGTTCATACAGAGAGATTAATTATTTTTCTCTCTTTGAATGAAGATTGGGAGAAATCTGGCGTCTAATGTTAACAGGAGCAGGAGCAACAATGCTTTTATTGGGATATCCACGTCCTGGGAACACTTCCAGAAAGAAAATCCTTTGAAGAGCATCACATCAGGAGGAACTGATATTATATTTGTATTTACTGTACTGTTCAAGACAAGACAAGGCATGGCAGACTGAGCCATACCCAATTTATCACATGGAATCCCTGCTTGCCTGCAGTAGATCATCCCCTGTGCCATCTCTGGGCCCTTCCACTTTGCACTTAAAACAGAGCATTTCAGCACCTCCACCTGCTGAAAGTGGGGTTTAGCTTAACTCTAAGGTCTGAGTCTATCAAAGCCTTGTGGAACCAGCATCTCTCAGTGTTATTTTACAGATTGCGCACCTGACATCTGGTCTGATCAAGGGTGGCCAGTTGGTGCATATTTTATGCTGCAGTGCTGTCAAACCCTAATGAACAGCGACAGGATTCCTCTTTATTATTTCCATTACTGTTTCCATCTCCCAGCCCTGGTCCTTTCCCCATTTTTTCCTCCATCCTGAGCTTTTTTAGCCTCTCTTGTCTCTGTGCTCTACCTGTTATTTTGAGTTATGTCCATCCTCTGTAATTGCTTCTGAAAGGCTGAAGGTAAACACAGAAGAACAGGCTGATAAACAAATGCTGTAAGAAAGCCAAGTATAATAAAAGATAGCAGCATGGAGCAATATTTGGGAGTAGGATGTAATTTTAAAGGTCAATAATGCACCAAAGAAATTTTGCCTGGAGCACAGCTTGCATTGATAACAGAGAGCTGCTATCTCAGGATTGCTTGGCTGCTAAATGAGTTTAACAATCTACTTCTGAGTTTATCTTCCCATCTCCCATTGCTTCAAGCTTGCTTTCTCTCTCTTTCTTTCTTTCTTTCTTTCTTTCTTTCTTTCTTTCTTTCTTTCTTTCTTTCTTTCTTTCTTTCTCTTTCTTTCTTTCTTTCTTTCTTTCTTTCTTTCTTTCTTTCTTTTATTTTCTTTCTTTCTTTCTTTCTTTCTTTCTTTCTTTCTTTCTTTCTTTCTTTCTTTCTTTCTCTTTCTTTCTTTCTTTCTTTCTTTCTTTCTTTCTTTCTTTCTTTCTCTTTCTTTCTTTCTTTCTTTCTTTCTTTCTTTATTTCTTTCTTTTCTTTCTTTTCTTTCTTTCTTCTCTCTCTCTTCATCATTGTTCTTTCTTTTTCTTTCTTCTCTCCCTCCTTTTTTCTCTTCATCTCTTATTTTTCTCTTTTTCTCACTCTTTCTCTATTTCTCTCTCTTTCTTTCTTTCTTTCTTTCTTTCTTTCTTTCTTTCTTTCTTTCTTTTTTTCTTTCTCTCTTTCTCTCTTACTCTCTTTCTCTCTTTCTCTCTTTCTCTCTCTCTCTTTCTTTCTTTCTTTCGCTCTCTTTTCTTTCTTTCTCTCTTTTCTCCCTTCCTTCTTCCCTCCTTTCCTTTCTTCCTTCCTTTCTCCCTCTTCTCCTTCCTTTTCTCTTTTTCTCTCTTTGTCTTTTTCCCTCTCTCTCTTTCTTTCTTTCTCTGTACCAGACTTATCATTGCTTAGAATTTCCCTCACAAAATCTTGAAGCACATCTCTTTAATACTTATTAAAATTATTTTTCATGTCAGGCCTTCTGCAGGAAACACTCTCTGGCTCAGTGCTGCAACAAATGAGAGAAGGTTTTTAATTTCCAGGTTGTGCTGCCTTTTGGATAAAGATCTGTATCACCACAGCTCGAGTTTCTACTATCTCTGTTTCTCTCTGATCTGAGAACAAACTGCTCTTTTTGTGTTCTTCCCATTGTGGCAGGTTCTGCTGAAACCTTGGACTGAAATGGTCACAGAGAAACCAGCTCCTCCCTGGGGGTTTTGAGTCCCACAGGGACATTACCAACAATCCTAAAAGCAAGTGAAAACATGAATTCATGAGAACACAGTGACTTTTTAAATCTTGCATTGCATTTTAGTAAGCTCTAAACTTTTCAGAAAGTAAAGCCCCTGACTATAGACTTATGTTTGACCAGACTTTTCAGCAGTCACTAAGGATTTCCAAATTCTTTATTTCTAAGCTGACATCAGTTTTGTAAGGTAGGTGCTCAAATCCCTCTTTTTGCCAATTGAGCTGTTCCAATTATGTCTTGGAAATCACTGACTGCTGCTCCGAATTCGGCATCAAACACCCTGATACAGTAGCGTGACTTAAAGGAAATTTACTGTTTGATCTAAACTTCTTAAAATCATTAAACTTTAACATTTTAAAATTTAAACATCTAAATTTTAAAATTTTAACTTAAAAATCCAGTGCAAGTGAAGGCAAACACTGGATTTTCATCTTGATACACCATCTCAATACATCACCTTGATACATGATTTACACGTGCAGACTCTGCTGTCTGATCTCCTGGTGTCTGTCTGTCTGCATGGACAAACTCCCAGATTGACAAGTGGGAGTAAAAGATGGTTTAGAAAAGCAGGTTCTGCCTCTCCCCCTTGTGTGATCCAGTGCAGCTTGGTTATCATCACAGAATCACAAAATATCCTGAGCTGGAAGGGATCCATTGGAATCATCGATTCCAGCTCCTGGCCCTGCACAGGACACCCCCAAAATCCCACGCTGTGCATCCCTGAGAGCGTTGAGGTTTTTGTAGGGTATCCTATTCAATCCCACATGAAACCCATTAATGTTTGTATTTATAAATGGCAGTACAAATTGCTGGGCAGTGAGGAACAACCTGTGGAATTTTGTTCATGTGATTATACAACATTCCCCCTGTGCAGTCCAGGACAGAGCAACTGGAAGCAGAACCTCTCCAGCAGATCTTTGTCAGGCTCAGTGTTTACAGATTCCTGATAAATCATGGTTTTCTTGCCTCAGTTGCAAAAAGGATGATGGAAAATTATTTGTGGCTTTGGCATTTATAGATTCCTGAGCTCTAATAACAGATATTTTGGAGACACAGCTCTGTGACAGACTTGGTTCTATGGGCTCACAGTGTGAGATTGTAGATGGTCACATCTGGGGCTGAACAGGGGAACTTGTGCTCCCCTCCCAGCTGCTGTTTAGGACAGGCTTAACATCCCTCACACAGCAGCACATGCCAGGGTTTTGATCCATGTGAAATGAGCTCTGTCCATGAGCAAATCTGATGCTTTATTATCCCTAAGACAAAATCAGCAGAATCCACAGCTCCGTGGGAAGAATTAGGCATGGTGGGGGGTAGATGTCTTTTTAATGAAGACTTAAGGCAGAATTCTGATCCAATTAAAAAAAATCCCTCCACAAAGTATTAAACCAAACCCTGCTATTATTACAAAGTTTGAGCAGAAATGCTAAAACTCTCCTTGGAGAGATTTGTGAGACTTTTCCTCACACGGAGCTGCGATGTCTCTGAGCTCTTCTCCTCAGTCTTCCCCAGTTTTATTTCTGAAAAAGAAGATCAGGAAGAGACTGCATTTGCAATATATAGCTCTTTCCACATTTGACAGACAAATGCAAAAGGCAATTAATACTATTAGCTGCAATTAATAGTGCTTAAAGAACAATGCCCAGGAGGCAGCCACTTATGGATTTCAACACAAGCTGCTGATTTTAACAAAGAAGGACCATTTTCTGGTATTAACTAATTATGTGTTGCTCTAGGTACTTTCTCTCTCTTCTTGCAATGCAACAAGTACCACAAGGAGGAGGAAAGCCTTTCATTTTCCCCCATCTGGAGCTCTAATATTAAGGCTCAACCACTACTAATAGGCTAATGTAAAACTTTGGCAGTTTTCAATTACCCTCATATTGAAGCCAAAGAATTTCCTGTGCATACATCTTATTGCCTGACCAACTTCATTTCATAGCTCCATTTTTAGTTCAATAAAATTCAGCAAAAACCCCTCTGGCTTTATTTGTATTATTTTTCCCTGTGTTAGCTCCCCAGTAATGTGAATGTGGATGTGACCAAAAGGACTGAATTATCACTCCCAGGCAGCTCCCTGACAGCCACCAGTTGGCTTCTCAGTCCAGCTCAGTTGCACAATAAAACACTCTGGTTTGAGCAGCTTTTGGGGTGGCTTTGCTGCATAATTCAGTTTGGCTGAGAATATTCCCGCTATTCTTAAGAGGCTGGGAATGAAACCAGCATGTTGTGCTTGTTCAGGATGCCCTTGTAGGATCCATCCCTCTGAACGGACTGGGTTGCTTCATTCCTCTAAGATTTCATGGTATAAAATCCTCACTGTTGAATCCAAACAAAATCAGTGCCCCAGACTTTTCACCCAAAGTTCCAGTTTATAACTTCCACTAGCCCAGGCTGCTCCAAGCCCTGTCCAACCTGGTCTTGGACACTTTCAAGGATCCAGGGGCAGCCACAGCTTCTCTGTGCCAGGGCCTCACCACCCTCACAGGGAAGAGCTATCTACATTTAATTAATTAATTGCTCTAAAGCAACTTGCCTTACATCAGTCAAGGTTCATCTTTTCCTTCTTTTTAAATCAGTTCCTTCACTTTAATCAGGTTCTTCCCCCAGAGGGTGGCTGGGCACTGAACAGCTCCCCAGGGCAGTGGTCACAGCACCAAACCCGACGGAGTTCCAGGAATTCATCGTGACAATGCTCTCAGGCACAGGGTGAGATTGTTGGGGTTGTCCTTTGCAGGACCAGGAGTCAGACTCAGAGATCCTTGTGATCTCCTTCCAACTCAGTATTCTGTGGTTCTATGATTCAAAGAATTATTCAGGCTTGTTTCTGGGTGTGATGTGTTCTACCTCTTCCTAAGACAGGATTATTTATCTTCCTTCACTGCCATTCTGAATAAACAAACTTAACAGCTTTAATAGTTATTGGCAGTTTAAATTTGCCTAAACACAGTCACATCTTTAAAAATTAGCCAGATACTGTTTTTCCATGTCCCTAGATGTGTTTCTAATCTCTCTTATCTATTTGAGGCCAGGCTGAAATAAACGGGTGCTTTGCTATTGAGTCCAAGAGCCCTCAGTTTGGTTATCATTGCATCACATTTTCAAAATGCAATGACATGCACATGCCTTTACCACAGGGCTTATCACCCTCCTCTCTCCTCTCTGTACTTGTTGTGTAATAGGTTCTGCACCAGTTCCCAAACCTAAAGAAAGATAAAAAGAGCAAGACTCAACCAACACAAAGAGAAGCTTCCTGTGACAGCGAGCTCCGAGGGGGATGCAGAACCTGCAGCTCTGGGGAGGTCACTTGGTCCTTCCTGCAGGCACACCCAGAGATTTCCCTCCTTGTCATCCTTTAGTCTGGCTCCCACCACACAGCTTTGCTGCCTTTTCCCCAGGAATCTGCCCTATGAGGCTCTTTGTCACCCTGTGCCAAGGACTCCTTTACTCCCTAAAGAATCTCCCTTCTGCTTTTCTGACTGACCTTGCCTTCTCCCTGTGCAGCAGAATGAAAACTCGAGCATTTCCCTGCTGTATTTACAGTGTCATAAAAGGATATCTTGCTGAGAGGCCTCCATTCCCTGGTAGGATTCTGTGTAGGGTAATGGGAATCCATTGTGCAAGGACACAACCTCTGATTTTTATCTTGTGCCCTTGTCTTCCCTTGGTGTCTCACGGCGCTTTAATTAAGCTGCAATTTGGAAGCTCTGTAAGACAGGGATGTGGCTGCCTTTTGTCCCATAAAGTGGTTTATGGAATGTCATAAAGACAGAAATTTTGCAAATCAATCTGCTGGCGTGGCACCAACGCGCTGGAGGTGAGGTAACAGGGAGCTCAGGAAATGCAGAGCTCAGTGAAATCTGCTTGGCTTTATTGGGATTTGTTAATATCTCTTAAACCCAGAGCGTTCAGTTCACGCCCATCTGAAGGACTTTGTAGGACAGGCTTTGAAAACATATTTTCATTCCTTCCTCATTAATTCCATCAGTGGCATTGTGCTAGTCTCAACAGCAGCTGTGATTAGGTTTATCCCACACTAATCCAGAAAGGGGGAACTAGACCTTAAAAATGTACTGAGTTTCTCTTGGGATGATAAGGAAGGAATTAAATAAGGAATAAGGCAGCTGGAGAGAAGAAGAAATATAGGAAGGGATATTTTAGCCTAAGGAAGAGCTTTAGGAAATGTTTAAAACTGCATGGGAATAGTGATCTACTGGAAAAGGATAAAGGCAGAAAAAAACCAGTCTAAAATAGAAATTTAAGTCAGACTAATGGCTTTTACATTACATTTGACAGAAAAACTAACAGTTCCAATATGCAATTTTTTTGCATTCTCATGGGAAAATCGACAGAACTGAGCCTGAGACGATTCAAGGGTCCAGCAAATCCACCCAACATCACCCTCAAAAAGGTGCTGAGAGGGGATAAAGTGCCCCTCACCTTTCTTCTGTGTGGATTTTTTGATTTCCACCGAGACACAACTCCAGTAATGTGATGTTTTGCTTTGGAAAAGGGAAACAGAAAATAAACACAGGAGGCAGGGAAATCAGTGCAGAATCACCACTGCAGTGGGTATTTAATTTATCACCTGGGGTATTTCTGCCTGGGAGCCACCATGCTTCAACTCAACCCTACCTGCTCTGAGAGCAAAGCAAACCTCACATGGACAGAGAGCAGACCCAAAGCTCCTGGTGTCCTGAAGGCAAGATTTAAGTGATGTTACAGAAAAGTGAAGGGAACGTTGAATTTCTGATCATCTGTGGCTCATACTTTTACAATTTCCTTATCACACAGACCAAAGCTGTCTCATAGGGCTTTTTTTGCCTTATCTGTTGTTAATATCTATATATTCTGTCTGCTATCTTAGCCTTGATTCACAATATATCAGTGGCAGAACATTTCTTGGCCTTTCTTGAATGACATTTAGTACAGTGTAGAAATAACTTTAATTTTTTGGCCAGTCAGCTGTGTATCCTCTGGGTTTTTTGGGATCCTTTTCTTCCAAACCCTCTTTCCAAAACTCTCTGCCCCACTGGATGCTACTGAATAGGCACTGATAACAATTATAAAAAGTTTTATTAATCTTGCTTGAAAAAGTCAGAGGCAATAGGAGTGTGGGCAAGAGGGAGGTGAAATTCAGGTTGCAGAAGTGAGATTGCAGCAATTAAAAAGGAGGGGAGAGCAAGAAGAAATGAATCTCCAAAGAAAGGGATGAAGGGATACCTTTAAAATTAATTAGCAATTCACAAATGCCTCCAACCCCTCTGGTAGAATTAAACATGTTTACTCGTTTCCTCAGCATGAGCGTGTTCTGGGGAGTGACACATTAATTAATATTAAATATCTAGCCCATGGTCTGCCTCAGCTTTCAAGGCACATTATAAATATTGGCAAGAAAGATCATTAAAAACAACACAGATCGAATGTTCAGCTTGATTTGTAGAAATTGCCTGGTAGCAAAGGTGCTGTGAAGATGAATGAGTTTGTTAAAGGGGGAGAAGATTTCAAATATCAATTTGCATGGAAACAAACAGCTCCTTCCTCCCTCTGCAATGTGGCCACAAACACACACAGAGCAGAGGGGAAAAAAACCCCAGGTTTCCCTTATTATCATGAGAAGCTCACAGACTACTGAAAAATAGAGTGTGTCCAGTTCTGCCTCGTGACAGAAATTTTTGAAGGGCTGGACCACAATTACCAGCAATTTCTCAGCCTCCCCTATCATCCTTTCTCACCTGCTGCTCTCTGCTCCACCACACACTGACCCATTTCTACTTCTTGCCCCCTCTCTGGTGAAATCCAACAGTAGGATGCAGGCAACCCGCAATTTTCCTTCCCTGGGGCAATGTGTAATTAGAATCCTTTTGGTTGAGGGTATTTTAAATCAGGTGAAAAAGCATTTGAAACTTTGAAAAGGGAGTTTTCAGACCAGCTGGTAGACTTAGAAGAGTTTGTACTTCTTCCAGACAGGGGAAATCTGTAAAGCCAGATGTTTTTACATCTCAGGTCTTATTTTGAACATCTTCAGTTTCATAAGGCTGAAAGTTATTTAGACTCAAAGTCATAGAATTACTGCATCAGAGAATCAGAGAAAGGCTGAGTTTGAAAGGGACCTCTGGAGGTCTTGTTGTCCAACTTCCCTGCTCAGGCAAGGTCACCTAGAGCCAGCTGTCCATGACTGGGATGGTCTTTATGGTCCCTTCCAACACAAACCATTCCATGACCCTTTAATTCTACGATTCTTTAATTCCATGATCACAAATCATGGGGAACTATTTTTGTTTTAATTATTATTGCAAAGATCTCACAGAACAGACTCTCTAACACCTTGACCAAAAATTTTCTGTCAGTTTAAGACAGACCAACACCCCTTGTTCAAGAAAAAAAAGAAAACCTCCACACCCTTATTCTTTTCATTTATGTCTCATTCCTTGCAAGCTTCCATTCTTTTCTCCATAAATCTCTCTTCCTATCTTCCCAATAGGTTTTATAAAACCACCATAATATGTAAAATATGGATTTTAGTCCCATTTGGATGATGTTTCTCTTCTCCTCCAATTTTGGGACAGATATTTTACCAAGACAACGTTAAAATAACACAGATCTTCAGATGAGAGTCTGTCAATGGCTCAGAATCTGGGAAGGGGTGACAGAGAATCCTTTGGGAAAACTGATGGAAATGCCAAGGATACAGAAGGAAAAAGAGAACATCTTCATCACTGGAACATGCTCACCGATTTTGCTGTGGATAGAAATGATTGTGTAGGTGTTGGACATCACAGAGAAAATGGATGTGCTCGCCCTGGAATCTCACTGCTTTTAAAAATCATGGAAGTTTTATCACAAACCCATCCATGATTTTGACACCAGTGCTAAATAAGCTGCTACAAACCCCACAATCAATAGGATGGGAGGGGAACCAATCCTTCACAGCAGCTCCTGCTGCCACAATCACCACTGTGTGACCACATCTGCCAGCCATCCGTGCAGGAAACTTCCCTTTGGGAACACTGAGAAGCTCTGCATGGCCTCAGGAGCCAGAACAGGGTCACTTATTTCCCTTTTGATAACATTTTTCAGGCTCTGAAATGTGGAGAACCAAAAGCAGTGAACAGGGCTGTTCTGAAAATCAACCCCACCTTTGCTTTAACGGAGCGTTTTCAGGCCTCTTGTTCAAAGTGTGGTGTAAATCATAAGTGCAATTACATCGAAATATTTGGGAGGCATTATACTACTAATAGTAATTTTATTTTCCAGAAAGGTTGCAGAATCAAGGCTTTCATTATGTGCAACCACTTAAGATTCCAAGTTACTCTTGCTAAAGAGGCAATGATAGCTTTGGTGTCTGGGCTAAGATCCAAATGAGTAATTACATTCTGCAAGCCTACATTCCTCCTCAAGTTTTATATGAGATAAAGTTCTTTTCACTTAGCAATGTTTCTTTTTAAAGACTGATGTTTTCCAAGCCAGAGGCAGCTGCATTTCACTGGTGGGTGAAATAATCCCTATGTAAACATAATTTGAATAAATCAAGCGCTTTGTGGTTTTCAAAATGCCACGTCCACTCCAATTCATTGTTTTCATTTGTTACATGCATGGGGTAGAACCTGTAATGCAAGAAAAACAAAAAGTCCATCAAATCTTTGATTTGAGGGAACAGCCTAAGCACAGACAATGGGGAAAAATGCTTTGGGCAATTCACATTGGCTTTCAAGTGTTTTGTTCATAAACAGCTTTTAATGAAATGGCATTTAAACAGCATGTAAAAATAAAAGAGCTCCTCACCTGCTGAAACTTCCATTAACAAAACTCCCCATAAGATGAACTGAAATGAAAAAAATCTGTGAACTTCCTTGAGATATATTTTAGCATTCTCCAGCTCAGTAAATAACTAATGGGTATGAGTTTTTGCTTGTGTTCAGAAACATAAACTCAGAAGCATAGATGCAAAGTGCTTTTCCTGCTAATGATTCTCCATGCATCAAAGCTGAGAGGTGCTGAAGCACAGGAGCTGGAATGAATAAATGAAAGGCAGTGGTGAAATTTCCAGGCGTCTTAAGGTGTTTGCAAATCAGAGCTTGAACTTAAAATATGGCTCTGTTCAGAACACACAGTGCAGAGAGCTGCTGTCTGCAATCTGTGGAGCACTACCCAGTGGATGTTGCCACATCCAATGTTTCATTTCAGATGAGTAGTTACAGCCATAGACAGAGAGAGAAGTTTCCTTTGGAAGTTTTTCCTCTTATAAAGAAGTAAGGGATTTCCCATGAATGATCTTCTGATAAAGGGAAAGCTGCTCATACAACCCTGCTAGGAACAGGAAACCCCACTGTTTTTCAGGGTAGGATCCACACATCAGTACCACAAGGAAGAAAAGTAAAAAAATAAAATAAAATAAGACAGGAAATCTTGTACTAAGGGACTAACTCCTTTCTCAAGTGATGTTGTTTGCACCAGGCATTTCTCTGTGGTTAGGGTGGCTTTGTTTTATCCCTGCTCACCTTGGATGTGCCAGCACCCTCCTCATTCCCTTTCAACCTCCAGCCAGGCCAGGAGCACTTTGCTTCCTTGTGGCAAAATCCAAAAGGCTCAGCCCACTATCACTGCTCTGTGTTTTGTTCAAATGCACAGATTTGTTGGACTAAAAACTTGGGAGCTCAGCAGAATAAATCATAAACAACGTTATTACTGCACAACAGTTCTTACCAAGCTAAACCTTGTTATTGCAAGGTATTGATCAGACTGGTCGAATCTCTCATAGCTTAAAGGATTTTACATCATTTACAGTAATTACAGTGTCTTCCTAAGTGCCAGAGCTATCTCTGAACTCCCTGAAGGACGTTCTGAACAGGCAGAATTAAGTGATAATTTCCCAGTCACTTCTGTGAAGGCAGGATTCTGTATTCTTGGAGAACATTTTCTGTTTTCACAGGTATTTCTGTGGGTTCTCCTCTCCCAGACCAGCTCAGTGCCAGGGAGATCAGCAGGTGGGGGACAGTGGATCCTTGTCCCCACATCCCACGTTGCATAACCTGGCACCATCTGCTCCCCAGCTGCAGGGAAATCCCACACGTGGTTCCAGTCACATCAAATCTGGAGCTGGGAATGTGGAGACACTTCATGTTCCCTCAGAGATAAAAATACCACAGCTTCCTTCTGCTGTGTGTGTGGGCTCGCTGCTTGGGAATTTCGTGCTGGAATTTTACCTTCCCAAAGGCTGCCCTGCTGTGGCTGTGAGCCTGCACCCCACTGAGATTGAGGTGCACTGAGGTAACACTCAGGAAATGTGCTCATTTTCCCTGGGTGAATGGGTGTTTTCCATTATACAATCATTATGTAATAATTACACCCTTTTCCCAGCCCAGCCAAGGGCTGGCACCCTGGTAGTAAATAAGTTTATCAAAGCAGCAATCACAGGCAGTCATTTCCATCCATCTAAATACAGGCAGTGGCATTACAATCCACCTTGGGACACTGCTCCACTATTAGCAATTGAGAGAACTGAGAGAAAAGTGCCTTTCAACCACAGGTTTTGCTCACAGCTCTGTGGCTCATGATGGCATTGATGGTTTTGTGTTGGTACCTGCAAGCCTGGACTAATCCTCAGTGACAGGGATCCTCTGCAGCTCTGTGTAGGATCAGAGCCTCAGGGTGCAGCACCCCAAATTCACGTCAGTGAGTACCTTCTGACACATGGGTTATTTTCTGAGGATGTGATGGGAGGCACAGAGGTTCTTCAGAGCAGGAAAAATGTGCAATATTCCAAATAACAGGAAAATATTGAGAGTTTCAACTTAAAAAGCTTTTCTTCAGTTGGTGGCATAATCCAAATCAAATAAATAACTACAGCAACCCTGGAGCAGGAATCCTTGAATTCATCTCCTCATCCTGGCACAGATTTGAGGTATAACCTTGGACAAGGTCAAGTTCAGATTTTCTGTACCTCAGCTTCCCCATTTGCTGAAGGATAATAATAATTCTCCCTCCACAAGAAGACCATGGGGCTTAATTACCATCCATAAACCACCTTGAAACCCTTACAGAAAAGGTTCTGTAAAAGGGCAAATGTAATTACTGTTATTACAGTGGTGCAGCTATAAAATATTCATGGTGTAATGGCAAGTCCAGTGAACACTCAGAAGCTTGTAAGATCAATTACTGTGCATGAATGCACAAGCACATTAGCAGGGTGTACAAGATGCCAGGCAGTTCCCTTCCAACTCTAAGGTCCTGTCCTGAAGAGGGTCAAGAGCCTCAGTTTCCCACTGAACTCCATGAGAGGCCCTTGAAAACAGCAGGAAATTTGAGTCCTTTACTGGTTTAGAATCTTTAAAGAGAAGTAGAAATTCTTGTAATGAAAAAAGAAAGGAAATAAAGTCAATTTTTAATTTTTGTATTGATCAGAAACCTTCTAGCAAAGTTCAATGGCTGGTTGTGCTGGCACCAAGCACCAAAGAATGGAGGGTTGGATGCACAGCTGCTACAAACCAAATAAATCACAGCAGCATTTCTAAAATCAGTGCAGCTACACTGATTTATGATAGTGATGCCCTTATGAACAAAATGCGTTCTTGAGGGGTTTTTTTAGACACAAACGAGAGAGATTGCACAAAATAAACTAGTGCTGCACTGATAAAATAAATAATATTTTTGATAGTGATGCTCTTATGAACAAAATGAATTCTTGAGGGTTTTGTTAGACACAAATGAGAGAGATTAGACCAAAATAAACTAATGCTGCACTGATGAAATAAATAAACAAATAAATAAATAAATCAACTTTTTTTCAAGAATCAGTGGCTACATATTTAAACAGAAAAAAGTGTCAGGATTAGTTTGTCATTGATATATACATAAAAAATTAATAATTTAGGATTTAGACCAGCAACTGGCTATATTGTGGATTTGAATTATTCCTGTTCCTCCTGTTTTTACATTTCTTGTTACCTGGAGGGTCTCAGAGCCAGATGTTTGGGTTTGGAGCAAGTTGTCATTAATGGCTTCCTGACCAATTACAAGGCACACTTAATAAGTTTTGGTGCTGTTATGCAATGCAGCTGTTCCAGGACTTTTCTCTCAAGGTCTATGCTGAAAGTCATGTGGAGCCTAATCCCTGCTGTCACATTGTCTGGCTGCATTTGCTCAGGCTGCCCTGACACCCCACACACTGCTGCCATCACATCCCACCCTCCTTCCCACCACACCTCAGCTCGTGCCCATTCTGCCTTTCCTCAGGTAGGAACTGGTGGCAAAGCAAGATTTCATCAAATATGAATCCCAGTGTTTTAAAGGTAACATCAAAATTTGCTTCTGTAACGTGCTACGGGATTTTAATGTAATTTTTTTTTTTTTGGAGAAGATGTTTCAGCTCTGTGGGTGTATCTCAGTGATGGATAAAGGGGAAATCTCCCAGTGAAAAAGAAGCAGCCAACATTTCCTTTGCTTCCCTGCAAGCCCAGTGTAAAGGCTGTGACTTGAAAAGCAGCCCTGAAGCTCTGGAGGGACTCTGTAGCTCCAATTAGGAGTTCTCAGAGCAAAATGCTTCTCCATTGGAAATTGTAGAGCTGAAACTTCAGTTAGAGGATTCATTTTCAGTGAAGACCAAGGAAGTTGTGCCTACAAATATTGATGAACTTGGGCTCCTTGAGTGCTGGGTAGGTTTTCAGGAAGCTCTGAGTGTGGATGCTTTAGGATCAGACATTTCCAGGCTTCCCAGCACCACCAGAGCTCTTCTGGCCTCTTTTCATAGGAGACCTCACACACCAGAACATCAAATCTTTGGACTTAAAACCCAAATTTCCCAGCCCAGCAGGCATTTGCCAGCACAGCTGTCCATGTTCCAAGCTCCCAGCTCCTGGCAGTCTGTCCAGCTCTGTTCCACAAAGGAGAAAGTGCAGATTCCCTTTTTCCAGCTCATCCCAGCAAAAAAGGCAGGGCCAGTGGGAAGCACATTTTGGTTTTGGAGAAACAGGAGTAGCCTTGGTGTGATCAGACTAATTCAGTGAATTTGGAATGAAAAGTTGGAATATTTCAGCTCTTCAGAAAAAAATGTAGTAAGGAAAAATAAAGCAATGCATCCTCTCTGCCATTGATTTAAGGTTTAAATTTATTTGTGACTTCAGGGTCATTTATGGAACCCAAATTTTCCTTTCCAGGTGGCTCCTGCCTAAAGCATAACATGTAGATGACCTTAACAAAGCTCTCTTGGAGTAGAGGAGCCCAAAATTTTGCTGTAATTTAGGGCAAATGGTCTGAATTTCTGTTCATGTTCATGTCCAGCACCTGTGGTTCTTCTTACATCCTGGTGTTTGTTCAAATCACCAATTTATTACATAAATATGCTTTGCTCATGAGAGGACTCAGGGAGAATAGATGCACAAAGTGATGAGGAAAAGGTATTTAAATATTTAATGAGAAAACAGTAATCATATGGGGATATTCAAAAGAAGAAAATGGCAAACGCTGTGTACATTAGCAGCTGATAAAAAGTGACTGCTGAGGAAAATCTTCCACTGTCCAAAATATTCAACATCCACAACTTTTGAAATGGAATTCATGACACAGCAATTTTTTTTAAATGGGAAATTTTGATACAATATTTCTTTTCTCTCATTTCCTTTATAAGGATATTCAGGGAATGTATTTGTGCTTTTTTTTCAGCATTGGGCTCTTCATCTCTGAATAACAGTGCAAAGTCAGGAACCTCAAATCCATTAAAACTGATGCAACCTCCAGAAATGGAAAAATCTAAGATTTAACAAAACAATAATCCTTTCAGCAACCAGGATGAGATAAGTTCCCAGCTGATGGGTAGAATTGCTTAAAATTCCTGCCCAAAGAAAGTCCAGCCCATGCAATGGTTCAGACCAATCCTTTTCTCCTGCACATCACAACCTGTGGGACCACTGCCAATATTGAGATTAGATCTGCATAAATCTTCATAAAACACCAGGTCTGACCAAATGAACGAGCTCAACACTTCTAAATATCATGAGTTCTGCAAGAAAATCTTGCCCATTGCACTTCCAAATCTTCCCATCCTGCATGTGTGTCTTTTGCTGCATTCCTCAAACACTGGAGAAATCTTCTCCAGCACTAACAATTCACAGAATGAGTGTTTGGACAATCAGACTTTGTGAATAGTTAAGTTTATGCATATGCATCAGCTGTCCTAAACCTTCTGTTTAATGAATAATCATAAAGATAATGCCACTGATTCCCTGACTCAGGCAGGATGGCATTTTGGGTTGCTTATTTAAAAGATGTGAAAAATGAGGACATTTCAAGCATGAGAGTGACACTGAAAGTGATGACAATGGAAATATCAAGGCTGGAATGAGTGGTGTGATAGATGAGAACACTGAAGAAATTTAAGAAGGGCAGGAAAGAATAAGAAAGATGAAACTTGTGATGGATTTAATGCCCAAGATATAATATAAGAATACTGGATGTGATACAGAGAGGAAGAACCAGCTTGCCTCAGAAAGAGACAAGGGTGAAGATAAGTTAAAACATTTCCCACAGCAGGCTCTAGAAGGATCATTTAGAGTAGGAGGGAATAATTTGGGAGCTGCAGTTTGTTCCAGGCAGAGGCAAGGATGGATGGTGTGACAGTGGGATGCAGACTGGGTGTTCAGGTCACCAACAAGATCTTTATCTTGTCTGAAAAATCCCAGCTCCTCCAGAGGTGATGGATGCAGAGCCAAGCAGCCTTGCAGCCAACCTGGGTGATACCAGGAAACAATGCCCAGCTGACAGAGTGCATCCTGAAGGAAGGGGGCTGGTGATGGAGGAAAGAAAGGCAAAATCCAGCCAGCTTGCCATGGGAAAATGAGGTTTTAATAGGGCTTTATTGAGCCATCCCAGAAGAGCTGTCAGAGAGCCAGTCTGATACATGAGAGTCAGGCTGAGGGAGATACATCACAGGCTGAGAGCTGTGAGGCTTCAGAAAGGAGTTAATAGCTCTCCATCTTTCATGCAGGCTGGACATGGACTGAAGTTCCCTGCACAAAACACGTTCCCTGCAAGGGGAATTTCATCCCCCATCTAAACACAGCCACCTCTCTGGTGGGTTGGCCAATTTCATCTTTCCTGCTGTATCTTTCCAAATAGCTTTGGAAGAGTTAGCAGAGAGTAATTTCCCCTTTCTGAAAGTAATAAAGTAATTTATGTGAGCAAAATGTAATTATCCAGACTGAAATCCAGACAGCAGATTAGGTTTTACATTCCTGCTGAAGCAAAACCAGCAGAAATAGGCAGGATTCCTTCTCAAGCTGGAGTATGGATTGAATCCTGGCTCAAGAGGAATGAGAGGGCCCTGAAGAATTGCTCCTTAAAGGCGCTGAGTTAACCACAGCCCTCCCTCTCTTCAGTGTGACAGAAGTGCTCAACACCTTTTCTCATGGCCTGGTGCACTACATGGATGGGGGTAATTTGAAAAGCTGACCTTTGTGAAGGCTAAAGGAGATTTACTCCCACCTTCTGCTGGTACAGGATTTGGCCAATAAACACGTCCCTTTGCGCTGCCAAAAATGAGCCTTGTGCTGATCAATCCTGACCCTGCAAGGGAATGGGATTTAACAACATCATAGTCCCAAATGGCCTGGCTGGAACGTGGCCAGGCCATGATTCAGGGTGGAAAATCTATCAGGCTGGACACATGGCATGTGCCTGAGCCCCTGGACACAGGTGGGGATGTGGAGAGCCAAAATCCAGCCTCAAACTGCCCAGGCAGGAATTCCCTGGTGGATCTGAGTGCCAGATCCTGAGGCTTTGCACCTCAGCCTAGCCAGAGAGGTGAGTGGGGGGAAATAGGAGCAGAAAAGCTCAGAGCTGGGAGAGTTAATGTGGTTATTCTCTGCCGTCCTGGCTGCACAGAAGGGACAATCTTGCCTTTGTAGGCAGAGATAAAGCAGGAGTCTCAAAGCAGGTCCCCTGAGCCCTTGTGTCACTGTACATTTTGCTGTTTCATTTGTTCTCTGCAATGTGCCACTGAAAGAAGTGATTTCTGCTTGCAGTATTACATCACCTCCAGGATTATTTTTTGAAAATGTGTCTTATCTGCCATGTCACAGTTGTTTCCTCTGCTAACGAGCTGATGCCAATGAGTCCACCTGTGGAATTGCTCCACAAAAACAGACCATGAGAAAAAAAAAAAAAAAGTCCAAACCAAAAGGAAGAAGAAGAAGAAATTAAATATTTACTGGCATTTCTGCCTAACTGTCCTTTCCAGCTGTCTGTTTCAAGGTGCTTTGAGGATTTATTATTCAATGTCCATGGAATGATCTGAAAATAAAATGTGCTGCACAGCTGGAATTCACCTGTGCAATTTCTGCTGTCATTAAGAATTTTGTCTCATTTAGCCACACATTGGTCCCCTCCAAACTGGGCCGTCCCAAAACCCTTATCTGTTCCTAGAATCACAGGATGGTTGGGCTTGGAAAACCACATCCAGCTGCTCCAAGCCTCATTCAACCCCTTGAGCACCACTTCAAAATCCTTGAAGATTCCACTTCTGTAGGTGCTGCCTTGCTTGCTGAACTTGGATGAAAAAAAGGGTCAGTCCCTCCAAAGTAATCCAGAGGATTCTACCTGCTGATTTGTCCAACACACAAGCTACAAGCAGCTCTAAGGCTGCCTTTAATTTGTGAGGCAACTTCCCTTAATCCAGTTTGATGTAAAAAAAGTGGTAATTATTAAGAATAATGGTGTTTCCTTCTAACTTCACTGTGCTCATGTTTCCCTTGGAGCCTCAGCCCATTAAACCAGATTATTTGATGGCAATTTCAGCTTTCCTTTCAAACATAGGTTGGAACCACCACAGGTGGTGATGGGAGGCCTCTCTGTTTTTTATATCAGTAATACACATCTCCTGAAATCTTCCTAATAATCACAACAAACTCCTAAGAAATCCAGGAGGCAGAATCCCATCTGTTCTCAGAGCTGGAAGTTATTTATGGTCTGACAAGGAGATTGTGGTCTTAAAAGAAACAAGGGGAACTTTGTGTTTCAAAAGCATGGCACATCTTGGCTTGCTCCTGCTTTCCAAAATTACCTCCACAATCTGCACATCAGTGTCTGCCTGGGGCTGCCTTGCAGTCAGTGCTTCAAACCATGGAAAATATTTACATTTGAGTGTGGAGTTCAGCCCCAGTCAGAACTCTGAGCCTGAGAAATGCATTGTTTCTAAAAGGACTCCACGGCACAGATTTCACTGCCTTTTAGCAGCTGACTTTGTGAAACTGTCTATAAATAAATGGAGCTGCTTTAAAGCTTTTTAAAGCATTCCAGGGAATCTGCATCCTTAGAGATCTTTCCACATGTCTTAAAATAGCCTGAGTTCTCTTCCAAGGGTGTTGACTGCTCTAATTTTGCATTTGGGGTTTGTTTCATCCCCAGGATAACACAACACACAGACACTGTGATGGTTTCCCTGAGTGGGCCCATCAATCTCAGTTCTTCCTTTGCCACTGAACAGCAGCTGAAGCATAACAGATGCCATGGAATCATGTCACAGACTCATAGGACAGTTTGGATTGGAAGGGAATTTAAAGATCTTTGAGCTCCAACCCCCTGTCCTGGGCAGGGACACCTTCCACTCTCCCAGGTTGCTCCAAGCCCATCCAACCTGGTCTTGAATATCAAAAGGCAACCTCCCTCACCAGTGTTTCATTTTAACCACTCCCTAACATATCTACTTTATTTCACTGCCTGAAACTAAGTTCTCTCTTTCTTGAAACCCCCTAGACAGCCTCTACATCCTCCTTGGGACATTCTAATACTTTTGTCTTTTCAGGAATGTTCCCTCAGCCTCCACACAACGTGCTTAATTTCATGGAGCAGTGATCCCTGTCTCATTGAGCTTCTAATCTAAGAAACAAATTGCACTTGGCTTTCATTTTATGGATACAACTACTGAGAAACAGAATTAAAGGCAGTTTTTCTTCCTGAAATTTTCAAGTTTCAAAAGAGGATGCAGAAAGTGAACTTGCTGGAAACAACTGAAAGATTTCTGCTGTGATATTTGCAGCTCAGCCATTGTTTCCATTCTTGGTTGTTTGAAATTGATTCCTTCTTTCTTTCTTTCCTCTTTTTTCATTTCACTGCAATATCAAAAAAGCAGATGGCTAAAATACTGTTGGAATGATTTTTGGTGTTTAATTGGAAAAAAATTAATTTTTGTTAAAAATAACATTGATTTGTAACACCATTTCTTTTATATACCTCTATTTAATTTAATTTTCAATTCATAAAAGCAGAAAAAAATGAAAAGGGGAAAAGATTTTGACAACTTTTAACGAAACCCAGTAATTTTTCAAGACTTTTTTCTGAAGGAAAACTTTTCTTCCTTGAGGTAAACCCTCAACCAGCCGTAAAGGCAAACTTAAGAAAGCAGCAGAGCCTTTGTAAATCCATCATTTAAATGCAAGATCCACTGGGGTGAAATGTGGCAACTGTTTAATAATGCACAGCAGCACTGTACAGTCATTTAAGATGAGAAGACAAGGAGAATGACACATGGAATTGAAAATGCAGCCTGAGTGTAAGCAGGCAAAATGAAATCATCTGAATGTGAATTTTGCCACGGCAACAGAGCAGGAATTCCTGCACTCACAGCTCTTGCCATGAAACCTTTAATGACAACTTGTCAAGGTGTCTTTTATGTCTCCTTCTTAGGAAATGACATCCCTAAACACAGACACCCCAAGTGCTGGTTTACAACAACTTGGAGGAATGAGCTCCTTGTGGTGACTCGTTATTATAATTTTTCCTGAATATTTGTTGCATTTTTGGAGTTGCTCCTCCCTGGATGTCATAAACACTGTTTAGACTTTGTGGCACCTGAGAAGGTCAGAATTGGACCACAATTCGGATGTGTGAGGGTAAAGATGAACAGTCATGTTTTCATACTTGTTTAGAATGCATTTGTGTTTTCAAAAGTTTGTATTAGTCCCTCCCTCCATTGCTCCTCTAATGCTTTTCTATCAAGTCTCTTTGATTTCCTCTGATGTGCATGGGCTTATTTTGCTGCTGGAGTGACAGCTTGAAGCCAAAATTCCCTTTTAATTCTTTGTGGAAAAAAAAAAGCTTCTTTGTCCAGCAAGGAACATCCACTCATTGGATCAAACAATATTTCAACTCATCATGTCTGAACCAAAAATGAAGCACTTTGTAGGCCTTAATAAGTCAAAAAGTAGCACCAATCCAAAGACAACTGATGAACAACCTGGTCTTTTGGAAGGTGTTCCTTCTCTTCTCTTCTCCTTCTCCTTCTCCTTCTCCTTCTCCTTCTCCTTCTCCTTCTCCTTCTCCTTCTCCTTCTCCTTCTCCTTCTCCTTCTCCTTCTCCTTCTCCTTCTCCTTCTCCTTCTCCTTCTCCTTCTCCTTCTCCTTCTCCTTCTCCTTCTCCTTCTCCTTCTCCTTCTCCTTCTCCTTCTCCTTCTCCTTCTCCTTCTCCTTCTCCTTCTCCTTCTCCTTCTTCTCCTTCTCCTTCTCCTTCTCCTCCTTCTCCTTCCCCTTCCCGTTTGTGCAGAGCATGAGCCCCCTGCCCCACAAAAAACAATTGATCATTGGGCAGGGAAATAAGAGCTGAAGGCGGATAACAAAAGGAGCATTCCCCTCAAGGAAATCACTCTCAATCACAGAAAAAGAAAGAGTGAGCACATTACAGGCCTATATTTGTATCATAATTCCTTTTGCTATATGATATTGCCCAGGGTTCTATGACTGAAGAGGTGAAGCTCTCTCCATCTTCATTAGCAGGGAGCTGGGAGACAGGGAAGTTGTTCATTAGACAGAGAGATCAGACAGTCACGTAAAAAATAACAGAGCTGGGGAAGGAAATCAGTAGCGATCAGGGAAAGAGTGGAGCAGGCAGAGTGAGGACTGAGCAGAAGGAAATGCAGTGGTAAAGGCAAGAGTTCTGTGTGTAAATCAAAAGAGAATTCTGAAAAAGTCACGGTGAGAGGGAGTGGAGCAGATCAGTGAGATGGTGGGACACTGTGGGCTGGGTATTGGGGAGAAAGATGGGTAAAATATCAGCAAAATATTGGCAGCCCTGGTTAAAGCGAGAAGATAAATGCCATCCACAAAGAAACAGAGTTTCTAACTGAGCTAATGCTTCTGATTTTCTACCTTTTCCCCTCTTGTTTTTTTTGTTTCTCTTTTCATCTTCTTGACAGCTCACCCTGGAAAGGATCATGGCTTTGGTTGTCCCTCTGATGAGCTGAGCATCTTGTTCTTACTGAACAAAGATACAGTGGTGATAAGAAAGGAAACAAAGTGAAACCCTGATTTCCTGAAATCCATAGGACACTTTTAGTGATGTCTGAAGATTTCAGCCATGAGTTTTGAAACCCTGCATTTGGAGTCTGTATCTCAATGTAGATACCTACACTCCCTTCATAGTTAATGACCAGCAACAGAGGTTTCAGGGCTGTCATTCA
This sequence comes from Eopsaltria australis, assembly GCA_034509425.1. Classification (NCBI taxonomy): domain Eukaryota; kingdom Metazoa; phylum Chordata; class Aves; order Passeriformes; family Petroicidae; genus Eopsaltria; species Eopsaltria australis. Next base: position 1,459,155 of record JAVTVJ010000447.1, on the reverse strand, counting down.
CCTCCTCAAGAGGAAAATGTATAGAAGAGGTAAAATCCTAAAAGTGCCTATTTCTTGCATGAAATCTCAGCCTAGGAAGGCCTGGTTTTTGTGTAGATGTCTATAATGTACCGAGATGAATCCTGCTGTCTGTGCCTGAAGAAGTGCAGTGTGTGATGAAGCCATGAAATCAGAGCTGTGAGGAAAAGGAATGTGTCAGGCTGGGGGTCATTCCTTTCTCACTTCTTCACCAGGCTTCACTGCTTCCTGAGATAAGTCACTCTCAAGAGTAAAAATGAGAATCCTCCAACCTGTGACTCATTTGAGTGCATCTTACCTGCAATGAGGGCTGCTAGAGATGCCTGAGGCAAGTCCTTCCATCAGCTCTGCTGGGACTGGGGGATGATGGAGGTGTTGGATGGAGGAACTGGCTCGAGCTGAGGCAGACTCTGAATTAGTCATCTGTCATGATGAAGTGTAGAAACTGAGCAGGTAAGTTCTGGGGAAAAAAACCCCAATTCCATGCATCATTCTTCAGTCTTCCAGACTCTCATTTCCATTTCCTAATGAAAAATGAACAGGCAGGCAACGAAAAGTTTCAAAAACTTTAAAAGGCCATTCAAAACCTGACAGGAGAAAAAAAAAAAAAAATCTGCAGCACTTCAGAAAGTGCTGGGATTTCTAAGCAGATGGCCTGCTTGCTTTCCTGAAGTATAAAAATTAAATTGATGTTTCTAAAGCGGCCTTTAAAGATAAAAACCAGACACGATGTCATTTGCACTGAGGTGCAGGAAACTCTGGTAATGAACTGTGGGAGCAGAGTGGGTCCAGTCCACCCCCTGTGAACCAAAAGATGTACAGAGCTCGAGGTACAGACGGCACGGGCACGCTCAGCTGCTCCTATATGTCTTTTGTTTAGTAAATACTATATTTAATGGCCTGCCATTAACTGCTGAACATACTAAGTTAATTTTGCATTTAAATGGTAAAACTTCAAGGAACTTCATAATTGCGTATCTTTTTAGCAAATGACAAGCCATATGCTAGGAAATTTCAAGCCACTAATTAAACAAAACATGCCCAAGCATGTTTTTTAACAAATACTGTACATCGTTATTTAAATTCAGGGCAAATACTGTTCTGAGCACTACAAATAGCTAAAATGGTGTTTAATAAGATACACCATCTGCATTTCAAATTGATGCCACCCACATTTAAATCTCTTGAATAATCCCACTGAACAGTTACTGGGGAACAGAAATGCATTCATGGCTCGTTCCATGAATCCCATCCCACTGTTCTGGGCAATTCTCGTTGGGTTATTAAAGTCACTGGGGTAAAACTGCCAAGTGCTGCCTGCCAGCTCCCACATCACACCCATCCAGAAGTGCACCAACCAAACTAAACTGTCCTTTAAGAGCCCTGGAAAGGGAGTAATTGGCAATAAACCAAAATAAACATGAAGTTTTTTTTCCTCTGTCCCCATTCTATTTAGCTACTCACAGCTACCAACATATGGAACCCTACAGATTGTGTAATCTCCAGATAACTGCTGGGGCCATCCCTCCATCAGCTGACAGGCAGCACACGGGAGGAGAATGCACAGAATAAACCTCAAAAAGGGAAAATTACGGCATTTGGGCATATAGACATTTTCCCACCTCTCTTCCCCCGGCCTCCCCAAGAGAATGAGCTTGAAATGCAACAGCTGTTTGGTTTAGCATCCAAACATCCACCATGGACTGGGTTTGCAGGTGTTCAGAGCCCAAAGCACGTTGTCTTGTCTATGCCAAGGCAGCTGGTGGGAAGTCACAGGCTAATTGTGACAATTCTCCTACCAAGGAGCTACAGGGCGTAGTTATGACAATTAACAGGGCAGAAATGGAGCCAGGGAAGGGAGGGACTTCAGCAAAGACATCTGCTGGGAAAATGAAGTCAGTATGTCCTTTTTCTATTTTTGGGGTTTTTTTGTGCTTTTTGTTGCTTGGGTTTTTTTAAATTTTATGGGGGATTTTATTTTCTGGTCAGCAACTGATGCTTTCCTGTGGACAATTACACTCTCCCTGAGGTTATTTATCAGCACACTGCAAAAACTGCTGCAGCAAAAGCTGTGGGATTGTCTTAAAACCTCTGAGAGCCTGGAAATACAGCCAAGCTTCTGTTCTACCTGGTTGGGTCAGAAATATATTGAATGACACCCAGAAGATTAAGCCAGAGCTGGTCCTGACACTATAAATAGCAAAGCAAAGCAGCAGCTCAGGGCTTCTGCCTTTCAGCATTAACCAAATTTACTTTTTAGTGATTTAGAAGGGTGGCATAAAGATGAAATGTATCATTTATATCTGTGCTATGAAAGGCTCTAAAACTTGTGTGCAGAGCCCCATTAAAGTGCCTCTCCTCCAGCCCCGGTGGTGGCAAAGGGACCGTATGTTTTCACAGGCATTTGGCCACTTAGAGACACTTTATTTCCTGTTCTCCACCTGATCCCTGAGGAAATGAGTGTCTGTAACACATTTTGTCTTCCCCCATGACAAGGATAAACAAATTGGGCCTCAACAGCTTGGCTTGGAATTTTGCCCCACCGGCCCCGATGTTTTGAATCACAAGGAATTTTATGAGGTTTTAAGGCTTTGGTTGAACTGTTTAGATTTAGAGTAGGTGTTAGGAAGAAATTCTGCTCTGTGGTGAGACCCTGGCACAGAAGCTGTGGCTGCCCCTGGATCCCTGAAAGTGCCCAAGGCCAAGTTGGGCAGGGCATGGAGCAGCCTGGGACAGTGGAAGGTGTCCCTGCCCATGGCAGGGGTGGAATGAGGTGATCTTTAAGGTCTCTTCCAACCCAAACCCTTCTGTGATTCCATGATCTGCCTTTCCTGATGCTGTAGTTTCTCTCTCCCAGCTCTGCACCAGGACTCATCTGCTGTGTTTGGTTCTTCTGTGCATTCTGGTTTTCACTTTGGATTTCCAGAGGTGCTAAAACTACTGCTGACCTTAGGGACTTGTGTCACTTGCAAGTAATAAACACACTGAGACTTTCCAAATCCATTCCTGCCATATTCATTTGTCTCATTTCATCTTTCAAACACTGCTGCTTGTGGTGTCTCCCAAATCCCTTCTGTGAGCTTTTAATGCACTTTTCTGCGAGCCACTCCGAATTTCTGAACCCAACCACAACAGCTCAAGAGATTTCTTTAAAGTCCACAAAACCTATTTGGGATGTAGATTTTAAACAGCTCAAACTACTGCTAAGACAATAAAAACCAAGCAAACAAAACAAACCAAAAAAAACCCAAACTGAACTTCATGGAAACCACAATGTTGAACACCTTGCAAGGCTTTCAGAATAATCCCCCACCACACTTCACTCCAGAAGGGCTCTCAGAAATGCTCAGCTCTGCTCTGTTCTTAATGGATTCTGGGGGAGTCCTCACCACTGACTTCATCAAAGTAGAGTTTGGCCAGCATTGAGCACTTCTGAAAATCTCATCCTTCTTCTATCAATCCGTTCATTTTTAATTAAGAACAAAGAAGGAAGGAATGGTTGGTATTATGGATTAATGGTCTGAAAAATTTCAGTTAAATTTACATAAGTCAAAGAAATGTTAATAAAAGCAATAAATCTAACAGTACGGGCACATTTTGTTTTCTTTCTTTATTCCCTTTTCCCCCTCTTCTAACATCAGTCTCCTTGAAAAGCGAACAAATAGATATTCTTAATTCTCTTTTTTAAAAGAATTGCTGAGTTCAGCATGGAGTCCATTTTGACTGCTAAGTTAAGAATCTGGGGTTAATTCTAACAAGATTTTAAATGGGAAAAAAGCCTTTAATCTTTACAGTAGTGCGAGCCAATGCTCATAGCTAAGAAAGTAAAAGAATTAATTATCTGCAGTAAATAGAAATAGCTTGAAAAGCAGGAGGGAAGAAGGCTAGGACACAAAAATACTTAATTTTATCAGCCCATACAGCAATATTTCCTTTCATCAGCTATTTGGAGACTTCAGTTATAGAATCACAGGAAGGTTTGAGTAGGAAGAGACCCTAAAAACCTTCTAGGTCCAACCCCATCCCATGAGCAGGGACACCTTCCACTAGTACAGGTTTTCAAACACAATCCAAACTGGTCCATCCAACCATCATTTCCAAATTCTTTTCTGGAGCTTTTCTGATTCAGGCTGGGTTTTTTTGGTGAACTGCCTTCTGACACCCAGACTGCTGATTGAAACTGCTCTTGTAAGGACCAGGAAGATCAGAGGGATGGAGCACGTCTCCTGTGAGGAGAGACTGTGAGAATTGGGGTTGTTCAGCCTGGAGAAGACTCCAGGGAGAGCTTCCAGCACCTTCAGTGCCTAGAGGGTGTCTACAGGAGACCTGGAGAGGGACATTTGGAAAGGGCATGGAGTTATAGGAAAAAGGGGAACAGTTTTAAACTGAAAGAGGGCAGAAATAGATGGGAAATTGGGAAGAAATTCTTCCCTATGAGGGTGGTGAGGCCCTGGTACAGGGTGCCCAGAGAAGCTGTGATTGCCCCTGGGTCCCTGGAAATGCCCAAGGCTGGGTTGAACAGGGATAGTGGAATGTATTCATTTCCTTAGCAGGTGCATTGAAGGAGACCAAGCAGCCTGGAATACACAACATCAGGCAAAACCCAGAGATCTTTGTTGCTCCCTGCACAAAATGCTGCTCCTGGGAATCAAACATTATTTTCCACACTGTCCCTGCCAGCAGCCACCTCTCTGTGAGGACAGAGGTCAATCTACACCAGGACCTTGGAGAGCTGCAAAACAGCTCTTGAAACTCATCTGTAGTGAAAACACATCCACCACTTGTGGATGAGACATTCAGGGTCCTGAGTGCTTGGAAGAGCCTGGTTCAAGCTGGATTTTGCTCCGTGGTGTTTGCCAGCACATGCTCACATTTAGCCACTTGTCCGTGACATGATGAATTGTTCTGTAATTACTTTTTTATGCCACGTTCCAGCCGCATTCCGAATGTCACACGTTTTAATTAGCTACAAGCCCATTAAAATGATGCCTTCTCACTCCATGTGCCCTGGGAAAGCTGGGCTGCTTTAAAGGAGTGATTGAAGCTTGCAAACACAAGCCGGTGGTATGACAAAATTAACTGGACTCATTGTTTGTAAAAAGCCAAACTAACAATCCGTGAATAATTATTTTTTCCCATTAAATGGTATTCTGGGACATCCTTGTGACAAGCCCCTCTCGGGAATTTCTGTGTAAGTATTTCATGGTGTCACTCTTCCGAGGTAGTGTGACATTTTTTTAATAAGTCATCAAGTCACACCTCATGGTTTTCCTATTTAAAGATGAAATGAACCCCTGACACATCCAATAAATCATATCTATCCATGCATACAGCCATAGACTCACTAAACTTCAGGGTTTAATATGATTTCTGTTTGGGGTTACAAAAACAGTGAATGCCAGATTTCTCCATGTTTTCCCAGAGCTGGTTTTTTTTACACTGACCTTGGAATAAGGGAGAGATGGGATGAAGGAAAAAAAAACAAAACAAAGGGAAAGAAAGAACCACCGTGGGCTGATTGCAGGAACAAATGGGACACAACTGAAATTCTCAGGAGATGAGGATGCTGTAGAGAAGAAATGGGACAGATTTGTTCAGCGACCCTCTGTTTTTAGAATCACAGAATGGTTTGGGTTGAAAGGGACCTTAAAGATTATTCCACCACAGGAAAACACCTTCCACTATCCCAGGTTGCTCCAAGCCCTGTCTAACCTGGCCTTGGACACTTCCAGGGATCCAGGGGCAGCCACAGCTTCTCTGGGCACCCTGTGCCAGGTCCTCCCCACCCTCACAGGGAAGGATTTCTAATCCATGTGTATTTTCATTTAGAAAAGCTCATTGAGTAGGATAATGGATTTTTTCTTCAACAAGCAAACAAAAGAACTCCACCCCTATAGATTTTCTCATGTCATAAAATGAAAGATTCGAGATGAAAGTATTTGGGTTGGGGTGTTTGTTTGGAGTTTTTAAGCAGACTTTGTGAATTCCCTACAGGAAGGAATTCCTTTAATTACAAGAATAAAGTTTTGGTTGACAGTGCAGTTTTCCATCAGATGAATTTCTCTGGAAGTCCCTAATGTGATCTCAGGGGACAGAACTGCTGCCACCACTGTGACTCACTAAACAAAGCAATGGAGGGAGAAGAAACCAGAATTCCAGGTGAGTGCTGAGGATTTGTCTGTGCCACAGATCCCAGTGGATATTGGTATCAGAAAAAAGCCCTGTTAATGTCCCAAAGGGTGGCAAACAGACCTTTAACCTGAGGGACCAACACTGTTGGGGTTTTGTACTGGTGTGGAGCTGAACTGAGGAGAGAGAACAATCTAAAAATTTTCTTTTTTTCCTTTTTATTAATAAATTTCTCTTTAGTTACAAACAGTTATCACTTTTGTCCCCTCCCTTTCGGGTCATCAGCACTGGATGTATGATCTTATCTACCCACTTAGCTCCAGCAAAGTACATTGTTAGTAATTTAAACGTGAAGGGAAAATTGATTTCCCACTTTAAAGAACTGTATTTCTGTGTCGTGGTGATTAGGTGTGAATATTCCAATACCTTTCCCAGATAAAGAGAGCCTCCTGGGGGTGCTTCAAGGGAAGAATTGTACTATTATTATTATTAGATGAGTTCCTCCTCCTCAGGATGGAAGTGAGCAATCTGCAGTGAGGCAGCCTGTTTACTGAAGGGTGGCTTCAAAATAAAAATAAAATTACTTTTACAATAACTTGGATGTTTCCTCCACGGAAGAAACTTGAGAACTGGATAAGAAATGGAAAGGTGAGAAGCTAATTTACCAACAGAAAGGATCACTCAGGTTTTCCCCAAAATTATTTAAGATTTTAGACGACTCACTAAGTAGCTGCAGAATAAATGCAAAACAAAGGGGAGAGGAGCATAAGAATTACAAAATAGTCACAGCAGGTCATGTTAACCAATTGCCCAGGGCTTGTGGTGAATAGAAACCTAGATTCAATTCCATCTTGTGCTTGAGGAGATTTCAGCCCCCCTTTCCCAGAGGAGGAGCTGTGTGGCTGCAATGTGGCACATTCCAAGGGAGAGGGAGCATTCTGTGCCTCCTGTTGATGCACTTCCATCTGGCATTGCTAATTACACTTTCACCCGATGTGAGGCTTGATTAATAATTGTCCTGGCTGCTGCAAATCGTTCTCCCCCCCCGTCTTAGTGAAATGGAGCAGAGATTTAGTGAGCCCAGCTCAGACTTGTCTCTACCTCCATGTCAGTATTCCCTGGAGCCTGAAGTCTTCTCTTTGCATCCATGAGCTGCTTGTTTCAGAGACTGCAGCTTCAGGTGGGTTTTGTAGTGGGATTTTCTCCCTGAAATCCTCCTGGCAGAGGGGTCACATCCTGTGTTCAATATTCCCTGAACCCAAGCACGTAGTGCGGCACCCACACATAGAAGGTGAGATCCTGCCTCCAAAGCTACACCCAGAGTGGATGAGCAAACTGGAAAAGCAGCAGCAGAAATAATTATGCCCTTCATAGCCAACAACAAAAGGATTGAAAGATGGGGAGATGTGGCTTTTCTACAAACCAAAGCAAAAGCAGGGGTGAAATCTGTGCCTCCTGTATCCAGGGTCAGTGCTTTGGCAGCTGGGGCAAGAAAACGTTTCCTTTTCTCCAGCTGAGGAGTATGGTGATCATTTCTTATTTCTTTTTCTCTCTGGTGCCCTGAATTAGAAATACTTAAATTTTTTATGCTCCAAGTGTTTTTTTTTTTTCACTTGGCAGGAAGTGAGCAGGTTCCTATGGTCTCATTTATTTCAGTTTTCACCAAATTGATTCCTTTCTCTCCCACATCACTGCCTTTCCTCTCTCCACCCTGGTAGTTGAATCTCAAATCCCTTTGCATTCAGTCCAATGTGCTCAGAAACAATTCAGTCTTGAACTAGAAGTTACCTCTTGTGAAATTTCAGCCACAGTTTACAGAAAAACAGCAATCCTTGCCTTGGATTCTGCATCAGAGCAGCATGGAAACCTCTCCTGGGATAATACACACCCAACAGAGAGCAAGGATCAGTCTCCAGAGGACATTCAGGCTGTGATTTCACCTGGCAAGGTAAGAGATGAGTTGGCATCAGATCCTCCGAGAGAGGAAAGGCTTGGTTTGGGTTTGTTCCACAGTTATTTGTGGCTTGCCCACTGAGTGAACAAGATGGCACTAAATAGCTGATATTCCACAAATATGTCCCGGAGGAGATGTGGCTGCCAGTGCCTGTCACACACACTGACAGACACAGTCTCACACAGTTTGTGAATGTACAAAGAGACCAAACTTCAGCTGACTGAAGTGCTACAAATCACCACCTAAAGAGCCCAGCCCTTCATTAAATATCCCGCTTTAGAAGGCACAGAGTCCAGAGGATTTTGTGCAGAACGTGGATTGTCAGTGTTTGCTGTTCTGTGGGGCTTTCTCCCTTTTTTATCTACACTGGAAACTCATGACCAGGCTGTGGGCACAGCCCAGGCTGAGCTGAACCCCTTCAGGGAGCCCTAACAGCTTCATTCTTGGCAGTGTCACTGCTCTTTGAGGTGCCATGGTGGTGGCAGAGGACAACCATGATGACAGGAGCTGTGTGCACGTTGTGCCACTGAAGTCAAGGCACACCCAAGTCCTGTTCCTGCAGACTCCGGAGTTGGAGGCAGATGTGCTGGCTTCGTGTCCCTAAAGATTTCACCCTGCTGTGCAGCCTCAGGGAGTTTGGTCAGAATCCCTCTCACCAGCTTGGGGATGTCTTTTCCTATTTACCAAGACAAGTGTGAACTCTTGACTGGGTAAAATTCAACTCAAGTGAAGAAATTGTCCTTCTGTTGAGAGCAGGAGGAAATTTGCCCTTCATTTAAATGAACCTTCAGAGTAATATCCAGCTCTAATGTAGAGGGGAATGGAGAAGTGGATGTCCTTATTTCAAGGACACTGCATTAACCCAGCTGTGGGGAAAGGAGAATTTTGATGGCCAGAGGAACACCTTTCTGCCCTCTTGCATCAACAGGCCAGAGCCTTTTCAGCTGATTGATAATGGCAAAGGATATCTGGCTTTTTAAAGATGTCTCACGTGCCACATGCCTTTGGAAAGTGATTGGGACAGATGGAAATCTGCAGAGGGACAGGAAGTTGCTCCAGCAAGGACCTGGAATATCACAGGTCAAGAGTGGGAGACTGCTGGAGAGAGCAAAGCAGTCATTTAGAATTTCTTGACACCCAGGAAACCACTGAGTTGACTGAAATCAAAAGGAGGAGCAAGGACACAGTGTCTTCTCTTTCTTCCTCTGCTTTACCAAATTGCTTTGAGTTGTTCTAATTAAAAATGTAATTGTTCTGGTCTTTGTAAAACCCAGATTTTTGAGTTTAAAGGGCACTGTGGTCTTCAAGGGGATATTACTGAATTATCCAGGCACATCCTTGGGAAAGTTGTGCTTGATTTGTGCTCCCTCCACAGTAATGAACAAAACCCCACTGCAGTGCTTTCCAAACTGAATCAGTTCTGTGGCCACCAGTAGGATTGAATCTCGTTAATCCTGGCTCCAAGCAAGACATCTTTTCTCTAAGCCTCTCTTACAAGTAGCTGTGAGGTTTCACAAGCTGGATTTTGAAGAGCACCAGATGCACAGCGACCATGTCACCTCCTCTGTGAGCTGCAGGACAGAGTGGATGGTGGCTCCTGTCAGCTGCAGTCTGGGACATGAAAATGTTCCCCCAAACACTCACCTTTCCCTGGGAACACGAGAAATCATGGCATTCGTGGTCCAAATGCTGCCACACCAGGTCACAGTAACATTGGCTCAGGGGTCTCAAAGGGGAATAAGGATTGGAGTATCTCTCAGTGAAGAAAGGCTGAGAGAGTTGAGACAGATTTGATTTGATTTATCTTTGTAAGGGTTCTTTTCAAGGTGTATAAATACCTGATGGCTGAGTAAAGGAGATGGACCAAGTGATATCCAGTAATGGGACAAAGTAATACAAGAAACAATTTAAATACAAGGTAAAAACCCCCATTTTTCTTGTCAGGGTGGTTGAACTGTGGAGTTTTCATCCTTAGAGATTTTCAAACCCAACTTTCCTGGATGCTTGCCTGGAAACTTTGCTGTAGCTGGTGTTTCTGTGGTCCTGGATTTTGGAGCAATCTCCAGAGGTCCCCTCTGAGCTCAGCTATTCTGTGACTCTGTGAGCCCCTCCATGGATCACCCCCAAAAGAATCAGCTCCAATGAAGGCATTTTGCTAATTACTCTAAATCCCACCTTCCCCCTCCCCTCCAAAAAACCCCTCAAAATAAAGACAGGGGGCTGTGACCTTCTATGTAATTAAAATTGCTTCCTTAATGGAAGCAAGTACAATCCTAAACCAGGAAATCTTGACTTCTCACTGATAAGGATATTAAGGATCTAAAGACCAATCTTTTCTGCCTGATGTCCCACCCTCCCCCATCCCTTCTGCTTATGGAAGAAGATGAATCTTTCCATCTGTGAATTACCCAATATGCATTATTCATGGAGCACTTTTATCAGCCCTATTAGCTGCACATGAATCCAGGTAAATGTCAAGTCATCCTCGTTACTCCTTCATCCAGGCTCCTGGAAGTGATACTGCCCTGAGTGGAAATGCATTTGACCTCCCAGAGTATTCATTTTGCCAGAGCCACATTTTGATGAGAAAGTCTGAGTGTTTCTCTGTGGCACAGCCTGGACTCTTACCTTTCTCAATAATTGGGTAGCAGGAGGTGGCCTTGCTGTTTGCATGTTTCCTTCTGGATCCATATTTAAAATGGAGGGGAGAGGTGACCTATTAGCTCACCCCATGTCCATTCCTGTAATGCCTTGCCTGGTGCAGGTGCTCTGCTCCCTGATGAGCTTTAAGAGTTGCATGCTTTGTATTTCTCCTCTGCTCTAGGAGAGGACTCACTGTTTCACATCCTGAAGATTTTTCCCAGGAAGGATATATCCAGGGAAACCACTTTTCCACTCTGATCCTCAGACAAATTTCATGACTTTAACATGCTCAGTGTAGTTTAAAATATACCACTTGTTGTTACCTCACACGACAGCTTTCCTCCCACAAAGACCTGAATTGTTTGGAAAGAGATTTAAAAAAAAAAAAAGAGAATTCAGGAGCCTAAATCAGGACATTAGTGGGAATTTTCTCATGTCTGTGCTAACCTTCAAGCCCTTAACCCTGCAATCCCAATTATTTTGTATTTTGCAGCATGTTTAGCCACAAATACTTTCCCTCCATCCCCGTGGATATTGAATTTCTGCCTGGATGCTGACACAGTTTCTAAAGGTGGGCTGGATCATCCTGGTGGTGAGGACACTGCAAATATGGGACACTAGAGACTGGGTGGCATCAGATCTGGGCCATGGGATAGGGAACATGTGAGTGCTCCATCCTGCACTCTGGGCTGTAGAACTAATTTTTATGATCCAGGAACCTGGTTTTCCATCCTCTGGTATGTCTTGTGCCTTGCAATGGAATCTGATGTGGGAATATCCATATTCATGCCATGTTAACCTAAAGTAGCCAACTTTGAGAAGCTGCACACCAGCTTTCACCCTGCCCGGTCCTGAGCTGTGTCTCTATATTGGCTTGTTCTGTCTGTGGAGACACCAAAACTCACCTGATGGTCATTCTCACAGAGTTTCTGTACTTGGTGTGTTCACACCTTGCTGCTCCAGACCTGGCCTTTAATTCCTTGCCCAAGGCCATGGAGAATCTGTGGTGGAGCAGAAACACAAATGCTGGGCAGTGCCCAAATCTTTAATCCACTCCTCCCATGTGCACTGCAGTTGTCTTGCAGGCTGGCACTATGCTGACTATAAAAGAATTAAAAGTGCCAGAAAATTTGCTTTCTACTTTCTGGTTTCTCTCTGTGCATTTCCCTTGTTGATCCCACGTGTAAAGCACAGAGCACACGGAGGCTGCTGCCAGCTGGAGGATTGCTGCAGTGCAGACATGAAATGATGCTTCCCCTTGGTGTCCTTCTCTTTCATAATCCTTTCCTAATCTGCTGGCAAGGGAGGCGGGACCATATCAGAGCTCCAGCTGCCCATCTTGGATGGACGCAGAGGCACAAGTTTGCACATGGGTTGCTCTGCTTCTGCCAGCTCCACAACAATCACAAACTTTACCATTTGAAATAAGAGTGGTGGAAGCACAGCCCTCAGAGTATGTGGAAATTCAAGAAACTTGCTGATGTACAGTGGGCAGCAAAATGTCTGGAGTGGGTTTGAACTCTTCCTAGCAGATAGGTTATGAAGTAGGCAAACGATCCAAATATAATAAATGAAATCTGCTCATTTCACACTCTTTTCAGCTGGCATTTAAAACTCACCATCTCAGCTTCCTGGCTGCAGGAACCTGGAATAGCTTCTCTGTAAAGGAGCATGACTTTCTCAGGATGAAACAAAGCCTTTTTTAAAAATCCATATCCTCTGCATAGCAGAAAGCCTCTCCCACATGTTTAAATAAGCATTAAAAATGTTGTGAAGCACCCAGCCTGAGTGAGCAGGGGACATCAATGCAGAGAGAAACTAAACCCTTGGGACAGAGTGGCTGGAAAGTGGCCTGGAAGGAAAGGACCTGGGGGTGCTGGTTGACAGTGGCTGAACAAAAGCCAGCTGTGCCCAGGTGGCCAATGGCCACTTGGTGTAGCCCCAGGGCCAGGGCAATGCCCACCCCCTGTGCTGGGCACTGCTGAGGTCACACTTTGAGTGCTGTGTCCAGTTTTGGGCCCCTCAGGACAAGAAAAATATTGAGGGACTGGAGCATGTCCAGAGAAGGGGACAGAGCTGGAGAAGGGTCTGGAGCACCAGGAGCAGCTGAGGGAGCTGGGTTTGTTTAGCCTGGAAGCTTAGGGTAGACTTTACAACTCTACAACTGCCTGAAAGAAGGAATTCTCCAGGTCACCAGCAAGGAAAAGGCCTCAAGCTGTACCAGAAGAGGTTCAGGTTGAACAACAGATAGATTTTTTTTTCACTGAAAGGATGATTAAGAATTGGAATGGGCTGAACAGGGAGGTGGTGGAGTCCCCATCCCTGGAGGTGCTCAAGGAATGGCTGGATGTGGCACTCAGTGCTCTGGGCTGGGTGACAAGGTGGGGTTCTGTCAAAAGCTGGATTCAATGATCGTGGAGGTCCTTTCCAAACTTGCTGATGCTAAAGAGATTCATAGGAGAAAATATCCTGCATTGAGGACAGCTAAATATGAAAACACCACCTCTCAGTGAGCACAGCTGCAACCACGAGCTCACAGAGTGAACAAGCCCTCTGAGGAAGCAGGATGACATTCACGCCTGCTCCCAGGCTCTTTCCAGGCATCCAGACTTGACTGCTGTCTGAAAAAGGATGCTGGACAGGGAGGACTTTTCGTCTGACCCAGCACAGTCCTTCTCACAGCCTCCTGTTACTGGCAAACTGTGCAGAAACAGCCAGAGAGCTGGAAAACCTCAATGGCAAGTTTGAGCTTGAGCAGTTGTAGGAAAAAGCACCAAGACCAAAACCTTGTGACTCTGCTGCTTTGCCAAGCAGGTCACAGACATGGCCCTGAGCTGGGGCAGCTGCTGTGGAGGGAGCTCTCACCTGGTGTTGGGCTGGAAGATGTCCCTGCCCACAGCTTGGGGTTGGAACTGAATGATCTGTGAAGTTCCTTTCAACACAAATCATTCTGGCATTCTGTGTTACATGCATGGTTGAAACAAAAAACATCATCAAACCTCTCTCTTAGAGAGCCTGGAAATTCTCTGGTGAAAGCTAGAGCTACCTTCTCTCAGGAAAGAGGATTTGAGGTAGATTTTCTTACAAGCTTTGTCAACTCTGGGAATCCCCAGATGAAAAAGAAAAAGAAACCCAGCACTGGAGTCTCTGTCCTTTTTCTGCTTAGAAGGGACACAAACATTTCTCCTGGCTTTCCACTTCTCTCCTAGTCTTGCTAGTTTAAAAAACTTACATTAAACAATTTATGACCGAAGTCTCCTGTCTCTTAAAACACATGGACTAAGAAGAGGGTATTGTAAGCCCCCTCTTGCCTTCTCTGACCCACCAGGAATGTCACAGCTACAGTGGCTTGTGTTTTGGTGCCAGGAGTTTCAATTTCACATAGCACACAGTCCTATTTTATTACCCAGGCTTTATGGATGGGGAAATGAGCATTCTGATAACCAAGGTGCCTAAAAACCATGCAGGGAGGGGAGAAGGCAAGAAACTGAGTCTCCTTTCCAAGGAAAATAAAAGAGGCCAGGAATGAAGCAGTTGAATGTGGCTGGTGGGATACACAGAGCACAACCCCAAAAGATGCACACATGTAATTTTTTAGCTCTGTCAGAATCTAGATAAGCCTATCTGGTAATAGCAGCAGCTGATCCAACGATGTGTGCAAAAACTCAAATCCACCAAAAATGAGATTACATTTTACATTCAGGAAGCATCTTTCCCTGAGGATAGCATAACATTTTGAAAACTATTAAATATTATCTGGATATTAAACTATCCCACTGCACATGTGATGTGTGAGGGGGAAGTAACTGTATGTTTTATGAAACACCTAAAAGCAAGGACAGAGGGATCCATGACAGAGGATTATGCTTCCTGTACCTATCTATATTGTAAATGCTAAAAAACTATCAAATGTGCTTATATTCTGTGTGTCAGCACATACCTGGGGTGGAAAAAAGTGAACAAATTCAAGTGAAAAGTTGCAGAGAAGTAGTGAAGAAATTGGGATAAGACTTGAATGTCTCCCAGCTCTGACCTTGCACCCCGTGGTACTCTGGGCAGACTGCTCAGCCTCTCCATGCCTGTTTTCCGTCCCCAAAACAGGAATAGAAGTCTCTATTTTCTTTGTCTGTCTTACCTAGTCATGCTACAATCCCCCAGGAAGGGCAGTGGTTATTATTTTGAGTTTGCAAAGCACCCAGCATGGAAAAGCCCCAGGCCCCAAACGCTGCACTGGTGTGAACAATAATGAGAGCCTGACAATTCTTTGCTTCTCACTGCACAGAACTGGCCACAACGCAGGAAATAATGTCTGTTTGCTACCTCTGGCAGGTGGAAAACTCTCCCTGCTTTCCAAAAAGACTTTATCAGTAATCAGGATGGAAAGCTTTCCTGATGGAAGGCTTGTCTGCCTGGCAGAAAGACACGATGATATCCAATCCTGGAGCCAAACCATCAATACCTGATGGATGAGCCTGTGTCCCTCGGGTGTGGGGAGCTCCAGCAGTTCACACACAGGTCAGCCCACGGAGCAGCCAGGGGATTATCCCAGGACAGCAAATCCAGGGAAAGGAAATGCTTGTTGCAGGCTGGTGTTTCACAGAGATAACAAACGCTCGCTGCCTCCAGATTGGGAGGGTTGCAACCTGCTCCACAGAGAGGAAAAAGACCATCTTTCAGCCTGTCAGCAGCGAGGAGACAGATGGTCTTTTATGCACTAATCTTTCACTACACCCCTGGAAAATCAAGGGATTTTGTCAGTGAGGAACTACACGGCCAAACTCGCTCCAAAGGATGCACCGTGAAACGATTTGGGTCATTATGGATTAGGCAAGATTCCCACTTCTCTGGGAAACTGAACATTCCTTTAAAAAAGAGCTGTGTCAGGTACAATCCTCTCTGATACACTCTGTCCTGCCTTGGCACCTCCCCAGGGACTGTGCACAGGGAGAGCCTGATGCTCCTCTCTCCCTCATCAGTGACCATCGGGGTGATGCTGTAATTGGGAACACACCTCGGCATCAGGCTCAGAGTTCCTGGTGGGATTGTTCTTACTACTCAAGGGATCCATATTATACAAAAACTTGACCAACAGCCTCTAATTTTCCCTTTTTTTTCTGTCTCCTCTTCCCTGCTGGGCTCTAAAAACACTGGAAATCAACTCTCCAGAGGTGAAAAGCTAAAGCACAAGAGTGAGTTGGCCAACTTGTCTTATTTTCTTCTTCCAGGTGCTCCCTCTTGTAACAGTTTATTTATTCCATTTGAAATCCCATTGTTGTTAATCCCACTCATAATGGGAAAGGAAATATTAGAGCTGAGCAAATCATTTCATGGTGTCTGACATTATCCAGTGAATTCACTGTAATTCACAGCACTTTTTCTGAAATTTGATGATAGAGTTTTAGAATTATTTGGGTTGGGAGAGACCTTAAACCTGATTTAGTTCCAGCAGGGACACTTTCCACTTTCTCTGAACCCCATCCAGCCCAGCTCTGCCACAGCTTCTCTGGACAGTGTCAGATCATGCACTGGTCAGGAATATTAAAATGTAATCTTGATTGTGTATTTATCAGTGGCTCTAAAAGTTGCTTGACCTTGATTCACATCTGGATGACCATGACCACCCAAACCATCCATTTCTACCATCCACCGCCACAGGTCACTTTAGAGTTCACTTTATTCATCCTTTTTGATCTGTGTTATTTTTTCTCAGCTCCACAGAATTTAAAGCCAAAGTGTTTTCTGGAGTCATCTAATTTAAGTTTTTCCAAATTTCACCTGGTTTCTCCTGAGTAAATTCAGTAACTTCTGGTGAATGAAATGGATGTGGTTCCTGGCAGTGTAATGAAGTGAGGATGAAAGAAGTCATTCTGTGAGCAGAGGAGGAAAAAAACCCAGCTTTGTTACAGGTTTATGCCTTCACAGCATCAATTCCAGCTCTCCCTCTGAGACTCTCAGTGTCTTGCTGGGTGAGAAACAAGGTGTGCTGTCCCTGTTTCAGAGGGATGCCTGCCAGCCCATGGGCCAGTGCCTGTGAGGCTGGCCAGCTGCCACCAGATAAATTGTCCAATGTCAGTTCTTCCTGGCTTTTCAATTCAGAGAGTGCTAATTCCTCTCACCACCCTGTGGAGATTGAATTCTCTCCCAATCTCCTGCCTCCTCCCCTTCAGATCTCTTTTGGGTTTGACAGAGTTGCGAAAGTCAGGAGAGGATGGAGGGAGGAGCAGGAGCAGAGCTGGGTTTGTGGACATAAAATCACGTAGCTGTGGCTTCTTAGGAAGCTAATAATGAATGCAAACATGAGTGAAGAAGGAATGAGTTCAGTTAATGGAAGAATGTTTATCTTAATTCATTAAGCTCCAGGGGAAAAAAATCACACCAAGAAATAAAACCCATCTTTGTTATATTTCTTTGTGTTCTCAAGCAATAGAGCTTTGGGACTGATCCTCAGCCAGGGTCAGTACCTGGCACTACCTGTATTAGATTTATATTTATGTCTCAGTACAATAAATGAAGAGTGAACCCTTGCTGATCAAAACGTCCACAGGTAGATATTTAAAATCTTTTTTTATTTCTTTCTAGGTAAAGATTTGGGAATTCTGATTTAGGAATTCTGATTGTCCTAGTTTTAAGCCTCATTGATGTATTTTTGAGAGCTCTACACTGACAGCAGCCACCCTGAAGTTGCAGCGCTTCTTATGAGCCCTCCTTTAAGAGTTCAATATTTGCTGTGAATTCATTCCTGTTTTGCCTTTTTTGTGAAACACCAGCTTTTCTTCCCACATTCTGCTTTCACAAGCCTTGCAGTGGCATTGTCAGAAGCACTTGCACTTCACTGAGATGGAGGAAAGAGCTGTGATTATCAAATAATTTGCAGAAAGTAATCAGATAGAGACAAAGCTATTTTACTGGCAGACCAAAGTGGAAATTATGGCAAGCCTTGCAGGACAGACAGGGAGAAAGTTGGGAGGAGACACAAAAGTGCAAGAGAGGAAAACCAGCTCCAACATCTCTATAAAGTGTTCTTTCTAGAATTTTGGTGTTGTCTCCCAGTATTACCCAATGCCTACATGGGAGAAGAGGTGAATTGGAGGCAGTTTTTAATCTGAAATAGAGACACTGAATTTGAGATTGTCAGGAGCTGCTCTGGGATCCAACACGCTCCATAGGGCAGCACCATTAAAGTCATAGAAAATTAAAAAATCCAGAATTGGAAGGGAGCCACAAAGATCATTGATCCAGCTCCTGGTCCTACACAGGACAATCCCAACAATCCCACCCTGGGCATCCCTGGGAGCGCTGTCCAAACCCTCCTGGAGCTCTGGCAGCCTCAGGGCTGTGCCCATTCCCTGGGGAGTCTGGGCAGTGCCCAGCACCCTCTGGGGGAAGAACCTTTCCCTGATATCCACCCTAAACCTACCCTGACACAGCTCCAGCTCTTTCCTGAGCTCCTATCACGGGCTACCAGAGAGAAGCCTGTTGGTGTGAGAGAAAGAAAACTGACATTTTATCAGCTGTGTTTGTGACACCTCTTTTTTTGGGATGCTTCAAGAAGAGTTAAACTCTAACCAGCACTGACTCTAACAGAGCACACATGTTTTACAGCATCCCTTTCTCTGAGGAACAATGACTTGCAGAGGTGAAGAGCTTTTCCTCTGCATTGGGTTGCTGCACTGATGTAACTCTGCTCCCTGCACCTGCGCTGCAATAAAACATAAACCCACATTCCAGAGATCTGCTGCAGCAGGGAGAAAGTGCTCCCACTTCAGGGTCTTGACACCCCCAAGAAATGAGGTTTCTGTTGCAGCAGCCACACAGGAGTAGCTGCATTTTCCTTGAAAAGCCAAATTTTCAGTGGCCAGCAATTTTGATCTCTGAAGGACCAAAGGCAACTCAAACATGGAAAGCTGAACTGTAGCAGTCCAAGCAGTGAGAACCGCAAGATTACTTCAATTAAAAGGCAAGAAATTATTTCAGGATATGATGGTCTGTAAGCACAGCAGCACATCTCTGCATAGATCAATTCACAAGGACTCACCAAGAATTTTTTTTGTTAATATTTGTTTAAAGCAAGCCAACTATGCAATATGTGATTTATATAACATGCCACCAGTCCAAATTATTGGTTTCATTTTTAAAGGAGTGAGAAGACACACCTGAGTTCTCAGCTGAGACCTTTTCTTTTAAAAAAAAAAAAAAAAAAGATACATACAACCTTAATTCCTGCTTTCAGCTCAGAAATGAAGCAAGATTTTTCAATCAGACTTGCTGCAAAATCAGAATAGCAGCAAATGCCCCATTGTGTGGTGTGCATTGACAGGAAAATCCCAGAGATGAAATCCTGCTTTGTGACTTACTCCCAAAAGGGAGAAACTGTGGAATCACATGATTTTTAATTTGAAAGTGCTGGAGAATTTGAACAATAACTGTTAGATAATAATGTATCTGAAAAGGTGTTGCTATAAATGAAGGTACTGTGGGAAAATTTCCCCTGGCTGCGAGGGGAGGGAATCAGCACAGAATTAAGACCACAATCTCTCTGCCTTAACTCTGACTGTCACCCCAACTATCCATTTAATAGTTTTTTTACACCCTAATAACACTGAGGTTTCTCTTTTACCTTCAAATTGCCCCAGAAACTTTAATCATTGCAGGGATTACAATAACCGTTCCAAATTAATGCTACAATACAGGTTTGCAGCAAACATTATCACTTCTCTTGAAATGAAAACTGCACAGCTTAAAGTGTAACGTTGGTATCATTTTTCTGTAATTAACTGCTGAAGATTTGACTTAAATTTACAGAGACATGGGTCAAGTTAATTGTCTTGTTGCTTGGCAAGAGAGCGGGAGAACTCAATGGGGTTACTGGAGCAGCAGCTACCTATGGTTAATAAAGATTTTGAAATCCTGGTTTGTTGAGAACCATGCAGCTTCAAAAATATGAATTCCCACAGCCTGCACAGTTGCAGGAACAATGAATTGTTTCCAAAACTTCTGCAGATGAACAATGAAGCCTTGGCAATTAAACCCAAAGAGAGGTAAAAGAACACAAAAATCTCCATAGATTTCCAGTCTGTATCTCCTTTGTCTACTCTGAACAACGTGCATAAACACCAGATGAGGTTTGGTTTTGGTTGTTGGGTTTTTTTTAAATAAAAAAGTAAATCACATGTTTTAAAATATAAGCTTATTTTCCAAAGGGATCAAAGAGACAATCCCTAAATGAAGCATTATGAGTCAGACATCCAGTTCGTTTTAAGGATTTGCTTCTTGCTGATACAGGTATTTTACTGCTTATTGTGGTTTAACAGTGTCAGTATAAGAAGGGGGTGTTGATTTGGGATTTTTTTGCTAGGTTTTTGCTTGGTTTGGGTTTTTTGTTTGATTGTTGGTTTTGGTTTTGGGATTTTTTTTTAGTACTTTTTTTTCAGGTTATCCCTTTTCCATTCAGGCAGGAACAAGGATGTCAGTGTCACTGTCTTGGTGCGAATTCACAAATTTAACTCCAAAGGGTTTAATTTACCCTTTGTCAGCAAGTCCTTGGGAATTTAGAGTTCTGGTCCCTGTGACAGTGGAATTTAGGTTGCTTCAAGACAGATTTGAGTACAACTGTGAGAAAACACCTGAGTTTCAAAATCACGTTAACTAATCCAAGTAAGGATGGCTCTAAAAGTCTGCAACTTGTCGGTCATGCAAAAGTGTCACAGAAAAGAGACCAAAGAATGGCTTAGGGTGGAAGGGACCTTAAAGACCACCCAGTTCTGACCCCCTGCCATGGGCAGGGACACCTCCCACTGTCCCAGGTTGCTCCAGCCAGGCCTTGGACACTTCCATGCATCCAGGTGAGCCACAGCTTCCCTGGCCACCCTGTGCCAGGGCCTCCCCACCCTCACAGGGTGCAATTTCTTCTCAATATCCCATCTATTCCTGCCCTCTGGCAGTGGGAAGCCATTCCCTGTGTCCTGTCCCTCCATCCCTTGTCCCCAGTCCCTCTCCAGCTCTCCTGGAGCCCCTTTAGGATCCTTCCCTTCTCCAGGTGAGCACCCCCAGCTCTCCCAGTCTGGCTCCAGAGCAGAGGGGCTCCAGCCCTTGGAGCATCTCCATGGCCTCCTCTGGACTCTCTCCAGCATCTCCACATCCTCCCCATGCTGGACTCCAGGGCTGGGGCAGCTCTGCAGGTAGGGTCTCACCTGAGCAGGGCACAGGGGCAGAATCCCCCCTCCCCTCGTGCTCACTTGGTGGGATCAGCCCAGGATGGAAGAAGTTAATTAGAGACGTGCCAATTAACACCCCAGATTTGCACTGATCATCTTTACTAATGCAAAGAAAAATAAATTTACCTCCACATACAGAAACATAGAGGAGCCAACCAAAGTTGTAAAGCTCATTGCCCTACCAGCCAGGTTATTTCTCCGAGAGATTGTAGAAGAAAAAGGAAGAGGACGATGCTGCTTTATCAGCCTTGGAAACTGCAGAGGTACCTGAGAAGCCAGAGGGAAAAGTCTGGAAACACCTGGTGGGTGAAGTCTTCTAATTCCAGACAGATGTCACATCAGCTGAGCTGCAAGTGGACTTTTGGCCCACCAGTAGCTCCTTCATGGAAAGGAGTATTTGAATTACTAAAGCTGAATGAAAAACTGGCCGGAAATGGGAACTGTATGAGCTGGTTTTATTTTTCTGCAGAAAAATTATCTACCTATCACAGAGCCCTGCCTTAGGAGGAGAAGCAAATCCTCCAGAGGTGCTCATTTCACCACAACAGCCATCGAGAGTACAAATAACCTCTTTGAAAGATGCCACATTTTTGGAGAGCTGCAAGAGCTCAAGAATAAATCTGATCCCCTGAGTGACCCATGCCAGTCCTTTAATCTTCATTGTCCTCTGTAGCCCTTTTGCATGGCCATGTAGAGTGAGTAATCCTAAATCTTCAGGGAATTCTTCAGGGAGGACCATTTACCCATAATTTCCTCCTCCTGCTCCTAGTTTTCATCCTTTTTCTGGAATACACACTGGTGATGTAGTTTTACATTCCTTCCCCCTACCAGAAACTGGCTGCAAACAGATTTTTTTTTCTCTCTGTAATATAACCAAATAAATTAGCATCCAAAAGAAATTTCTATCAAAGACTGCAAGCCTAGAGGCACAGGAAAATTGGTATTCCTGCAGAAGACAATTATTTGGTTTAAGAAGGATAAAGATTCTGCAGGGATTTGATACTAGCTTAAAATTTGCAGGGGCGTTAGAGCTATAAATCAGGAGGAAAGTAAAAAGCCTCAGATGGTCCAATTTGCTGACAATTTTACCTCCACATTTATTTTAGAAAATATATCTAATGGCAAACAAGGTTTGTTACTGCTGGGTTTGTCTGTACTGCAGCAGCATCTCAAATACTGCTGGAAGCTTCCCAAGCTCAGCATAAGTTTCACCATTGCTCTGAAAATTGTGCATTTCCTCTCTTTCATGCACCTCAGAAGAGTCTGGCATGAGAAAGAAATCTCATCAATGGACTGTCCTGACCCAGAGCAATTCCTGGAATCTGGGTCCTAGTCCAGGTTTTGGAAAAGCAATTAATTATTGCAGGTGCTTTGGGGGCTCAGCTAGAGACACCTTGAAGAAGGCTGAATTTTAGAACGTGCTATGCTCTGAATATATTTAGTGGCTTTCAAAAACCTTGGCTCTCCTGGTCCTCTCTGATGAGGAAAGAATCTTAAATTCCCATGGATGGATTTGTTTTATCTGTGGTTTGGGGTTTATTTATTTGCTGGAGTGCTGTTTCTTGGGTTGGGATTTTATGGCGACCAGGACTGAAAGGTCATTCCTAAAAGGCTGTGTTGTATGTTTTGTTTTAAGCTTTTATTCTACAGAACAGTAATATTTGCAGCATCCAAACATAGAACATTTTGGTTCAAATGAAAGCTGAAATGTCACTCTGATCCCTTGATAGGGGTTTGAGTGTGTTCCCTTTCCCTTTAAACCACTCATTTTATAGTAAAAAAAAACCCCTCTCACAGATCTGTGATCTGTTCCAGCAGGCTAGATCCATATAATTCACATGTTGGCATCAGAATTATATTTCTCCCATAGAATTAACCACTCAATCATCAAATAATACAGTGCAACACAGTATGTTTGACATTTTTAATACCTATCCCTTTTATTTCAGATAAGCCTAATTGCACTCTGCTGTACCCTTTCAAGACACACAGCATGATTTTATTCTTCTAAGCAAAGAGCTCTGAAAGAAGCCTGACCTGAGATCTGTAAAATCTCACCAGAATTTCAAAAGGCACACAACTGCCTGCATTCTCCCCTGATACCAAGCTTACCTTCCCATGCAATTTGTCATCATTTCCTGGCAAGAAAATAAGAGAAATCCACTTGGGAATTGATATGAAAAGAACATGGGTTTATAAGTCTAAAATTAACTTCTCAGATTGATTTCTATGCCCCTCTGCACAAGTAGATTACACCAACTGCTCTTTCCTTGTTGGCTGTTGAAGTCACTCCCTCCTGGAAGGCACCAGGTTGGTCAGGCACGATTTGGTGATGCCCTGCTGGCTGTCTCAAATCCCTTCCTTGTCTTGCATGTGCCTTGACATTGCTTCCATGAGGATCTGCTCCATGATTTCCCCATCACACAGGTGGGGCTCACTGGTTTGTAGTTCCCAGAGTCTTCCTTTTTACCCTTTTAAAATAATCTGGTTTTCACATTCTGGTAGCTGCTTTTGACACTTTAGCCCCCAGCACATAGATTAGAAATGAGAAAAAAGACCTCAGCCCTTGAAACCTCTGAATCCCTGTCAGGTTATCTCAGGTTTGACAACAGCCCATGTTCAGAAATCCATGATCCACTCCTCAAAAATCATCACTGAACTCTGCAAACAGCAATAAACTTCTGCTCTGACAACCAGCAAAGAAAGAGAAGTGCCTCTTCTTTTACAAGTCATTCAGGCTGTGGGATGGTCTCCACCAATTATAGAGGGATCCTACATTTGGGAATCCTTGTGAAGTCTGGGAGGTTGAATCTGGGTCTCTCTCTATCAGCTCAACAGCAGTCGAGGTTCTGGCTGCTACCCTGCAGTGTTGCAGTCCTGGGAATGTGGAAAAGGTCACTCCTCACCTCAGCCCTTCTCTACTTTTTTTGTTTCATCCGTTCTTATCCTGCTTTTTATCTGGATTTCCTTTTATTCCATTTCTACTGCAAGACTCAGCCGCTCTGTTGGCTGCAGTCGAGGAAAGTCCTTATGATGAGACAGTCAAAGAGATTTGACACTCCAGCATGAAGGGCAGTGTCTGGGAAGAGCAGAGTGAGGTAGCACAGATCCTGGATGTCAGAAAACACCAGCTAAGGGTGAAGTCTGACATCATTTTAGCATGTTTTTCCTTTATCAAATCAAGCTTTGCCCCACGCTTCAGCCTCTGTTTCAAATGGTGACCAATCGGATCTATCTGTGCTTTCAATCTTTTTATTTAATAAATAAATAAATAAATAATGAACCCTTCTGACTTCTTTTCATTCCACTCCAACCCCCCCTTTATCACCATCTTTTAATCTCAAAAAAGTAGAGAGAAAACCGTTGCTTAACTCTTGAGAACTGCTGCCCTCTCTCCTCCTCATTTGTAGTCATATATTAACTCCTACATTCATTAAGATAAGGATTTTAAGACATGAAGACCTAATTGCACCTTCTTTCACTGTTAAGCGTCCAAGTCAGTGCATTTTGGGAATGATGAGCCTCTGTGAGTTCAGATCAAGGAGTTACTTATCTTTGTCGTTAAACCCCATTGTTTAGGGTGCTTTTAATCTTGGATTGCATTTTGCCTAAGTAATTACGACCCGAGGCCAAACTTTACAGCAGCGATGCACCAAGCTCAGCACCACTCCTGCGTTTAACACACAGATAAAATCATCCCTTTCTTCCGAGTCTGTTGAAGACCCTTAAATTCTAGTGCTGTTTTTGGGATCTCTATGCTAATTACAACGAAAATTCATGCAATGTTTAGAGAGACAGACTAAGGTGCCTCATTTCTGTTGCCTAAATCCAAACCTAAACATTCATTTTTTTAAAAATCCCTTTTTATTTTTTAAGTACCTTGCTAGTGCGTGGTGAATAATTTGACGAAAATGGAGGCTTTTATTCAATTACATTCATACAATTTGCCCAGTTTGTATCTTTTTCAAGCCTCAGTATAATTGCCTATGCTTTATTCCTTCCCTGCAGCTGTGTTCCTGAATGTATTTCATGGATTGTTGAAGTGCGTTCCCAAAATGTCCTCCAAGGATGCTCAATCTTACTTAAGCAATGAATTAAGTTTTTTTTCACTGAGTCATGGTTATATTGGACAAGAAGGTGTCTATTTGTTGAGATGTCTTAATTTCTTAACATTTTTGAGCTTTTGGGTCATTCATTTCATCAGCTGTTGACATCTGGACTATACTAAACCCCAGAAAAAGGAAATTACAGTGACATTCACATCTGCTTAGGCCTTGTTAATGCTCTTGAGCACAGTCCTTCTTGCAAGGAGTGCACTTCTGAGATACTTATTGATAAAGAATAATCAGTCCAAAAGCTCTCTCTGCTGCCATGACTTTTGAGATACTTACAATGTAGCACATTTTCTTGTCAGAGAATCACAGAATTGTGGAATGGTTTGGGGGTGGAAGGGATCTTAAAGACCATCCAGTGCCACCCCCTGCCATGGGCAGGGACACCTTCCACTGTCCCAGGTTGCTCCAAACCCTGTCCAACCTGGCCTTTGGCACTTCCAGAGATCCAGGGGCAGCCACAGCTTCTCTCTGTGCCAGGGCCTCAGCACCCTCACAAGTAAAGAATTTTTTTTCTAATGTCTCATCTAAACCTACTCTCTGTCAGTGTGAGACCATTCTCCCATGTCCTGTCACTCCAGGCCTTTGTAAATCCTCTCTCTCCCTGTTTCCTGCAGGTTCCCTTCAGGCACTGGAAGGTCACAATGAGGTCACCTCAAAGCTTCTCTTCTCCAGGCTGAACAATCCCAGCTCTCTCAGCCTTTCCTCCCAGCAGAGCTGCTCCATCCCTCTGCTCATCCTGGTGCCTCCTCTGGCCTCTCTCCAGGAACTCCAGCTCCTTCCTGTGCTGGGATCCAAGAGCTGGAGCAGCTCTGCAGGTGGGGTCTCACCTGGGAGGGGCAGAGAGGCAGAATCCCCCCTTTCCTGCTGCCCACCCTGCTGTGGGATCAGCCCAGGACTCCACTGGTTTCTGAGCTGATCCCAAAGCACAAGGCCAAGTCTTGTCCAGCCTCTTGTCCTACTGTGGCATTTTTTGCTCCAACACACAGAAAAAAATTACCAGTTTAAACCTTTGGGGTTTAATCTTGTTCGGATTACTTAGCCATGAATTATAAAAAGATTAAAGGCACTTCCACTTTTCCAGGGTTCAAATGCACTTAGGGACTTACCCAACCCAGTGCCTGTACATTTGTTATTGGTTGTAGTTAAAACATCACTGGCTGAGCTCAGATGAGTAGACAGAAACCACAACAAATACATTTGGGTGTTTTCTTTGAGGGAAGGTAAAGGAACACTTTGCAAGCATTTAAACCTCCAGCAGCTCTTTTTAGCCTGACCAGAGGAGCAAATTAAAATCCCAAACCCCCAATCATGGAATGCAAACACTTTCATGTCAAAGCCTTTCTGTGTGATGTTTTGTACTGAAGGCACTTATGCCTGTGACTTTCATAAATGTTCTTTCTCCCTTGGCACAACTGACTTGTATCAGGCAGCAGAGATCCTCAAGGAAGCATTTATCCAGTGAGCTCTGCCTGTGACCTTCTTATCTCCCACGGCTTCATGCATCTTCCTGCCACATCCAGCAGTTGAAGGCCATCCATCATCCAATATCCCAGCCAGCCACCAGCAGAGGCTTGATATCAGATGGAGACACTGGGCCAATATCCAGGGTATTTGCAGTGCACCCTTGGGATTGTATCAGTGGGGGAATCAGAATGTTGTTATTGTTTAAAACAACCTGTAAATATTAGGACAGCTTGTTCACCAGCAGCACTGTGCCCCCGTTCCAGTGACAGGTTTTGATCTGTTATCTTTAGATCCCAGCTGGATTTTCAGAGCTGAGTGTTGACAGCACATTAACTTTGTTATGCTTTTCAAGTTAACTGCAGAAAGTCGACGAGGAGGATTTGGGGGGGTTAATACAATGTTCTTTGCATTGTTACACTCACATTTATTTTATTATCAGCCTTAAAGAAAGGTTATTTCAATGCACAGCAGTGGAGAGCAGGTTGGCAGACCTAAGGGAGGATCACAGTGAACAGAAAACAAATGTACTGGTGGGACAGAGGGGCTCAGAGCCGGGTTTGAGTACACACTAAAAGCACATTAAAAATCTTTCATCCACTTTTCCAACCAACCAGGCTGCAAAAGATATTCTCTTCTTCACCCAGCAGCCTGGAAAGGATCTGTTTGCTTCAGAAATTAGGTGCTCAAGGGCTTTCTCACACCCATCTGAGGCAGTGGATAAGACTCCTGTTCTCCACAGCAGTGGGACCCCAATCAGGTTTTTTTTTCCCTGTGATGTGCTTGCAGTGCTTAGTCTGAGTGTTAGCCACGTTAAGGGGAACTGTGGAAATACTGCAGCTCTACTGACACTTCAGGAACTGCTCCAGATAAATGTAAAGGAGCCAGAAGTGAAATCCAACTCACAAATCACATTTTCTTATCACAATCCTGACTTATTTTTTGACCACTAATGCAGAAAAAAGAAGGTAATATTTTTGCTGTCTGTGAGAATAACCATGAGTCTCTGAGTTCACATTATGCACCTTAATCATTCCAACAGCCAGTGTGATTTAAGAATGACCTGGAGCAGCACAATATTTGAAAATGATGCCCCTGGTAACAGGGATGAACATCCATACCAGAACCTGACAGGTTTTTATCTCCACCGCAGGGGAGAGTTTAACTTTGCATCACTCCCACATGACAGGACAGGACGTTCTACTGTGTGTTCTTGAACTTCATTTCCTCTCTGCTGAGGTCTCACTGCCTTACCTACTGCAGCTTCAAGGGGAAAAAAAAAGCAAAGAGGACAACATTTACAGCCCTTCCTGCTCCAGGAATGCAAGAAAAAAATCGCACTATCATTTTTGTTTGTGAAGCAGTATGAGGATTGATTCACAGGCTGTCCTGCAGAGAGTATCAGAGGAAGGGAAAGCTCTCCTTTGACTACTGAAAGCAGCAGAAAGCCTTGAGAATTTACAGCAGAGATCACTCATTTATGTAGATGCATCTAAAAGCTCAGTGCCTGACCTCAGGTCATTGTCTGCCTTCTCAGCAGTCAATGGAAAAGGATTTTGGCACCTGTGGAAGTACCATTGATCCCATCCTCAGATATTGATTTCAAATAGGTGGGATGTTTTCTTATTGACTGCAGGTATGGGTTATACAAAAAGGTACAGAAATGCTATTTCAGTACCCGTATTTCAGTATCTGTGCATCCCTGTGTTGATAACAGGCTGGCTGATGGCCTGGCAGGTGAGTCCTTCATGGTCTGTGAAGGTGGATTGAAAGAAAAGGCTGGAAATCTTTTCACCCATTGAATGATTTCTGCTGGCCTTGAGTCAAGCCTTGAGCTTAAATAGAACTGTTTCCATTAGGAAAAAAAATCCAATGTATCACCCAATCAGTAAAGGTGGGAGAATAGACCTAGAGGGAAAGAGCAGCAACAAATCCACAGCAATTCCTTTTTGGTACACCTAAGACAGATGAGTAGAATGAGCTGTGAAAAGGGAATCTCAGTGTTTCTCCTGATTATATGGATTTTGAGCTGAGGATGGTCAAGATTGGTGGGAGGTGTTTTCTTTCCATATGTTTTTTAAATCCCATTTGATTTGAGATTGTGTAGCTCTCCTATTTCGGTACAAGGTGTTTGTTTTTGTTGATTGAAGGTGTTTGGCAGCAACTTCCTAAGGAAGAGACAACAAAACTCATAGAAAACTGAATCAGCACTGCTCAGTACCTGGCAGGATGAGGAAAACTAAAAGGTGGATTTGCAATACCTGCATTTACCTTCATGTGTTTGCATCTACACTCCTGTTAAGAAATGATCACCTCAGGAATAACTTTAGGACACTTTTAGGACATTGCTCCAATGCCATCACAGGTTTACCCATCCTGGCAGGGCTGGTGAGTGCTCCATGTCCAGAATTTCCACACCTTCCAGGCTGCACCTCACCTGTCCTCTCTTCCTGTGGCACCTAAAATCTTCTTATTACTCACTTGAAAGAAGGGAGAGCAGATGGTGAAGGATGAAAAAGGCAAAGAAGAGCAATTGTCTTAAACTCCTTCTGGAGCTGTTTTTCCTATGGTTTCATTAACAGCCTGATCCAGAGATGATGGAAGACCAGAAGCACTTCCCTTGATCTTGATGAGCTTTTCACTGGCTCTGGAAGACTGGACCTCAAAGAGAAGACCCCCAGTGTGGGTTTCCAGTATGGTCAAGCTGTTTTCCTGGGGAGGGGAGAGGTTTTTATGGATCTAGAATAGTCCCTATATCCCTTAGCCCTAAAGTTATGAGTTAAACCTGCACTGAACTGAGGGAGCTTAGAAAGTTTTGTAAATAACTCCTGTGGAAGTGTGGCTGTGGCCACAGCATTCGTGGCATCTCTGAGCTGGAGGGCAGCCCTTCTCACTCACTGCTGTTTGAATAACTGGAAAATCCCTCACCCGTTGCTATTTCATGGCCACAGCCACAATCCTGCCCTGAGCTGCTGCCTGGGCTGTGGATGCTTCATTTCCATTTAATAGGATGAGAACCATGTGGCTGTGAATCATCTGCTGCTGTCTCTGCTGCCTTCACACGAGCACGTTCGCTGTGTTCCATCAGCCACAGCTCAAATTGATGGCAGGGCTCACACCTCATTTCCACGTGTGAGCTTTTTCAGCTTGGGAACATTCCCCTTGCCAACCTCCTCTGTTCCAGAGGCCCGCTAAACTTTTAATTCTATTATTTCTTTTTGGCTGCCACTGTGTGCTGGAAACTTTACAGACAGACAAGGTACCGTCGTTCCCTAAAGCTTTTATTAACAGCACTTTTTCTGTCTGTCCAAGGTTTTCTGCCACATTTATTTCCACACACACTCCTGGCTGTGTGTGTAGGTGAGGATGCCTGTAAATCACTGTACAACACTAACTGCAATCCAAAAGTGCAGTCCCACAGAGCTTTAGCTCAGCTAAACCACAGCTACTGCAGTCACTCTCTCTCCTTCACCCCCAGCCTCCCATTCCTGCTTTCACCTTCTAACTGGCACCACTGGATTTGTTTGAAACATTGATATTTTATTCTATATCATGTAGTGAGATAACTCAGGATGCTGATGCAGTTACAAACCAGACAGGCTAGATTTTGGCCAGTCCATTTTCCTGAGCCACATCATTAGGATATCAGGATTAAGGATATAAAGCTGTAACATCCAAAGGAGGGCCACAAAAATGGTGAAGGGTCTAGAGGAAAAGCCATATGAGGAATGGCTGAAGGTTTGTTTAATCTGGAGAAGAGGAAACTGAGGGGAGACTCACTGTCTTCAACATCCTCATGAGGAGCAGCATCAATCTCTGCTCTCTCTGAACAGTGACAGGACTCAAGGAAATGGCATGAAGAGGAGGTTTAGGATGGATATTAGGAAAAGGTTCTTCCCCCAGATGGTGGTCAGGCACTGAACAGGCTCCCCAGAGAGACAGAGCTCCAGAAATGCTTGGACAATGCTCCCAGGCCCAGGGTGGGATTGTTGGGGATTCCTGTGCAATGCCAGGAGCTGATTGCTGGTCCTTGAGGGTCCCTTCCAACTCAGGATATTCTATTCCATGACTCTGTGATTGTTCTGTATTGATAAGGCAAGCCAGGAAACGAGACCATATAGAAAAGTTTGGGATTGAGAGCAGCAAACCAAATTTCCAGTGACTTAAAGCGCCCAGTGCCTCTCCTCTGCACGCATGGGCTCATGCTTGTGTTTGTGGATGTTTATTTCTAGGTACAAACAAATAAAAATCCATAGATCAAACATTCCTAGACTGTTACACATAAGAATGGGAATATAAAATAAAAACCTAATAAATAATTTTAAAGATCCCATTAAGAGGCTTTTACAGGAGGTGCAAGGTGACAGATCTGTTACTAACCCTGACCTCCCTGGGGGTGGTGTTGGGTGAACACCTCCAGGCATTAATTAATCAGTCGGTGATTAACACTGCCCAGCTCATCAGGAGCAAGGAGCTGCACCTGGCACAGGTTCCCAGCTCCTCCCAGTACTCATGGGATGGACACAAATGGGGGCAGCACCTGAGTGTCCTGGTGAGGTATAAGGACAAGGTCTGGGGCCGGGACATAAAGGGGTGGTGAGGAGGCTGCAGCTCAGGCCTTGGTTATGTGGGTATAAAATGCAAAAACAGCTGTTCCAGTAAAAATTGGGATGCTGCTGTTCTGGCTCTGAGTGGATCCAACCTTTCTGTGAAGTAGGAGAGATGCTGCTCTTGCTGCCATGTGGAGAAGATGCCTTCAGCTCTTCACAGTGGAATACAAATCACCTCCTCCTACCTACAGCTCCAGGGGTTCCCTCAAGAGGAAAGCAGCAGTGTGAGCACCTTACCAGGTAGAACCTCTTTACTCATTTGCATTCCTCTTTGTTCTCTGTATTTACTGTGATTTCTTTTCCCCCTTCTACTGTTTTCTACAGCAGTAAAATTCAACTCCTCTGCAACCAGCCTCTGCTGATATTGATCCATCCTTTATTGCAAATGCATTAGTTGTGCTATTATTGCCTTTACTTAAGTTTTCACTCCTGTCCCATGACCTACAGATAAATGAACATTTTGTTCTCTTTCTGCATGGGATGTTTACTCCCTTTCTAGCATTTATCCAACACCTCCCATATAGCAAAGATGTTTTTTTCTTTGCTTGTTTTTAGATTTGCAGTGATTGTGAATGTAAAAACCAACTTCTATTCCCCGCTTCTGAAAACCAATAAATTTTGCCTCAGGCGTTGGTAGCTTTTTATCTCAAAGTTGGGGTCATTTGACAATCAATGTTCTATAACTGGTGTTGATAACATCTATATAACTGGAAAACAGTAATCAGTGGTGGAATAGGCAAAAATATCATTATCTTGATATTATATATTGTATTAAAATTTGAACACTTAAATATACAAATATTTAGTGGAAAAAGTACATCTTGAGGGGTGAATTTAAACTTTCTAAGCAATAAATTTCTTTTGTTTCCTTTTTTTGACTATGGAGAAAACCTAAGATCACTTAAGCCTTAAGATAGTCCTCTCAGTTAAATGCCCTTAAGTGGGTGGGACGGATCAGAAGAAAGATGTGACTCTCACTGAAGAATTTGAATTACACAAGATCTGGGTTGTTGATTTTTTTTTTTTTTTCCTTTTAAGTTTTCTATGCAAGAGGGTTTTGGTCTTTTTGTTCCTCGGGGAATAAATGATTAAGAGCAGACCAGTGAATTAAGGCTGTGGCCTTGCATAAAGCAGGAGAAGGAGCATGTCTGGATCCCACCTCCAGTCAAAGAGACCTCAATGTGCTGTTGAAATGCACAGGAGCAGCAAGTCACCGGAGCAAGGAAAGCTGGGGCATGCTGCTCCAGGTTCTTGAGCTGTTTGGCATCAAATACAGCAGGGAATTTGGTTAAAGTGCTCATCCATGACTGCCCAAGCTGTTTAATCACCAACATGTTCCATGGTGTCCCTTTGTCCCCTAGAGGTTGCCCAGGAGTGATCTGGGAATGGGGCTGCTCTTGGGACATCGTGTGGAGAACGTGTGAACTTTCTTTCCACCTTGCAAAGTTCTCCAAAGCTGTCTCAGCAGGATTTGTGTTCCAAAATTCACTTAGATGACCGCATGTCAAACCTCACAAAGGCAGCTCAGCTCTGCAGAATTTTTTTATCTCCCCTTTTAATTTAGCAGGGCAGAGGAAGCCTCCAAAAATGAAAGCAAACACTTCACTTAACAGATAAATGTGTTCTTAATCTGAGTATCTTCTGCTTCCAAAGAGCAAGAATAATAGCATTTGGAAACCACCTGCATTCCCAGGAAGACCACCCAGTATCTGCCTGCTGGAAGCTGCATTAGAGCACCTCTGAACCCCTCTGCAATGACAACAGATTACACCAGATCAGGTTGAGCTGTAGCCGTGGTGCCATCAAGCAAGCCCAGAATCAGAAAATGAGTTCAGACTCCTGGTTCTACCCTGCCTCCTCCTCCCATCTGGTAAATATTTCCTGTATTTTATAAGGCCATTTTCCTTGGTCCCTCTTGATCTTGATCTGTCAATCAGCTGTAGGTAAATCTCAGGAAAAATGTTCATCCTTTCTAAGCAGGAAGCTCAGAGATTGATCTCTCTACTCCAGTCTCCCTCCAGGCAAACTCACATCATCCTCTGTGTGATTATGTACCAGTTCAAGCTCAGCAAGGTCAAAACTGAGTTTATAATCCTTCCCTGTGATCCCTCTGGGCTATCTTCATTCTCTTTAGCCATTCTTGTGCTCATCCACAAATTCAGACAGCTTGTGTTGTCCTTCAGGCAAGTGATCGTGGCTGAGGGCAGGGAAAAGTTTTCTTAACATATCTTAAAATAAAAACAAACAAAATACCAGCCTTTTCTACTTGACTTTGAGGCAAAACTCTCATTCAAATCCCCATCACTTGGGATTCATCTTCCCTACTTTAGCTGTCTTAGGTGTGTTTAGGCATGCCCAGCATCAGGTTTAAGCTAATAACTTAAGCTCCATGAGCAGCTGGAAAGGAAGTACAGGGATGCTCCACAGGTTGTGTTTTCCTACCCTTTAGACAGACAAGAAGGCAGGATGCTGTCAGGGTGAATGTAACTGTGACAGGTACATGTGTTCCCAGTTGTGTTTCTGTTCTCTGAAAATTCAGAAGTCCTCTTGAGGCTGTGTCCTGTGATACTGAGCACTTCTATCTCTTTCTTTTTCTCTGTTTCCCAGGGTGATTGTATTCATTTGGTTTTTTGTCTCTTTTTACATTTAAATTCTTCAGGGAAGTTCTTCTTTTTCAGGGCTTGTTCTTACAGTACCCGATGCAGGATAATCCTCTTCTGGCATTGCAGCTTCATGGTGCTAAGACAAAGAGTAAGGAATTAGAATAATAGAATCATTTATATTGAAAAATACCTCTATAATCAAGATCAACCATTCCCCCAGCACTGTCAAGGCCGCCTCTAACCCATGTCCCCAAGTGCCACATCCACACAGCTCTTAAATTCCTCCAGGGATGGGGACTCCACCACTGCCTTGGACAACCCTTTGGATGAAGGAATTTTCTCCAATATCCAGTCTAAGCCTTTTCTGGCACAACTTGAGGCCATTTCCTGTCCCTTGTTCCCTGTGAGCAGAGCCTGACTCCCACTTGACTTCCCCTTCCTGTCAGGGAGTCACAGAAATTGGTAAGATCTGCCTTCAGCCAATTTTTCTCCAGGCTGAGCCCCCCCCAGAGCTCCCTGGGGTGCTTCTCACCAGACCTGTACTCCAGACCCTTCCCCAGCCCATCCCTGAACATGGAAAGGTGTTGGATTTGGCAGTAGGCTCAAACACATGCAATTCCATTTTAAAAACTTTCCTTGGAAAGCCTTTGACCTCAACATACAGCCAAGATGAATCCAGCTCATGACTCACTCCTAATTTGTTCATAATTTTCTTTGGATTATCATTGGTTCGTAATTTTTTCACCGTAAGAAACACCTGTTGCAATGTTTTCTTTTTAATTAAACTTGTTGGGATGAAAGAGTTATTTTGCTGTAAGAGTTTTAAAACAACATTATTTAATTGACTATAGATAGATTTAGCTTCAAATTCACTTGTTCAGTAATTTTCCTTATAGGCTATTGCCCACAGCTGACTTAGTGGTTGCTTTGACTAAGCTGACATTTTATAAATGATTACAGTTTTCTATGAAGTCCTTAAAATATATTGAACATATTTTAATACAAGTTCACATGGACTGTTTTGTCTAACCAGCCTGTAATTGAGAAAACCAAATATCTGTGTCCATCAAATATATTTGCATCCAGAATGTGCTGATATTTGAGTGTTTCTGAAAAAGTTAAGCAAGCACTTACCTTAATATTGAGTCTGTAGATGGGCTGCACACAGAAATAGCCAATGGTTTCTTCCTCACAGTAATTGCCTTTGGTGGGACTCGGAGTTAAGCACATGATTAAATGCTTTTGGGCAGGAGTAGAAATTAAGTATATTTTTTTATACACAGGAGAATTTGAGACTGATTCTCAGGTTATTTGATTTATCAGATATATTCCTTCTGCTTTTGGAACTGCTCTAGAACCTAGGAATGGCTAGTAAAGGAATATTTATTTTTATTTAATAATAAAATTTTTGCAGAGCCCTGTCATGGAAGGTCTTGTAGCACTAGGTCTGAAAGAGGATAAGGGTCATAACTTTTTGTTGAGGGTTAATAGATGAGGGAATTAATAGATTCCCACTCTTAGGAACCAGTTTGTTGGCCAATGCAAGGTCAAAACTAGGATGTGATATGCAGTAACCAACTGGATGGTTTATTTCAGGCCATGGAAAGCCTTACTGAATTCTTTGTTCAGTGTTCATATATTTTATATTCTCCTGCTTCAAAATTCATCATACACATAATCAAATGCAGAGGACAGAAATTTGTGGTTCATTTGGAGACAATGCGAAGTGAGGGAGAGGAAGCTGAAAAAGAGGAGGGGGGATTTAGAAGCAGGCAAAATTTGATTGCCTCTATAGGAAATTAAACACTCAATTTGTCAGCCTAGCACTGAAAAAAAAGCTTCCACGGGCTCTTTAGAAGGACAGAACATAAGGACTTGTTTATTTACTTATATGTGCGTACACACACACACAGAGGAGAGTGGAGGTAATTTATGACACTCAAACGATTCCCGTATTTGTGTCTGAGCTCACCTAGCAGGAAATGTTAAGGTCACTCCCAATTTTGAAGATTAGTGCAAAGCTAATCCTGGGCTGAACTCGAGGCAATTGAAAAAGTTCAACACAAATGTGCTTTGCTGACATTGAGAGAAATTCGAGCAGGGAATTGGCAGACTTGAGTCTGTGCCCTTATTAAAGCCCATTTCTCCCACGTGGCTCAGCAAGTTCAGCTTTTTAAAATTTTTTTCTATCACAAACTATGTGCTTGAGCTGTAACTTCGTCCACCTTGCTAACCCTGAAAAGCGGCAAATTCCACCAGGGCAGCGGTTTGTCCAACTCCTAAGTAAAACCACAAATTTTGGAAAAGGAAATTAAACAACAAAATCCTGGGGTTAAGTGGATGAACACACACAAGAGAGTCAAGGAGACTCTTCTGAGACTGTGGGGAAGGGAAAAGAGACATGAGTGAAAATCTGTAGCTTTCTTTTTCCAATATTTTATTTGTCTGTGACAGGTTGACCCTGGTTGGATGTCAGGTGCCCACCAAAGCACCTCTCTCACTCCCCCTCCCCAGCTGGACAAGGGAGAGAAAAATCTAACTGGGGAAAGTGGTTTGGTTTATTGCCAATCAAATCAGAGTGGAGGGAATGAGATGGAAAGCCAAATCTTAAAAAACCTTCCCTCCAGCCTCCCCTTCTTCCCACATTCAACTTCATTACCAAATTCTGCTAGGAGTCTGTTTTTGGGGGAGTAAAGATATCTTAGAAAGAAGCAGGACTGGGCAGAGAGATCAGGTGCTTCAGATTAGTTCCTACACCCACTGCCATGTCCTTCAAACTGCTTTGGGTGTGTTTCATCACCAGTAACTCATTCCTACAGGCTGAGTGATTGTCCAGTCCCTTCCATGGTCTGTACATATGGGAATTTGGGCTCTGATTTTTGGTATCCTGGACCACACTCCAGATAAATGGTTAAAATAGCCCAAAGTAGGTAAAAAGGGTTCCCCAACAACCTTGGCTTGGACCATTTGACTGTGGGCTTTTGCTAAAGTGCCGACATTAGGAATTTCATCACCAAGAGTCAAGAGAAAAATGGATTTCTGCCAAAAATGGGTCATCACCTGGAGCAGCTCATGATGTTGAAAATTCACAATCCTAGTGGAATACATATGGTTAATTTGACGCCTTGTAGGAAGATGTAAGACACGTTTAAGCAGAGGTAGCAAAGAAAGAGTTGGTTGATTCATCTTACACAAAACAATGCAGCACCAAAACAAAATATACATCTTTGGTCTTCCCAACAATACAAAAAAATCAGTGCAGTGTTTCAATAGCTGTAGGAAGTCCTATTCTCCAGCTGAATTCTGATTTAGCCATATTTCTTCCAGTTCACTAGAGAGACCAGCTCCTGCTGGATCAGACAGCCCATGTACTCCTCTCCAGTCTGCAAGAAGATAAAGAGCTGTAGGAAACCAAGAATTAAAAACCCCTGGTCCGTGACAAAAGGTAAATGCAACACAGAATGAAAGAGAAATGTCTAATGAATTTTGTATCTGTAAGGGCTGGAGATTTGTCATGTCCCTCTGGAGGAAACACCTGTTCCAATCCCCTTGTCAGGATGATAATGAGAGGGTGACTCTTGTGACTGGGATGTTAATGAGCAAAGCCACACTTCTTGCTGCAAAGTGTCCCCATGGATGGCAAGGATGACAAGTGAGCTGAGCTGTTACTTGTCACCAAAGGAATCAGAGAGTCCCTGGCCATGAGAAACCAAAACTGAACTCCAGGTATTTGGGTGTTTCTCTGGAAGTGCAAAGAGTTTTGGGACACTCTGGGCAAGATCTGGGGTTGGAATGCTTCGTGCCACACACCTCAGATGATCATCTGTGAGTCTTTTGTTTTATTTCTCACCCAAAAAATTTTAACCTAATAATCTGAATTTGTTAGCAGGAAATCCTTGCTCATTCATCTGACACATTTTGCACTGGTGAGAGTAGACTGTGATTCATGTTGGGTCTTCAATCAAAGCCTGGTGCTTTCCTAGAAGGTACAGTCAGTGCCAGGGGCTGAGTCTGGCTCCAATTATGTGAGAAGCCCTGACTATCACCAACAAAGTCAGTCAGAAACGAGATCGTGTCAGATGGGACATGACAACCACGTTTAATAGATCATGGGAGAAATGCTGTGAAATCTCAATGGCTGATCTTGCCCTACATTCATCATAGGCAAATCCCCAGCAGTTTCTTTTTCAAGGCAGCCTTTTTCAAGTTAACACTTTCATGAGCATCGCTTCAAACATGGGATTTCTTGTGAAATTTCTTTGCATCCTTGGATGGCAGATGCAAACCAAAATATGCTTGTGATTTATTATTACGTGCACTCAGACTTTGTAGTGAAGCTGGAGTCTAGTTTCTTGTTTTAAATTAATTGAATACTCCAATCAAAGAGGGAGAAGGGGATTCTCTGACAAGGGTGGTTGGAAAGACCTGACAGAAACATGGAATTAACTGCGAAACTCTCACCTCAGTATTCTCAGTCCTGAAGTTGTGGCCATCTGGCAATGCCTGAAATGTTCCCTGCCAAACCTTGTGAAGAAGGCAATCTTGTGTGAAATGCTCAGGTGAGCTGATGACAGGAAAATGACCTTCTGGAAAAACTTCTGATGCAAGGTCTGCACTGACAGATGTGCAGGAACCTTTGACTGCAGGAATTCTGATTTTACAGTGATAAAGCATGTCTCATCCTGGGTCCCACACTGCAGGGTCACACTGCTGAGCTGCTGGCACTTGGTACCAGCAGGAGAAACCAAGGTATGGTAAATGTGGCATTGAGGAAATGAGGAAAATCTCTGAGGAGAAGGAGAATTTGCAAATGTAACCCAACTGCAGGGCAAGAAAGTAAATGTCCAGTTTTAAAAGATTATCCATCAGCCAGCTTTGCTGTGTGTTTGAGTCTGGCTTATTGTTTTTAAACACCAGTTGTTGTCAATTAAAAATGTGAACTTTGACTTCAAGTGCTCAGACTTTTCTCTTTTCACAAACTATTCTTAGACACAGCCCCATACCTTGGGGTTAGTTCAGAGCTTTCAGTTATTTACCCTGTGAAGAATAGCCACAGATCCTACCCAACTTTTTATCTAATTGAGAAGTTTAGAAAGAAGATTTTCCACCTGTACACCTCTATTCAGAGAAATGGGCATCTTCAGGTGACAGCTCATCCAATTCTACTCCTTGCTGCAGGCAGGGACACCTTCCACTATCCCAGGTTGCTCCAAGCCCCAACCAAGCTGGCCTTGGACACTTCCAGAGATCCAGGGGTAGCCACAGCTTCTCTGGGCACCCTGTGCCAGGGCTTCACCACCCTCACAGGGCAGAATTTCTTCCTAAAAGATGAGAAAAGTCTAAAGTTGTTATGCTAATATATTACCATGAGAGGAGGGCTTGTGTGAGCCAAGTGAAACTTGAGAGGAGTTGAACCTGGCAAGGTATCTGCCCAAATTCCAAACATTTAGAGTATCCTAGAAGTCCCAGGTCCTGGGACAGATTTGCTAAAAACCTGTGTCCTCACATGTCCAGTGGTTCTGCTATTGGTAAATAAGATGCTTAGAAAGGCACCAATTCTAAAAAAATCTCCCCATTTTCTTCTACATTTCAACCCTTACTTTCAAGCACCTTATGTGGCAGAGAAAAAAAAAAAGGAACTCTGAAAGCTGTATTTTAAATTCTCATGAGGGCTCACCTCCAGCATGGAACTAAAGAAACAAAAAAAGGACTTTTCTTTTTTATTTTCCAAAGTTAAAACAAGAATTTCTGCTGAATTTTCACAGGCAGTTTGGGGGTGGGAAGCAGAGAGTTTGGGAATATGCAGGAGAAACATTTGTGCTAGAACTCTGCTAGGAGACAATGTGCTCTAATTAGGTGTCAGCAGGCTTGCAACATCCACACGGACTCACTCACATCATTAATATTTCATCCTAAGTGGGACCCATCGTGCATTCTTTGACATTCATTTTCTGTGCTTCACAGGTTACAGGCAAGTCTTCACTTTCCATGTCTACATGCTAATAAATCAAGGTCTTTAGCAAACATTTTACAAAAGAAAATGGGAATTTTTTTTTTTTTTTTTTTGCCACAGAAAGGTAAGGATTATGATTTACCCACTGCTGGGACATTTACTCCTACTGTGAATGATAGCAGAGACAGAAAATTGCCTTGAAAATTGCTTTGAATTATATGTACACTAAATTCTGATATTTTTCTATGTAGGGAGGGTGACTGCACTGCATTTATTTTACATCTAGGTTTCTATGCATTCTGCCATACACAAGTTCAGCTGGGAAGGTCACTGAGTAGGATTCCTCATTTCAAATTCAAAGAAAATTTACCCAGCTACCTCTGGCCTATATTTCAGGAGAGTGTGGCCAGCTTTCCCTCAGCTGTTCTCTCAAGCTGGCATTTTTAAATGGATTTTATTCTATTGCCAAGCAGCTTCTTGTGTGGGGTCACCACCAAAATGAGCTCTGCTGTGAAAATGCATTTCCTGCACTGATGTTGCTGCCTGGATTTCCTTGGTCAGGAATGGACCACGAGGTTTCAACATTTTGGTAATGAATGAGGGGGGGAAAGTAAGAACAAAACACTGATGGGAAAGACAGCTGCCAGTTAAAATCACAGAGCAGATAGGTAAAAACCAGCTGAAAATTCCATACCAGGTATTTCCATCAAGCTTCAAGGAACTAGAGATGTGTCTCTTGAAAAGAATATTCTGCTGTGTGGGCTTCTGAGCCTACAAATGCTCTTCCTTTCCTGTTAGTTCCTACTTGCTTTACATTTCTGTTTTCTGTTGAGTTAGAATTCCCTCCAGCTCTCTCTCCATCTTTCATATTAAGTCTAATTGTTTCTCCTCTTTACTACTTTAGAACAAAATCATGTTGGACTTGTGTTTGGGTAGTGCTTTTTGATGTTAAAGATCATTTGCCTTTCATCTTTCCTCTCCTTTAAAGGGGAATTTTCTTTCAAATATGGTCTTTCTTCAGCTTCTTATTTATCCTTTGAATTTTCTTTCTTTACAGATTGATGTTTTTTTGCTCAGATTTCTCTTTTTTTTTACTGTTGCACAGCTAAATTGCTCTTTCTCTCTTAAGCCTCTGACCTCATAAATCTGTATCTCCTTTATCTATCAAAAAGATCAGAGGAAAAAGGAGAAAAGAAAGGAGAAACTCACTAAGTGGGAAAAAAATCAATACATTATATGCACGATACTCATCTGTGGGAGCTGAGGTGATTCTGCACTATCTGAATTATTGAAGAATCCATGAACTTTACCAGGATCAAGGTCCCATTGCTCTTCACCAAAGACCATCCTTAAGGAGTTTAAGCAAACAGGGTGTACAAAAAGTAGAGGAAAAGATAATTCTCCATCTGTATGATGGAGAATTGAGATTCTAGACAAGGTTTTCCAAAGACCTCTGCTACCACTTAGGAAACATGATAAGCCCAAATTCTCCTGACCAAGGTTTTGTCTTCATCCTGATACATCCTTTAGGCAGGCTCGGGGTCTCCAGGGACCTCTAACATATGAACTGGAGTGAAAAGTAATCAAGAAAAATTACTTCAAAGGCTCAGATTTTCCTCAGGACCTTGGGCATGAGGCAGAGAACTAAGCTGGGAAATCTGGTCATAAATGTCACAGAAAGAATGGAGCACTTCTGGATTTGTGCTGCTCACAGAGCAGCACAGAGGCTCCAGCACCTCCCTGGGTGCTTTCACCAGAGGCTCATCTTTCCCTGGCATCCTGGGTGGATTGGGGAGGCTGTTCCTGCTTGGGGAAGTGTCCAGCAGGGTTTGTGTTCCTGCTGCTTTGCTGGGAGAAGAGTTTGCTTCT
The DNA here is from genome assembly GCA_034509425.1 of Eopsaltria australis. Lineage (NCBI taxonomy): Eukaryota > Metazoa > Chordata > Aves > Passeriformes > Petroicidae > Eopsaltria > Eopsaltria australis. Next base: position 1,417,586 of record JAVTVJ010000447.1, on the reverse strand, counting down.
TCTGCATTTACAGGATTTAAAGGCACTGAGAGGAGAGGAAGGAAAGCAGGAGGAAAAGACAGTGGGAAGGAAGGAAGGAAGGTTGGTTTACCCAGAGGCCCAAACAATGAAATGCAGCAGTGCTGAAATGAGCCTTCTAAATATTCACTGCAATGATCAAAAAAAAAAATCTAAACAAGTCTTATGCAAAGGCTTCTTTCCTTCACTTCGCCTCTTTGCTTCTCTGTGACTCCATGCTGGCATTCCCAGTTCTTTCTTGCATGAATGAAATTAGGAAAAATCATAAAGAAAATTGTAAGGATGAGAGTTTGAGACATTTTTAAGTTTAAAAAAAAAAAAAAACAAGAAACAAAACCAAGCCCAGGGCTTTCAATGTGAATTTTCTTTAAATAATTCTGTTTCTACAAATTATGTTACAGAAGCTTCATTGAATAGGCTCTGATACATCCAGAGTTTGATTTACAAGGTTCCTTGAAGAAATTGTTTTATGTCGTCTTTGTTCAAACAATGAAACTTTCAGTCAAGAGGGGAAAAAGCCAATTTAACACTGAGGATTTTGCAGCACATCACAATGTGCCTCTGATTCAGAGTATTTATCACCACGTTTCACTTGAGTAAGCACTGTTGATCAGAACCCAAGCCAAATTATCAGACAAGAAGCTCGATGCCTGCTTTTATGTTGAATTCACACCACAGTTTATTTAAAGACAAAAGCAATGCTATGGGATTTACCAGCAGCCTCTTCTTGCTGCATAAGTAGTCCAAGCTTCAGCTTCCTTGCAACACTACAAGACATTTATTTGTTTGGCAGAGCCAGCCTTTAACAAACCAGATTTGTACATCTATGACTGGAGTTAACAAGTCTCTGTTGTTGAATCGTTCCAGTCAAGAAAGCAATTTGTAAATGCTGCTGTGCAGCTTCCAAACGTATTTGGAGAGAAGCTCTCTCTCGTTCTACCACGCTGCATTTCATTATTGCAAGGGATGAACATAACAGCAGGAAAGTTCATATAAAAAAGCTAAAAACAGGGCAGCATTTTAAAATCCCCTCAGGACCAGGTTTTCAAAGATCTCCAGGCTCCACCAGATGCAAACAGGCACTTTCTGGGACTTTCTGACACATTAGGTGTCTGAAGTACTGTGGGAAAAAAAAAAGTTTTAATTGGGTCATTAATTACTTTTATAACACACATTAAAGATGATTTGTGAGTGATGATGTCTGCAAAGGAGGAAGAGTGGTCTGATTTATACACGTCTTCCTGTCTGTGTGGATTTTCTTTGTGATGTGGTTTCAGCCCGACTTTTCAAAATGTTCTCTTTGGTAGGATTTATCCCACTGCCAGACATCAAATACCAACTAATTAAGTCATACTTCATTAAGTAACTCTTTCTCTGGAAACAGGTAGATGCTTCTGATAGGATCCGAGTTCCTGGTCTGGTTATTTACCTCAAGGTAAGATGAATAGCCTTGTAAAACTGATCTTCATTTCACTGTTCCTACAGACAGCACACTGGAATCAAACATTTAACTCTTATGTGGTTCAAGTTCCATCAGAAATTCCCAATGTAATGGTTCCTACTTGAGGTTAAAGCAATTATTTTCCCTTCCTTCTCAGATAACATAATCCCAAACACAACTATTATTTTAAACATAATTTAAACCCTGTCAGAAATACCTTATATCATCTCATTTCTCAGTGGAAACCAACCAGAGGATTGACAAAGTATTGGCAGATTCTTCCTCTGTACCATTACAGAAACATGAATGGGGTTGTACATTTGTTTTAAGTTTTTTGTACTTCTTTAAACATGATGAGGGCAATTATTTGAAAACAGAGCTATCTAAAAATAGGTATTTCACCACTATGACCAAATCACTCTTTTGCTGGACATGATTTTAGACAAAAGTAAACCTTTTTCTCATCATTGTCAGAAAGAATCATTGGTGTAGCTCCTAGAAGCTCAAACATAGGTTAGAGCAGAGTTTTGCACATTTCCAGCTTGGAGACCCCAGCTCCTCAAAGTCATAGAGCAAGATAAAATCAAAACAATTTATTTCCTTTTAAAACTGAAGAATAAAGTCAGTTATCACATAGATGCTGGACATTAAAAAGGTTGGGTGAGTCCTTGTGTGTTTAATGAAGTGGAAGATGTAATAACTTTAAGAAAAACATCCATTTCAGACAGACATGGCTCACCTACAAAGGAAGAACCATCCTCCTATCCTTGCCCTCACTAAGAATACAAAATCTTCAGAGAGTCTGTAGTTTAGAATGAAATCTTATCCAAGGACTGCTGATATCCATGCAATGCTTCAAGCATTCTATGAATATTTTAAAAGATATCTCAAATCTTCCATCTCCTCCACACTGAGATAGCTGCCCTTGATTCCTTATCTTGGCCTAAGACTTGAGGAGCTGGTCTCTCAAATGAAGCAGCTGCTCAGTCCTTTGCATCTCACTGTGCACTGCTTTAAAATGCAGCTCGAGCCCCTGTGTTTATAGATGGGAAGTCACTAAATCTAATTTTTCTTCCTCTCTAATTGCATTTTGTGCCATCAGCTATGAAAACGTGACCCACGGAAACTTAATGCTCCTGCTTGCATTACCTCACCTCCCCTGTGGATAGAGACTCCCTGCCAGCCCTCTCCTTGTCAAATCCAGTGATAAACTACCCCTGGTGGGAACAATCTGCTGCCATTCCCTGATTTTCCCAGTTACATTTACCAGGAGCTTGGCTGTGACCTCCCAGAGCAGCACTGGTGAGAGGCAGCACATATTTCCTGAAGAAACCATTTGGCAGTGAGGACCTGAGCATCATTTTCATCCTTGGCCAGTGGGGATTTGAGGTGAAGGTTGGATTGTGTAGTTAAGGCAATGGGTTTGGATAAATCTCTGTGACCAGGAATGAAGTTGTTGGTGTAGGAGTTTGTGCTGCTGTGACTGTTGTTATCAGTGGTGAGCTCATCTACAATCACCTGGAAAATGTTGGTCTAAGCATTAAACAGAGGAAACAGACATTCAGAAGATAAACTCTAGTGGGAGGTGTCTCTGCCCACATCAGGGGGTTGGAATGAGATGTTCTTTAAGCTCCCTTCCAACCCAAACCATTATATTATTCAAATTGTAATCAGGATTATTCACCACGCAGCTAAAGAGCTCTTTGCACTCCCCACAACAACCACAACCTGCCTTGAGCCCTCCAAGCAACTGCTCTGTAATTGTTTCTGGCACTTTCTCTCCTATGAAACCAGAAAGAAAACTGAATGAATCAGCATATGAAGGAAAATCCTTATTGTTTTAATAAAAAGCAAATCCATATCCTGTCCACAGTACTTAAATTTCGAAAGGAAATCTTTGCATTATTCCACATTGCATGAGGTCGATGTTGGAATGCTGATATTTGTGCTGGTTTAGGAAAAAATCTGGTTTTGGAGGGCCTCAAGGAACTGTTATTGGCTGCTTTTACTGGAGCCAGAGTGTTCTTTAATATCTCTGAATATGTGTCACCTCATGGACATGCAGGATGGGTCTGAAGCTTTATCAAACAGCCTTGAGAGGCAGAATTGTTTATCCAGTTGTGAAAGAGCTCACTGAGGGCAGGGATGCAGCAGCTCTGCATTAATACAGAACATTTTTTATAGCAGTGCATTGGTCCTTGAATGGCAGGATGGAGCTGCTTTGGCTCTGGCCATTTTGGAACAATCTTACCCAAAGTTTCAACCCTGCAGCCACTAAAGGGCTTGGTGATGGGCAGGCAAAGAGGCTGCAACTACAATAATCTGAGCCTGGTGGGGCTCTTTGATGTCACTTCTCCTACCCAACCTTTCACATTTAAATGCCACTTGAAGCAGGTTTGCTAAATCCACCAGTACTGGACATTGTTGATTTGTGGGAAAACTCCTGGAAAAGTTGTTTGGGTTTTTTTTTTTCCTCTGTAGCCACAGGAACCTCCTGTGCTCTGCTGGTGAGTTTGTCCGGATCAGAGAATGCTCTCCCAGCCCCTGGACTGACTCCTCCTGATTTACCCCAGTCTGGGGCTGTCTCCTCAGGAAGGCTCTAATTTCCAGTGCTAACCTGGGCAAAAGTGCCAAACTGCCTTGTCCTAGCCCGGGTTTTATCTCAAAGTAATGATGTCAAGTCAATTCAAGTTCAGAACAAGCCTTTTTATGGTTTTTTTTTTTCTTTGTTGGAAGAGTGAAAAGGAAAGTCAGCTCGCAAAGATTTCTTTTAAAGCAGCATTGTTTTCAAAGCAAGCTGAAAGTGAACTGCAGTGATCCATCAGCCAGACTGTACCACACAGTAAACTAATTTCCCATTTCCACTTCATTTTGTGTTTAGCTCTGTAATTTGTACATCTCAGAGCAGCTACTGTAAAACCTCAGACAACCAAAAAAAAAAAAAAAAAAAAAAAAAAAAAGGAAGACAAAAAGACAACCTAAAATAAACCATGAATAAAAAGCCACAACAAAAAAAAAAACCTAGAAGTGTCTGGACTTACCTAGAATATCAATGTGTCCCTGACAAAGGCTCTTTGTGAGGAAACCCAATCTGCATTGCCAGTGCTCCTAATTCTGCAAACTTTTCACATCTTCCTTATTGTTCTCTGTGTTAAATCGCCCTTTTATATTTTCAACCAAATATATATATATATAAAATATATTAATTATCTGCCTTATCCCTGGAAAGTGATCCATCAAGATGCAAAGATGATGGCTCTTTTATAGATGTAAAGAATTTGCATACACAAGCTGTAGGAGCCCCTGACATGTTGTTCAAAAATTAAATCACATGCATTCATCAGACAATGGACTCGTCTTCTACAGTAAGAGAATAGTCAATCAGCTGAAACAGATGCTTGGAGGAAATTTCATTCTTGAGGCAGCATTGTGATACTGACAGGTGCATAAAAGAGTCTCAACTGTAGAGCAAAGATGAAAAAAATCAAATTAAAGTCCTTTTTTTTTTTAATGGCAATGAAAAACAATTACTGTTTAATGGGGAGCTGTAGCCACTTTTGCAGCTGGTGCCCGTTTGAATTGTTTCCATGTGCTATCCAAAAATCTGCCATGGGGAGGGCAGTGCTGAGGAACCACTCACAGGCTGTGGAGCGAGGCATTCCCACTCTCAGGGTTTCTTTTACTCACTCAGAGATTGAAAGGAGACCTCAAACGTAACAATATGGGAGGAATAATTAAAAAGAGAAGCAAATTTCCTGTGAGTTAATCCATATTATTCCCCACATAGGAAAAGGGCTGCTCTGCTCTCCACATTGCATATAAGGCTCACTTGCTAAGTGCTGCAGAGGAAAGGCTTTAAATCTACCTGCATTTCATAAGATAAGGCAAAGGATTTTGTTGATATGGGTATATTTCCTTTTTGGTAGCTTTTGGAGGCAAAGAAAAATATCTGAGGGCTGAGGGATGTCCTGGGCAAGAGAACTCCAGTTTGTTACTCACTCCTGAATTTTCTAGCTAAGTAATAATCTACTTAGCAATTTTAAAAAATGCAATGCTGATTTCAGTTATTACTTTAAAAATATTACTACAGATCTCCTGCACATGTTGGCCCTCCCAAGCATCACACAGTTCCAGGTCCCTTTCGCATTAATAATTAATTATTTCACATAATTAATTTTGTTGTTTATAAGGTACAATACTGGACATTAAGAAATATGAATAAATCAGACTGATAAGCCCTCAGAAAGGAGATAGGAAGCTTCCAGAAAAATAGTTACTATCAGGCAGAAAGCGTTTTCAAACAGGAGAGCATTCTGCCAGAAAATGTCCTTTTGCCAAGGGCCAGGGAAGGGGAGAAGGCTGTTAGTGAAGTTCACTCACTTTCAAATTTTTTTTTTCCTAATTCCCTCCAGAATATCAAAGACTTTTTTTCCAGGTCATGAGGAAAGAAAAAAAAAAAAATCTCACTTGTGTGTTCTCTGATTGCAAGAACTCTCCGTCGCAGGGAGTCGGCTTCACTGTCTGCCTTCAGAGGGCTCCTTTGGCTTCACAACTGCAGAGTTTGTGTTTGGGGGAGGTTAGTGGGGTTTCTTTTTTCTTTTCTTCTCTTCTCTCTTTTTTTTTTTTTTTTTCCCCTGTCACACTGTGTTTTACATTTTAAGAATTTCTTGGGTTTAGTCAAAAATGCCTGCTGGTGCTTTCAGTGCCTCTCAGTGTCTCCAGCAACAATTATCCCAGAGCAGCTTCTTTCCAGAATCTCATAAAAATATGCTTTGAGATACAGAGGCAGCCTCTCTCTCTCACACACACACACACAAGGGTTGCAACTGTCATTCTCTGTCAATTATTTTCTGTGGGAAATGAACTTGCTGCAGGAGACGGGGCGAGTCTCATTGAAGTCATCTGTGCTCAATGGTTTCTTGGGGTGGGTTGGTTTTTTTTTATTTTTGGGCTCCTTTTGGTAACAGATTCTACAGATCAGTAGCCAAGACTGCATTGTCTTGATTTTTGCATGCCATTGGTGAACTTAAAACTGTGCCCTGGCACTTGGAGATCTGTGCCTTTTATAGTCCTGAGGATGTTGATGCAGATGTCTTTGCCATCTGAGCAGCTCCGAGAGCTTTTCAGGCTCTCATTCAAATGCCATGCAGCTCCCACCACTCTTCTGGCACAGCTTTGCTCAGAGCTGAGGGGATGCCGGTGCCAGTATAAACCATTACACTGACCACATCCAGGGGCCTCATCCTCAGCTCTGCTGGGGCTGTTCTGCAATTTGTTACCAGTAGGAAATAGCCCTGAGGTCACTGTGGCCACAATCCTAAGAATCTGCATGTCCACAGTTATGGTTAGACCCTGACCAGGACAAGGAATGTGGCCGAGGATAAAATTGGTGGAAATCCACATGTCCGGATTTGGCTTGCTGGTCCCCAGCTGCCAGAACAGATTTTGGGGCAGTTGGCACATGTTAAAAACAGGGAGACAAAAAGGAGACAAAGTTTGTTTTCCTTTCTCTCTTGCTGTCTGCTAAACTTGGGTAGTGTCCCCCTTTTTCAACCTCTTTCAGGGTTACTTTCGGTGTTGCACATTTGAAATTTCCATGCTGAAAAATAGTGATATGTAATGAAGGTGAAGAATATTCTTATTCAGTTAAAAGAGGTGAGTATTTGTTCTTGCAAGGTGAAATCTTCAAATCATTCCTTGTCCAAAAGACAGCTGGGAACACACGTGTAAGCACCTCTGTCGTGGTGCTCCCTAAATGCTCTCATTTAATCAAACAGGTAAGGAAGAGAAAAGCTGTTCTGTTGATAAAAGCTACAGCTTTGCAGCCTCCACCTGCTCTTCCTTATTAAAAAGCAAAATTTTACTCTTTAGTGTGGATCAATACCTGACTCCAGGGGAGGTCTTGGACCATGGTCTTGGCCTCTGGGTGGTTAAAAAGAGAGCTGATAATTATCAATGCTCTGGGCAGAACACCTGCTTGGGGCTGGCAGCCTGTCCTCTCTGAGAGTGTGTGATGGTCAGCAGGGCCAGGGCTGCAGAGACCTTTTGTCTGTAGTTCCTAAGTGCTGAGCAGGGTGTTGTCAGAAATCTGCAGCAGGATGCACTCAGCTGGGTGAAAGCATTGAATCCACACTGCTTTCATCCCCATTCAGCTCAGTTCTGTGAGTGTTGTCTCCAATGCTTTGAATCTGTTGGCTGAAGGAGCACTCCAAGCAGTTCAAAAGCACACAGAAATGTCTTTTTTTCCCTGCTCTGTGTCAGTACATCAATGCCCTGAGCACCTTGCTGCCTGGCTGGTGATGGAATCTGGATGTGTGCTCAGGACGTGGCAGCAGCATCCTGTAAAAAACTGTTGCTTTGCTCTTTGAAAATGCCACTGACCTTATGAAAAGCAATCTCCTGACACGGGCTGGAGGAGTCAATTACAGCACAAAGTTTCTGTGTGATAGCAGGAGTGGAAAATGAGGGGCAGAGTCACAGGGCTAGTCCCTGCTGTCACCACCACAGGATGGGGAGACAAATCCCTCACCTGTTGATCCACTGGTGTGGTGAGAGTGCCAAGCAAACTGGGCAAAGTGCTGGTGATGGGGCCATGTAACTGCCTGGATGTGCAGAATGTGGTAAATAAATTCCCTTCCCACCCAAAGGGCTCCATTCTCCCATTGTGACACAGCCTCTTCTGCTCCCAAGCGCACGGGTGAAGAGCACAAATACCTCTGAGTGGTTTTGCTCTCCTAATGACCAAGCTGCTTCTTTCATTCCTCTTGCCTTTTGCTGACTCTGTCGCTCCTGCCTCCTTGCTGGCTGGCCCTGCCTTATCTCCAGCAGTCTGTGTAACAGTGCCATAACCACTAAATCCTCTCTCAGCCTCCTTGGCATTAACTGCTGTTGTCACCAGCTACTTCTTGTCAACATTGCTTGATCCCCTTTGTGCATAGCCCTGTCTTAACTCATTCCACCTGAAATTCATCAGTATACACAGGGAACAGATATGTAGGGAAAGAGAACTCTGCCTTTCAATCCTCCTTTACTTGGAAAAAAATGAAAAATCTCTCCCTACATGCAGAGCTGAAAAAGGATTTGATTTATGTCACCGCAACTCTGACGATTCCACCTGAAGTTTCTCTAATTTCAGCTGGTGTAAGGCAGATTAAAATCCATCTCAGAGTACAGCACCTCGCTGCTGAGGAATTACTTTTGACTGGGTAAGAGATAGGAGGCATTTTTCCAGCCTGAAACACATTTTCATCGTTATCTCTCGCACAGGGCTCAGTGAGAGAGTGTTACTGGAATTCTCTGCAAATCACCTGAATTACAGATAATCCTTTAGCAGCCCAGGAGCAATGAAAGACTGGATGGCATGGGAGGGAATGTTTCGGCATGCCCTGGATGCAGTGGAAACACAAAAACTGCACATCCAGTCTAGGGGTGGAAAAGAGCTGCCTTACCTTGCCCAAGGAGGGGGATGAACACGGCCCCAGCATTTCTAACGGGCTGCCCTGTGGTTATCTCACTGATTTGCAGCCAGTCTGGCTTTGGTTTATCCTCTTGAAACGTTTCTTTTAGCAGAAAATATTTTATTTAAGGCTGGGGATACATTTGTAAGGAATTCTGTAGTGTCCTGATTTGTCTTGCTGCACATCCTCCGCGTATCATGGAATATCTCCTCTTTGCTCTCCCCCCAGCTTCCCCTTATCTCTGCAGATTCTTTGCTTTTCACACACCTGGGTAGGGGCGACACTGTTTTTTTCTCCACCACTTGGAGAAGATAAGAGAAGTGCAATAGGTGCAATCCCCAAATCTGTGCTCCACGAACTCCAGTTTGCACCAGCTAAAGATACAAACCTTACCGCTTTCCTGGAATATTCATTTATATCTCTTCCATCACAGATCCTCCAGCATTTCCCTCTTTGAGAGGAGCTCTAGTTTGGGCAAAGTTGTCCATCTGTTTCACTGCCTTGCCAGGAGGCTCTGCACTCCTCTCTTTTAACCAGTTAATGGCCAAACAGATCACACCAATCTCGGCCTTCATCTTACCTGCAGCAACATTATTTTTCCTCCCTTTCACAGCTTTGCTCACCATTATGACACCAGCTAACCAGAAATAAGCAATGCTTAGTTGGTATTTTTTCCTCTCGAATTGGGGAAAAGAAAAATATATAGTGAAATTCACATTGCAAAATAAATATGTGATATCCTTATAAGTGTGAGGGTTGGCCTGCATTTAAGACAGCAGGATGCTTCAAGCAATATGTGAGTGCAGAAGTAATCACACATCTCGGGTGAGTGGATTTATTTTATTCATGGTTTCAGCCACGCTGGAGGTCTGCAATCTCCATTAGGTAATGTGTTGTCCCAGGTTCTGAGGAGTTTAGGAAGAACTGAACTTCTGGAAACTTCTGTGGTTTCTTGCTAGGAGAGAAATGAGCCAGCGAGGAGTCTGGTTCTTGTATAATTGATCTCATCATTTATATTTATGTGAAAGACAGCAGGCAGGTGAATTCTGCTCCGGCTCTCATGCTCAGTCCTGAGCTGAAGTTCTTTGTGCCTTAATAGGCATGGTGATGGGATTTAATAATAGCCCTAAAAATAGGATTGTATCAGGCTCCAGGCCAGTGTCTAATTTTGTTTTTTGTGGCTGTGTTTGTAATTCTTTACTATATAAAGTAACGTGTTAGCATCCAATTCTTGCATCACAACATTGCTAGCAGGGCTTTCCTTTTACACAGTAAATATTTCAGTGTTAAATGGTCTTACCAAACACTTCAGACATCCTCATATATTTCTCCTGCAGTTTTGGCCATCAATATTTGATGATTAAACCCCAACTTTTAGGCAATACACACAGATTCTTTCATTGGGAAGCATAAGGAAACCAGGAGTCCATCAGCAGGGTTGGTAAAAGCTGTGGGGGTTTGTGAAAGTGCACAAGTGTTTTGTGCTAAATTCTGTGCAGATTTCCAATGAAGGAATGCAAAAAAAAGGGGGGGGAAATGCCTTATTCCCATAAATGATGAACTACAGGAACAGGCATTTCACCTCTGTTTGGAAAGGATCTACATGGATGAAGAAGAGGCTGTCAGGGGAAAGAACAAATGAGGGTGTGAGAGGAGAATGACCTGAACAAGAGATTTTCTCCATCCTGAAGTCATTGCATCACCCAAAATTATATATAGCTTAGATCTGACTGTGCCAGGAGTGCTCAGAGATGAGTCAGAATCAAGCCAAACCCACCCAGCAGAGAGACAGAGAAGAGCACACAAGTTCCCTGTATCTGAAGAACTTGAGTGAGTGGATGTTTGGCAGGGAAAGGAATAAAAATTCAGTTTTGACTGCACTGATTTTAGATCTGCAAGGAACTTTCAGGTGGACAGTGCCACAGATTAAGGTAGGAAATATTGAAGATGCTGCCTAGGCTGACCCTAGAGCAAAAGAGGGTCCAAGAGACCCCAAAGCTGCAGCTCAGGCATCCCAACAGCATTCCTGAGCTTTTCAGAAGCTTAAGCAAACCAGACCAAATTAGATTTATGCAGTTAAGTAAAAGGCTGAGGTTTAAATCCTGGTAAAGCTGATTCATCCCCTGCTAGTCTGTATTTTAAAGGGCAACTGTCAGGCAGTGAAACACTGACCCCATCTCTGTGCAGCACACTGGCCTCCCATCCCCTCACAAACCCTGCCTGCTCGTGTCTGGTTTGAAAATCTGCAGGAGTAAATGTACAGGACTACGTGACTTGCATAATCCTGCAGCACAGCCAGCTCAGAACCCCATAACTCACTGTTTACAAACACATTTACAAGTCTTTTAGCTCGGTGATGGGAGTAAATGAGCAAACAGGCTCAGCAGGCACTTACCTGATTTCCTGAGCACAGTAAAGCCATTTAGTTTATTCCAAAAAGCTATAGGGGATGAGATGGGAAGAGAAGCTCTTCCTGATCCTAATTTCTAAATATATTAAGTTTAAAGACTTCACTTTTATGAGAAAGTTTAACGTTTAGCTCTGTGAATGTGAGTCTTTGTTAATGGCTCAGATGAAGATTGTCATCTTTCAAACCCATCCCTTCTGCCACATCTATTAGATAAGGTCCTTTTCTGTCATTCTTCCAGCCAGCTCAGTGCCTGATAGTAGGAAATTAGCACAGGGCCATAAATTCTCCCTGCTGTCTGATTTTGTCCTCAGCAGATATATTTTTCTCATTCAATTCCATTTCTTATTTTGTCGGTGCATTGTATTTCAGAAATAGCTTGCTGGGTGTTTTTTTTTTTTTTTTTTTTTTTTTTTTTTTTGTCAGGGTTTTCGTTGTTGTTCTTCAAGCAATTACCACACTACAGCTACAAAAAGTCATTTACTTTCATTCAGGAAGGCTTCTTGCTCAGTGCCAATATAGAATATCGTAATATGCTGCAAATCCTTCATTTCTATTTAGGTTTGGAGTGTGCCTATTAGTTTCTAGGGAATAAATCATCACTGTCTGATGACTGGAATGACCTTAAGTCTCTACAGCAATTTTAAATGAAGCTGATTCTCATTAAACACACGCAATTTTGCCAAGCATTTCAGTTATTTATTTTCTTTGTTGATGCTCTGTATCATTTCAAATCCTTTTCTGCAGCTAATTATCAAACTGTATTTCCTTCTAAGTCTGATTGATACTGCCATGCCTCTTTAGGAGCTGTAGATACGATAGCAAAATGTGCTCTGGTCGAAGCACCAAGAATTCTCTGGGAATTGAATTTCACCTTGAATCCCTCCAGCTTAGCCACGTTATCTTTTATTAGCTTTACCTTAAAGCCTCTTTCTCCAGAATTTCATGCGTGGTTATCTCTCAGAACTCTTTCTGATATCATTGCTTGTGATATTTCACCTCAGCCTGCTATCCAGACAGCACATTGATTTACCACGCTCCTGATACTGATTTCCTATCATCAATGCCCATTCGGGCTCCTTTGAGCACATTCAGCAATAAGACACCTGAAATACCCACATTGCTGAAATTTTATGGTTTTAGAGGCGAGATTTTTTTTATAACTCTTAAGTGCACCTTCACTTTCTTTATTGCACCGAGTATGAAGTTAAATTTACCAAGTAGCATAAATCTCTTCCACCTCGGAACCCCGTGGAAAAGAAATCATTAAAGGGGCATTGCTGTGCCACATGTTAAAAGTGGTGAAGGGAAGGAGAAGGACTGAAGCAAAATGTTCACAGGATGGATTTTGGTATCCAGGACAAGATGTAGCTCTTCAAATTTCAGACATCTGTGGTGTCAACACCCATCCCACACTCCTGGGAGAGGAATGTGCCCTCGGAGGGGGAGATTCATGTGACCAGGTTTAGAAAACTGCTCCAGGATGAGATGATTCATCCCCTCTTCTCTCCATTGCCTGGGGGCAAAGTGGACAACCAAATCCAAGAGAAATACCCACACTGGATGCTTGGAGTTCAACAAGATAAATCCCACAAAGACATCTGTATTTAATGAAATGGATCCCACAATTACATCTGTATTCAAAGATTTGACATTGAAGCCAGCTCAGTGTCCCATCTTGTCCTTCTAGACTTAGGTGATCAAAATCTCTAAAATGCCTGGTTTTCAGTGCTCCTCGTTCCCTTTCAAAAACCACAGGAATATGGAGTCTCTTTAAAAATTTTTATGTTGGCTCTTGAAATCAATCTAATTCTGCCTCCACTCAGGACAGTTTTAAAATATGGTTTTAACAGGAAAATTTCCCAAACTCTGATGCTTTAAAGAGTCACTTATATATGCTTTCCTAAACCCAGATTTTTTAGGCACCAGCCTTAAAACATCCCAACTTTCAAAAATCTCTGTTGGCATCAGTCAGAAGCCTGTGTAACAACTGCCTTTGGTTATTATGGTTACGCTTGTTTTTTTTGTTACTTCTCTCATTTTCCTCCGTTAACGAAATTAAATAGACCTGCTTCAATTATAAGCCTTCCTGAATTTCCAGGCTTGTGGGCTGTTTTGGGATTTTAATACTGCAAAGAATGTTGAAAGTAACAAGAAAATCACGAAACCAGATATATGCATAATAAATTGGCAAAACCTAATTTAATTTTTTTTCCAAGCTCCATTTTGGTGACCTACCTACTTGGCAAAGTTCTTCTAATAGCTGAGTTATTTTATCCTCAGAGGAATTTTGAATTTAAATACAAATCCATACATTTTGGCCAAAATGAGCCTGCGAAATTAACATTATTTTGGATAGCAGGGAAAAAAAAACCCCTGGAATCATCATCTAAAGGCATTTGAAAACGTTCCAGGAACATCATTACATATGTATTTTTAGTCTTCCTACTGGCAGCAAGAGCAGTGTAAGACAAATTTGCATTTCAAGGCTGGAACCAACTGGATTTTGCATGGATCTGATAAAAACATCAGAAGAACAACGAGATACTTTGGCACACACATACATTTCCTAAAACGACAGGAAAAAAAAAAATTTGAGTTTCAAGGATGCATTTCTACACCTCCCACTTCTAAGTTTTGCTACTTAATCTCCCTTGAATAAGTTGCAAATTGGCCTGACCTCTTTGTGAAACTCATTCATCTCTATGGGTTTTTCCATGTGCCTCCCACAAAAGGACTGTCAGGGAGTTTCCAGATATTGTACAGATACTCAGGAGGAGCAGAGACACCTTTCAATTTATCCCAGTGGTAACAAGTGGGATTTTTCATGGAATCTGTTCTCACTGGAACTCCAAAACATCTCCTTCTCGAAATTTATTTGAGCACCTGATCTTTTGCTGGCTCCCAGCAGTGAAGGCAGATCAAGGAGTTACAACCTGGCTTTGCAGACTCAGCTCCTGAGTTTGTTTCACTGTTGGCTTCAGGAGCATTAATGGAAAAGTTTTTGAGGCAAACCAGAGGATGCAGAGATCGAAATGTACCCCTGAGTCTTCCACCACTGCTCTCTGGCAGCACCAGCAGGGTGCAGATAAAATCTGGGCTATTTGCACTGCACAGCTCAGAAAACTTTGCTTTTTATTGCATTTCCTGACTCTGAAGAATCTCGAGCTGATGGCAGAAGGTATTTTATTTTCCAAACTCTGTTTGTACAGGCGAGATGTGTAGGGACAACAAAAAGTCTCTTGGAGACATTTTATTCCTGCACAGTTTTGTTTGATCCCAGGTAGGTGATGTTGGGTTGGAAGCGCTCACTCTTCACTCTCTTGAAGCAGCATCTGCTCTTTTAGTGCTGCAAGCTGAGGAAGGAGTATCAGAAACAAGACATTCTTATTTCTCAGAGAAAATGTCTGAGAAAATAAAAGGCTTATTGGAGTATAAAGTAAATATCCACAATTACTCGAGAATACATCTCTTGCAGCTAGGGAGGAAGCAAAAGGCCTTGCCTGACTCACCATCTTTCCAACAAACAGGAACAGATTTGCAAAAATTCCTGATCAAGCTGCTCTGCAACTTTTTCAAGTTCTGCTGTGTCAAATTTGGGCTTCAGCCCTGGCTCTCCCCCAGCAAACCTCCTGCTCCTGTGCCTCTGCACCCAGCCCTGCCTCTCCCCAGCTCCATCCTGCCCCTCCAGCTGGATTTGGGGCTGGGCAGGGGGAAGAGAAGAGCCACACTCACCAGTGACACATTCCTGGCTGGAGCATTGTCCAACTTCAGTGCTCAGCCAGCCCTGGAAACACTCCCAGAATCTCTGCAACTCCCCAGACCTGGTGGCATTCTGGGATCAGTGTCCTTAGAAGCTGCTCCAGGATGGAAATTGAACTGAAGCCTAGAGCAAATTACGTTTCTCTAGGGACAAGCAGGGCTCTTTTATCCTCATTTCTTTTGATCTGATAACCTTTCTATCTCTTTCTCTTTTGAACATTTTTCTCAGTTTCAACCAGAGAAATCTCCAAGCTGCCAAGCTTCACCAGCCTTTGGAAAGAAAGAAGAAAGAGGGGAGGTTTTAACATGTTAATCTCATCCCTCAGAGAAATACCCATGAACTCATTAGTGTGTGTGTGTCCTGCCAGGGACACAAGGCAGGACACAATTCCTTAACCCAGCAGGTGGGAGAGGTGGCAACGAGGCCAGGAAAGAAGAGTGATTTAAGATACAAACCTCAGGAATCTGAGGTTTTACCTTCTCTTAAAGAGCATCTTTAAGCTTTTATGATCACCACGGTATCATGTAGCACTGCAGTCCAAAGGCTAATTATGATTTTACTGCAAAAATTACTCCTCTTTCAGGTTAAAAAATTTGTTCCTTTCTATTTCCGGAAATATTATCTATTCTAAAAAATGAAGAAAGTGCCAAACAGAGCTCTGCAGCTACATCGTCTGTATAGCCTCTTTGTTTATACATATTTATAATGGTGTGGATCATATTTTCCTCTCTAAGATGAACGATCTCATTTTTGAATGGTTGTTGCTACAAATCACGGAATCAATTTCATTTCTCCTGTGCCTACTTTTGAATTTAGGTGCCTGGAATTGCACATGGCACTCAAGGTGAAAAGGCATTTTGATTTACACAGGTTTGTATCGTTTTCTTTATTATTCTCCACTGTGGTTTTGATTGCACGCTAACAATTCTGTTCCACTGACCTTGCCTCCACAGTAAACACTTTCATTAAGTTATTTATAATGATCCACAGATCCACCAGAGCTGAAACAATGCACAATTTCCATAGCCAGCTGTATAAAATAAACATTTGAATATTTCAAGGTGCTATACGTTATTTTTGCATCTCAATGTTGAATTTCCTCTGCTGTTTTACAGCTTGGAAGGCTCCTTTTGTCAGGATTTCTCCTGCCTTGGGAACCACAGGTGTTACCTGCAAATTCCCCTCTTTCCCTGCTCACTGTCTCTTGTAGATTATTAAAACATCCTTTAAACACCACGTGTTTGGAGGGCACCTCTCAGCTCCCCCACTGACAGCTTTTCCTTGAGGGAAAATGAGCTTGTCCCTACCTTTTAATGAAATACTGAAGGGTTTCAGCAAATTGCCATCTTTATGCAGCACACCTGGAAGTAGGAATGTGTTGCCAGAGCAGGAATCAATATTCAGTGCCTGCTTTGCTTTGCTGTGCTGATGCAGAGCAGATGTAAGCCCAGCTCAGCTCAAGGCAGGGCAGGAGAACACTGGGATTCCAAAATAACCCAGCACTGAGCTATTTCAGAGTATGCAGCACATCTGGGGCTTGGAACTAGGTGGTCTTTACAGTCCCTTCCAACCCAAGTTTAACTACAATTCTGTGAATTAGGTATTACTCCTGTAATGTAAACTCTGGGTTTAAGCTTAATATTCATCCTGGTGTGGTGACCAATTCATTCATAATCTAAATATTCATCCTGGTGTGGTGACCAATTCATCCCTAACCTAAATATTCATCCTGGTGTGGTGACCAATTCATCCCTAATCTTCTGAGCTGAATTTTTCTACCAGCAAAAGGCTCTAGTGATGGCCTGAATGACTTCACAGCACTTTTTAAAAACCAATCTCCACACTCCCCAGCTCAACCAACTCCACCAAAATCCCACCCACAAAATAACACCTACATTATGCAACATCCATCCTGACTTCCAGGCAGGAATGTAAAGTGTTGATGTCCACCCTCCTCTCCAATGTCTCTCTGTGTTTGCAGCAGAGGGATCTGTGGTGATGCAGGAGAGGTGCAAGGGCTGCCCAGAGCTGAATCCAGGACTCTCAGGGGGGAAATGCTGTTTTGGCTGTGTGCAGATGAGCAGCCTGAGCCAGCAGCTGCTCAGCTCTCCAGCATCTGAGAATTGCACACCAAAACCAGAACAGAGTCAGGAGTGACCCTGCCACAGGTTCATTTGTTCCCAGTATCAAACCATGTAGTTGTTGGGTATTTTTTTCTTTAAAATTACTATCCAGGATAACCAAAAAAACCAGAAGAATGCATTGGCTGTTAGTCTGTGTAAAATAATGTCGAATTTGGCTACAACTGCGTTGGTATTTTGGGGGTATTTACTTAACTTAATGAGGAATGTGATCAGCACTAATGGGGAAAGCACCGTGTTTTCATATGTGTATGCAAATGTAAGTAATTAGGATGTGCAAATGAGGAGTAGGTGTCCAGGGGAAGGTTGCTGTTTGCTTTCTGGTGCTTGTGCATGATAATTATCAAAATAAAATCTGAAAATGGCCCTCTCTTCTTTTACTCCAAGGTTAATAATACAATTCAGTGGGCTTTAAAAAGGCCAGGCTTGCATTACAGCTTTGGCACGCTTCCCAAAGTGTTATACAAATTCATAAACTGATCTGGGGCCTTTAAATTCTTCCCTTGACAAGATATTGTCCTTTTTCCTGACATGGGCAGCTGATCTGGACATGTGTATGACTGATATGGATGTTATTATTGCCAAGCCCAGGTTTAAATTTAAGGTGTGAGTAAAACCAGCCCCAGTTTTCAAACACGGGATAGAATTGTAGAGAATTTATTCATTTTTGTACATCTGCTATTAACTGTCCATGAATCAGCAATGGGGTTTTTCTGTAAGGGGATTTGTAGAGTATTTTTAGAAAAACAGCCCCCAGGAAGTCATTGCTCTTGAAATCATCACCTTGAATATTTGTATATAATTGCTTAAATTAAAACTGTCAGATTAGAAAATCTCAGACATGGAAAGCTGGGAAGCTTTATCTGTGAACAAGCATTTACCTCCTATGAAGTCTTTGATTCCATCAGTCCTGAGCACACAGATCCTACAAAGAAAATGGAACTATTAAACAGGATTCAGTTTAGATCCTGCAGCCTGCTACACACACTGGAGATGCAAGGTAAGTGTCTGTCACAGGGAGACAGTTCAAATATTGCACTAAAATACAAGGAAAACCCCCCCAAATACTGTTATTTCCTCTCTAAATGTCCCCTTCCCCCCTTTTCTTTGTTTTGGTTTTTTTTCCCCTTTCAATCTATTTGCTTTTTTCTATTTACACAGTTGCCTTTAAAATTATGACTAGATATAGTAAAGCTTTTAGCAAGTAAGACTGAAATCTGGTCAGGTCTTATAATTTCAACAAAACTTCACTGCTTTGAATGACAAAACAAAAACAAATGAAAAAATAAAGAGCTGAAGTTGGAGAGAGAAACATTCATAAACCTCTACTTGTTGACCAGTTGAGAGGAACTGCTCCAAACCAAATCCTCCAACAGCTCCCAAAGTGTTCAGTACACATTTGATAATATTATTAACATTATAATATCTGACATGATGAGCCCACATTTCACACCTCAGCATGTTGCAGCTCCTCACACCAAGGCAGGGAACACCTCCCTGTGCCTCCCAAAGGAGACGGAGCCAGATTTGCTTTGCTGCACCTGAGTGGATGGGAGAGTCTGATCTCATTGATGCCAGCTTGAAGTGACCCCTCTCTTCTGTTGTCCTAGTGACCCAAAACTTCAAAAAATTAATATCCACATTTCCCTCCATCCAGAGCAAAGCTTTGCTGCACATTTGCATCCTGCTGTTCACTAAGCAAACACTTTTCCTCTTGGCTGGAGACCTGGGATTAGTGAAGGTCTTAGAGATGAGAAGGGCTCTTGCAGACACAAAAAAACCTCAGGGAGGCATAAACTGGACTTGCAGCTCTGCTGAACACTGTGTCCAGTGATGGACACCACAGCTGAAGGAAAATATGGTCCAGCTGGAGGGAATCCAGAAAGGAGGAATGAGAGTGATCAAGTTGTTGAGTGAATGTGGAGCTGAAAAAGGGAAGGCTGAGACCAAAAGTGTCTGTACGACATCAGCATTGAGGGAGACAGGAAAACACCACTGCAGGATGCTTTTGTAGAATGAAGGAGATCAAACCTGTCTGAAATGGCACAGAAATAATTGTCCTAGTCTGGGGAAAGAGGGACAAGCCGTCCTGTGGAGTTCACTTCCATCAGTCCCACTCTTTTCAGATTTTCCTGTGGCATCCCACAGTCAGGTCAGCGTTTTGTCTGCATTTCAGCCTGTCTCTGGCTGAGGATGAACCTCCATGGGCTGCAGCTACAGAGCTGTGCATTATTGTAATAACCAAACCATTTCAGCCACTTAATTCATCATCTTCTCCAGAAACTTCAACTAAGATAATTATTAGATTAAAGAAACAGAGAGAAAAAGCAGTAGGAAAATCAACCTGCTTTCCCTAAAAGGGTTTAGGACCCTTCCTAAACATCTCAGCCAGCAGCTCCTTCCATGGGAATCCAGCAATCCTTGGGCTCTGCTTCAGGACTCTCCTCACTGAGGTCACCTGTGCAAAAAGTGCACATCAGCAGCCTTCCAAAGGCAGCAGTGCTGTGATCAATACCCCAGGAGGCAGCTAACACAACTTTAATTTCCACCTCAGTCCTAGGAAATAAAAAGCTGTGTCTTTCCACTGTCAGGCTCTAAGTGCCAGTTTATCAGAGGTTTTGCAAGGAAGCAATTTCCTGCTTCCTGCTTGAGTTCATGCCAAGAGGATAAAGGGAGAATCTTTGAAGAAAGATTTTTTTTTCCTACTGCTTAGCACAGGTGGAAGAAGGGAAGGAAAAGCACTTGTGTGAATTACCTGCCTCTGGTGAGGCAGAAATTTGTCCTAGAGGCTAAACTGGAATAGAAGATCTTTAAAGAAAATTTGAGTTGCCCTTTCTGGCTCAATGTCAAAAGGGAGGCACTGCACTACATTGCAGCAATCTGCCCCAAAGGTGACATAGGTTTTCCAGGAGCTCAGGCCTTGTGTGGCATCTCTGTGTCCCTCAACTCCAGTTTGATCAGTAAAAAACTAACTTAAGTTAGTTCTGTGAAGCAGGAGCTGGGCTTAGCTGCCATCATCAACAATTTAGGCACTTAATTGAAGCATAAAGTTTGCACATTGTACCTAAGAAGAGACATATCCTTGAGAGGAGATCCAAACTGTCTGCCAAGCAGGGACCACATCCCAGGACAGTGATTTTCAGGCAAAGACACTTTAGTCAAACATCTTCACTAGTGCCAGATCTTATTCCCCTTGAAGTGAGTGGACTTCTGCCATTGCCTTCAACAGAAAAAGGATTCAGGCAAAAAGCCTCATTCCAGGCTGTTTGAATTTAAAACTGCAGCAGGGCTCCAGCCAGCAGAAGGATGGCCTGAAAATAATGTATTACATATGTTAAAAATGGACTTGCTTAACTAAATTGACTTTCAACAATTGTTTCAGCAATTAATATGTTGAAAAGAAATTGCAGAGCTACAGGAGTTGGACTTGATGATCCTTGTGGGTCCCTTCCAACTCAGGATATTCTGTATTTCCTTGATTCTATGGTTTTATGGACAAATTTACATTTTTTCTCAATGGATCTAGAGGTAGTTACAGTTGTGGCACATCCAGGGAGTGTGACCCTGGCCATGCCATTCTCAAGTTGCTTCACACCTGCAATTAAATTGATTAGGTAAATCACACTCAGAATTATTTCAGATAACCTGATTTACCTCAAAATATAAGTGACACTAAGATCAAAGCATGTTCAGCCATTCAATCTCATGGAATAGGTGGGGATTTCTCAATGAACATCAGTTCTGTTGCTTTTAATCTTCCTCATAATCTTCCAGAATATCTTGATTTTGTTCAAGTCAGTGGTTTGTGATTTAAGCCAGACCTATTTTGGTCTGTATTCAAATATCTCAGGGTATGAAACTGGTAAATACACCCTAGAAATGACAATTGTGACATTGGATATACTGAAGAACCTCTGTGGAAAAAACTGGGAAGCTCATGAACAGAATCCATGCAGTGACCAACACTTTCTAAAATCATCAGAATTATTGCACATGCCCATATGTTCAGTATGGAAAAACAGGAGCTCCAGTTTGCTGCCATATATCCACAAATCTTAACTATGGAGCAGCTCCAAATGTGTGACCATGCACACACTCTCCAGTTTTATCTACTATTTTCCCCACAGAAATGATCAGCAGTTTGAAAAATAATTTCCAGGACTGTTAAATGTTCAAAAATTCCAGCTTAACTTTAAAAGGCTTCCCATGCTGACCAATCTTTTTTTTTTTTTTTCTTTTCCCCTAGGAAGAGTTCAAGGACACTTACAAGAAAACATAAAGTAGTCCTAAAATTAAATTCTTAGGGATTTTACCATCTCATTCATAAATCAGTGAAGCTTGGAAGCCGAGTAGGATTTGTGCCATTTCTTCTCTTGGAAGGCTCTGACACACAGTCATGGACTTCTTGAATTTGGAAACTTCATTTTGGTTTCCATCCTGAGTTTGTTCGGGTTTGGGAAACTGCCTGTGATTTTCAACCCAGGATCTACAGGAACTGGGTGGTCCTCAGGGACCTTCCAGAGGCCAGCACAGAGCCAACAGATGAGCATTAACTTCACGGGATCCACAATTCCACCTGGGGGACATTTAGTTGTCAACCAATGAGGTAAAGAAGGAATATTTTTAATTCCTGTGCTGGGCATTAACTTTGCTACAGCTCAAATTGCTCTTTGAACATCCCACTGCTTAACCATGAACTGGTGGAGTGCTGTGCAGTCATTTTGGGGTTGTGAAGGTGTTTTAGTTCCCTGTTTTATGTCCCACTCTTCTCAGAGCCACCCCCTGCCCTCCCAGGATCATTCTGAGGTGTCAAACACCTCCATGGGGAGGGGTTCCTCCCTGGCTGGGTGTGATCCCCAGTGCTGGCATCACTTCCAGCCAGGAATGAGCTCTCCCAGGGGAACACTCACACAAACACCACTTGGATTCAGCACTTCAGTCCTCATGGATGTGGTTTATGAAGCACAAGCTGCAGCAGGATGCACTGAAGCATTTCAGGTCATGTTGATATTTGGCTGCATCTTTTAATAATTACTGCTCGAGTGCACAGCAGCCATTAAACACAATACAGAAAGATCATCTTTTTTTCTCTCTGCAAAAACAAAAGGCCATAAAATGCTCATGTCTGCCCATTCATTACTTTGACTTTGCTATGGTTTAGGGCAAAAAAGCCCAGTAGTGTTTAGAACAACAGCAAACAGGCTTAAGCCAGTGTTGTCACCACCATGTTAAAGCTCTTCACTCTGCTCTAAACGTAACCAGTATCCACCCAAAACTCTCACAAAATAGTTTGAAATCCTGATGTGTTGAAGGGCTCCGTTTTTACAAACCAATTTAAGTTTCTACTCTTAAACAAGAAGCCAAATCCACATCAAGAAACATATTCAAGTGTTCATTTTTAGGAGACTGTTTTGTAGAACTGGTCTAAACCAATTTTTCTAATGAGAATTTCTGTTGGGAAAAAAGGTTGCTTGAGTTTTTTGTGTACTATTTGGGTGTTTCTCAGAAAAGAAAAAAGCCTCTGAAGTAAAATGTAATTCCTCAGAACAAAGCATTTCAGGTGGGTGAAACAGCTCCTTTTGTCTTTCAAGATTGTATTCAATTGCTGATCTCAATTATACTTTCAAAACATGGTACATTTCAGTGAGGATCTTAAAGGAGGCTTTATGGTTTGATGGCAGTTTCTCCTCATGGGGAAATAACTTTTTAAAAACCTCAACAAAAAACCAAGCTTCAAACCTTAACAGGGAATTGATATTCTTGAAGACTACTCTTCATTTTATGAAAAAGCAGGATTTTCAGAAGGAAAATTCACTATCTCTGAAGATTAAATTCATGAACCCAACTACTTTTAGTGCATTAAGTTAAGCAGATGATAACACCACACAGATAAAGTCCTGTATTGATAAAGTGCACCTACCTTGGTCCTCTACAAGAGTGTAAAGGGACATTTTAACAAAGTCAAATTTACTGAATCACAGCAGGGATTTGCATATTCTCTTTTTTGCCTCCATACTTAATCCAAACCTTCTGTTGTTATGGATCCTATCTATGGAAAAATATTTTAGGATAATATATGAGGAATTTTTAGAAAGATAAACACTTTCTGAAGGTATTACCAGCCCAAAGCTTGGCCCTTACTGCAGGAAGTTTCTAGAACAGATAAATTTGATATTCCTTTTATGTATGTCTGAGAATTGATGTAATTGTAGGTTATTTCTTCTGGCTTTTCTTCAGTTACTATGAGAACAGCAGTTCCTTCCTAGGTGGAAGCAGAGATTATTTCAGAAACTTCATTACATTACACAATTTGGTGTTCTGAGAAAAAACAATAACCTATGATGGGACCCAAAGAGCAACTCATAACTTGGTCTCAGCAAATCCTTTGAACCAATAAAGAAACTCCCAAGGAACCTGTGGAACAAGAATCTCTTGTTAACACAGTGTGAAAAGCAGGCAAACTGTCACAGACAATTAATTCCCAGCACTTCTGAGCTTCTCTTTTCATAGGGACTTCCTTTTTTCTGAGATGCCTTCCCAAAGGTAGTCAGGCATGTTGGACAAAGCTAAATGGCCTCAAAATTTTAAAAAAAACCAAAAGATTTATGATTAGTTCTGTGTCTTGCTATTTTACCTGCTGATTTAAATTGCATTTTGCCTTTCTGGCTAATTTTTAGCAGTCTTATATTGGAAATAAATTAATAAATTTTAAGGTAGGCTTATTCTCTGCTATCTCCAACTTTCTGGAATTTCAGGGTCTGGCTGAGATCTCGCTTTGGCACTGCCTAGAGAGAAAACACCTCCAGCAGCCTCACGAAGTAGAATCTGTCAGAATTCACTGATTTCATGATTCCATTGGCTGTGAAGAAATCCAGACTAAGAGCCCCATGATATGGAGCTGCTGGAGTGAGACCAGGGGAGGCCACAGAGATGCTCCAAGGGCTGGAGCCTCTCTGCTCTGGAGCCAGGCTGGGAGAGCTGGGGGTGCTCACCTGGAGAAGGGAAGGCTCCAGGGAGAGCTCAGAGCCCCTTCCAGAGCCTAAAGGGGCTCCAGAAAAGCTGGAGAGGGACTGGGGACAAGGAGAAGCTGCCCCTAGAACACTGGAAGTGTCCAAGACCAGGTTGGATGGGGCTTGGAGCAACCTGGGATAGTGGACGTTGTCCCTGCCTGTGGTAGAGTCAGAACTTGATGGTCTGGAAGGACCCTTCCAATCCATTCTGTGACCCAGTTTCCATCCAGCAGGATGAGTCTCATCCTTAAATTTCTTTTGCTTAAGTGAAAACCAAGATTCCTCGATAAGAAGAAGGATCCTGGAGTTGTGGCATTAACCATTCTCACTCCCCAAGAGCCGGCCAAAGCAATTTAGTGCCTTGTCATGTCTAGTGAATAAACTGCTTTTGTTTCTCAGGAGCAATAACCTGTTATGAAATGTGTGACCCTGGGCTCCAGCCTGCTCCCAAAGCCAACATAAAGGGATGTGTTGCTTTATTTCATGACAGGAATGCACCAGCTGGTCACATTCATTATCCCAACCGTCCAACAGCAAGGACAGCTGCAGGTTGAGGTGTGGATGTGGAATCTCCCCGAAAAGATGCAGGATGAGGGGGAAGTGGATCAATAACTGGATGCATCCAGCTACAATTATTGCTGAAAGTTGGCCCTCCCCATCTCTACGGTCTCTCCCAGCTGAACATTCTTTTGTAGATTTATGTGCTTTCTTCAGCTTTTCAGAACAGACTTCCCCTCCCACAGGCTATAAAACTTAATTAATCAAACACATTTTTTCCAGGGCTGGAGTTTATAAACCCAAAAATAAAGTAAGAAAAGAAACTTCAAAACAACTGTGTAGAGTGAGATAGAAAATTCATCAAGGCTCATTCCTTACCTCTGATACTATCCAGTGGCAGATCTTTAAGGAAAGTGGATAACTAAGAGGAAAAGTGAAATCTTTTCCCTGGCAAACCCTTCAGGCAGACAGTGGCATAAGGACTTGCCACTGCAGTTAATGGTTCCAAACTTATATGTGCTCCTTGAAAAAGTCTTGTCAGGTTTTGAGCACAATCATTCAAATTTTCACAGCCTCCTGGGGTAATTTAATTACACTCCATATGAAATACTGTTTCACTTTGTTTGTTTTGAGCTGCTTGCCTGATAATTGAATTGGATGTCCCCTATTCTCTGTATTTCAAGAAAGGAAGACTAATGATTCCCTGCTCACTTTTTCAATGTCACTCATTGTTTTCTGTGTGTCTGATCAAGTCCATCCTGGCTGTTGCTAAGCTAAAGGGACTATTTTATAGGATTTTTCCTTATTTCAGAAGTTGTTACACACTTCTGGCCATCTTTGCCATCTTTGTGTGGTGTTTTCCCCCTCCTTTTGATGTGAATTATCCATTCTGAGACAACATAACTCTCAGGAGACACAAGAGATGTGAATTCAAACAGGGTTGTGGTGGTGGTTTGGAACTCCATTCCCATCCTAATGATCCCTAAAACCCTTCTGCCTCCAAGCATTTCCTAATTGCTGCCCCAGCCTGCAGAGTCTCCAAGATCCCTGCTCTGGGTGGCAATAATTAATGTAGAGCCTTTCACTGGGAATGGATATTCATGGTGGATTCTTTCCACTTGGATCCCTTTGAGTTTAGCAACACTTAATTCCATCTCTCTTTCCCTTTTCCAGCCACCCCTATCATAATTCCAATGAAAAACTACCCAAAGGAGTCACATTTGGTTCTTACACTGCTTCTCCCAGTGTCCACTGAGGTCAGCAGAGAGAAATAGATGGGTGCTCAGCTGGACGCACATGGATTAAGCTGCCATAGATTTTACAACGTTTTCAAAGCAAAAAACCACTTCTGAAATGGAAATGTTTTCCAACTGTGTTCAGCAGCTGAGCTGCACATCCTGGAGATTAGAAAGGGACTGCTTTGCCCACAGAAAGACTTGATGGCAACACCACAAGAAAAGAAAGTGGTGCCATAGCATGGTTATTCAGACACATTTTAATTCAAATTGGATGGGCTGGTGGGGGAGGAAATGCTGAAAGCCACAAAAATACAGTTTTTCCTCTCTTGCTTCAGTGTAATTTAAAACATCAAACCATTTTTAATGAGTTTTAATAAAGCAAGTCTTGCCTGCGACCTTCTATGCCAAAATTTAGCCTGGAGAAAATTTTCAAAGCTGATTTATAAATCCTATAAAACATGGAGCTTGATGGTGGAAACAGTGAGCTGTGGGCACCAGTACTTTTGCAGCCTTCTTTTTAACTTTTAACCTAAAGAGAGGCTCAGTAAGGTGTATTTAACTTGTATCCCAGTGCTGAAATTCTGCCTGAGACTTTCTCCTTATAAAAATGTGAGTTTGATCTGCTCCACTTTGCTGGCATCAAGGGGAAAGCCACTTTAGCAAAAATAAAACGTACAGAGAGAAACATGAACCACCAAGGTTTTACCTTCAATAGATGGCCCTAATTCACAGAAATAAACAGCAAAAAGGCCAAAAAGCTGCCTGTGTGGAAGGACAGCTTCCAGTGTTGTGCTGAAAAAGTGGTTTCTGCAGCCATTTCTCATTCTGGTATAACACTGAATAAGGTCTTCAAGCTACAACCTCCTTTCTGTCAATATGGACAGGGCCTGACCTGTGGGTGCAGTGTAGGATCTGTAGGAGATGACTGTCCTGGAGATAATTAGTAATGACTAAGTTAATCAGTCATTTTTTTCCTTGAGAGTTAGTAATAATAGGATTTTGCCATCATCAGGTCTCCTGTGCAGTGCTGCCTTATTGATTTCCTTGTCAACATTTCAGATACTTTGGACCCTTTGCACCAAAATGAAATTTGAGATGAGCCAAGGTCCTTTATCTCATAGTCCAGGGCAGTGACCATGGCCCCAGTGCTATCAGAACTCAAAGAGTGTTTGGACAATGCTCTCAGACACAGGGTGGGATTTTTGGGACTGTCCTGTGCAGGGCCAGGGCTTGGGCTGGATGGTCCCTGTATGTTCCTTCCAACCCTTCTCTCTCCTCAGCCTTTATTTCTTGTAATTCCCCACCCAAATGTAAAGGCATGTACAGAAATTACATAAACTCAAGGAAAAGCAAATATTTATAACAAACCAAGAATAAATCATAGAATGACAGAACACTTACGGTTGGAAAAGACCTCCAAAAGCATCGACTCCAATCTTTGACCAAACACCACCATATCAACTAAACCACAGCAGTGATTGCCACATCCAGTGGTGTAGATAAAATAATTTTCTTTGGGATTCGCTTTCCTTCTAAATTTTGATGTTAGACAGTGCCAGTGTCCACATGAGAGCTGGTGATTTAACAGGAATTTACAATACAGACCATCACAGAGTGGATTTTAGGTGTCAAGGTGTGGTGAGATAAAAGATTTGTTGTAAGAGCATTTCCTTCTCTCTGTTGGCTCTAAAGGGATGCTCAAGAACCAACTTAGAGGTGAACTCCCTGCTCTGTAAACACCTCAATTCTGTTCTCGTTTCCTTTCCCAACAGGAAGAGGACATGATGCTGTGACTCCATCCTGCACTGACCTCCATGCAGGCAGCTTTCTAGATTAATAACTGAAGTCTTTACTAATTAGTTAATAACCATTTGCATTCATCAACTTACTTTGTAAGAATTTCACAGGCTTCAAGCAAATGCTGTGAGCACAAACCTGGCTAAAGACAGATTTGAGCCCCTCAAATCCAGTTTAGAGCCACCACCATTGATTAACACTGAGGAAAAACAGGGAGAAAAGTTCAGCAAGGCTGATGACAAACAGCACTCCAGGGAGCAATAAGAAAAAGTGGTTTTATTCTGCACTGAGGAGGGTTGGCAGATGGAGGTGGTGGTGGTGGTGGCCGGGCTATTTTATGATTCTATTGTTTTCTTGTGCGTTTTATATTTTTTTACTTCATTTCCAAAATTAGTGGATGGGAGCCTGAAGATGTGGTGTGTATTCATTCCTTGCTCCATTACTTACTGCACTAAATTAAGTGGTTTCTCAGCCTCCCTGTACCTCAAATATCCCACTTGTGAAACAGGACTTGCCCTTTTATGTCAATAAATCACCTTGGGATTTATGGATTTATGGGATTTATGGGATTTATGGTTATCATCATGTTCAACACAAACCCAACAGCTCAAAACACACAGTCCTGATCCTGGTGTTCACACTGCAAACTGTGAGGACCATCCCTGCTCAGAGATCAGTTAGAAATTGTGAAAAAATCCAGGCTGGTTTTCTCTGGTTTTCCTGCCCACCCAAGGAAAAAAAAAACAAAAAAAAGAGAGGAGGGAAGACGGGGAATAAAGAGAAGCACTTCCAAAGGCAAAACCCATTGCCCAAGAGCATGAGATGTTAAAGTCTGCTGTTCAATATGTCTATGGCTCCCAAGGTAGGGAGAGATCAAAACTGCAGCTCCACCACTTCTTCTTTACAATAACACTAATCACATCAGTCATTTCACAAGAATATCTGACTGTGATTTTGCCTTTTCATTTTTTATCTTTAAGGGGTAAAAGTTTGAATTTAAAAAATTCAGGGGAAATGGGGAAGAGTTGGTTGTAAAAGGATAAGGCTGCAAGGTAGAGGCTCTGGAAAGGGTCACCACCTGCAGAGAAGGTTTAAAATTTGACCCAAGAGTTCATTAATCTGCTTAAGGATGTGTATCAGCTTCTACAGTGTCCTGGCTTGGAGGGAGCTTGTCTCATTTTAAAGATTTAATCTTCTTTTAGAGGAAAAAACAAAAAAAGAAATAAAAATAAAGCATAAGCAGGTAAATATTTCATTTTTCATTTCTATAAGTCTTGTCGTTTCAGAGGAAGACGTTGTCTCTGATATTGCCTGAACCCCTCATCAAAAGCCAACAACAACATGTCAAGGAAGAAAAGAGACAACAAACCAAGAAGTCAAAGAACCTCAAGGTTCATCCTTAACACCTTAATTCAATTTTCTGTGCCTGATGCTGTGCCAGCTTACAGACTGAGACCTCTGAGTTCAGATGCCTCTGAAGTTCTCCAGGAGAACTCAAAGGAGTTCAGGTGTCTCCAGAGCAGGACCATCTACTGCCTGAGCCTCACCTTTGGTCCTTGCCAGCTCATTTGCATAATTGCTTTGCATAATTGGGTGTTAATTTCTTGTCTGTTGTACAGAATCAGGCCCCTGATTTTTGGTCGACTGACTCTGAAAGAACAGATTAAGAGAAATGTAAATGTGCAGAGATGTGTGTGGCACTTCAGGCAAGATTTTCTTCATCACATCAAAAATCTCATCATAGAATGATAGAATGGTTTGGGTTGGAAGGGACTGTTGCCTTTTCCCCCAGCCTGGAAAAGAAACTCGAGATCACTTTAGCAAGGAGGTAATATAAAAGGGGATCTTTATTTTAAAGGTCTTCAGGACATTTATGGAAAGGTATCCATAAAAGCCCACCCCCTCCAGGGGTGAGGACATATTTACAGCTTTTAGGAAATTAGCATAATTGATTAAAAGCACCAATTAGAAGAACAAGTGGTGATTCAATTCCCCACCAGGTCCAGCCCCTTCTTTGGAGCCCCCCTCTCAGCACTGGCTGTACTTTGTTTATGAAAATGAACCTCAGAGTTGTTCTCAGCCTTGGTTCCCAGGAAGAACCGAGATTGGACAGGGCCTTGCACCCCCAGGGCTTGGAGCTCTGGAATTTGTTTTGTCTTTCTGCTTAGGGAAACACCATGGAAAAATACTGGAAAAACCAGCTATTAATACAGTAGGCTACAGAGCTACAAATATGTGTTCAAAGAGTACAGAGAACATATAAAAGAAAAAAGGCAGAAACCAAACGGCATCAGGACCTTCAAGACCATCTCGTTCACCCCCTGCCATGGGCAGAGACACCTTCCACTATCCCAGGTTTTTCCAAGCCCCATCCAACCTGAATTTTACAAATATCACCAAATAAATTACAGCATCACCTCAGTTTCCAAACCCCTGGACTAACTTGGTTTCCTGACTAGGAGAGAAGAAGGGTATGAAAATTACTCTGGAAAAAGCAGCAATTGAATCCCCAAGCTCCACAAATCTTTTCAGCTTCTGGTACGCACAGCACATCAACCCAGTTTGTTGTCCCCTGAAGGAAGCTATTTTCTCATGACAGTATTAATCAGTTTTTCCCATTGTTTTCTTATTTTTTCCCTTCCAAAATCCTTCTTTCACCACCTCTTTCATTTCAAAGGCATTAAAAAACACTCAGGCCTAAAAGTCAAATTATGCCATCAGTTTTTTACTGTAGTCTCCTACAAATGAACACCTGAGAAGAATTGTGCTTGATTTAAGAGGACTCACTTACTTTAAAATCTTTAAGCTTGGGTAGAGGTCTAACAAGCCTTCATGGAAAACACAATGCTCTTTCTTCTTCCTTTTTCTGGTTTTGTTTTGGGGTTTTCTTTGTTGTCTCAATTGTTTCTACATCTGCAATTGCAGTCCAGGGCCAGAAACTCGACATTTATGAAAAATTAGGATGTGTAGCTTGCTGTGGAAGGAGCTGAATTTTGTAGAGATGTGAAGATCCTTGTTATGAATATAAAGGTTTAGGGAAGTGTGTTCTGTTTGGATCCCTGAGACA
The DNA here is from genome assembly GCA_034509425.1 of Eopsaltria australis. Taxonomy (NCBI): domain Eukaryota; kingdom Metazoa; phylum Chordata; class Aves; order Passeriformes; family Petroicidae; genus Eopsaltria; species Eopsaltria australis. Next base: position 1,386,749 of record JAVTVJ010000447.1, on the reverse strand, counting down.
ACGCCCTTTTCACTGCCATAAGTCAAATGATTTCAACAGGGACCATTAGGTTGGAAAAACCTGACCAGCAGAGATTTCAGTTGTGTCATGGCATGAAGGGAGCAGAAGGGGCTCCCAGCTGGATTTCAGCTGCACTAATCAAGGAAATTAGAAATGCTCTGGGTAAAATCAAAATCAGAGCTGGCAGTGCAGGAGGAGTGCCCTTGGCTCAGGGTGCTGTGCCTTTCCTGAGTGGGGAGGGAAGGCCCTGTACTCTCCTCACCCATCTCCTCAGGATGCTGAGTCCCAGCTGGGGTTAAATGAGTCTCCTCTCCTGCAAAAAAGACAAATTTGGCCTTTGCTCTAATGTGGGTAATATCTCCAAACCCGTGTCATTAAGATTTCTACTCTGCTAATGAGGAAACTGAGGCCCAAAGTACTTAAGTGACACATTCCGATTCTTCTCATGGGACATCATTTGGGATCTGCTCCAGTTCCACCCCCATTTCCATCAGAAAGAAAATGAAGGCTTTATTAAAGGTTATTTAAAATTTAAAACTTGAAATTTCTAGTGGAAGGTGTCCCTGCCCTTGGCAGGGGTGTTGGGACTAGATGGTTTTTAAGGTCCCTCCCAACCCGAACTACTCTGTGATTGTGATCATATTTGAAAACAAAAAACAAGCATAAATTTTCTTTCTTCCTTTATTAAAAAAATTAATTTAAAAAAGCAAATATTAATACTTTCAAGTGTCTGCAAAATTCTGCTAGGCATTAATAGGAACAGTTTAAATGAGTCTACATTCCATTCTAAGGAACTCAGTAGGGAAATAGCTCGAAAATGACAAACAAAGTGCAGGTAGTACAAATTCCTAAACATATTGGAGCATCAATGTGCTCTACAAGGTGGTCACAAGTGTCCAAAAGCATAAGAATAATAAGAGTTCTGTCTGCCTGGAGAAATGTGTGACTCAGGCATCAGGCAAAGGTTTGCTGCTATGATATAATAGAGCTGTCACTTTGTAATACGTGATGCCAACAAGAAAAAGTAAAGATTCATGGCTCCTTTCTCAGACAATTTTAATCAGACTGGGGGAGGAGAACATTGTGGAGGGGGAGCCACCATATGCTGGGGATAGCTGAACATAAACAGACAAATTACCACTGCTGTTTCTGTGTCTAGGTCTATCTGCTGCCCTTTCTCCATTATGGGGTTAATAAGAGATCACTGGGGGGAAAAAAAGGAGCAAACAATCTCTCTATGACAAGTTCTGGACCAGCTGTCTCAACTGGAAATCTTGGACTTTTACCCAAAACATGCATTATTTTTAGCTAAGAGGTCCTTGCTCCTGCAAATGCAGGCAGGTTTGTTTAGCCTCCCACATACAAATAATTTAATGGGTTTCAGGGGGCTGCCTTCCTGTGAGCAGTGAACATCTGCTCAATGCTTGAAGGAGCAGCACCCGAATTTTCCAAATGAACCTCGTGACGCATAAAGTAGTAGCTGACAGACAATAACTGTGTAAAATTAATTCACTCCATATGTGTTTACAAGGCCAAGAAAGAAAGCTAATGGAGAGAGAAATGTTGTTTTCAAGAATCTATGAGAAGTGGTTTCACAAGAGGTCCATAAATCATCTTATGAGAAGGGTAGGATGGTTTGTCAGTGGATTGGTATCATGCTCATCCCTGGGGTAATCCCAGTGTTTGATGCTTGTGGGTTCCCCATTCCTGGAAGTGTCCAAGGCTAAGTTGGACAGAGCTCTGAGCAGCCTGGTCTAGTGGAAGGTGTCCCTGCCCATGGCTGGGGTTGGAAGCGGGTCGTCTTTCAAATCCCATCCAACCCAAACCATTCCATGACTTTATGTTTCTATAATTCTATGTAGGAATTAAGAAGGGAAAGAATGTGGGGAAATTGGCAGAATGACCCTTCAATTAATGAGCTGGGCTGTGATTCAGTGCCTTGCTCCATTCCTGTCTCTACAGTGTTAGAAATCCTTCGGAAACTTGGGAGTTGTTTCACCACGGCCTCCAGAGCAGCACTCGTTGTTGGAGCTTTGAATCCCTCCCTGCAGCACCAGACCCCACTAATCCAGTGGAGAACACTGCTTTTTACCAATGGAGAAAATTGACTTTTACCAATGGAGAACACTGATTTTTTCCAGTGAACAACACTGCTTTTTACCAGTGGAGAACACTGCTTTTTAACAGTGGAGAACACTGCTTTTTTCCAATGGAGAACACTGCTTTTTACTAATTGAGAATACTGGTTTTTTCCAATGGAGAACACTGCTTTTTTTCCAATAGAGAACACTGCTGTTTTCCAATAGAGAACACTGAATTTTCCAATAGAGAACACTGAATTTTCCAATGGAGAACACTGTTTTTTTTTCCAGTGGAGAACACTGGGTTTTTTCCAGTGGAGAACACTTCTCCAAAGGAGAACATTGCTATTTTCCAATGGGGAACACTGCTTTCTTCCAATGGAGAACACTGCTTTTTTTTCCAATGGAGAACACTGCTTTTTTCCAGTGGAGAACACTGCTTTTTTTTCAGTGAGGAACTCTGATTTTTTTCCAGAGGACCTGTGGATGGATGTAAAGATTTCTATTGCCACCTTCCCTTAATTCCAAACACAACTTTCTCTCACAAGGACCACGGTGAAATAAGCAATACACCCAGCTCTTCTAATTTCATTGTAAAAAAAGAAAAAAGCAAAAAAAAAAAAAAAAAAGTGCAAGAGGCACTTTATCCCTTGTTTCATTTTCATTGGTTGGTTTATTGATTTATTTAGTTTCATTTCATTTTTTGAGAAGGGCAGAAGATGAGGACAGGAGGGACAAGAGTGCTTGAGGACTCCAAGTGAAAATAAGCAGAGCTTTTTGGAAATGTGATACTTCTTAGTGGGGGCAGAGAGAAGAAGAATGAAAGAGCCTAATTGCAACATGTGCCTCTGGAAAATAACATGCAATAACTGCAACCCAGAGCCCAGCCACAACAAAGTCAAGGTCAACTTGCATGAGCAGCCTAAACTGTGGCATTTCCTGAGTTTTACTTATTTGGCTTTACAGCCTAAGTATTTTGTTCTTCAAGTTCTTTTCTATTTCATATATGAAACACATTCAACCTGCCCGTTATTCATTAGTAGCTGGTGCTTGAAAGGAAATGGAATAAAACCATGGGGGCTGTATGGGTTTGTGTGGCAAAAAACCACTGGGGGACTTGTCGTAATATTTCTTTGGCCTTTTGTTTTGAGGAGCTGCAAAGTGAAATATTGCTCTCAGGACAGAAGGAAAAAAAAAAGTTGTCTCAGTGTTACATGAAGAAATTTCAGCCCTTAGCTCCAGGCAATCACAGCCTCAGCAAACCCCTGTCCCATGGTGATATTTTTCCATGTTTTCCCCCCACAGTCAGAGTTTATAGGCTGGGAAGGAGTGCAGACAGTGTGGTGTGTAATGTGCACACAGTGGTTTGTTCTGGGTGCCTGTGAGGAGTTTGAGGTTTGTTCCCAGCAATTCAGGCCACTTTATTTTGTGCACTCTGAACATGTACATGCAAAAAAGCTTTTTCATAACAATTCCAGGCTAGCAGTGAAAGGAGTTTCTCATATCAAATTATAGAGGGGAAAATAGTGAAAATAAAATAACAACAAACAACCTTCCTGTAAAAACAACAGCAGGTATTCAGATACCTTTCCTTTTTATCACATTCTCAGTTCTGCAAATAAGAAAAGATATCCATCCATAAAACCTCACTGGAGGTCAATTAATTTTAACTGAGAGTCTCTATAGAGGAAGCTTTGCCTTTGGAGAACTGTTTTTCCTCTCTGTTGATGATGTGGATACTCTGGAGATCAGATATCATTTTTAAAAAGATGGTGTAAAATAATATGTGGGATCATAGGGTTGTAGGAAAATTCAGGTTGGAAGGACCATCAGGAGTCTCTGCTCAAAGCAAGATCAACTCTGAGGTCAGACCAACTCATGCAAGGCTTTGTCCAGTCTAGGGAAAGGCCGGAGACTGCAGCCCATCTGGAAACCCGTTCTCATAGCCAAGAATTGCAGCTCTCTTCCTTTCCTTGTCTCTCAAGTCTGATTCTTTTTATTATGGAAGAAGTTCCTTTTGAAGAAGACCTCAGAGATAAGATTTGTGTCATCCAGCCTCGTACTCAAAGTTGTTTTTCCAAGGGGATAGAACTCTGCATGGCACATGTCATCAGTTAGGAATCTTGATATCATGAAGGGAAAAGCATTTCCTTCTTTGTCACTGATATGGAAACGAGTTCTTTGTTGTCACAGGCGCTCGTCTCCTGGAAGCTGCTGGTTTAGATGTTAGATTAGCTCATTTAAATATAAGTGAAATTTTTAATGAGGTGTTCCAGAGAAAGTTCAGTGGGAGAGCAAGGGAGGAACTGTAGCTGCAAGGTAAGTAAGAGGATGAGAGGCAGTAAGAGGATGCCAGTGGACTGGGCTGAAGAAGAAAAGTGATTTTCTGAGGACAATTACAAGTATTGGGTGCTGACAATGATCCTGATAATGCTTTCACTAATAAACTTGGCAAAACCAAGAGTACACTAATTAAACTGATGACAAGAGGCATCACTGACACAGAGGCACTCAGTCTGCTGAAATAATTGAATGGGAACTGGAATAACAGAATGGGATGAGATTTAACACTTTGAAGTAATAAGGTTACCCATTTGGAGATTAGGAACTATTAATCTAGTCAATCTTTGAGTTTTCCAGTGCAAACAGCTGAGAGGAAAACATGACAGGGTGTGTTGGTCAGTCAGGGGATGGCTGTGAGGCACTGACATGGCATGGCCATCAAGAAGACAAATGTGATTCTGGAGGCATCAGGCTGAATGCTTCAAGGAGCCATCAGGAAATGTTAATTGTGCCTTCCAAAGCAGCTGTTTTCTCATCTGGAGCTGTGCACTTCTAGCCAACCCTGTTCAACAGAGATATTAAACAGGTAATATGACATTCTTGTTTGGTAGAAGAAGGAATTTAAATGAGATGTGAGTGAGGAAAGAGAGATTCCACCTTGGCTCAGGATACAAGAAAGAGCCAGTGTGGGTCAAAGAGGGAACAGAAAGTAATTTCTCCTATTAGGCTGTCATCTAATGAGCCATTTCACAGGGCAAGGGCAAGTGGTCCCAAGTTGTACCAGTGCAGGTCCAGGCTGAATAGGAGGAAAAATTTCTTTACTAAAGAGTGGTCCAGCACTGGCACAGCTGCCCAGAGCAGGGGTGGGGTCACCATCCCTGGGGGTGTTTAAAAAGTAACTAGATGTGGCACTGCACAACATGGTTTAGTGGGAGGGGTGGTGCTTGATCGAAGGTTGTCTTGATGATCTTGAGAGTCTTTTCCAGCCTTAAGGATTCTGTGCTTTGCCAAAAACATCTTGGTTGGCTAAGGGAGACACATCCCACAATGGTGAATAGCATCAGACTATCACAGCAACATAAACCTGCTGAAACTTGTGTCTTATTACCCAGTCAAACCAATTAATTTATACTTTTTTCCTAACCAAATTGGACAGTCTGTGAAATCTTGGAAATTCTTTTCTTTTCTGTTTTGCCATAGTGTTTTGTGTCCTTTCTGGTTAAATGATAACTGAGAAGGCAAAAAAACCATTCAGGAGAAGACCCTTTCTAAATGCTGGAGGTGTCACCAGGCTCAAGATGAGGGTTGGACTGGTGGAAAGGGGGATAAAAATGTCATAATTCTTCCAGTTGGAACTGTGTATTTTTAAATCAAGTTTTGAACACAGAAGACTCCAGGTAGATAATGAAGAAGGCAGGGACTGAAAGCAAATAAGTAACCTGATAAATTAAAGAATTTACAGCCAGTTAGGGTTTTATTAGGCTTTGTTTAAACAAGGCCAAGAGCAGAGAAAAAATATCTATCAGAATAAAAAAAAAAAAAACCAACCAGATCCATGGATTTAGATGAAAATAATACTTCTAATTTGCTTGAAGGAGGAGAAAGGAAGACAAATTTCTACTGAATGGTGCAGCAATTATCAATGTCAGATCAAGAATACCTTCCCAACAGGAGCAGTCTGTGCTGATGCACTGGGATTTTTATAACTCAGATCTTTCCTTGACCATTTTCCACCACAACAGGTTCCACAGTCTAATTTCTCTTTTTAAAAACAACTCATTCCAATGGCAGAGACCATTTCAATAGGCCATTTTTAAAATCTACATCATATTTTGTGTAAATTTTAAGACATATACCATTAATATATTAGCACATATCCATCAGACTCCTCAAATGTATGTTTCTTGAGAAAAAAATCTAGAAGAGAGCCTGGAAAAAGAGCCAAGGTTGAAGATCTGCAATTCCCTCTACACTGTTTCCTACACAGGAGTAAATCCACTGAATTCCTGACTCTGAGCCCAAATGAAAGCTGTCTCAGCAAGAATGGTGCTGTGATGTTGATCTGAAACCTGGAGCAAAGGGAAGAGAATAGAAAAATAATAATAATAAAGTCATACAGAAGGTCATATTTAAGATGGAAAATCACCAGAACTCGTTGCTGTGTTGCATAGTCCATCCTGCACATATCCTCGTTTTTCTCCCTGTTAAATTTTAAATGTGTTGCACAAAGAGCTTGTGACTTTGCAAATTGTCTGGAGACTGAAACAATATTCCTCCCTGTCTCTCGAGGAGCCAGGCCTGTGCACAGTCAACAGAGCAGCATGCAAGGAAATGCACACACTTCAGAAAAAGGACAGGGTACAAAATCCCCAACCTCGCTGCTTCTGCACGTCAAGAAGAATTTCCCTGAAATCACAACTAAGTGGAACTGAATGCTCTCCACAGCCATCCAGCACAGAGAGGAGCAGCAGGGAGAAAATAAAAAGAGAGGAGCAGGCAGAAAAGCAGACAAATTGAGGATAGCAGCACCCAGTGCAATAATGATAATGAGAGTGATTGGATTGCACCTTTAAAGGTCGTGGGTTTTGGGGTCCTGTGTGGTCCTGGGTGTGTGGATTTACACAAAAAGGCAGCAGGCAGCAGCCAGCCCCTCTGTACATCCCTACCTCCATCCAGGCACTTTCCAAGGGCTCTGTCACTGATGTTATCCCAGATCTCCTGGGGGAATCCCACCACCAGCTGCAGGGCAGGCAGCCCTTCCTTATGGTGCTGTGCCTCCACATCCTGCCCTGCCTTCCACAGCTGAGGGCTTAAACATCCATCTGAGTCCCAAATCCGGATGTTTGTCTGCTTAAAAAAACGAGCACTGGGTGAGGATTTATTGATGAACACTTTGCAGCCAACTGATGTGAATTGCTGATGGAAACATTAAAAAGAAATGCAGCATTAATTGAGTTATGCTGAGGTCTGGGATAGATCTCTGCATAGAAGAAGCACAGAGCTGGCAGAGATCTGACTTAGCCAACATATAAAACAGGTTTTACATGGCATTTTCCACAGTGGATGCTTCTCCATCACTGAAACTCACAGCAAAAGCTCAGCACAAATAACCACGGGTTTAGAGCCACAGGAGCAAAGAACTGACGTCAGAAGACACTGGCTATTGATTTCCTCCTAATTTTAAGGTTAATTAATTTTGCAAGCAGCAATATTTAATTAAATGTTATTGGTAAGAAAAAAAAGCCTGAATTCAGTGGCACAACAGAGCCCAGTGTCACATCTGTGTCCAGCAGCAAAAGTGACCAATGCCTGCCAAAATCTAAAGCTCAAACTCACTTCAAAAACATTTAGGGCAGGTGTTAAGTGAAAGCCAAGTACCTGAGCCCCTTCTAGAGCCAATGTAGAGCATTAGCTATTTCCAGAGGTGCTTTCATTTTACCCTTAAAAGCACACAGATTCCCAAGATAAGGTGGCAAGTTTTGCAAAAACAAAGATAGGTACTGATTTCCATGGAGGACAGGCCCTTACCCATGGACAAGGTGGGGCACAGATCCAGAGCATCAATTGATTTATCAAAAAAAAATGGTTTTTAACTGACATGTTACCCTGTCCTGACAACTGAAAGAACGTGGAAAATATTAATTTGTGGAAATTACAGCAGTCTGTGCCCCTTTGCTATCCCAGAATTAGGAGAATTCTGTTGATAATGAGTCATTCTTTCCATTTTCATTTGGCCTCCCATGAAAGGACCTCTGAATCTTCAGAGGAGCTCAGGACACCCCTGAAAAAAAAGGGATGTGCAGAGGATGTGAAGCAAGGCAAAAGGGATTTCAATGTCAGTGGTGGGGAGGGGAATAAAACACAAGGGCTCAGATTTTCTGTCTGGAAAGCCCAGACTAAGGGAAACATCAATATGTGAGCACTGGAGGAGAAATTGTGACGATGCCAACACGCACCAGGACCTGAGTTCCTCTCACTGCTCCCCACCAGAAGTTGCATAACCACATTAGTGCATTACTGCTCCTGCAGGAGAACAGCCATGCACAGCCTGGGAGCTTTCTGGTTTCCTGACAGGAGCTGGCTCACCTCCAGCCAAGAGCTCACTCTCCAGCTGAGAGCTTGGGCAGAGGGAGCTGGGGCTGCACCACACCCCAGGCAGAGCCTTGGCTCCATTTAAATCCACCCCTTCTGAAAAAGGGTTTGGCCAGCTTGTCAGAACAGATGTAATTTATCCACTAAAGAGTGAGGAGCAGCTGAGGGAGCTGGGAAAGGGGCTCAGCCTGGAGAAAAGGAGGCTCAGGGAGCACTTCATGGCTCTCTCCAACTCCCTGACAGGAGATCATAGCAAGGTGTCTCTTCTCCCAAATAACAAGGACAAGAGGACATGGCCTCAAAGTGTGCCAGGGGAGGTTTAGATTGGATAGAAAGGGTTGTGCAGCCCTGGCACAGCTGCCCAGGGCAGTGGCAGAGTTCCTATCCCTGGAGGGATTTCAAAGCCGTGTGGATGTGGCACTTGGGGGACAGGGGTCAGTGGTGGCCTTGGCAGCACTGGGTGAAAAATTGGACTCAATTATCTTAGAAGTATTTTCTAATCTAAATGATTCTAAGGGAGTTGACCAAGTTCCTGCTGTCCAGCAAACAATAAAATTCCCGTGTGTGCTTTAAGCACCAGCTCTGGACAGGCAGAGCAGCTCAGGATGCAGGTTGTGCACCCAGGCACAGACAAAGGCAGGTGGCCAGATATGGAAGTAGTGTCAAAAAAAAAACAACAAACAAACAAACAAAAAAAAAAAAAACAAAAACAAACAAAAAAACGCAGGTTCTATTTAAGTTAATAATCATCTCAGAGCAAAATGCCAAGAGGAGCTGAGCTGTTCCAGGCTGCACAGCTACTGGAGTGATTTCCAGGAAGTCACAGGCGTGAGGGGAATGGGGGAACTGCCTGGAGCAGTGGCAGAGAGCATCACCTCAAATGCTTAGATATTAATTGCAGTTAGGGGGGATTTTTAAATGTACCATTAATATGTTTAATACTCACTTCCATCATCTTTAAAACTGAATCAGACCCTTGATAATCTCCACTTTGGTCCTTTATAAAGCAGTTTGTGCCTATGGCACTGAATGCACTTTACAAAGGAAGGCATTGCCCTCCACACACTCTTGGGGGATTCAAGGCACACGGGCATGGGAGATCCTTGGAGGCAGAATTAGAAATCAAACAGGATATTTAGCCTTGTCTCTTCCACTTGTCCTTACCTTTCTGCCAGTCCAGACACCAAACCCAGGCTGTCACACCTGCTACAACCTGCATTGAAACCTCCCCTGCGGTCCATATGCTAATTTTCTGTGTGTGAACTATACCCATTTCTCCAATATTAATTATAATTTAAAAGTATCTTCTGTCTCTTACTGGTTCTATTGGTCTGTCCATTTTTATTTTTTTAAAATTCAGACAATTATATCAAAACAGTCCCTTTTGGCTTGAAAAATGTAAGCTCATCAATGTTCCAGACTGGAAGAAATGCTGTCACTAAATATCAGCCAGTGTCTCTTTTCCTCTTCATCTTCCTCGATGTTTTTGTCTCACTGGATCCAGTAAAAACTTGCTCTCTCAAGCTACAGCAACCAGTCCCAGCAATGAGGCTGCATTTCTGCTTGGGGGATGGTTATGGTTTTTATTTCCAACCACGTGTCCTCGCTGTCAAATTCCATGTCATTTTTATTTAATCTGATTCTCTATCAAGCTGATTCCCTGCCTCCCAAGCCTCCCTGTCTTCCAGCTGGACATTTTTTAAAGCAGTGATTTGCAAAACATTAAAGAAGGCATATAAATAAATTACTGTCTGGAGAGTGAGTCATCATTATTTAATAGGGCTGGCTCATAAAAAGTGGCTGTTTGTTGGCAAAGCAGGCCCGTGCTGCCCCCAAATTTATCCAAATTTATCCTGCTGCTCTCCAGCCTCCTGAGGGTTTGTCCTGCTCTATCTCTTCCTGATGTTTTGCTTCCTGGTAAGCAAGGTTTTGATGTTGTAGGAACTCAGGGGAGGACAGCAAAGGCACTCCGAGACCTGAGACACAAGAGCTGCCCTGTGGTAATGTGGCTGCAGAATCGTGGATTCATAAGATCATTAAGACCTTTAAGATCATCAAACCTGATTGTTAAAAGACAAGACGCTCTGCAAATCACAGTTACATCTTCATTTCTATGAATTTGGGGCCTAAATATAGGGAATCTATCCTGAGGAAAATCTGAGTGTGTATTTACAGAGTGAAAAGGAGGGGAGAAATAAAACAGGGATCAGCTTGACCAAGTCTGAGATCCCTCCTTCTTCTACCACCCCCACTCACTTGGGTCTCCCAATGTTTCTACAGAGGCTGAGCTTATTTCTTCATGTCCAAAATCCTGACATAAGCAAACAGGGAGGATCCAATTAAAATAAACCTCAGGCACTATTCCTTCTTCTTCTTCTGTCCCACCTCACACTTGCTGTGGCCTAGTTCCCATTTATATTCCATTTATTTAAACCCCACACAGGAGCCATAAAATGACCCCACCTGAGGCTTCGCTGCACGTTCCCCCTTGTCCCCATCCCAGTTGTGAACTTTTGGCTCCCAGTCACTCAACATTGCTGCTTTCCAGGCACCATCTCACCACTGGAAAAGCTCCAGAGAAGCAGAGGAGCTGCATGTTGCTACCTTTAAAAAATTATGCAGCAAAGCCTCCCAAAATCTCCAGTGACGGAGCCAAAATGCTGCCGTTCCTCGTTTCCACTTCTTCATCCATGACTCTTCCGTAAGGACACGGCTTAGATAAACCCACATATGGTGAGGGGGTTTTTGAGGGGTTTTTTTTTGATTGTGAGGCCCTGCTGACAGGCAGAGTTCCCACTGATAGCCACCACAATACTGACAAATTCCTTTTCATTCCCATCCCCTTGAAGTTCCCACCCATTCCTCTCCGTGTGCAGAACAGATGTGACCTCGGTGCTTCTATTTTAGTTCCTCAGTAGCATTTGAACAGGTATGAGAGACTTTCTGATGAGAATTCCAGCTAGAAAAAGGATCAGGTCTACATCTGGTGCCAAATGGAGCAATTCCTATGAAGCAAAATCCAAGATAAATTGGATGTTTTAAAAAATTCTACTGAGGACTTTATGAATCTCCGTCCCTTTACATTCACCTGAAGGGCCCCCATACTCTAAAAAAAAGAGTACTGAATAATAATATCCCACTTTTTAGATGGAAATTTTATTTTCATTTTCTACTAAGACTGTTTCCAGAGGTCACAGAGCAGGAGGGCAGAGCACCTGAGCTAAGCATCAGCCTCTCTCCATCACTTTTCTGTGAAATGGAGACTAAACACTACATTTCTAAATAAAGTATGTAGCAGTTGAAGTGCCTTTCTTCATTAAAAAGTGACTAAGAAGCACTAGAAAACAACCTGTGAATCCCAAGTCATGGCATTTTGAGTAACAAAAGGAAATTGGGAAAAGTTCCAACATATGGAAAATTAAATTCAATTAAGTTTGGACAGGAATCTTGTGCTTATTAATGAGAGCCAGCTAACAGCAGTGATTATACTGGATCTGTCACCAGGTATGGCCATCCTGTTTCTTAGGAATTACCATTTTTTACTCTTTGGGGAATGCAGAATAAAGGGATACATAATTATTATGCTTTTATGCACATGAAGGCTACAAATCAATGACCAAGGTTCTTTCCCCCTTTCCCCTCCATCTTCTTCCTTTCTTTGGCTAAGAGCCGGGATAGAAAATATGTTTATCCTCAGCAAAACCCTGGTAAAGCAAGCAGAAAAAAATTAAATAATTAGCTTCCTTTAAAAAAAAAAAAACACAAACTAATTTGGGCTTAATTCTTTCCTACTTACAGAGATAATCATCCTAATAGGTATTTTGTGTTTGGTTATGGTTTATCTAGAAATGGCAATTATTAGCATGCCTTGACAATGGAACAAGCCAAGCTACTAACGAGGTGTAATTATAACATAAGATATATATAATTAAACATTATGCATTGACAAGCCCTTGACAGCCTGCAGTGAGTTAATCTCATGGTATTGCTCACAAGGGTTGGGAGAATTCGGTGCCCCTTCTGAGCTAAATGCACATTTGGATAATACATTTTCCTTTCCCCAGCTCTTCCTGCAACTGGATCGCCCATTCCTCATTTCCTGGCAGTGTTGAAAGTGGAATTTTAAAAGATCCATTCAAACCTATTTGCACAATAGCCCAGAGTAATGACCATTACTGCAAAATGTGAGTGTATATAATTGATATAGTGGGAAGTGCCAGTATCCTGTGTCCTGGTGCATTGAGCTGCTCTGAAGGCTGATGATGTTTTGCTGGAAAAGCTGAGGAATAAATGCAAAAAACCCACCTGGTGTTGATATTCGTGTCAGAAACTTCATAAATTGCATTTTCATGCCCTCCTCACCTGCACTTTAGTGTTTGTCCCTCCCAGTTCCTTTTGACTTTCAAAATCTCAGACTGGCTTCAAGCAGCCACTGTATTATTTTACACAAAACCACGTAAAGTTTTTGAGGCTTTTTCTCCATTTGGCCTAAACAAGGAATTTTTCTTGCCTGAGATCTTGCTTCATTTGGATGCAGCATGAGCAGCAGTGTTTCCATGCAAGCTAAAAAATCAAGTGTCTAATAATACAGAGTTTATAAGCAAGTAGAGGGATTTTGTCACTGCAAAACAAAGATCTCCACCTCCATTACAGCCTCTTGATCCCAAACTGTGACACATAACCTGTGTTGTCCTCCAATTACAGAAAACACAGGTTTAGCTTATTCTGCATTAAAGGGTTTTCAAACATCGGTTTAAATTTCTCCCCACATCCTTTCCAGCTGGGCTGAGGGTGAGTAAAGCACATGACTGCATGTATGGAATGAAAAATGAGTTGCCAAAGGCTCTGAGCCATGTTGAATCTGTTTCCCCTAATCACAAATAAAGCAGCACTGCAAGTGAGGACACAGAGGTACCCAAAAGTTGACATTCTGTGAATAGGAACATGTAGCTTTTTTCTTTTTTTTTTTTTCTTCTCATGAATAATTAATAGAGGGCTCTTATTGCTTCACTTGAACACTCATTTCCCCCTCACTGGCCAGAAAACATCTGTGGTCAGAAGCTCAGCTGGTGCAAAGAGGTGTGTAATGGACAGTGGGTGGCTTCTGCCAGCTGAGGAGCTGAAAGAAGATATTTCAGCACTGAAAGTCTTCCACTTCTGATTAGACAGAGAAAGGAAACTCTGTGTGATGTGAGCAGAAGCTCCAGAAATCACTGTTTTAAAGTTAGAAGTAGGGGGGAAAAAATGTTTCCTGTGCTTCATAAGTAGGCTTGAAATTTTGTGACTAGTCCAAGATTGCTTTTCTTCTGCTTTGGAGTCTTTTATATCAATGGCAAAATCATCTCCACAACATCTGAGCACTTTCCACACAGAGCATCATATCATCATTATATATCACATTTCTTCTTCTCCTGTCTCTGCAGCAAGACAAACACGTGCAGTGAAGTGCTTCCCCTTCAAAGGGTTGTGGGGTCAGTTTTGTTTCTGTTTTTAAGGATATTATTAATTAGGGGACATGGAGGCTGGCTGTCTTTTAGCAAATTTGTATATTTTATGAAGGGGTGAAAAAAATAGAAAAATAAGGCAAGTATCTGGCCCTTTACAGGAGAGGGGTAAAATTTATGAGGATATTATCCTGGCCTCAGTAAATCTGCTGCATGTTTGACCTTTCACTGTATGGAAGAAAGTCAAAATGTGGCAAAGAAATGAACTTTTTGACCATGATATTTACTCTGGAGATTTACAAGGACTTTTAGATATTCCGAGCTTACATCACACATCTTGGAGAAAACAAGTGAGTTCATGAATGGCAAAATAATATGCTTTATTTTTGATTTTTAAAAATAGTAAAGTTATGATGAATCTTTGTCAAAAGCATAGAAACAAAAACATAGAATGGTTTGGCTGGAAAGAATCTTAGAGATAATCTTGTTCCACCCCCTGCAATGGGCAGGGATACCTCCCACTATCCCAGGTTGCTCCAAACTCCTCTAACCTGGCCTTGGGCACTTCCAGGGATCCAGGGGCAGCCACAGCTTCTCTGGGCACCCTGTGCCAGGGCCTCACCACCCTCACAGGGAAGGATTTCTGCCCAATATCCCATCTAAATCTACTCTCTTTCGGTTTGCAGTCATTCCCTGTTGTCTTGTAAAAGACATGCCCCTGTAAAAACTCTTCCTCCAGCATTCTTGTAGGCTTCCTTCCCAGAATTTCACAGAATTTCACAGAATCACTGGGTTGGAAGAGACCTTCAAGATCATTGAGTCCAAGCCATGCCCTAACACCTCCACTAAACAGGTCCCTTCAGGTACTGCAAGGTAAAAAAAGGAGAATTCATATAAAAAGATAGAACATGTGGTATTTTTAATGGTGAAAATAATAAAAAAACCCCTACAGCTTTTATATATTCTTATTTTACTCTTTAAATCTTACTCAAATAAATCAGTAAGAGTAGCTAAAATGTCTGCAGAAAAGCAAAATGATAAACAGATAAATACATTGTTTGAGAGAGAGATCCACAATGAGAAAGGAGAGGCAGATGAGGAAGATGGGTATCAGATCCAGAAATTGGGTATGAGACCCTTGGGGCCAGATTTTCATTCAGGGGTTTGTCCCCTCAGACCACCTCCAAAAGTGCAAATACTTTGTTCCCTTAAACTCCTGAGGAGGGAAAGGACAATTAAGTTTCCCAAATTTTTTTAATGGAAAAGCACCTTGTTTTTCCCCTTGGGATGATGACACTGGATGGGCAATGACTGATGGATTCCCTCTGTGGTTCCTGCACTGTTACTCCACGGAAATCCCTCTCCAGAATTTGGGCTGGTGCCAAGGGAAAACACCAGACCAAGCATTCACCTGAGATCCCGTTTAAAGCTTTGGCTCTTTGTCACCCCTGGCTTCCTCATGAGACTTCTTTAAAGCATTGCACTTTGCTGTGTGACTCTAAGAAATTACAGCATGGCACGGCAGGTGAAGAATCTTCCTGTGGGCTTCTAGGAAAGGGCAAAAACACCTGGACGAGGATTTAACTGCAAAGGAAGAAAAGGAAGGTCTAAGAACTTCTTTCCACTTTGTTGGAGTCACCAATGCAGCAGAAGTGGTTGTATTTCACTTGGAGCTCAGGCAAGAGGGACAGAGTGTGTGTAGAAAAGAAGGTTTTGGCTATTTGTGCCTATCTGTGTCCTCACTGCAAGGAGCTGCCTCCTGACTTCTCTCCAGCAGCTCAGTAAAGCCATGCTGACTATTCCAGCACGGTTTCATTCCCTCCTCGGACTCCCCTCCGACGCAATCCCCTCCTTCAATTCTCAGAGCCAATCTCTCAGTGCCAAAACACCTCCTGCCCTCCCTGCTTTGTGCAGTGGAGCTTTGGCCAGTGACCCCGAGGTGGAGGAGTGACAGCCTTAAACAACTATAAATAACAAAGGTAGCACTGAGGGGTCCTTAGTGCTGGAATAAAGTTCTTAACTCAATCCTCTTGAAACAGAGGAGGGGGGTGGATTTATCCAGACATTTTCAATCCCCTCTTTCAGCATGAGCTGATATAACTCACATTGACATCTTTGGGACCCAAAGAGCACCAGCCATGTTAACCCAGAAGAAAAGAAACCATGTTGTTATTTTGTTTCCATTCATTGATTCATGTCACCATTGTTGATTTTGGCTTTCTCATTTTTCAGTTATCTGCATTCAAGAAGAATAAATAAAAGCTGCATTAATAGCAGAAGTGGCTTTTTGTTTGTATATGTAGGTGACAATCCCTACACCAGTAAACCCCAATGAGAGCAACTATTAATTTCATTTTACAAATTCGCTCTGTATATATGTATATATAAATATAGCCACTTCAAACTATTGTACAGGAGTCAAAAATATGCCAAGCACTTCCAAACTTACAGAACTGTGACTAAACTTGGTTAGGATTCAATAAGCCCTTCAGAGGTTAATTAAATTTGTATAGATTTATTCTTCATTCAGTGCTTTAAAAGGCTCTTCTCTTTGGCTGTCATTGCCAAGTTGGTGATGGGGGAAACTGAGAAGCCTGATCTACATCAATCTTCTGTGCTGCCAGATACTGAAATACTTTGCAGAATATTGGTCTGGCATAAATTGAGCAGAGAAGGAAGAAAACAGAGCTGCAGCTAAAAGCTGTTTGGGTGATCTGTGGGCTGCCATGAATGTTAGACTCACAGGCACAAGCGACACATTGAAACCTTCTCTCCCTGGGAATCAGCCATGGGAAAATGAACGCTTTCCATCTTGCTCTCAGCCAAAATGGATGGTCACTTCTCCAGCAGGGCTGTGTGAGAGTGCAATGTGGTAATCTCAGTTCCGTGAGGATTTTCAGAGGATCCCAGAATGGTTCAAGTTGGAAGAGATATCAGAGATCATCTGCTTAAAATTCCTGCCCTGTGCAGGGACACCTTCCTCTATCCCAGGTTGCTCCAAGCCCCATCCAACCTGGCCTTGGACACTTCCAGGGGCAGCCCCAGCTTCTCTGGGCACCCTGTGCCAGGGCTTCCCCACCCTCACAGGAAAGGATTCTTTCCCAATATTCCACCTATCCCTGCCCTCTGGCAGTGGGAAGCCATTCCCTGTGTCCTGTCCCTCCATCCCTTGTCCCAAGTCCCTCTGCAGCTTTCCTGGAACCTCTTTAGGTACTGCAAGGTCCTGGAAGGTCTCCCTGGAATATTCTCTTCTCCAGGCTGAACAGCCCCATCTCTCTCAGCCTGCCCATGTTACACTCCCAAACAGCACTCAGGTAAATTCTCTGACATTCCAAATTACTGGAAAGGCTACTACTGCTTTACTACCAGGAGTACTACACACATCTACAACATTTGGTCAGGAAAGCAAGTGGAGGTGGGTGTTTCCTTGCCCGAGGAGTCAGGCAGGCAGGTAGCAAAGCAGAGCGCTCAGAGTCCCAGGAGAATCCCAATCCATGGATTACACACACAGCAAGTGGCTGGGATGGAATAAAAGATGAAGGCAGAAGGCTGAGAGATTAAGATAACATCATAAAGAATACTTTGAATGTCCAAGCCCCTGCTCAGTTTGATCTTCTCTGCAAGTCACCTGTTCAGCAAAGCTGAACAGCTCTCCTCCACCAAACCCTGGGACATGTGTTTAGTTTTTAGCTCGTGACAAAATGTTCTGCTAAATAGGGATTGACTGCTGGGTCTGAGCCTGAGGACGTTGTTAAAGTAGTGGTGAGAGGAGAAGCAGTTAACATTATTTATTAAAAAGCTTTTAACAGCATTCCTTACAAAAAGCTGCTTAAGAAACCCATCTATCATGGGTAAGGTTCTGCCTGGGGTTAAAAACTGGGAAAAAGATAAAAAAGGGCCAGGCTTGATAGTCACATTTCATGGATGATTGTCAAAAGAATCCACAACAAGAATGAAACCTTGTGATGTTCCTACAGGGACATGGAGTAACCTGAAGTGTAACTGTGAACAGTGGGGGTTTTTTAACCAAAAGTCATTAAAAATTATATATTGGTGCTTTAAAAAAATATTTTATTTTAACAAGGTGTAATTAAGGATCACCCTGAATACTCCAGTTACACTGTGGATCCCTTGCCTCTAAACTGAACTCTTTGCAGGATGGCTTCTACTTTGTTTTTGATATGAAAAATATTTTGCGAAGTCCAGGCAGCAGCTGAGACAAATATCAACAAATATTGTAAAGAATCTGCAACAAGGCCTTCAGCAGCATTTTTTTCTTTTTGTTCCAGGAAAAATGTGGGTTTTGTGACATAATTTAGATTGGCCAAGATTAAATAAGACTTTGGAGAATTCTAGATGGCCAGACTAAACTCTCCGCACAACATTCATGACAGATGAAATTCACTGCAGACAAATTTGAGGAGGCACATGCTGGAAAGGACAATTCAGCTGCTCATATGCATAGCTGAGTTATAAATTAACTGTGATTATTCAAGAAAAAAGATCTTGCAGTCACTGAAGACCAATCCATGGAAACATCTGCTCAGTGCACAGCAGGGATCAAGAAGCAAACAAAATGCCAAGATGGATACAGAGAGGGTAAAGGTTTAAGGCTGGAAATATTATAAAGTCTAAATCAGAGGTGTGCAGACACCTTGAACATTGTTATCAAATGTGATTTAGAATTAATTTATTGTGAAGAGAAAGGAATCAGGGGGAAAAAGGTGAGGGTAACATTGAAATAAGCAACAGAATATAGAGAAATAGAAACTCTCATTTTCCCCTCTCCTGCAGCACAAGTTATGGGGTTGGCCACTGTCCCAAAGATGAACTGATAGAAGTCAAATTTTGAGAATTTTAAATTTTTATAATTAACATGTGCAAGGTATTTCTACAAACTCTCAGCTCAAGAGCTCAAACACTTTCAAAACAACTGAAAACAACATTCAGACTTAGAGTTAGGTACTCTAAGAAGTGACATAACCAGTCCAGTTTCTAGTGGCAGAAAAGGACATTTGGTTATTTAATATATTCATATTTCATTTCATTTCATATTATTGAATATATTTCATGGTCATTAAAGACTTCTGAGTGTTTTACACTGTGGATTCTCCAGTTTGCCTGGGATGTGCCATCTCATATTACAATATTCTGAGGATTTCTGGAATATTGTCAGGTTGCTTCAGTGTGTGCTGGGCTGCTCAACCTTTCTGAATCAGGGATTCAAACTTCTTGAGAGAGAAAGCATCAAGCCAAAGTGTTGAAATAAAGACATTGAAGGAAATGTTAAAGTACAGCAAACTCAGAAAATAGAAGGAAAAGTCAAATTTAGACCAAAAGACTTGATAAATGAGACTCCAGTTCATATCCTTCAGCAAACCAAAAGTGTAAGAAAATAGTTCAGTGAAGGAAAAGAAATATTAGCCAAAAACAGCTTTGGGAATTATTTTCCAACAAAAAACATTTTAAGGATCTGAAGCACAAAAAAATGTATTTTCTGCTTCTCTCTGCAGTTGATCATGCATTCCTTGAGGCAGGCAAATCCTATTGATTAAACAAGATTTATGTGCAGGGAGCAACAAAGGGATCAAACCTGAGGAACCAGGCAGGTAATATCAGAGCAGGGCAGGGAGCTGCTCCTCTGTCTTGGCAAAAATAGGTGAGATTTGAAAAAAAATGCTCTGTGTATGGAGAAAAACTCCAAAATTGTGGAGTGGATTGTGCAAAAAAGGGAGAGGGAGGGAGGGAGGGAGGGAGGGAGGGAGGGAGGGAGGGAGGAAAGGAAGGAAGGAAGGAAGGAAGGAAGGAAGGAAGGAAGGAAGGAAGGATTTGGAAAAAAGGAAAGAAGGAAGGAAGGAAGGAAGGAAGGAAGGAAGGAAGGAAGGAAGGAAGGAAGGAAGGAAGGAAGGAAGGAAGGAAGGAAGGAAGGAAGGAAGGAACTCTAAAACGATCTGACAAAAAAATCCAAGAAATTTCCAAAATATTCCAAAATATTTCAGGATCACACACTTTCTCAAGAGGAGATGATTGGAGCTCCCTTTACAAACTGGTACCACCAAAAACTGTAGAGCAAGGAAAGCAAGTTATGCCACATGTTGCTACCTTATAGCACCTAGACCACTCAAATTTAGCTGTTTTTATAAGGAACACAAGATTCAGTGCCTCATGTCTCTTTGAGGTAATGAATCTTTGAAACAGGGGATGGTGGCTCTGTGTCCCTTATCCCCATCTCTTTCCAATTCCACAAGAAATTCTGCCTGCACTCAAATCCCTTTTTTCAGAAAATTGATATCTAGTTTGCTTCAAGAAAAATAATAGTAAAAAAAATGTTTTGATGAAACTGCATTCCATCAAAGAACAGGCAATTTCTTAGAAATGTCCCAAACACCCCTGGCTAATACTTTGTTTTCTTTCCTCTGAGAGATCTTCCTTGCCTTGAAAATGTGCACACTACAGAAATACACTGCTGGCAGCTCTGCTTGCAGGCACTTAATCCCTCCATGTCCACATGGGAGCTGCTCCTGCTCATGTAGCTCAGCAGTAGAGTTATCTTTTGGTGCATTCCATGGTTATAAAACCACCTCCCAGCAAAGAGGGACTGTGGCACCAAAATAACCTATTTTACACTATTTATGTAGTAATAAAAATTAAAGCTACTCTGCAACCCTGCTTAGAGTAGAACAAAATTAATTTGCAGAGGATGAGAACTCTGTAAGAACCTCATTCTAGCCCGTAGGACGCTCGAATATTTACTTCAATTACTGTGGTGTTCATTTCCTATTTTTCCAGTAGCATCTAGAGGCTGCAATCTGGGTCAACAGCCTCTTCATTTAAATATTGTTTGTACAGGTAGGTCCCTGTGGAAATATTGCAGGCACTGACACTGCTGTGGTTAAAGCAGAGCCATTTATCAGCTAAACTGCACTCGCTGGTCTTTTGCATGCTTTTATTGTAAGTACAAGGTAAAACAAGTAAACTGAAAGCAATTTATATCAACACATTTTATTTTGGCTGTTCAACAGACGCAGAGCTTGGATGTGGGTAAATATCATCCTTGAAAAGCTGAAGGGGGAAAGCCTTGACGACTCTGGGCTTCCCTCTCAGCTGCTTTTGCTCTGAGCAGGAGATTTGGCTGAGGATCTCCTGAGCTCTGTTCCAGCCAGGGTGATTTTATGGGCAGTGGTTGCTGTTGAGAGAAATCTCCATAACCTGTGAGAAATCAGCTACAGGTGGTTGCTTACCCAGACCTCCAGTTCAATTTTTTAGGGTAATTTTGTTATGCATCACTGAAAACTGCTACAAATCGACTGTCTCAAGGGTGAACATTTGCCCAGACAGTTCAAGAAGCTGATTAATTCAAATAAACTCAATTGCATGACAGCCAAACATTGCTTTCCAAGAGGCTTAGTAAGGCACAACTTCCCCTATGGGCCTGGGTTTGGTGCTCACTTGTCAGTATCTGGTGTAAAAAACAACACTTGGCAGCTGGTGGTATCTAAAAATAATTTTAAAAAGAGGTTTTCTGATTTTTTCCTCTGAAAGTTTGCAGAGTTTTGTTGTCTAACTTCTGCCCATCCATCCTATCTTTGAGCTCAAGTATGAGTGAAGCAGCCACCAACAAAATCCTGCTCTCCAAGCAGGGCTTGCCTCATCCCTACACACAGTGAGCCCTTCAGAGGATAGAAATAAGGAATTAAAGATCAGCAGGACACAGGAAGTCAGGGGTTTGCTCTGTAAGGACAGCTTCAAAATGGAATGGCTGGAAAACTGCTCTCCTCCTCCCGTTTTAAAATTTTTAAATCATGGTTTAGTTGATGAGGAGGTGCTGGGTCACAGGTTGGACCTGATGACCTCAAAAGGTCTTTTCCAACCTAGTTCACTCTATGATTCTGTGATTTTGATAATATATGAGCCAAAAAAAGCCCATGGGCTAAATTTTAACCTTTCTCCTCCTGGTCACTGATATCCTGGAGATGCTTCTCTGCCCTCTGGTTTATTAATGTGACAAACCAGAAAACTGCCATTAATTATGCACATAACATCCCTTAGTGCTGGCTTAGAGGGACTCATTTCTCATTGCCTTTTCCACACAAAAGGGAGAGGGAAGAATGAAGGAAAGAAAAAAGGGAGGCTTCAAATCAGTTTATGGCTGGAGCTTTCTTGATTGTAATTACTTTTTCTAAACTGGTGGAAATCCTGATTGCTACTGTAAGTACTTAAATAAAGGAAACAGTAAGCTTGAATGACATCCCTATTTATTGTCCTATCCAGCTGTGATGTTTGTGGGTGGAGAAAATTATTTACTTTTATTCATTAATCACTGTAACTCAGTCCTGTTACCTTGCTGAGTTGCCAAAAAATGGTTATAAAAAGAGAAAGCATGTTCCTTCAACTCTTCAACAGAACCCTTTTTTATCTCCCTTCCTGATCAAGGGAACCAAGATAAATCACATTGTTTTTGAAAACCACCTTCACACCTTTGGCTTTAATTTCAAGATGACAAACTTGGGCATCTATTTGTAAATGCCTCAGCTCCTGCTCTTGAGATGTGCCATCCACTGAGCTGCCATACAGCCAGAAAGGGGTGAGGGAAGCATTCCCTGCTCCATGGGGCATCCAGAGCTGGCATAATCAAAAGGGAATTAATCCTTCACTGCCTGTCTTGGTTCAGCTTGAAAGCTGTGCTCCCATTCCCTCTGAATCCACTTGCATCTCCTGTCTCTTGAACTCCCTGGCAAACCCTACATGGCTGTAGGATCCAATCACAGAGGCAAAGCCAAAGTTTTGAGGACAAACTGAGCGTGCTTTGACTGTCTCTGAAAATCACTGATTTAACCATGTCCTTAAAGGATATAGTGATGATGTGGCATCTTCTTCCCTGCTCTGATACCAAACTGTCTTTAGTTGGCAGGTTTTTCTACTTCTGGACTTATTTTCTTGAGGAGAACAGAGCTAATGATTATTATTAGCTGTGCCTGCCCACAGCAGGGAGCTGGAACTGGATGATCTTTAAGGTCCCTTCCAACCCCAGCCAATCTATGGTTCTGTGATTCTATCCATGGTCTGTCAGCGTAGGATGTGTCACCATCCTCGGATGACATATTTCTAAAATTAAAAAATCCTTTCCCCCCACCTCTATTTCCATGTAAGAGGTGACTCAGCCATTATTTGCAAACTGAGCCACCCTCCAGGCTTTAAAAGCAGCCAGCCTCCAGCACGAGGAGCACAAATGAGCAATCCTGTGGGATCATTCTCAAAGGACCAGAGTATTTCCCTCTGCTCCCCCTCTGACCACCCCGTGATGCAGACAGGGCACAACTCCCTCGTGTCCCCAGATCATTGTCACTGACCCACTAAATCAAATCACATGCAAGGGTGAGGCGCGGCCACAGCACCACACAATCCACCAGCAAAGTGGTTTTTTTGAAAAGAGAGCTTTCCAAAACGTTTGTGAGAGCAGTCCCATTGAGGCTGTCCTGGCACGATCCCTGGGCAGCTTTTGTTTTGTGCCCACATTGTGATAAACATCAGGGCATCCACCTGAACGTTCTTGAACAAAACACAGAGATTGCAGCAGCAAACTGCTCGGCCTTCCATTTGCCTGAATGTCCAAAATATTTCTCCCCAATTTGTCCAGCTCTGCTGCACAATGCTGCAATTAATGATGCTCGTATCACTTTAGGAATAAGTGTGTATGGTCATCGTTTATTCTGTGTACTCCTTGGAACCATTTTTTCTGAGGCAAAAATCTGATTTCTCAGCTTGTATTTCTGCAACAAGGCATTTTGTTGACTTGTGTTTTCAGATCAGTGTTAAATTGATATTTTTTGAGCCTCCTACAGTTGGAAAAAAATGAGAAAATGGGAACCTTTGCCCCTTGGAAAGATAGAACATGATTAAGCCAAAGCAATCTGATCTAATGATATGCCAGCACTGCCCTGGTGAACCTGGCACAGAACAGTGTCTAATGCAATGTGAGTTCCCCTCAGCAGAAGAAATGTTAAACAAATGGACAGCAAAATTTACCAAGCACTTGAGCATGGCAAATGGGCAAAGTCGGAGTGTGACATCCACACGCTGCACAGAGGAGGAGGGATAACACAAGATAAAGACATAGACATGAAACATTTGGGGGTTATTCCACAATGTGGGGTTGTTCTGGAGCCTGTTTCACCCATTTTAAATGGGAGTTTGGTGCTCTCTATTCCCCATTCCACTGGTTATTTCACTGCCATGTTCTGGCTCATCTGGCCCGTCCAGCCTTAGGGGTTCAGGGCTATTCCTAAAAAGTCAGAACCACCCACCCAGCACACCCAGTCCTTGCATGGGGAGTGCACAAATATTTAACCTGTCCTTGCATAAAAGGAGTCTCTGAAATTCCTTCCTTCCCTTTGAAAACAATGGTTGGAGTTCACTGCTGCCTTCTCAAAGTGACACTCAGCACCTTTCACGTTGTGGGGTGGTGGCTGAAGGGCTCAGCATGAAAGCAGGAGGCTCAGCTCCCTGCCTCTTTCATTCTGAAAGGGTTTCAGCCCACTTATTTCACCTTGCAGGAGAGAAATTTAATCTTTTTCAACTTTGGGCTATTCTGGGTGCTTTGTACTTCTCTCCTTAATTCCACTGTTTTATGAACGTGTACAGGAGAGAAAAATGGCACAAATGTATCTCTCTCTAGCCTGGTGCTTCAGCATGGGGAGGTGTCTGGTTGCCAGTTCCTTCCTGGGACAGCTCCTGTAATTTAACAGTCATAGAATGTGCTTAAGCTGTCCAGGTAAGATGGAGAGAACGCAGAATTCCCTTTTTCTCTTATCTGTCAGCAAAAATTGGCAGTAACTTGTTCTTTTATATGATGTGATTTCTTGGCCCCCTGATTTGTTCATTGGCTGGAAAGAGCAGCAGCTTCAAAACAGCACAATGGCAAATACCTCACCTGAACTATTCCTTCACAACCCCATAAATGACCCCTGTGTGTCAGGGGATGAATATTTTCTTGTTCTCTAGGAAGAGAGGAAGAGTCTGAGGATGGACTTCAGCTCAGCACTCACACCCTGGGATCAATGCACCATTCCCTAAGTCAGTGTATTTTAAGGCAGAGATCACAATCATGTCTCTATCCTTGGGTGTCCTGTGAAGGTGTTTGTTGGCTGGGGCTCCTTCACATCCCTTCACTCACTTCCAGCTTAAATCAAAGCCAGATGTTGAAATTCTTACTACAGGACAGGTGGGTCTGTACCAGGACAAATATATTTGAGATGCTTTTGGGCATGTTCATAACCCTGTGGAGTGTATGAACCTTAATTGTGAGCTGTGTTCTTTAATTTTACACAGATTCTCAGTTTCTATCCTTTTTAAGGACTTTCTCTCCACCATCTGCATCAGGAATGAGCAGCAGCAGCAGCAGCATCTCACAGCTCCTGTGCCAGTGAGTGAATTTTGGATGTGGGGTTTGCCACAAGGCAGCAGTGAGCAATTAGCTGGAATGCCTGGAGAGGAGAGGCTTCAATGCCATCCCTGTGGTGTGTCTGTGATTTTCCTCCTCTTGTGCATATTTAAGACTCACAGATTTTCTTTTTATCTGCAAGTCACATCAAGCTCCAACTGATGCTTCTGGCTTTCAATACCTGTAAAATAGCATTTTATTTTGCTTTTTGCATTCTGACAGCTGCCATAGGGGGTTTATTATTTCTTCTTGAATACACTTGTTCTTTTACCCTGTATAGCCCAGGACTGTTAAAAATTAGCAAATCAGAAGTGTTGTTTTTATTTAGATAATTTTAATATCGTACGAGCATCAAATTTTGTCTGACCTCAATTCCTCCCCTTCCTGCATTACATAACCTGGCAGCTCAGACTTCTGATTAGGCTTTGTAATTCCAAAAATGTGTCAGAACATATGTGTTACAATCATTTGACATATCTAAGGGTAACAGGTGAACCCACAGGAAAACAATTCTCCTGGAAATTGAAATGGTTTCCATTTTGCTCTGTGGAATAAATACATCCCCTTTTTTTGACTTCTCACCTCCTCATGTGTTTGCAGTGCCATGTATTTTGCTGTAATAAAATAGCCTTGTATTTGCACAAAAAATATTTGCATTAAAAATACGGGCCACGTTGCAAAAGTCAATAATTTCAAAGTGTATTTTTCATTCCCCTCAGAAGAGTTTGTGGGTTTGTTTTAAACCAACCATTTTTCAACAGACGTTATATCCACAAGGAAATATAAAAGGATCCAAACCCAGTCTGGTTTAAAGCTTTTGGGATATCTAAGCTTCTCTTAACATTTTGAAACATCATTTTTTTGGAGGGAGAGTCAGTCTGGGGTTTTTTGCTGCTTTTCTTTTTTTCCCCCTATGCTTTATTTCTGCTGGTTTTGGTCTTATTTTTCAGAGAGGGCTCATCATGCTGGGCAGAAGTGATAACAGCCTGGTGGACGTTGGACAGGCTCAGGGGACACAGAGAAAAAAGGAAGTTCTTGAAGTGAGTGAGGTTTTGCCCTGGCTTTTCTTTTTTTCCTGTTTCATTTTTGTTCTGTGGGGAAGAGCTTTCAGCTGAGAAAAACTAGCAGCGATCCAGAAACATGTAGCTGTGTCCCTCTGGAAACTGGGAACTGCTGATTGCTACAAATCTGTTGAAGGCTGGAAAATCTGCAGCTGGCAGAGGCAGCTGCCCCCGAGGCTCAGCATCCGCGGACGGAGCGATGCTGGGAGCAAGGGAGCACGGCCAGGTGTCACTCAGCCCCTCTCCCTCCCTGTGCTTTAGCCTGAAAATCAACCCCCTAAAATCAGCCACAACACATTTGGAGACACGGGAATGAGGGCCTGAAGAAAAGTGGCAAAAATTCCATGTTGCACCCAAAGGGAGCTTGACACAACTCAAAGACAAACGGGGAATAAATCGATGTCGGCTCAAATTCGTTTGTACAACCACACAAAATCCCGTTTTTCATGATGATTTCCCATCCCCCAGCTCTCCAAACACTGCAAGGTTGAAGAGTGGAGGGCTTGGTGGAGATGAACAGCTTTCAGCTGCTGGTGGGCGAGCTGCAGCCCAGAGCCTCCCATGGGGAGGTGACGTGAGGATAAAGCAAGGAGAGGATAATGAAGCAAAAGGGACAGACCACAGGATGTTAATGTGAGCTGCTGCCATGGGGAGTGCTCCAGACTGCCCATTCCTGGGGCTGTCCTCACCACTGACTCCAAGGCTTTGGTGAGAAAAGAGCACTTTGTTTAAATTATTGCACTTGCTCTGAGTGCAAAACGCTCGGAGTTTCAATGAATCAAAGGCAAAGAATGCAGCTTATCCCAGACATGAAGATCTCAGTCCTTCAGAGAGATGAAAAAGCACTAATGCTGAGTGTCTGTGTGCACTTCCAGTAATTACTAAAGAATAAAGTCTGATATCAGTGGTATAGAAATGTTAGGTTATGTAAAGCTTGCATTGAATGAAGGGAATTTCGGGGAGAGGAGGATGTGCATTCATGGCTTCATTTTCATTTGAAAAGTATTACTACTGCTAATGTAAATATGCTGTCTCTTCATTAAATAAAATAAAAACCATGCCATTTCCCTGGAAAGATTTAACAAACCCTCACTCTTCCCTGTCAAGCCCAACCGTTCTTTGATTCTACAATTCTGAGTTTAAATCAGTCAACTTGGATTCTGGATTCTTTTTCCTGCCTTATAACAAAAACACTTTTATGTTGCCTGGACTGAAACATTAAATCTGTAAAAATCTAGAAAAACCTCCTGGCTCTTGATGCCTTGAAACACTGACAAGTCTGCCAGTTTCCAGAGGTGCTCAGTGCCAAGAAACTGGTTGAAATCAGTAAAGCCTGAAGATATTCATAATCCAGTAAAGACAATGTGTGCCCAGAACCTGAGGCTGTCATTGATAACTGGGATGTGTGAAAAGGGATTCCCACACATGCAATGCACCCCTGGGTAGAAGTGAACCAGGAGAGGTTTAGATTGGATATTGGGGAACGATTCTTCACTGAAACAGAAAATGGTGGAGTCCCCATCCCTGGAGGGATTTCAAAGCCATGTGGATGTGGCACTTGGGGACAGGGGTCAGTGGTGGCCTTGGCAGTGCTGAGTTAATGGTTGAACTGGATGATCCTTGAGGGTTTTCCAACATAAATGATTCTGTGATTCTGCAAAGGGGAAAGCGCTGAATCAGAAGAAGTGTCCCAACAGATGATTAATTCATTATCCACCCAAAATGTCATCAACATTGCAGGTATTTTTTCATCACTGCAACTATTTGGCACTCTGGCAAGAGCCTTTCGAGCACTGATTAATTCTCTCTGCATCCCCTGGATCTGAGGATGATCTCCACCTTCTGCATGGAGCATCAAGGTTTTAAAAGGTGAGACCATGTGCCAGAAATAGATTTTGGCTGTCTAACATCTGCCTTCCTCGTGGGACTGGAATAATAGATCAGCATCAGGGAGGGATTCCTTGCAGCTGCTTTGTTTGTGCTGCTGCAGGGTTTTTTTTTCCCCCTGTCTCCCTGTCATTCAGCAGTGCTCAGGCATAAACTCCTCACTCTGCCACTGCCAAGAGAGGAGCCTCTCGACACTTGGAGGTGTGAAAGTGGTGAGTGCAGTTTATTTGAGTGCATGGCAGGGGGCCAGGCAGGTGGGTGGCTTGGCTGGAGGCAGAAGCTGCCAAACACACAGGGTGAGATGTCTTGGGAGGAAAAGAGCTCGAAATCCTTCCTGTGTCAGGCTGACCCTCTTGGTTAAGGGTGTAGAGTGTCCCTGCCCATGGCAGGGGCTTGGAACAAAATGATATTTAAGG
Organism: Eopsaltria australis; assembly: GCA_034509425.1. Taxonomy (NCBI): domain Eukaryota; kingdom Metazoa; phylum Chordata; class Aves; order Passeriformes; family Petroicidae; genus Eopsaltria; species Eopsaltria australis. The sequence continues at coordinate 1,358,045 of JAVTVJ010000447.1, read as the reverse complement.
TTCCACCCAAGCCATTCTATGATTAAAGATTAAATTTTAAACCATCCTTCTCCACTCCCAACACAAACAGATGCAGAACAAAACTGAGAACTTTTCCACTACTGTTTGTTGCAAGAAAGAGAAACCCCACAGCAGGATGGAGTTTCATTCTTTCTTTAATTCCCCTGATAGTTAGATTTAGTCATTCCCTTAGGACACCAGAGATGCTTTTGAACATGCCCATGACAGGCATTAGAGAGTTTATTATTTTCTCTTCTTCTTCACATTGCAAGGAGAAGTAGAGAAGACCTCCAGAATGCCGTAAAATCTCCGTGGTTTGATTTTTTTTTTTAAAAAAAAGGTAATATAAGAAAAATAGTAATTGAAAAGAAACTAACAAAAATTATAACAAAAAAATCTGCAATAAAACACCAAAAAAAGGCAGAAAGCAGATCTCCTGAATGAGTTACAAATTCAAAATGCCCAAAAGTGAGAGGGGAAATGACTCACCCCGAGGTCACACAACAGCTTGGGAGCAACAGCAGTGAAAAGAATGTAAAAATCCCAGTTCGTTGCCTTAGAGAGAGGGACCCCCATCCTTGCTGGGAATCTCTGGGAGCAGCTGGGGAATGCAAGTGCCTCTCCCTGCCTGTTTCCTTGGAGATTGAGAGCAATGTTTGCAGCAGCAAGCGTGAGGGAAGTTTCCTCCTCGTGAAGGGAGCCAGGTTCCATCCTGCCCTCAGCCTGATCAGATCCATCAGAGCAAAAAAGATCCTGTGGTGCACAAAAAGATCTTCTTTCAACTGAATGTGTAGGACATGGTGAGAGGGGGAGAGGTTATTTCAGAGCAGGATGTAAGAAATCCAGAGCTAAAGCTGAATCTTCCCTCAAAGCCTGAACTTTCAAGCTGCAGGGAGTGAGGTGCATTGAATATGCAGGAGCCTGGAGAAGGAAGGAGTTTGCCAAGTTACGTAATGCACTTGGATTTTCTTGCTCCAACTGCTGACCTGGATCAAATCTGCCACCAACCTGCAAGTACAGAAGTCAGCAGCTGGTTCCTGTATTGTCCTGGGACATGTTCTGTTCATAACTTGGATTTTCCAGTGGAAAACTCACCAGAGAACTCAGAGGAAAAAACATCCCTTTACAGATTACATATGTAGAGCTATACAGTAGAGCTAAAAATACTCCTTTACGTGCACCTCCGCGGAGTTCTGTGACTTTAGGCATTTTGTGCAAGTGTCTGTGCTCGTTGCAGGGTGTTTTGTGGAGGAGTTTGTGTCTTCTGACGTGCAGGAGTGGCAGGGAGGGATGTGAGACTCTGCTGGGAGGGTGAATGTTCTGCCAGACGCCCGCGCTGGGCTCTGAGCACAGACTCCTCTACCAGGGCTCCCCTCTGAGGAGATTTTCCCCAACCCCAGGATGCTGTGGCTGTGCTCTCAGAGAACAGGCAGCTTTTATAGAGCACTGCCTGACAGATTTGTGTGCTGTGTTGGTATCACTTTGCACTCAGCCAGCTCAGATTTATGGCTCAGCCCGAGAGCAGCCTCCCAGTTTATCTGAGCTGTCAGGTAACGGGACCCATCTGTTTTACAGGCAGCACCTTTCAGCTCTTTAGTTTTGATTTTTTTTTTTTTTTATTTCTTATATCATAGAATCATGTCATTTTCAGGAATGATAAAATAGTTTGAGTTGGAAAGGGCCAAGAGCTCATCTCGTTCCAATCCCCTGCCATGGGCAGGGACTCCTTCCTCTATCCCAGGCTGCTCCAAGCCCCATCCAACCTGCCCATGTGTACATCCAAGGATGGGGCAGCCACAAATCTCTGGGCAACCTGTGCCAGGGCCTCCCCACCCTCACAGAGGAAGAATTTTTTCCTAATATCACACCTAACTCTGCCCTCTGTTCATTTGAAGCCATTCCCCCTTGTCCTGTCACTCCATGCCCTTGTCCCAAGTCCCTTTCCAACTCTCTTGTCCCCTATTTAGGTACTGGAAAGCCAAATTAATTGTTTTCTGTTAATTTTCATTGGTGTAGTCACTATTCTGGGAGGCTGGTCTAATTCTTCTCTGGTGTGAAATAACCATGCTTTGCAATGCTGGAAATCTGTGACTTCTCCATCTTCCCACAACCTCCACAACTCAGTTCCTTTCAGACACCTCAGCTGGAGCAGCAACACTATTCCAACATCTTTGCATTGAAGTCAAAGTCATTACTCATGCTTGCAGGCAGTCATAACAACCCCAAAGAATCATTGTTGTAGATCAAAGGGCAAATGAATTTATGACAGCCAATTAAGGCACAATTAATAATTAAATGGTGATGTGAATTCTTAACATGAATAGTGTTTTTTCTAGCAGGAATGCTGGCATCTGATTCCACATCTCAGTGGAGTCTGTGGCTGAGTATTAAATAACACAGCGCACCAACGGAGCGGTGTCACTCCAACAGAGTGAGTGAAATATTGCACAGGAATCTGGTCCATTTTGCTCAGCTTCCCAATAAAGTGAAGAGATCTTAAGAGAATACATTAGACGTGAAAAATAAGTAACATATTTATGCTGCGCTTTCAGTTTTGCTGCAGGCCCTGTCTCTGCAGAGATCTCTCTGCTGGATGAGGGTTTGGCATAAACTCGCCAAAGGGTCGTAAATTAAACAAAGAAAGAAAAAAGAGGCAAAGTAGGAAGCTGCAATATGGTTAAACTTCCCTTCCTCAAGCATTTAAGTGAGGAAGGCAGATCTGCCCCATCCCTGGGAGTGTCCAAGGCCAGGTTGGATGGGGTTTGGAGCAACCTGGGATTGTGGAAGGTGTCCCCGCCCATGGCAGGAGATGAAACTAAATGGTCTTTAAAGTCTCTTTCTGCCCAAATTACTCCATGATGCATTCAAGACAGAAGCTGCAGGTGGGTTTTTGGCTGTCACAGGAGCAGGGAGGAAGGAGATCAGCTGGGTTGTAAAGCACAGACTCCAGGGAGCAAAGCTCCTGCAGCCCTGAAAGGAAATGTGAATATTCCTGTTGCTGTAGCTGAGTCCCTGGACACCAATGAGTACAGAAAGCACCCATAACAGATTTGGGCAGCATCCTCTGTCTGAACATTTCTCATGGCAGGTGAAGTGGTTGAGTCTGGCTCAACCAGGCACCCACCAGAGCCACTCTGTCACTGCCCTGCACAGATGGACAGGGGAGAGCAAATCTGACAAAGGATTCATGGGTTGAGAAAAGCACAGAGGGAGATCCCTCACCAACCACCATCATGGGGAAAGGAAACTCAGCTTCTGCACTGACCTGGGGGCTGCAGGGCTGTTCCTCCTGGAACTGGCTCCATGGACATGGGAGAAGCTTCCAGCAAATTCTCACAGAAGCCACCCCTGTACCCCCCCACTACCAAAACCTTGCCATGCAAAGCCAATCCAGTAAAGAAACATCTACCAGTGACATGGTTTGGGTTATTCATTCTTCCCTAAAGCCTCACAGTTCAGAGGCTCTGCTGTTATTTTGTTATTCCTCTCCGCCTCCTGTTATTTTTTTAACAGCTTCCCCTTTAAAATTTTTTAAAATAACAATTTCTCTGCGTGCAACCAGTACAAAAACATCGTTTCCTACCTCAACCCATGTGGTTAAGAAGCCCTTATTTAAAATGCTTTCTCTCTCCCTACCTCCTTCCTGTACAAGAACAACCCAAACAAACAAAAGAGGGATTTTTTTTTTGAAAGTTGGCAGCAGTTTCCAGAGCTCCCACTGTCATTTCTTTAAGATCTTCAACTTGTTTGTTTAAATGTTCATGTCTTTAGGCCTTTCTTCCTGCTTTTATTGCTGGAAACCATGAAAGCTGCTATTTGTTCCAGAAAGTAGATTTATTATTTCTTCTCTACCCCAACTATGACTTTCCTTCCATTTAAAGTACAAAACTCAATTTACTCTTCCAATATGCACTTTATCTCCTGTGACTTAGAGCCCCAAGCTGTGAAACAGCACATCTTTGGTGAGTTGTGACAATTGAAAATCAAGAGGAGAAGGCACTCTATAAAATTTAGGTGATGCATGCCCCAAACAGCTGCAATCTCATCAGTTCTGGGGTATGGCCTGATGATGGAATGCAATATGCCATAACAAAATGTTATAAAAACAAGGATAAATATGCATTTTTGCATCACACCGTATCAAACCTTGTCAGAACGGAGCTGGCTGGGGAATTCGCAGATGATGGCAGTGATGTGGTGGGTATCTGAAATTTTAATGAGGGTTTCTTGTGTTCAGGGATGGATTTTCTGGAAGAACAAGGGGGTGGGGGTTTGGGAGTGTGAGAGGGGTCAGCTCTGCCACTGCCTCAGAATGAAGAGGGAGGTGCCACTGTGCCAGCACAAGCCCAAAGTGACACCCTGGCTTAGCAGGGAGCAGAGGGTGGGCACAAAGTGGTTGGGAAAAGGGGCACCTTCATTCCCAGATGTGCACCAGACCTAAAATCATTTATCCAAATTAAAGCTTTACCCAAGGAGTGCATTAATTTAGTGAGAGCATACTCCCATCAAATGCAATTTTTCTTAGTTTTCCCCAAGAAAACGCCCAATATAGAATAATGACAGAACAATCCAGGAGACTGAGAAGGTGAATGCCCAGGATTCCTTCTTTATCAGTCATTTCAACAGATGAGGAGGAGCAATTTGAATCCAGCCTCCCCACACCTCACAGCAGAGCTCCAGACACCAGACTCCCTGCAAGTTCTGAGCAAGAGAAGGGGCTGTTTTGTCTTTGTCACCAAAAATGCATTTACAAAACTTCAGTTCTGTTCTACATCAGCCTGAAAAACGTATTTTGAAACCTGAATTTTCCACTAAACACAATTCTGGACTTCTTGCTATTCTGCTTCTGAGATCAGCATCTAAAATGGTGCAATGGTCTTTTGATTACCTTCAGAGTCCTGGTTCATCTGTATATGTAAAAGCAATTCAGGTCATTCAGTTGTGAATAGAAAGATGATTTCTGGCAGGCACTGAGATGCATGCGGGAATTTATTTATTTTCCACGCTGAATGAAGTTCTTGCTGCTCTGAACACAGCCACAGCCCGTGGCAGCCACGCTGTTCTTTGGAGATGCGCAGCCACTACAACACAGAGGAATACAAATGATTGGTGATAAGAAAACCTCGGTAAAAAAAAGGCTTCTGTGCTGATTGCATTTAAAGATTTCTACATTCAAAGCGGAACTGTTAAAAAAAGTAATGATAAAAGAAATCCTGTTTCTAATGAAAGCTTAGTGGTGCACAACCACTTGGACAAGATGCAGCTTATGGCAGATAATCTGAAATATTTCAGGATCTCTATGAGCATGCAGTAGTACAGATTGTGATATCAGAGTTCTGGAAGTCACACTGGCTCCTGATATTCCTCGTGGTTTTTCTTTTCTGCTTGAATTATTTTAAGATAAAACCTCACCTTAGAGGAATAAATTTATTTTTTCCACCTGTTGGTTCTGGGGCAGCCTGGGCACTGTAATAATTTTACACTGCTGTGAGAGTCTTCCATGGCAGGAGGGGATCAGTGTGAGAGGGAAATTGATGGAATATGAGGATGGTTAAATTGGGTCTCTGCAGGAGTTTCAGGGAGACATTCTGGTTTGCCAGCATATCCTCCACACACTGAACAGCAAAAAGGGTAAGTTTAACATCTTTACCACCTGTCACAGATGCAGAGAACCAGACATGAGGCAGCAGGAACTGCAAAGATGTGAAAAAATAAAAAAAAAAACAAACAGAAAAATGATTCAGTGCAATTCATGACTCCAGTTCTCACCGGGATCTTCCCCATAAATAACTACAAGGTTGTTTTCATTTCTTTTTCTGGAGTTTGACTCCACTCCCACAGGCCTGTGTGTGCATTTCCCACAGTGTCTTAGTGGAAAAAAAATCTGCTTTTAATGGGGAGCAAACTGGTTCATCCCAACTGCAATCAATTCAAGTCACCCAGTGAGGAGGCAGTGATGCAACGAACAGAATTCAGCCACTCCCATCCAGGAGAGCAGTGATACCTCAGTAAGGTCTGAATAGGATGAGGAAGAGGAGGATTTGCATCTTCTTTCTTTTTACCTATTCATTTTCACTAGAAAAAAATTGTAGTCACATTCTATTTGCATGCCTGCACCCAAAGCACATGTGGCTAAGGATTTGTTTTCTATCTCATATCTGCTGTTATAAAATTTATAAATTACTCTGCTATTTCAGCATTTTCTCCCTCTGTATTTTGATCCCTGAATCTGAGGAAATTACAACCATACAGCTGAAAATATCAGCAACTGCCATTGATTTTTCTTCCTTTAAAAGATGTCTTAAGCCTCATAACAGGCCATATTCAGTAGTCAAATATATTTGCAACAGAGCCTGGCTGAGACAACCATCCAGTACTATCCTATAAGTGAATCCCTATCTGAAAAGTAAATAAAACTGCATTAGGTCTAGGGAGAGGGAAGAAGAGCTTAAGTTAAGAAGGATTTTAAAGCTGTTTCTTCTTTGAAGTAGTTTTATTGCAAATCACCTCACAGTGTAAAACTCAGCATTAAAACTCATGTCTTCCTCTCAGAGCACCAGTCTGGAACCCACCCACGTTTTGTGGAATCAAAAAGCAGACTTTGTACATCACTGAAGTGTTGCCACGTGATGGGAAGCTCCATAATCCATGGATGGAATCAGCTTATCCTCTCAGGTCAGGCTGCATGAATGGTTTGGAAAATCACTAAATCTGGAGTGAGCTGTGTCCACTCGGCACAAGTTGGTTCCCATCATGGTCTGGCTCTGGAGAAGCTGCTGCACCATATTTTTGGAGGACTGGTGTTACCCCACCATGAAAATACTTAAAACACTGTGGCCCAAATATTTCACCCCATAGATCTGTCCTTGCATTGGCAATGAAGCAGTGGCCACAGAGCATCCCAGGAAGCCCCAGCTGCAGAGGAGCCATGGAAAAATGGTCTTTCCAGTAGCAAGGCTGGTGTTACCCCACCATGAAAACACTTCAAACACTGTGGCCCAAATATTTCACCCCATAGATCTGTTCTTGCAATGAATTCCTTAGCAATGAGGCAGTGGCATCTCAGGAAGCCCCAGGTGCAGAGGAACCATGGAAAAATGGTCTTTCCATCAGCAAGGCCACCCTTGGAGAGCTGCTGGCAGTGCCAGGACCTGAGTGCTGAAATCCTGAATGCCATTTCCTATTCTGAGCAAATACAATGAATCCTCACTGATTCTTCATCAGAAGTGGAGCATTAATTGAATTTCTCTGCTCGTTCCTGCAGGGGTGATGGTTTTGCAATTGTCCTGTAGCTGCATGCCTGACTGCAGCTCTGCTTTATCTCCCACACTGTGATTATGGAAACTGGCTGTATGGTGAATCATGCTGTGATTTACTTTGAAGAGGTCAGCTTAAAAAAAAAAAAAATTCCCTGAGAGGAATTTTATTAGATGCAAACAGCACCAGGACTGAATTAAAATGCAGCCTCAGTAGTCTCATATCCATTTCATCAATATCATTATATTCCTCCCTCTGTTCCACTATTATAAACTGATTGGAGGTGGTTTTTCGCTTTAAAGTGGATGGGTCAAAAGAAGTTGTCTACAAACACAAGGTCAACTGTGCTCCACTGAAAATTATAATAAATAGCTGCAAAGCCTCAGTTACACTCAGTGACAAGGGGATAGAAGGTGTAATGGAAGGGCAGATGTGGAAAGTGTCATTTAGTAATCACTCAGCCCAGAGGTTTGCTGCATCTTTACCAATGGGCATGAAATGATGAGGCCACTGGATAATGAAATGACCATTTCCCTCTTCACCTGAGCCAGATCTTCCTAAAGCCTGGGTCTGTGCTTGTCCTTCCTGCCTAAATGGAATGAATCATCAGTATTGTGTAGCACACAGTACAGAATTGGTGTTCAGAGCTCCACTGGCTCCTGATTTTATCAGCCACCTTCTGCTTGAGGGCAAGACCCTGGACTAGAGACCTCGGATCAATCCTGTAGAGTCTGTGTGAGCTGTGAGACCTTGTAGAGGAAGAAATCTTTTCCTGTGGGGGTGCTGAGGCCCTGGCACAGGGTGCCCAGAGAAGCTGGGGCTGCCCCTGGATCCCTGGAAGTGTCCAAGGCCAGGCTGGACAGGGCTTGGAGCAACCTGGGATAGTGGAAGGTGTCCCTGCCCATGGCAGGGGAGAGGAACTTGATGATCTTTAAGGTCCCTTCCAACCCCAAACCAATATTCTATGAATATTTATGTTTGATTTGAATGTAGCAGAGGAATCCCTGTCTCATGTCCAGGGTAGCCAGGGAAGATCATTATCTTTCTGTGTTACCCAAAAGGAAAGGAATAAATAAAGGATGCAAAAAACAGCTCAGCAGTTTTGTCAATGAACTTGCTGTTCTGTACCAGGAATGGATGCCTTTCACCAATCTGCACACACTCTAAACAATACAATTTTTGTTATTATTCCTAAGGACACTGCAGAGCTATTAAATAACAAAAACTTCACTGCAGTTTTGCCTGGAATTCTTTAATCTTTGCCTGCCATCTCTAATCTTATCACTCCAAAATGGTTTATGCAAATCAAAGATTGGCTTGGAGCATCCTTTAACCTCTCCTTCCCAAGGTGGAGATGAGCAGAGGAAATGCAGCATTTCCTGGCGTGGCAGAGCTCTGGCAACCTGCCCGTGGGTCTGGCAGGGTGGGCATGGCCACACCTGACAGGAGGGGAGAATTAGGGAGTGTTTCGAGGATTGCTGCATTTCTGCTCTGGAAGAAGCAGTGGTTACGTTGTGTTCAGTGAGTAAATGCTTCTCCACACACAGGAATTTGGACATAGTTCTGCACAGACCTCACAAGGATTGGACATAGTCCTGTGCCACCAACATGCAGAAAAATACTTAGGTAGGTGCTAAAATGATAATAGGAAATAATTGCCAGCATGCAGAAAATACTCGGGTATCTGCTAAAACGCTAACATGAAATTTCTGCCAACATGCAGAAAATGCTTAGGTATCTACTAAAATGAGAATAAAAAATAAATAAGTTTAAAAAATATATAAAAATAATTGTATCTTCTGAATTCCACCTGTTCCTGTTCCTTGAATTACCCATGTTATGACCTCTTCAGAAAACACTGTTTGTATCTGTAGTCTAATATTTTCTATGGCTCATTAGCCAAAATTTGATTGTAATGATTCTGCATTCAAAGAGCCTCTAGTGCTCAAAGACATCATGTTGTATGCCTAAAATCACTTTTTAGATGACTGTGAATCGTAAAATTAGGCTTCTAATGAGGCTGTTATCAATTTCTAAGTTGATTTTCAAAATTCTGCCTCTACAGTTGTCTGTGAGAATGGGAATTGTTGAAAGGAAAATGCCATAGTGATTTAAAAGCACTTAAATTAAAATATTCATACAATCTTTCCCTGATACTGGCCCAATTTAGAGTGAAGAGGCCCCAGCTCTCCATTTTTATTTTTTTTCTTTTACAATGCCTGAGCCAATGTAATTCCAGGTATATGATTAATTGATTTTGGCTTTGTTAAAACCTGTACTAAACCACAGCTTTATGTCAGAAAGGCAGCACTAAAAGTCAGGGAAACATTGTCATTTGAATCCCTCTAAAGGTATAATTGTATATCATCTGCATATAATTAGAAGCAGGTGCATTCTCAGGCAACAAAGAGGTAACACTAAAAAATTCAGTAAAACAGAAATGTGAGATGCAGAGAGCACTTCCAGAAGATAATTAATCATCCTGGGACACCATAAAGACAAATTAAACGGAGGATCTGATACAGCATGTTGGGAAAGTTCATTTGTAAATTTTCCTGAATGACTTAAAACTGTGAACTGCCAAGAATGGAGGTGATGAATCAAAAAAAGATGCTATACACAGGACACTGAAGGTGGAGAGAGAATTTTGACATGTAAACCCCAAAGGTCTGTGCTTCACGCCCTAGAAGTGCCCACAGGATGCCAGTCCCTGGCACCGCTTCTGCTTGTGAGGAGAAATTTGGGATTTATGCCTAAACAAGGATCCTAAAAAAGGATCCAACTCTTGCCATCACACTTGCCTTGGCAGCTCCTTCCCACTCTACTACTTCTCATTTTCCTACTCATTATTTCCTTTCTTGACCCAAAGTCCATCCGTATCAAGGGGAATTCTTCCATCGATGTGTTTGGATTATGTCCTAATTTACCCATTCTGTAGAAAATGAGTCTAGACCTACCTGACTGCTGTAAAATCAGCATTCAGCAACATTCAATTAGACTCACAATGATTGTTCAGTTCTTGTTTTTTACTGAACTCTGTAGAATCAGGTATTTGCCCAGTGAGCAGCTGTTCTGCACCTATATTCTTACCTGCACAATATTATACTATTATTATTTTTCATCTCTTGTTCTTCATCCTCCTGTGAGACATCACTGATTTTTTTTCTTTTTTTTATTTTAAGAGAACCACCATTTCTCAAGAAATCTTATTTTTCTCTTTGCCCAGCATTTTGCAGTCATTGGTTTTTCAAACAGAAAAAAAGCACATCACTAATTTTGACTATTGTCTTCTTTATTTTTTTCCCCCCATCTTTCTTTTCCCTGTGGCTTTTTATAGATAATGGGGAAGGAAAATGAAAACCTGAATACATTTTATTTGGTCAATAAACAAAATGAGTGTTCCAAAGAAATTGTGATCATTTCTTTTTGAATCATCCCCACTTTGATATTTCAGACATCTATTCAAAGGAAGAACAGTAGCATGTCTCATTCAGAAAAAGAAAAAACACCCCTTAAATCTAAATAAATAGTGCATGAACATGTCATGAGCTGAAATGGGTTTGCTTAAATTAGCATTGAACAACTCCAGACAAGAAATAAGCATGCAAGAAATTCAGTGTGATTTGCAAATTATTTGAGGACAGGAAAAGAGCAGCCAAATACAGGGGATAACTGATTAATTGTAATTAGAATGTGGGTCCCTGGTCATGCATAGCAAATTTCCCACTGATCTGATTTCACTGAAAATAGGGTTTGGTCCCTGTTAATGAAATCTCTCCTCAAGTCAATTGATTTTTAGTTCACCTAAGGAAAATATTTGGTTCACTTCAGCAATAAAAACTATCCCCATTACCTGAAAAGCTTCATAAAAATGATGCTATTTCTGTAAAAAGTGTGGGGAAAAAAGATGCTTCCACAGGACCTGCTGCTGTTTGATAGAAGTATTTGGAATTTTGGTAACACACGGGCATGGCAGCAGCAAATGTCCCACATAAACGCATATTGATGGATTAATTTCATTTAAATGAAAGTTTTGCATCACATTCAAAGGTGTGTGTTTATAACAATCTCTTTCTCCATTAGTGCAACAAACCAGCAGCAGAAGTGGATTTTTAAGGAAAATCCATGTTTTTTGTACTTGGCTTGTGTGATGTACGTCTTCAAGGGTGGCAATTGTAAAGAAGTAGTAAAGAAACTAACCTGAATGTACCAAAATTGCTCCAAAATTCAGGTGTTTCCCTTCAAACTATCTCATACAGTGGTATTTCCACCTTATTTCCCTCTTTGCTCAGTCTCTGAAAAAGTCACGCAGGAGTTTTGGCAGGAATTTTGGGGGGCACGAGGGTAAATGAGACTCATGGGTCTGAGAGGAGGAATATTGGAAATCACTGATGTTAAATCTGAGACTAAAAATTCCTGTGGCTTCCTAACTGTGAGCAAATGGAAATTAAACAAGCAGCAACAAACCAAAGGAAATGCTGCTTGTTTGATAGCACTAAGTTACTCATTTTGCAGCTCTAAAAATGGAAGATTATTTTGTAAGAAATCAGATGTAGAATATTTCCAGTTGATCCAGTTGATCCAGTTGATCCAGTTCTGGATCAAGGAATTAACAAGCAGAAGATGTATTAATTGTCCAAATGGTGTGAGATCATTACTGAGGCACAGAAATCATCTGGGCCATGATCAGTCCAGGAGGCTGACATGGTTTTTAACCTGATATTTGCAGAGGTGAAGAGGCACAACCCAGAACTGGGGCACTTGGAGCTCTCACAAGAAGCACAGAGGGGGAAAAGTGCATTAAAAATCCGAATTTTCTCAGATCATTATGGAGAGGCAAAAGATTGTCTGGCTAAAAGTGAAGTGCACTGAAGGATTATAGTGCAAAGCACAATATTGCAGAGCTCTGATGAGTGTCACAGCCAGTCAGGCTTGTAGTAAATAAATGTTATTAGGCTGCCACAATTACAGCATCTTCCTGTTTTCAGGCTGGTCGAGCCATCTGGCATGGGCATCCAGATAAAAGTTATGCAATTATTAAAACAAGCTAAATTAAATTAACTTAAATTAATCACAGTGTACGAAAATAACTGGCCAGAAGCATCGAATCACAGTTGTTTTTGAACATGATGACCTATTTTTCTGTTTTTCCTGGGCTTTCTCTAATTATGAGATAACATGTTCTCTTTGAAACCAGTGGCAAGAGTCCAGCTGAGGGAAAAGAAAGCTGTGCACAGGGTAATATCTCCCTTGTACACTCCCAGTGTGACTTGCACAATAAACAACATGCACCTAATGAGGGGCACAGATGGAGTTTTTTATTCCTCTATTTTGATGCCATGTAGGATGTGAAGATATCACATTGCAGCAAATTGTTCCCCACACTGTTTTGGGAAGATCCAGAAGATTTTTTTCATTCCCTTAAAGTTTGTGTCCATCAAAAGGTTCATAACTAGGTATTTTTTACTTAGATGTTTCCAAGGTGATTGTCTAAATGCTTTATTTGCCACAAATTTAGGGGGCTTTGCTACGAATCCAGCCAATCTTTTGGTGACAATGTGTTTAAAAAAACAGTGTAAAAAATGACTAACTGAAAATGGCTTGGCTTAAAATGCTGAAGAAATTGGGAAGACGTTCAACAAACCTCCCAGAGCTGCTGGGAATAAGAGCAGTTAAGAAGGAGAATCCCAAGAAGGAGAATTCTGAGGGATTTATTTCTGTATTTACCAAACCTGCTTGCTGCTACATGGAAGGAGAAGCCAGCATCTTGCCTGCTGCTTCCTCAGAGGCAGCCTGGCTCCAGCTGTAGGGAGATGCTCGTGTCCTGCTGATCCAGCAGGATGTGTTTTCTGCACAGGAGGCTCCTGAAATGTGCCTGAAGCCCAGCACTGAGAACAGGAGAGCAGCTTCCACAGATCAAGTCATGAGCGTCCCCAGCTTTCATTGAAGTACCTCCAAATGATTTCCTGCATCCTAAAAACCCAGTTAAAGCCACCCAGCAATGATGTGCAGACCCTCCTACAGCGCAGGTAGAAGCTCCAGCTGAATTCTGTTTGGCTTTCAGATTTTTCATATCTTTTGCCCTTTTCCCCAGTTACACTGGCTTTAGGTAAAGCCTTTTACAGAAGTTCTTCCCTCTTATAACTGCACTGCATAAAGAGCCAGTTCAACCAGTTTAATGCATTGGATTGGAATCCCAACTGCAGATGAGATGTGCTGTTTATTTGGTTTTATGCTCCTGGTGTGATGTCCCCCCATAGCAAGAGCCACATCTGATATCTTGAAGGGGATTTTGGGGGCTGCAGGGAAAATCTGGATATTGTCATGTCTTCTGTTCAGGAGTACACAGGGAGGATGTGGAAACTGCTTTAAAACAAATCACATCTTGTAAGTGGGGTCCTTCTCAGAATAAAGCATAGGAATATGCCCAGGGAAAATGAAAAGATGTCATCTGCCCAGATTTCTGAATGGTTTTTGAGGTGATCCCACATCACATCCTTCTGTCCAAATTGGAGAGAACCCAAATTTGATGTATGGAGTACTGGGTGGATAAGGAATTGGCTGGATGGACACATCCAGAGAGCCGTGGGCAGTGGCTCCATGCCCAGGTGGAGGCCAGGAATGAGGAGAATCCAACAGGGCTCTGTCTTGGGACCAGAGCTCTTTATCGGTGACACAGAGAGTGGGATCAAGGACACCCCTGGGGAGTTCACAGGGGACACGAGGCTGAGGGTGCAGTTGGCACAAGAAAAGAACAGGGACATCCAGGGGGACCTGGACAGGCTTGGGAAGTGGGCCCAGGAGAATCTCATATCCAAAACCAAGAGCTGCACCTTGGTCAGGGCAATCCCAGTTCCTCAGCACAAGAAAGTCCTGAACCTGTTAGAGAGAGTCCAGAGGAGCCCATGGAGATGCTCAAAGGACTGGAGCCCCTCTGCTCTGGAGCAAGGCTGGGAGAGCTGGGGGTGCTCACCTGGAGAGGAGAAGGCTCCAGGGAGAGCTCAGAGCCCCTTGCAGGGCCTGAAGGGGCTCCAGGAGAGCTGGAGAGGGACTGGGGACAAGGGATAGAGGGACAGGACACAGGGAATGGCTTCCCACTGCCAGAGGGCAGGGATGGATGGGAAACTGGGGAGAAATTTTTCCCTGTGAGGCTGGTGAGGTCCTGTTACAGGGTGCCCAGAGAAGCTGTGGCTGCCCCTGGATCCCTGGAAGTGTCCAAGGCCAGCTTGGACAGGGTTTGGAAGGTGGACTCGTCTGTGGAAGTTGTCCCTGTCCATGGCAGGGGTTGGAACACAATGGTCTTTGAGGTTTCTTTCCACCCAAACCATTCTGGAATTCTATGGTTTTGTATTTTGCTTTTTTCACTCTTAAATAAGAACTGCAAAAATGCAGTCAGTGGAAAGTTCTGTTTAAAAATCAAGCTCTTTTTAAAAAAATCAAGCCTGAACTTGCTCATCACATACCTAACAAAATTAAATTGGAGAGGTGTAACAGTTGTAGAGAAACCCAGCTGTGAAATATGTGACTTGGACCACTATGAAATGAAACGTTAGACAGAGGGGATTCTATAGCTGTAATTAGATTTCAAGCATAAGGAGCTGCAATTTTACAAATTTCTTCCCCTTTCAAATTGTAGGAAAAGCCTTTGGAGTAAAGCTGATCATCTGCATATTTTCAGTCGAAGGAAATGAAAATGAATAAATTACTCGCCCAAAATGACACAAGCCTTTACAACTGGAATCTTATCTCTAACAGCATTGTTATTACCGTTGTAATTGTTACAATAATTTTTCTTTTACAATCTCATAAGTCTGGTTCTCATATGGGCATTTAATTCAGATTCTCTTTCAATTAAATATCATTCTTCTTAGGTCTAGGCCTCAGTAGATTTGCCTAAAATATTTTCTTTTATAAGTTCTCCCTTTCTGAGCATGTGATTAATCCTTTAAGGTACCGTGGTTATCTGTCTGGGAGAGGGATTGGGAGTCTGGAGGTGTGATCCTCCTTGTTTGGGATTTGTGACCTTGAGCAAAGCACCACAATAAACAAAAAAAAACAAAGAAGCAGGACATTGACCCTCACATGTCTACTTTGGGTCACTGAGTTTTGCAAAAGGAATGGACACAATGTAAACCTAACTCTTTTTTTTTTTTTTTTACAAATAAGGTTTCAGATCTTCAGCTGGAAGTCCCTAGAAGCGCTAATTATTTTTATTCCAACATCTCTGTATAAATGATCCTGCTGAACAATCAAACACTGCAGCCTTTTGTATTTTTTTTTATCTGGTTTGCTCCACTAGGATTACAGTTATTTTAAAATATACATAAAAGACAGCAGTTATTAGCAAAAGCCTTCGAGATTCCTCTTGACAATGAGGAGCAGAGGGTTAAAGTCAGCAATTTGGAAATGTCTGTATAAAAAAAACACCCAGCAGACACATCAAGTGCCTGGGTGTGTGTACGAGGGAGCATCTGCATTTGTCAGCTAATAAACCCCTGCACAAATGCCTGATTTATATGCATACCTCGAGGTTTGGACACACAAAAAGTGGCAAGGGCAAATCCCTGTGAACAATTGCATTTGCCTCACTTGGAAAATCTGGATCTCTCTGTACATTTGGAGAAAGAGCTCATCTTTCTCTTCCCTCCTGAGTGATTTATGCTGTGATGACCAAGTTAGACAGGAAGCACAGGGAAAACAGGTGAACGTTTAAAAGGGGGCAAGAGAGAGAGGAGTTCCCTTCAGATGATTAATCAGACAAATGAGTTATTTGGAGAGAACTGTTTGCATGCAGCTGAGTTTTCTAAGATGTAATGAAGTAATTGCATTATGAAAATAATCAGCTGCTCTGCATTCTGATCATTAGACGCTGATGATATAATTGTGGTATAATGAAAAGCAGTCTGGTGATTATTCCATGGAGAAGTTCTCTGCAGATAATATTCAAATTTACTTTATTTTGGCATCTTCTCAAAGAAGCTGCAAGTACAGTGTAAACAGCTGGACGGTGAGGTAATGTTATTAGAACTTCTGAAGTTTGTCTCCTTTTTAAACTATAATCTTGAAAAAGTTCTTTGAGCTTATCTGCATAATGCCAACTGAACTTGTTTGTGCTTTATGGCAGCTCATTAAATAACTTTGTTCTCTATTTCCACTGGGAACCAGCAGTTGTTTTTTGGGGTTTTTTTCCCTCTGAATAATTAATTAGAACCTATCCCAAAGCCATGTAGAACCAATTCTCTTGTATCCTGAATGATATTTTACCATTTACCCTCTTTTATTATGATACACTGTGATAAATGCCAACATCATGTGTGACAGGTGACTGACATTTATGGCCCTTTGCAGGGTAAAACACCAATCTGATCTTCCTCCAGATGTAATTCCACTGCTGTTTGAAAGCCAGAATGCTGGATTTTCTCAGTTTAATCATCAGCCTTCAAAGCAGGCACCAGGTATCTAAATTGGGATTGCCTTCCCCATTTTTTGACACAACCAACCCGTTGGGCTTTGATGGGACAAACAGCTCTATGCAGAAATCTGTTTTCCTCCTGAACATTTGGCAAGCTGTGAGGAAATTAATCTCCAGGCCAAATAAGAAATCCAAGTTATTTTGCTGTCTTGTTAAAAGCTGTGTATTTCTCTGCTATCGCCACAGTATTTGAATGCACCTTGAACAGTAAAATGTAGTTTTATGCTCTGCTGACTATGTTGCTTGCAGGGAAATGTCTGGGCTACAACATGGGCTAATCTTCGACTGGTAACAAGCTCTTTGTTTTCTACTCACAGTTTCTTCATTATCCTTCCCCAGATAAATAAGGAACTGCAGCCCTGGTTGATGGGGAATAGTGGTGAGAAAGCAGAGCTGAACATTGTGCTACTCAGTAAGACCCATTAGTTTCCCTTTGCTACAAACAAGCATTTCCAACCTTGGAATTTCCCAGCTGATTTAAATCCCCTCCCTGCCTTTTTATCCATGATACACACGGCTGTTTTTTGAATTTGTTCTCTAATGCAAAGAGGAAAAAATTGCCAGTTCAGTGTGGTGTGAAGCCAGCCAAGTCTGGTAGCTGGAATAGCAGAAGGGGTGGAAAGGGAAATAGTAAGTGTTGAACAAGGGATCCTGAGATCTTGACCTCAGATGTCCTCCTGCTGTATTGAAAATATGCTAAATACGAAGTTCTTGAGCTGAGGTTATCTTGAGTTCTTAAAGAACGGTTTTTTTTTTAGTTCTTAAAGAACATTTTTTTGATAAAGGACATTTTTTGAGGTTATCTTGAGTTCTTAAAGAACATTTTTGCATAGCCAAGCCTGCACTGTTTGGGAGGCCACTGTGCTCTCTGGGTCAGTTTGTGCTCGTCCCACTTAGACCTGTTGTAAACCCAGAGTAATCAAATGCTTGTAGCTCTTCAAGCACAAAACCAGCTCCATATTCTCTCCTTCTCAGGGCTTCAAAAAAAATATGTTCACAACTTCACCACCCCACACCTGTGATGTGCTGAATCAAGTAAGAAGGCTAGAATAAAACGCTCTGTTTCATTTGACAATGTTTTAACAGGGGAAGTAAAAGCCCACACCTCTCATTGACTCTAATTAGAACAGCACGTAATTGGCAGTGCTGAAAGCAAAGCACTAAAAAAACCCACAGATGTTTCTTGTTGTCTTAGAAATCTAAAAGAAGAGGGGGAAAAAGGCAGGACCAGAACTTGAAAGAGCTCTGTTAGCTTGTGAAATGTGCTTAGTTGCCTAATTCTAAATTAGTTTAGTAAAGTTTAAGCACCTGTACCTTAAAGCTGGATATAGATAGATAGATAGATAGATAGATATTTCTCTCTATTATTATTTAAGACAATAACTCCATTGTAGACCTCTAGAGCCAGAATTCCATTTCCTGCTTTAACTACTAAGTGTCACTGCCAGATAGAAAGAGGTAGAAAAAGCCAACAGGATGGAAAAATATTGCTGTGCTCCAGCCTTTGCATTTCAGCCAACACGGGGAACTTCCGTAGAGTCCAAATGCACTAAAGTTGGAGTTGATATATCTTAGTCTGTTGGCCTGTGGAGTTGATTGCTGACTTGCTTTTTCTGACTTTGCTGCTGCAAGGGTCTCCAAATGGCATTGTGACACCAAAGTTGCTGTAACAAGGAGTAACGACCGTGACTCCCTCCTCATTATGTTTCTTTACAGGGAGCTGGATTTTTCATGTAACTGCAAGGTAAGTTTCTGAGATGATGCTTTTTCAGTGCTTTTTATTTTACTGCAGTAATCAAAGAGAAAAATCATTTCCTTGACATGTTATGTGAATCCAACAGAGAAATGCCGGAGGGAGACTTTGGGAATTGCTTGGCTGTGTGTTCTGCTGGCAGCAGACAGGAAGGATCGGGATAATTCTTGCACTTTTGATGGGTTGTGCTATCTCCAGATATTGCTGAATCATTGAGGCCATAGAGCTTCCACCTGGAACTCGTAAAAATATTAGGGGCAAGCAGCATTTCTGTCTAAAATTTACCACGTTGAAGCACATACTGAATTAACTTCTTTTGTTTCCTTTTTAAATGCTGCCAAGGAGAAAATCGCTGGATTTTTTCTCACTACCACCCTCCAGTGTATCTAGGACACAAATGGAAGCTCTGGATATGTGGGTCTTGAGGATAAAGTAAAATAATCTTTTGTAGCTTTGCACTGGTGTATAGATTGATTTATAAAATAATGTAAATTAAAAGATGGTTTCATCACTTCTTGGGTATTGACATCTTTACATTGGACAACAAAAGTAAATCTGTGAATGTCCAAGTGACACCAACTCAGATGAATCATGGATATAAATGTGGTGGGGGGAAAAGTCCTGGGAAACATCAGTGCTGCTGGCAGGTTGTAATAAAGACAGGTTATACCTCTGTCATTAATCACACCTACGAGAAGGGTCCTCAGAGAAACTATAGCAGAACATCTCTATTTTAAGCATTTTAAGACCAGATCTCTGCTAACAGCTATGCTTGGTTACATTATTATTACATGTACTGCTGGGGCAGCACAGTGGATAATATTAAAAACAATACTAAAAATATTAAAAATTAAAATCCTACACATCAGCCAAGCTATTTTCTCCCTTCTCACATGCCCACTGTGCTTAGCAGATCACAGGTACAGACAAAGAAAGAAATCCTACCCATTCTTACCCCTAATTCACACGGTTTAAACATTCTGCAGAGCAGGGTGTTGGTAACAGATGGACTTACAGCGTGTGCCATGAATACCTAGGAGGAATTGAATGTATTTTGTATCAATATTGTGATTGGGAAAGAAAAGTCCTTGTGAACACTCATTCCTGTGAGTAAGCAGAATAAAGCAGTGGAGTGGTGGGGAGCAACAAAAGAATCACTCTATGTAATGGAATAACTACCTCCAACAACTCCATTTCCATAGGCAGGCAGTTTTGATTTGTTAATAGCACACCAGCTAAATTAAGAGAAATATTAATGGCTCACAGATCAAAACTTTGCAGAGGAAACGCTTAGCACTTGGTGTGCTTTTGCAGCCGATCTGAATAAGGTGTTGGGGAACATTTTGAAGGACCTTTAGTTAAGACAGTTTAAGGGAAGCCTTTGCAGTTCAGACTAATCTTTCTCATAGTGCATCATCCCTGTCCTTGGTATCTGCCATAATGTTATCACTTCCTCTGGTAAATGGAACTAACTTCTGTGTAGTGAGACTCCCTATCTACAAAGCCTAATGTTTCACACCTCATATTATGCTCTTCTGCTAAAAGCAGTTTCCTGCTGCAATTGGATTTTCATTGCACGTCCCACCCATACTGAACATGGTCTGTAATGGCCCATTTCCTCCTTTCCCCAGTCCTAATTGAAAAGCAACCATTTTTTACCGCTTTAATACACACACATTGCTCAGAGCCGAAACTTTTTGCTTAAGGCCAAATTGTGATCTTCACTGACCATCTTCATTGAGCCCAAAGGGTTGTGACCAGTGGCACAGAGTCCAGCTGGAGGCCTGGAGGTAGTGGTGTGCCCCAGGGGTCAGTGCTGGGTCCAGTGTTGTTCCTATTATTCAGCAGTGACCTGGATGAAGGGACAGTGTCCCCTGAGCACTTGGCTGATGATGCAGAACTGGGGGGAGTGGCTGATCCACCTGAAGGTTGTGGGGCCATTCAGCAGGACCTGGACAGGTTGGAGAGTTGGGTAAAGGGAAAACCAGTGAAACTCAAGAAAGGCCAATGCAGGGTCCTGCACCTGGGGAAGAATTACCCTGGGCACCAGAAATCCTTCCCTGTGAGGGTGGTGAGGCCCTGGCACAGGGTGCCCAGGGAAGCTGGGGCTGCCCCTGGATCCCTGGAAGTGTCCAAGGCCAGGTTGGATGGGGCTTGGAGCAACCTGGGATAGTGGAAGGTGTCCCTGCCATGGCAGGGAGTTGGAACTGGATGATCTTCAAGGTCACTCCCAAGCCAAAGCATTCTAGAATTTTGTGATATTTAAAGGAGTAAGATAACATCCAAGAAATTGGTAATTTTTCATTTATTTTACCAGTGGAATGTAATCTGAAAAGTAATTAGTGGTCGATTTGTTTGTTAGGACAAAAAAGGAAAAAGTCCTGAATTTAGCAAAGTTCTGAAGTTCAAAAGGCAAATGCAGGGTCCTGCACCCAGGCAGGAGCAATCCCAGGCACCAGCACAGGCTGGGGGTGAGCTGATAGAGCAGGATCCTGGGATTGATTAGAGAATTGCCAGCAGGTTAAGAGAGGTGCTCCTGCCCCTCTGCCCTGGTGAGGCACCTCTGGAGTGCTGTGTTTAGTTCTGGGCTCCTCAGGACAGGAGGAACAGGGAGCTCCTGGAGACGGTCCAGTGGAGGCTCCAGCATTGACGAGGGGACTGGAGCATCCCTCTTACAGAGAAAGGCTGAGGGAGCTGAGGCTGTTCAGCCACAGGAAGAGACAGCTGAGAGGGGATTTATCAATGCACACAAATACATCAACAGTGGGTGTCAAGAGGAAGGAGTCAGACTCTTTTCTATGGTGCTCAACAACAGGACAATGGGCAGTGGGCACAAACTGAAGCACGGGAGGTTCCACCTAAACATGAAGGAAAGCATTTTTCCTGTGAGAGTGACAGCACTGGAGCAGACTGCCTGGAGAGGTTGTGGTGTCTCTTTGGAGATACTCAAAACCTGCTTGAGTGGAGTGGTTGGACTAAATGATCTTAGAGGTTCCTTCCAACCCCAAGCATTCTGTAATTCTCTGAAAATTTCCATTCCCATCAGTGAAGCCAGGATTTGTCTGCAGCTGTTTATTTGGAAAAGCGGGCTGGGTTTGTGCTTGCAGGCTTTGCTGTGTCCTTCCAAGAAGCTGATAACCTTTCCACAAATGCCCTCCCTGAAAGGAAACAATCAGCAGAATGAGAATTAAAATGAGTTGAAGCAGAAAATTAATCAACCAGGAGGCATTAATGGATTAACTCCTTTCCAGGCAATGTCCCTTCCAGCACCCCTCCACCTTTCCAAGGACAGGGTGAGCATGAGGAGTGTCCCCAAGCCTGGAGAGGTGCCTAGCAAAGCCTGGCTCAGCTGGGCAGGGAAGCGTGCCCAGCCTTCTGCACCGCTTGCTGAACAAACGATCATTTAATCTCCAATTAATCAGGTCACTTAGGCAAATGCTGAACTGACCCCTAATACTTCTTCCTCTGACATCTGCAACAAAGTGCAGAGGAGCCTGAGTTCCTCGGGGCTTTTCTTTTTTTATTTTGCTTTCTGCATTAAAATCAAAGAAGGCCAATGATTCCATTATACAATAGAGTATCTGACTCACCCTCCCAACTATCTTTAACGTTTTTGCAAACCCCAGGATTCCTAATGTTTAAATCAACTAGAAACAAAATTAGCTCCATCACTCTTTTTATCAGGAGCTCAGCCACTAAAAAAGAAAATCACACAGTAAAATTGCTTCCCACTCCTAAATCCTGTGCTGTGTCACAACTTAAATAATTCAAAATTCCCACAAAGTCTCTCTCTTCCTGAAGGAGGTAATCTATCAGCTTTTTTCATCGTGTTTGCAGGTTAAATATTCACTAATGGTTTATTAGCACATCTATTGTAGATTTTCAACTTTGATTAATGTTCAAATGCTACGAAGTTTCTCATATTTAATGAATATTTTCAGTGCTCCCTTATTGCTTTATCAACATAAATTACAATAACTGTCTAATAATTGTAAATCAATACAAACCCTGCAGTAAATCATTCTGAAGCAGAGAGCTGTTAAAAAGGGAAATCACAGAATCATTTTGGTTGGAAAAACGCTCTAAGACCACCAAGTCCAAGAATTTCCCCAGTACTGCCCAGGCCACCACCAACCCATGTCCCCAAGTGCCACATGTGTGATTTTTAACCACCTCCAGGGATGTCTCAGTGATGTCATATTTTTCCTGTTGCTTTCCAATGACAATCTGATCCAATGCCAATCTCAAATTCTCTTTTATTCCTTTTTTATACCCCTTTGTTAATGTATACATTTTTTCCCCCCCGAACTCTCAGCAACTGGGATGGTATATTGGTTAAGTCATCTCATTTCAACACAATTTTTCACCCTTTTCTCAAATCACTGAGATTAGGAATGTGAGAGGGTTGGGTTTGAGTTTTTGGGGTTTTTTTTTTTTGCTGCAAGCTGAGGATGCCAAGTGTGATTCCTGAGGTCTTGGGGTTAATTTTACTTTGCCTCTGGCTATCCCTTGATTTCTCTTGTATTTTGTTATTTTACTGAACCTCGTGTGTGCACTGAAACCAACACACCCTTGTGTGTACACCTTGAGGAGACTGAGCTACAGGGCCTTGGTTTCAGCACAAAGTGAGACTTCTTAGAATCACAGAATGGTTTGGGTTGGAAGGGACTTTAAAGCCCATCTCATTCCATCCCCTGCCACGGGCAGGGACACCTTCCACCATCCCAGGTTGCTCCAAGCCCTGCCCAACCTGGCCTTGGACACTTCCAGGGATCCAGGGGCAGCCACAGCTTTTCTGGGCAACTTAGAGCAATTCTAGATTTAGTTTGGGAGATGTTGCTTTCTGCTGGCTGCTCCCTGGGTATCCTCCGTGGCAGTGGAGAGAGGGAAGTCTTTCTGAATAGCAGTTCCCAAAGTAGTTCTCTGAAGCAGGCAGGATCCATCTTCCTCCACAAGCGACAAAAAAGGAATGACTAACTTTGATCCAACACCTACCTTTTGGATGGCTCAAGTTAAGGAGGATGAATCATGCTGCTGCTGCACTGGTTTCCCTCCTCTTTACAGAACAAGGATTTTATTGTTGCTTCTATCTTTATGAAATCCTTGCCCCAAAATCTCTCCTAGTTTCACACTCTTGGAAAGACCTATTTTACAGAGTCATGCTGTTGAGTTGAAATCACGGGCTTGGAGTCTTGGTATGAGGAGAGCAAAACCCAGTGGATTTAACTGCAGGATATGCTATTTGGTGAACTGCCTTTCAATAAATTTTCCTATGATTATTTTCCCTGGATTGGCCAATCTGTTTAATGTTTCCTGCTCTTTCAAAGTGGGCCATTATGTCTGGGATGATTTCAGGCTCCTAATGTGAGTGTAAGTACTTTTAACAACAAAGTCTTTACTGTGCTGGAGTGAGTCACTCCCTGCCAGCAGAACTGTTCGTTAAAATTACTGCCAGTTCCTGCATTATTTGTCAAAAATCACTTCTCACCAATTCTATTTACTGGGGCTGATGTGCCCTCCCTGAACATTTCTGCTACAAAACCTCTGCTCAAGCCTTCCAGTGCTTGATGAGCACAACTTATGACACTCTCCACATCCCCTTTATAGCTTGGTATCTACATTTGCTTTGCTGTGTGAAATCAGCCTATCTTAATTATTTTTTTTACTAAACAAACCAACAGATACCATTTGCTATATCTGTAAATTAGATATTTACAGATATCAGCAAATGCTGTCAAATTCTTTCCTCTTGCTCAATAAACTGATCTGTCAATATATATTCTCAGCAAGATCCTGTAATATTCCCACAGGGATTGGTCCCACTTGAAACTTTTAAAATCACATCCAAAACTTCAGCTGCAGCAGCAGATGCAGAGACAACCCAACATACCACAAAAATGAAGATTGTAAGAGTATTTAGGTGCTGCTGCTCTGTAGGAAGTTTTCTGTATTTCTCAAAAATATCAGGGACACCCCCCCCCAAAAAAGAAAAAAAAAAAAAAAAGAACAAGTCATGTTGTGTGTGGGAGATTAATGGACACAAGATATTAAATCCTAGAATCTGTAAGCTGGAGTGCACAAAATGAAGCTCAGAAACGTATATTTGGGAAGCATTAAATAACACCAGCTCTCCTTTCCAGCAGGAACAAACCAGCCAGCCAGATTGGGAGATGCCATAAAATGAAAGGGAAAAGAAAACAATAGAATTATTAACTTTAATTTTCCCCAGAGGACAATACAGCTTATCTCAGAAGCTGCAGATGAGCATAACCATGGCCAAATATTGCAGATTTATAGGTTATAAACTCAGAAAACACCCATATGTTCAGTTCTTTTTTAACTTGGTGCAGATCATACACTTTCACAGAGCTCTTCTTGCATCGAGGCTGTAACTTTGGACAGCATTAGGACTCTTCCAGAGAAACATCCCCAAAGACCCAAAATGATGGGGAATCAATAGGCTGCTTCAGTAATTTGTTACACAGAACTCCCATGGTTTCAAAACGTGTGTTTCATTTCCAAAATGATTTAAGTGATTTTATCCATTGGCTTTTGCCATGCTTCTGTCAGCCAGATTAAAGAGCTTTCCATTATCAGAAGTCTTCTCTCCATGTTCCTACGTATAGATTAGAAGAGGACTTAATCATAATCTTTTCTCAGATAAACTGAACAAATCAATATTGTTTAGTCTTTGGCTGTAAAGAAGCCTTTCCAGACCTCTATGAATCCAAACACTCTTTTGTACTCACTGCTCTGCAAGGCGTGGTTTCATATCTGAAATATCTGACATATTTTCTGCTCCTATTTGGATGATTTTCCCTGGTTTTATTGAGGTTTCTTTAGCTTAAATCAGGCCACTTCACCAAATGGTTCAGAACACTCCCTGAAATCAGTCTTTGATTGCTATTATTTTTTAACACCGAAAGCTCTTGTTGATAAATGATGGAGGGGTGCTGTCTGATCACTTACCCCATTTATAATCCAGATTTTATTTAGGTTTTACAGAGTTCTGATGGATCATGTTCACATTCTGTCTACAGACTTCTCTCAGAAAGCCACAAAAATAGTCTTCCTCTATGATCTTAGATGTCTTTCCCACCTAAATGATTCTATAATTTATTTTTATCAGAGTTTCACATGCTGCTTCAGCTTTCCACTTCTTTTTGGTAGACAGCATCTGATGACAAAGCTTGGAGAACACTATTGATTGATTGATTTGCTTTTAACTGAACAGGTTTGGGGATCTTGCTCTGCATTTAGTGAGCCAATATTTTCCTCCGAAATTTGCCAAAATCAGGAGTTTTGACCAATCCTGTTTGGTCAAAGGCTGCAAATACCACAGGTTATTCTCTTTATTTGCACCTACAAGAGGTGCTGACAGTGTTTGTGACAGCATGTGGGCTTGTTTCACATCATTTCTAAAATATTTCCAAGCTGCATCAAATGGTGGAGTAGCCAGAGATATTTTCACGTGGTTTTTCTGTCATTTTCACCAGGAAAGGCTTTTGTAGCTCTGAGCCTAAAGGGGACAAGGCAGGGAAGAGTCTCATTATCCTGCCAAATATTTCTATATATACTTTTAAACTTTCTTCTCATTTACATGTGTTTCATCACTCTTACAGAAGGTGGTAGCAGCTACCCTAAAGAAAGCTTCAAGCCTCTTGCATGACTTCCTTTTACAGGAAATACATGGCTTTTTTTCCAGTTGGAGACCTCTTTGCTCTTTAATCCTATCTGGGTTTTATAGAGGAAGCAGTTGAATCACTCTTTTCAACCGAAAATATGTTAAGGAATAAGAACATTTCATGTGTTGTTCATGTGTTTACGACCAAAAAGTCAAATTTAAATCAGAATCTCGGCACCATAATCTTTTAGCAAATGTTACCAGCTGTTCAGCTCCACACTTTCTTCCTTCTTGAGGCAAGTAGGAAAGTGAAAATCCATCATATCAGTCAGCTAGAGGTTCTCAGTCCCTTTACCTTGACAGATGATGCTTCAGAGTGCCTGTCTTTCTGGAAATTTTAGTTTTAATGGGCTGGGATCCATCTTCCTGCAGATACTAAAATAAAAATATGCATGGAGTCATTTATGTGACTTAAGCCTATATATATAGGCTGACTTTTAGATGTTCTTCTGAGAAATAGGACTTAATTTTTCTTCTACGTCTGTTTATTATGTCACAGTGTGTTTTTCTTTCTTGAAATGGCCAATGAAAACAGCATGGCTGCTCTGCTATTATGATATCCTTCCAAAAGCCAATGAGTGTGAGATTATTTTAAAAAAAAATTTAAAAAGTAGAGGTGTATAATAGGCAGAAAAATTCTGAGAAATCTGCCAACAAAATTGATGTAAGAGAGGAAAAAAAAAATCACAAAAGGCAATAGGAAAAAAACACCCCACCCACCAGGGAAAATATTTTCTAAGTGTTACAGTCAATGGGATATGAGGGAAATTCCTTCTTCAGGCACATATAATTCTTTATTACATGTAAACCTAAATTACATGTGTAAAAATAGAAATACATTGTTTCTATATGCTCTAACACCTACTCTGCATTCTTCCCTCATAACTGTGCAGAGCCCTGCACGACAGAGTGTGGATGCTAAACATCCTGTTAGATGATACTGTAATAAAAATCAATATACAAATTTACTGCAATGAAGACAAACAAATTATCCAGGGGTGAACGTGGCTTTTGAACACTATAATCTTTGTCCACACAGCAGCAAAACAATGTTTAACTCTGAACATCTGAAATATGGGAAGTAAAACAGACTCTTAATTGAGGCTTTTTTCCATGTAGGTGTGACCTTGGTGGCAATGGGAAATTACAGATCACACTGTAGATTTCAAGTAGCATAGAAACAGTCCTGGAAATAAGGTTTTTAAACATTTTCTCCCCTCTGGCAAATAAGAACTACTTTGAAAAGGGAGCTGAGACCTTGTGCCTCACGTAGCACCCAGGGTGGCCTTCCTTTTAACAGGAAAACTGGATGAGAAAATGAGGAAAACAAATGAGGCACATTTATATCTGTGACATTTTGTATTGGTTCTTCTTACATAGAATCATTTAGGTTGGAAAAGCCCTCTGAGATCATTGAATCCTTAACCCAGCACTGCCAAGGCCACCACTGACCCCTGTCC
The DNA here is from genome assembly GCA_034509425.1 of Eopsaltria australis. Classification (NCBI taxonomy): domain Eukaryota; kingdom Metazoa; phylum Chordata; class Aves; order Passeriformes; family Petroicidae; genus Eopsaltria; species Eopsaltria australis. Next base: position 1,330,419 of record JAVTVJ010000447.1, on the reverse strand, counting down.
CCACGTGCCACATCCACATGGCTTTTAAATCCCTCCAGGGATGGGGACTCCAGCACTGCCCTGGGCAGCTGTGCCAGGGCTGGACACCCTTTCCGTGAAGAAATTTTCCCCATATCCAATCTAAATCTCCCCTGCCACAATCTGAGGCCACGTCCTCTTGTCCTATTGCTTGTTGGTTTTGAGAAGGGCTCAACCCCCAAACCTTGTGGAGTTGCCCAAATAAGTATGGCTCAGCTGGAGCCTCCACGGCACCTCTCCCAATGAGAGGCTTCTTGGCTTTGTGATCCCACCTCAGTGGTTCCCAATTCCAGATTTTGATCCATTAACCCATTAGGACTCTGACCTTTCCCAATATTCTCAAATTTTCTGTCCAGCTGTCAATTTATCCAGGATCTCCAAACTGTCCCTGTATCTTCAAACACATAACTTCCATATTAAAATCCAAATATCTCTTACCTTATCTTTCTTTAAATCCTGGTTTACAGCTCATTTCTCTCATGTAACCTACTCACATTTTCCATTTGCTACTTGTTTACTTCCAACTTCTACCCTGCATTAAAAGCAACAAAAATACTAGAAATGCCTAATTGCCTTGTTTTGTTTTTATTATTGTCCATGGACTGAAATATTTTCTTTTGATAATTCATTTTACTTTCATTTCTAGTCAGCCTGGCAAAAAATGAAAAGAAAGATTAAATTATTTTGACTTGAAAGAGTATTTGTTTGACCTTAAACAAAGTAGTTCAAATTATTTCTTAAACTCTATTTTTTATTATAAAGAAATGGACTTTTTAAACACCACTTTTAGTTTGAAATTATCCTTTTTAGCTTTGTCATTTTTTTGAGACATTATGCACATATTTTGCTTGATGTGATTTAGCTTCTTTTTGTTTTCATCAAAAAGATTTTGATAGGAAAAATTTCCCATACTCAGAGACATAAATGGACCATAAAATGTTTTAATACTTTGCTATGTTCATTTATGTGCAAATTCAGAATTCAAGTCCAGTTTCATGTGTTTTTGTCTTAATCTATAAAGTTTGCTGGGCAATGATGCCTCCATTTAACGTTTGTGCAACACCTGCCACAAAAATGTTTGCACCTTAGTGTGGATTTTTTATCCATAGTCCAAACCAAATTCCAGGAAAGGATGGAACGTCTCTACTTTTCCTGTCCTTTCCAGATTTAAACTCAGGTCAGGTATCTCTCAACAAATAGGCTGAACAGAAATATTCACATGAATACAAACCTTATTTATACAGCCAAGTGGGAGCACTTAAGGGTTGTTTAATGTCTAAGTAGAAAACCATTAACAAGAACATAAATTACGCCGAGAATGTTGGCAAGAGATGTTTTATTCCTTCAAGGATTTATCTGTACCCATTAGTTTAGGCCTTTAGCAAGACACTAAACATCAGAAAATTCAGTTAAGGTGTCAGTTTAAGGGCCTGAAAAATGTTGGAGAGGTTTTGGACAGGAAAATTCACCTTTTGGTATGTTTGGTGTGTTTTAAATAGCTCCCAAACCCTCTGGGCCCTCAGTGTGCAATTATTTGAGGAATATTGAGTTGATTGCAGGTGGCTGCTCTTGGGAGATGAGTGTAGGAGAGAAAACCAAACAGAACAAGTTGTAGTTGTGCCACCAGGACAGGCAACTACAAAGGGCCACCTAATTCTGTGAGTTTTGAATCTTATCCACAAAATAACAATGATCCTGAATTTTAGGCTATGATGGAATCAAAGAATGGTTTGGGTTGGAAGGGACCTTAAAGATCATCTGATTCCACCCCCTGCTACGAGCAGGGACATCTTCCACTGTCCCAGGTTGCTCCAAGCCCCTTCCAGCCTGGCCTTGGACACTTCCAGGGATTGTTGGCTTTTTCACTTAAGAAACAAAAGACAATGGGACAGCATTAGCTGTGTCTCCAATGCTCCTCAGCTGAGTTATATGACAACTTTTGGAGACTCAGGACTTCCAGGTGTATGGAAATGTCCCATTCCATGGCAGAAATGCTGGTGGGGAGAAATGATCTCAAATTTCTGGCCCATTTTCAATTGGGATCTGCAGTGTCCTTTTCTGGTATCACACAAAGGACAGTGAGATTCAGTATATCCTTAGGATGTCATATAAAATAACTGCACTAATTATTCCTAGCTGAATCATGAAATGATCCAGTCCTTTTTTTTTTTTTTCATCTTTTTATTATCCCCCTCCAACTCTGATCCTGCAGCACTTTGCAGGTTTAGGACTCTAATCAGCAATTCTGTGTGAAAACTTATCACCCGATTAAACATTGTTGGTTCAAGCTGATAGAAAGAATTGCCTAAAAATAAGGAATCAATTTTGAGCCAAGGGTTGTACTTTTAAAACCAGTACTTAAAGGGATACAGTAATGTAATTAGTCAGGGATGTAATTAGAAACATTTCAGTGGTGGCTCGAGTGAATGACATTTCTTGCTTAGCCGTGCATTTTGGAAATGTTACACCCTGATTCAAGTTCTCAAAGTAACTTTTGTCTTGAACTTTGAACATGGTTGAAGTAGGAAAAAAGAGCTGGCAATTGCTTTGAGGGGATGCTCTTCTGAAGCTCCCCAAAATGCCTTTGCTACAACCTTGCCCCTGTATCATGGCCTTTATTCAGATTGAAAGGGAATTTCAAGCAACAGTTTCATCTCAGCTTGAACAAAGACCAGACTTTGGATCTTGAAGAGGTTTAAGGAAGCAGCTTCTAGAGACACAATTAGTGATACTTGGGCTAGGACTGTTGGCTCATGTTCAAAGATATGGCTGTGGGATAACTTAAAGTGACACAGGACAGGGTTAGATGGGATATTGGGAGGAAATTCTTGGTTGTGAGGATGCCCAGAGAAGCTGTGGCTGCCCCTGGATCCCTGGAAGTGTCCAAGGCCAGGCTGGACAGGGCTTGGAGCAGCCTGGGACAGTCAAAGGTGTCCCTGTTCATGGCATGGGGTTGGATTTAGCTGCTTTTTATGATCCCTTTTAACCCAAACCATTCCATGATTCTATGACAGCTTAAAATTCAGGATTGTTGTTATTTTGTGGATGAGACTGAAAACTCACAAAATCAGGTAGCACTTGGTAGTTGCCCATTCTAGCAGGGGTTCTGTGGCCAGACCTCCTCCTCTAATTGCTTGGGCAGAAACACAGTGAAGAAAGGTGATTTTGAAGAGTTAATAAACATGAACAGAGCAATATGAAATGGATCAGGATGGAAAAGATTCACTGAGGATCAGCGTTATGAATTGTTCTGCACAAAATTTGGGAAGGAAAAAGAAGTTTGGAATTGAAGTTGGGACTACAGCTCTAAGAATAGGTTTGAGTTTGGCAATGTAAAACCTCAAGCTTTTATATATAGGATCTGAATCTGCATTTGGATCTTTAATTAAATGCTTTTTTAAAAAAAATAAAACACATTTCCTTGGTATATTTGAAAGCTCTTCACTGTAGGAGAACAACTGATATTTTTAATGACTAGCTGCTCAGAAACAGCCTTGTACACACAAAAAAGGCTGTACATAAATTTGCTTCTGTGTACACAAAAGAAAAATTGCATATTTTCAAGGCTGTATAACCTGTTCCTTTTTTTCCCCCTCTGTAAAAGCTGAAGGGTTAAGCCTCTCTATAATTTGCTGAATCAAATGTTCTTTCACATAATCAGTGATGGATGGAATGTACAGATGTTTCATCATCATTTAACACTGAGCAAACCTCTCCAGAGTTTCTCCTTATCTGTTATGTAGTATCTGTTTAAAACCATGACCGATTTTTTTTTTGCTGTATTAAATCCTTCCTGCAGAGTGACTTTCTTTAACAGGATATCACTGATTATTTTTCTGTTTAATTTTTTCTTTTTATGTCTGGCCTTGTGGGTTTGGGGTTTTTTTTTTTGCTCTTTGGAGAGGGTGTGGGGTCTGGTGAGGTATTTTGGGATGAACCTATTTTTCACTGATGGTATTATCAGATAAAACCCTTCTATCTGCCCCAGGCTTGGTACTTGTGGTGGCTCAGCTGAGTACAGGGAAGTGTTAAACATCTGTATTATGGCAAGTGCTTGGCACAGGGCACAGAGTCCCCAGCTCAGATGACACTGCAGCCACTGTGGGAGAGGGACTGATTAACCACCAGTGCCTCAGAGGGAAGCTTTGCCTTGCACCCTGTGACTTGTTTTTCTTGCTTGTGACACGGTGCAGGCTTTTGTTTGAAATGTGCATAATTTTGTAGCTACAGCACTTACGGACTTTAATCAGCAGTAAAGATAAAACAGTATTGCTTTTGTTCCCTTTGCTAAAGCTCTTTTCATGTGGTGTCACTGCCTGCTCAACAGCCACATTTATCCTGGATGTTTTGTACAGCCTGGCCAGTCCATGGCAGCAAGAACATTCCTCTTTTATTTTTTTTTCCCTACAGCAATCATTTTCAACACTTTTTCTATCCCAGGTTTATGAGCCATGATCAGTCCAGGATTAACATCCATCCTTGCTCATCCCACAGCTGTGCACAACCCCCTAAAAATGTCAGAGCACAATTCCCCCCCTATTCCACAATCCTGTCACTTTGCTGATGGGCCTGATTTGGCTAAAGACTTCCAAATGTAAAAGGTGGAGGAGGAGGAGGAGGAGGTCAGTATGATCCCTAATGAGATAGTCCTGACAAAAGCAGGTAGGAGGACTTTTTTTTCCTTTCACACAAGCAGATAAGCAGACCAGAAGCAGCAAGTGCCAGATATAAATCTTATTTGAATTGAGTAACACGGCTTTCTCCTATCTGATGATTTGGCCCTTCATTTCTCATTGGTAAGAAAAATACATTTTTATTGACAGAAGGAAAAAAAAGTGTTCTTAAGACAGTTCATCAGTTGTTGTGCAACACCACTTGGATTAAGGTGGGAAAACTTAAATGAAAACCACAAAATTTAAATTTCTCATCAGAAATTAAGAGCTACATGCTTCCTTCTTTCCCCACATATCTGACCATCTTATTGCTGTTAATTTTTTACTATACTGAAGATTACCAAAGCAAAACTGAGTCAGTGGGCTCTGGCTACACTGTGCTGTTTAGGGATAGTTTTGTGCTCTCCTCCTAGCAAGGGACAGGAAAGAAGCTGACATTTGCCTCTGCTGTTTGCCAGGAGCCAGCTGGTCTGACAGCATATGTGTATTAGCAGGACAACTGGCAAAGCCAAGCTTTGTGTAGCGTTTGCTCCTCTCTTACAGTGAGGGGGTCAAAAACCTGGCACAATAAAAGCTGGAGGTACTTTAAGATTTTTGAGGAGAGTGCATAGAAAATATAGGACAGAAATCCACAGAAAGGAAAGTATTTTAATGCTATTCATAGAGGAGCTTATTCTGTGCATAACTGAATATGGAGGTCCATTAAAATGAGCTTTCCCAGAAAGCTGCAATACCTTGACTATTTTAGTCCCTCATGCTTAAATAATTTTGAGTCGATTCTTCTAAGTACAGGAAAGTCTATGGCTGAAAGGTTTTTCTTCCCTCTCTTTACATTTGTGGTGCAAAAAATGATGTCTCTCATTCTCACTAGTACAGGGTTTTTGTCTGGGAAAGAGTGTTTGACCTTACAGGACGATGATGAATTTGGCAAGAGAAGAGGTAATAAAGAACTTGGGTGCCTTAAATTGACACCTGATTGTAAGAGAGAATTCCTAACAGAGGGATATTGTTATAGATTAACTTAAAGGAGTGGGAATTAGGAACCTAATTTTATTGCATTTTCTGGAACTTTCTTGTTCCCTGAGCAGGAGGTGAGGGTAAGCAGTGCCCAGACCTCCTGTTTGGCATGAGAAGAGCTTGGAAATCATTTATTGCCTGAAACTGTGGCCTGCTGGTCTGCAATCCACTTTTCCCTTCTGCACTGGAAGATGGCATCTCTAATTTCCATTTTACTGACACTGACGTGCTTCTAGGATGAAATGTGAAGGCACATCTGAGCCAGCATGCAGGAGGTCTGTGTGACAGCCAGAGCCAGCACCTCCTCTTGCTGTGCTGCAGTCCCACATCTAAGCACAGATAATTTTCCAAGTCTCCATCATTATGGTCATTTACTTCAGCAATTTAGATTGACTCATTAAAACGCTTTCCCTTCGTCTATCCCAGATGAGGCACGCTTAATAGGTGTGTTACACAACCCAACACCTACCAGGGCTGCTCTGAACTGACATGAAGGGCAGTTCTGCTCTGTTCCACCACATTTATCTAAGCATCCAAGTCCCATTTTAAAGATGCCAAGCCTTCTGTCAATTACTATTCTGGTCACTTTTTGACTTTCATTACAATTTCTAATGATACAGTTTTCAGAGGGAATCTGGAGATAAAACACAGAAGAGATTAGGCAATTTTTCTAAAGATAACCACTGTCACCTTATAGAGAGAAAAAAAAAGATTTAAAGTAAATGTCCTCAGTGTATTAGAATGTCTTGGAATACCTGAATGTTTGCCTGCTAAGGAAACACTCCTGAAACTAAAAAACCTCTGGGAAGGGAGATGTGAGATGCTTAACAGGTTATAACTTAAGCTTATTTGCTCAATATCTTACTTTTACAGTTTCAACCTGTACCTGATGTCCATGCAGCTGTAACTCATCAAATTGCCTTGTGATTTACAACTTTGTAATTCCCTACAACTCAGGCGCAAGAATTAAGGTCTTTACTGAACAAACAGAGGATCTTGTGGCAACTTTTGCTCTCACTCCTTCCCTTTTCACCCCTGCTAATCCCATTAGGGGCTTTGTGATGTCAGATTCAGAGCATGTTATTCCTTTATTCTTACACCACCCTGTGCTGTGGGCATTAACCTGGAGCCTCCCTCCTATCAACTCCTCTTGCTTTTTATCAGGAGGCAAAACAAGGAGCCAGCGCACAGCATCATCATCATCATCATCACTGCACTTTTGCAGCACTGAAGACTAAGAATTCAAGATAATTTGTCATTAATATATAAAGACCAGACCTTGTGGCTGTTGCTCTGGGTTTAGGCAGCCCAAGGGATATCACAAAATGTAGGGTTTGGACCCTTTTGCTGTGTTAGCTCCTTCTGTACCGTTGGGATTTTCCTTTCAAGAGGGACCCACGTTGGAAATGCAGACTATGTAAGCCTTGACCCACTTTTGGGGAAGAGATGTTATTATACATCACCTTAAAAGGCTCTTAAGATATTTTTGGCCACTCAATACATAATGAAAATATACATTCAATACTTTAATGCAGCATATTTCTTAATATTCTAAATGGGTCAAGGCACCACACCCACAGTTACTTTAATAATACTCATTTTTTCTGCTAGTTTGCATATCTTTTTCTGAAATAATTTGTAAGTTTTTTAAAGCAGTCACAGTGTCAAATAAACCAGAGATTTGAACAACTCTGAGAAGTGTTTTACTGTTAGGTAAGTTGAGAAATTATCAGTAACACACAGTTGACACCCCATGGGATGGTCTGTATTGGCCACTCACCTTCAGAAAATCAGACACTGAATGGTACATTTTTGCTTTTTTTGTTGTTTCTTCCACATCTTCTGGAACATCTTTGTTTTGTCATTTGCTCTTATGATTCCCACTATTCTGCTCCCTCAAACGTGATCACACCTGGTGTAGCAATTAAGATATTCTCAGCACTCATTTCTTTTTTACTACTACTTTTACACCTGTTGAGCCTTGAAACGAGGTGTGTTACATGTGCTCACTCCCAGTTTTACAGGTATTTTCCATGTCTAGAACCCAGCTGATTGTCTGATGGCTCAGTGGCAGCAGAACTCTCTGGAGATGTGAGGCCACAGAATCAGTTCTGTATGCTCCCAGCACATGCTGACACTTAGAGAAATAAAATATCTAATAAAAAGCACCTGATAAACGTTGTTTTTCCCCTCACTGCACAAAGCAGTGCAATAACAGACACACCTAAATGTGTGCTCCAGCAAGGACCCTGTCCTCGAGCCAAATATCCTTTAAGAGAGTCAGGGCACTCCCATAAAACACTTGTTTTCACATCAGCTTTATATAAACGAGCAATTTCCTATGAGCACTTTCTATTTTACTCCCTATTACTCCAAACTCTCCCAAACCCATATGCATTTATAACCTGCTAAGGGGGGAAAAAAATGGAAGCATTAAAATAAAAGCATAAAATAAAAGAAGTATCTTGGTCCTTCGTGTCAACTGCAGAAGCTGTATTAATGTCAGTGTGTGTGTGGGAGGAAAGAGTGAAGTTATCTAGAGCTTAAATATAGAAAAAAAAACCCAATAGCAGAAGTTTTTCTAAAATTTCATTATTAGAATCACTTTTTATAGGATTTTGTAACATTTATACAGAGTTATGTTGACCACCTTTCTCTTCCTTATGTCTCTGAGACAGCTCCGTGGCTTGGGCTAGAGAAGACCAAGAGAAAAGTCTGTGTTCTATTTCTTTGAGCATAAAGCCTCTCACCATGTGCTGAAAAAATATGGGTACCACTGGCTCCTGCAGTTCTTCATCTCCTTGATCTTAAATCAGCTCTTTTCCAGATGCTTTTTCAGAATACTCCACCCTCTGTTGCTTTCATTTCAGTGTGGTCTGTGCTTATCTTCTTCCTTGCTTTGGGATATTCCCTTTTCCCCCTTTCTCAGCAACTTCACATCACCAGAAAATAAACTGCCACGAATCAAATGATTCCTGGTTTCCTGACAAAATTCAAGTATTTATTTCTGCTATGTTGTAGTTCTTGAATCACTTTTTGAGAGACCACAGCACAAACCAACACAGATGTCAGCCCCTCTGAGGAGATACCACCAGTTGACAATCTGTGATTAAACCCATGCTTAACTCATGTATAAGACACACCTGGGTTAATTTAAGGGAGAAATATATATGAATTTTAATTCAAGCAGTTGTTTTAACTGTAATTCAGCAATTTTATTGCCTCACACAAGTAAATTCTATCTTTGCAACTCCTTCTCCAATTTACGCTTCTTGTCTTCTGATGTAAAAAAATCCAAAATCTGAAAATACCCACTCCTTTCAATACCTCTGAAGGACAAGACTCAATTGTGAGCTTGGTAAATATCCCCATAAAAAGACACTTTTTTTACCTACAGTGGTCCACCTGCAGAAAATGAAATGATTTCCTTATGTGGGATTTCATCAATGATGCCTGCATGATAAATCTGTGCTATTTTTATGTCTTTGCCTTTGAGAGTTCACCTGATTCTTATTTACACAGGACTAGATGCAATTCCCTGTATCCACTTAGACTTCACTTAGCTTTTTACTACTGAAACAAACCCCAAAACCAATAACATTTTCTGTCAATGGCTTGTGCTTATCGACTTCCAGTTCAGAAACCACTAGAAAAGGTTTCACCAATGTTAAATGTCCTTTATTTTTCAATCAGTTACACAGAGCAGCAAACAAAGTCAATTAAACTAAGAATACTGTATCTAATGACATTACTTATTTATAAGACTAAAGCTATGTCCTTGTGGGTTTATGGTTATGCAGATCTAAGTCACAGCATTTGAAATTTGCCTTAGTCTTGACTTTGGCAAATTAAAAATATTTTTTAAAAGCGTAGAAAATTTTTGTTTGGACAGCAATGGCTTCATTTTGACATATTTATAATACAAAACAAAGTGAAAAGATTTGTAGGAAATGTCATAGCAACGTGTTTTGATTTAAATTGCTAAAATTCTGTTAAGGAAATCACCTGGGTTTTATAAAATATTTTATGTCATTTACACAAAGAAATCATGAGTTGGAATGGATCCCAGTTTCCTGTCAGAGAAATTCCCAAATTAGGATAATGGTAGATTTTTTCTCCCCTCAACACATTATTACAAGTCCTATGTCCACTCTAGTTTTCTGTGTGTCCCTTCAGTATTTCTGAGTAGTTTAATGAAATCAGTTTTCTTTCTTTAGGTTTTTTTTTTTTAAGGGACAGTTCATTCAGCTGTTATTCAAATACAAAGAATGATTTGAAAATGTCAATATTCCTGCAGTGCCATTCCCATTTGAGGTGTATTTATGTAAGGTCTGTGAGCCCTCAGGTAACACTTGACCTGATTGACCAAGAGGAGCAACCATTTTCAGAAGTAATAAAGCTGCATAACTCAACTGAAACATTCACAGCATTTCTGGTACTGAAATCAAGGTTTTTATCAAAATGTGGCACCCTTGTTTTACAAGGAGCATTCTTCTCACACTTATCAGATCCATGTGGGTTTTTGGAATGTAATTTTATTTCCTTGTGAAATTAAATCCATCTCCAGGCTCAGGTGGATGAGCCTGCTCTGGAGAAGTGCACAACCCTGTGATCATTCACACCCACAAACTCAAAAAGGAATCATTTAATGAGGACAGGGCAAAGGGGTGTGAAATACTCCAGGCTTATTGCTCATGATTCATTAATATGTTCAGAATGAAAAAAAACCACCTGAATTTTATGTTGCTGTATTGTTCTGTAGATGAGAAAAGATTTCTTAGTTGAAGTATATGACTTTAGCAGGAAAAAAAGGTTTGACCTGTCTAAAAAAGTTAATTAACAAGATTCTGTAAATTAGGTCAGAAGATCCATTAAGATTTGAGAAAATTCCAGCTGACAACACACTGGTCACCACCAGTAGTAGCTCTTGTCATCAGCTATCTGTATTTTAGTTGTTTTCTTGATTTTTTCTCTTTTTTTACTTACAGAACCTGCTCCATTAGAAAAATTAGCTTTCTGTAATTTCATGACTCATCAAGGCCTGAAGGAAAAGGACCAGAATCATCCACAGCCTTCTCATTTGTGACACAGACTATTAACAACTTCATTAACTTTCTTCTGGCCATGTTTTAGTTCAAAGTCCCTTGTGTGTTTTTACAGCAGTTACTGGAAAGATGCATAATCCTGGGCTTCTGTCAAGAGAAAAAAAAAAGGAATTAGAAAGTTTACATTCTTCAGGACGTGGGAAATAATTCCTGTAAACATTACTGTAAGTAAAACAAATCTTGATCACTGCTTTGTGCTCAAAAGATAGAAAATATATTTGATTGCATTTCTCATTAAAAATTGTTTAGCAAACAATACATCACAACCACCTGCTTTATGCCTTGATTAAGCACAGAGAATCATTAGTGAAAACTAGATATTATAAAAAATAGAAGTTTCTAAAGCCAAGTTTCTTGTTCTATACCCAGTAGACTACCAAGATGCAATATATATATATATATATATGATATAAATAATTCCTGTCATGTTCTGTTCACTACAAATCTCATAAAGGCAACAGGAGTTTGTATAACAAGGCCTGAGAAAGGATCAAAATTTAGCCCAATACTCATGACATTGAAAAAAACTGCTGGGATTCTGAGGAATCCAGCAATTCTCATGTGGATGAGCAAGTACTGCACAGCTTTCCAGCCCATCTCCTATGTGACAAAAGCTCAACAGGATGTAATAATGAAAAAAGCAGAAGGCTTGAGGGCAGTGATTTCCCTGAAGTGAAGCAGATCCATTGGCTGTTTCCTTCAAGAGCAGAGTACTTCATGAACTGGATGTGCAGCCATGGCAGCACAGAAAACCCTTCTGCTCCTCAGACTGACGATTCTGAAGTCAAACTTACTTTGTGACAGTTATTAAGATCTGGGTATTAATCCTTCTCCTTATGCTTTTCTTTGGCTGGGAGAAGAAAGGGACTCTAGGGACAGAGAAGTTCCAGAAGACAACTTTTAACTAGTTCTGTGAAGGCATGAGCCAAAAATACACCCTGCAGTTCTTAATCTGTGCACCTTCTGCCTCGTTCATCTGCCACCTCCTGTCCCTCCTCACACTGAGCCCAGCTCCCTCCTCCTCTGGTGTCTCCCCCTCCTTGCTCTCCCCCCTGGCCAAGACTCCCTGAACACAAATTCTGTGCACAGATGAACCACGCTGAGTTACAGCTTTGCATCATCATTGTTTACCTCTGACAAGTTTCCTTAATTGAGCTCCCCAGCAAGAAAAAAAAACTCCTCTGGCATTGCGTGGGCTTCCCAGCCATGGACAGATTTCCTGTTGTTTTGATGCAGTGTGCAAACATAAGAAAATAGAACTTGTTTTGCAAGGAGCTAACAACATCAGCAGCACAAGGCATGAAGTGTTTACAAACAACAGATGGGAGACAAACAGCTCGAAGGTGGCGGTCAACATGGGGAGCAGCACTCTCTGCCTGAGAGCTGCCTGTCTGAACAAGGGGTTTGTAGGCAAAAAGAGCTTTGAGGAGAGACAGAAAAGGGTTTTTTTCTGATATATGTACAATTAAGGAAGCTTTGAGGTAGAGAAACTGAGGCGGCTTAAAGGAAGTCAAGTCAGTTATTCAAGAAGAGATGAGAAGATAGATTTTCCTGAGTCTCAGTCTTTGAGACAGAACACATTTATTTTATAAATGTGAGAAAGAGAAGTTATGGCAGTTGAACTGGATATTCCAAAATTTATATTACATTCTCTGAATAAATGCAAAACTTCTAAACCCTTCTTTCTCTATCCCCCTTCAAAATACAGAGACCCAATGAATCTACTGCAAAGTGCCCTTCTTGCAGTTCAAGAGAGACGATCTCCACAAACACAACTCCCTGCTCTGACAATTGGTGGCATCAGCTGAAGTTCAAAGGAAAATTTTAGCTAAATTTAAAACCTGCTCTATGGTTTTGAGAAGAAATCATTCAAGGAAAAGGCCTTTTACCAGCCAGCTACGGTGGCCATTGATCTAAGTTCAGCAGAGGCAAAGAGCAGGTATATTCTTTTGTGTTTCTTTTGAATTTTTAAAGTCAGCTTTCTGAAAGCAGTGAAGGCACCTGCCCCATCCCCTGTGGCATAAAAAGGTGAACAGACAGACCCCCTGTGTTTTTTTCCAAACAAAATGCACCTGCTGCTTGCCTGCAAGTCACTCCAGGGGTCTGAGGCAGGGTAAGTCCCTGGATGCTCTGTCTGGAAGGTTCTTCTGAGCCAGAGAAAGGGCTGGCAGAGGGCACGGCAGGCAGGGGCCTCTGTGTCACAACCCACCCGCCTTGCAAGTGACTCTCCACACAATATCCAATTTAAATGTCCTGCAGGCTGGGAAGGCTTCACTGTGCTGCTCATGGAATACCCAGCACAGCAGTGACTCACTGCACAGGAGAAGCAGGAGATATTTCTGACACATTTACTTTGAGCAATACAGTGCTCAAAAATGGCACACCCAACCCAAAATACAGATACCCAAATGTGCTCAGGGATGGGGAGCGATGTTAGGCAATCCCTGGATATTTATGTGCACTCAGTCGAATCCAAAAGGAAATGTTTTATTATATAAGGCACTGAAAGACCTTTTGAGGGCTGCTGACAACTTCCCTTCAGCACAGGTAGCCAGCTATCTACATTAAAAAACAACCTATTAGTTGGTTTGTCTTTAAAAACCATGGAGCATAAAAGAACCATAAAGTATTCCAAGTTTATTTTATTTATTTATTTATTATTTGCAGCTTTCAAAGCCTGTTTGAATTGCCTATGAGATAGATTCTCAGTTTCTCTCACTTAAGATATGAGTTAACTGATTCTTTTCATGAAGAACCCCCACTAATCTTAGTTTCCCTGTTCTCCAAGAATCTCTTTTTCACCGCAGCACAAATGTACAAATAGGAACAGGCATTCAGGACCAGGTGGTGAAGAAAGCCCATTTAGACACAGAGGTATTGAGACAATAACAGAAGATGTAAGAACTCAAAGAAGTTCACGTTCTTGAAGCAAACAATCGGAATGGTTTTCAGCAATAACCTCTGTTGGTGGAGGAGAAAGTTCTACAACAGAAAAGAGGAGTAAAAGGTGTGGAGGGGTTTTTTTTTTTGTGAGTACACAGACACAATGCTGAGATTTTATGCTGGGGAAAGTGGGATAATTCCTGCTGTGGTGTTCTCATAAGAGCCAGATGTAGAGATAAAAACACAGTTTGTGATACTTCAAGAAGAAGACTAAGCTATTGTAAGGCTGAAAACATGTCAAACATTAAGTCTAACTGAAGAAGCTGGTATTGTACAGTACTTAGATGCAAGGAAAATACAAGAACACTGAGGAAAAAAGAGATAAATTATGTGACAGATATTATAGCAAAAGCTAAATGTCCAGTTAAGCAAAATGTGAGGAAAAAAGAGATTAAAAAGGAAGAAATAAAAAATCTAAAAAGCTGGAATTAGCATGGAAAAATAATATAGTGATTATATTTATAAATATGCTCAGTTTAATTTTAGATCTATCCTTGATGTAAATTCTTCTGGTATGCTGGAAAAGATAAAAGTTTTAGATTGTTATTATCAAAGTAACTTCATCAGAGAACACATGTAACATATAATTTTATAGAGGAAACCTGCATGTGCTGGATTTTAATGACACACAGAAGAAGATTATTTACACTCCACCATATCATGTCAAGATCCCTCCTATCTAATATTGTTATTAAAGAAAAAAAAATCAGAAGATGATTCAGAAAGTCAAGTTCAGATCTGCCTGGGCATCAACAAACTATCGATTAATATTTGAAAACCAGCGCTGCTGTGTGCTGAATTTGCTGTGTGATACCCTCAGAACCAAAAAGCTGCCTCTAAAGCCACAATTCCTAATGTAGAGTTCCTTGAGAAGAGAAACTTAATTCCCCCTTGATCTCCTTTCCTTGTTATCCACACAGTTTCGAGATTTTCCAAGAGGAATGCACTCTTGGAAAAGAGAACCTAAATGCTCATCCTGCCACTTGAATCCTGTGAACTGTCCCCAGAGCTCACAAAACACCATGAATTCTGTGCATCCTCATTCTGGTTGGTCACTGTGTCTTTGCAGAGTCAGGTCCTGCATTCCAACAATGATCCCACTCCTTCCCTGATGGCCTTTTCCATAGCTAAGGGCTACTCCACCTGTATGAGGTGAATGGGCACAGTCAGAGGGTTCATCTTGCACAAAACCCACTAAATTGGGTTCTAGATCGTGACAGTTCCACAGCTGACACACAACTAAAAAAAACCACCCAAAAAGCATCCATGCATATTTCCCTTAAGCAGAACAGTTCTGTCTGTTTTGCTAATCCAAGTGCCCAATATTTCCAATGGTTTGGTGATGTTTCTTCTCTCTCCATAGCTGGATGTTGGCAGTGGGAGATCTCACGGAGTCAAAAGCATTTGTTTGGAGCTGTCAGGTTGCCTCCCTTGGCTGGTGTGAGCTACATTCACTCCCTGAGCAGCTTAGCAGCTTATCTCAGTTTTTAGTAAACAGTGGCAACAAATTCAGTTTCCTTCCTTTTCTTTGAGACAGTGATAAAAAATAAAGGTGATTTCAGAAATCAGTTAATAACCTAAAGCAAAGAAAGAAATGACAAAGCCTCTTTCAGGACCATGAAAAAGTAAGTTCATACAGCTCTTCCAGATCTTCAGATTTCTTCATGGCATTCTGGGAGATGTCTCAGCAACAGTCCAGCAATCCACATCTTCTGTCTCAGATAAAAGTAATCCGGACTAGGTCAGTAATCTCGTTTATTTCTTAAATTGACACACTTTAAACAAAACCACACAAAGACAGCTGAATGAGTCCTTAGGTTCAAATTTACAAGAGATGGTATTTGAAGCCTTGCTGCTGGTGAAGGGGAGAAATCCTATTTTTCATAATCATGTTTATTTATTATTTGTGGTCTTACACGTACACTGTAGCTCACACTCATTTCAGTCAGATGCCTGGAGGAACATTTAGCTGACATTCAATTAGCAAAGTAATGCACGGTGATAAAGCAGGAGGCAATTTACCATGTTCTGTTTGGGAACTTTCCTTGTTGCCATTAATATTCACAACACACTAGTCAATTCCAAAGGAAGGCAGTGCCTCTACCTAGACCAGCAATCCAAAACATTTGGATTACAGAAATGTAGGCCAGGAACAGAAGGTCTGTAAGGAACAGTTTCCTAACATCACATGGCTCTGTTTAACAGGGTGGGAAGGACAGTAACAGTACCTAGAGAAGGAATTCGATGCCACCTGAAAGCCTATTAAAGACAAACTAAATGCCCAGTTTGCTTTGCACCAAAAATTTACATCCCATCATAAAGTGGAGCTCAGCCTAGCATGGTCTCTGTTTACACTTGAGAATGTGAGTTTAAAATAATTCAAAGTATTTCTGTACTCTACTGACTGTGAGTACTTTCAGCTACACGGCTGCACCAAGTATGTGCCATGAAGCATCTGGTTACATTTAAATTAATATTTAAATTAGTTCTTGCCTAAGAATTTTTTTTCCCAGCATCAATCCCTGAAAAGGTTCCTGTGCAGCTCCACTCCTCACTAATTCATGAATATAGATCCTGACTATATATTTTTATGGGAAGAGAGAAGAAAAAGACTGGAAACTGCTGCCTCTACTTGAGGCCCAATAGGCACCTGTACCACTAACATCATTCCCGTGCAGGCTGAGGCAGGGAAACTGTTTTTGGCAAGATCCCTGCAAGCCTAAAACTGTCAAGCAAAGGTAAAAGCGTGGGAGGCCTCCTCCCCCTCCCCTCCTTGCTGCCTGTGAGTTTACGTAGAAGCCAGGGAAGCAGATGGGTGCCACAAGAGGTGCAAAGGATGCCTGGAACGACAGCACGTCAGTGGGATTGGCACTGCAAAATCCCTTCGTGACACCCATGCTCCGCAGGGATCCTCCACCACTGGGGCTTACGGCACTTGGGGCTCGCTGGTTTTGAAGCGGGATGGTGGCAGCATGCTCTGTCCAAAAGAGACAGCAGAAGGTGCTGCCAGCATAGTGAAAAAAAAATAAAAATAAAAATAAGGTTGGCAAGATGAGCAATACAGATGAAATAAGGGGAAGATAAAAGTACAAGGACCAAACCCTGGTGTTTGGTGCACAGAATCAGCAAATCACAGATCTAGGTTGGAAAAGACCTCCGAAATTATCGAGTCCAACCTATGACCCGACATCACTGAGTGCCACGTCCAGTCTTTCCTCAAACACCTCCAGGGATGGTGACTCCATCACCTCTCAGCAGCCCATCCCAATGGCTAATCACCCCTTCTGTGAAGAAATCCCTTTTTATGTCCAACCTGATCGTTCCCTGGCGCATCTTAAGGCTGTGACCTGTCATCCTGTCGCTGATTCCCTGGGAGCAGAGCCTGACCCCCACCTGGCAACACCCTCCTCTCAGCTAGGGCTGCCGAACACCCAAAAAAGACATACATAGAGTTTTCGTAGTTTAAGATAAGAGGAGAACTGAGGCTCTTGCAGTCAGTCCGGACGATACATCCACAACCCACCGATGTTCCCCCTGCGAGGCACCTGAGGCAGAGCACGGGGCCATCAGAGGAGCGCACCCAGAGAACGCCTCCAGCTCCCGGTTCCAGCCCTGCTGCCACAGCTCCCAGCGCTGGCCCTGGGTCCCCGGCTGTGCCCGGAGAGCCCCGGCTGCCGGCACTGCCTTCAGAGAGACACGGAGTGGCCTGGGCTGGAAGGGGACCCCGATCTCCTTCCATCCCCCTGCCACGGGCAGGGACACCTCCCACTATCCCAGGCTGCTCCAAGCCTCGTCCAACCCGGCCTTGGACACTGCCAGGGATGGAGCAGCCACAGCTTCTCTGGGCACCCTGTGCCAGGGCCTCACCACCCTCACAGGGAGGAATCTCTTCCTATTATCTAATCCAAACCCGCTCTCTCTCACCGTGAGCCCGTTCCCCTTGTGCTGTCACAACCCGCTCTCGTAAACAGCCTCTCTCCATCGCTGCCGCGCCTCCCCTCCGCCTCCCGCTCCGCACCGCCCGTGCCGGGCCCGCGTCCCCCGCTCCCGCAGCGCCCGTGCCCCGCTCTCAGCCCCCCACCTGCCGCAGCCGTGCCCGCTCCGTACTCACAGCCGGCCGCGGAGCCAGAGCGGCGGCGGGTCCATCCCTCCCTCCCTCGTCGGCAGCGCCCGGCGGCGCAGGCGCGCTGCCGCCTCCTCCCCCCGTGGCTGTGGCGGGGCGGCCGCGGCGGCAGCGCCCGGCTCCGCTCAGAGCCGAGCGAGCGCGGCTCGGGCCGGCGGCGGGAGGAGGGAGCGAGGCGAGCGGGGAGGCGGGGACCGGGCGAGGGAGCCGCGCCGCACACCCGGCCCGTCAGTGACCGGCGCTGCTGGGGAGGAGGAGGAGGTGGCGGAGGAGGAGGCGGCGGCGGCGGCGAGAGATTCTCCCACCCCCACCCACCGAGCTGAGGTGAGGCCAGGGCAAAGCATCCTCCTTTCTTCCCCTCATCCCTTCCTCCCTTTCATCCTTCCTCCCGACCTCCTTCCTTTCATCCTTCTTTCCTTATCCTCCTTCCCCCTTATCTCGCCTTCCCCTCATCCTTCCCTGCGCTTCCTGGTCCTCCTTTCCTTTCTTCTCTCCTTAGCCACCTTTCTCCACTCCTCCCCATCCCCCAGGCTCCCTCTCCCCGTGCCCACATTTCGCACCCTCCAGATATAATAATCTCGCTTTTTTTTTCTCCCCCTGCTTTTCCTTTTTTTTTTTTTCTTTTTTTTTTTTTTTTTTTTCAAATGCAATTTCAATTCTCGCGCAGTGAAAGACCGGGAGAGGCAAAGAGACAGAGTCGGTCACAGAGATAATCCCCCCCTCCTGTAAAGAATGGATTTGAATTAATGGTCATTTTGTGGTGTGTGTATTATGGGAAGAGGGGGATTATATTTAGGGAAGAAAAGAGAGGGTCAAAGGTGTGTTGTTTCACTTATTCATCTATTTACCCGCCATCACTTCGAGGTGAAACCTGGCTCCGTATTATCTTAAGTCTTTTTTTTTTGGGGGGGTATTGTTTGAAATTATTCTCCTTTCTTCAGGCGTCAGAGGCTCCTTCCTCCCTGTTATCCATCCCCCTGTGCGTCCCTGTGATTTGCAGCGGCTGCCGCTCCGATTGTGCGAGCCGGGAGCCGGCGGGGAAGGGGCGCGGGGAGCGGGGCTGGGCGGTGGGGAGGGGGCTGCGGGCACCTCCTCCATCCCTTCCCTCTAGGCCTCTCCCAGGCTCTGAGACCTTCCCGAGCACCCGCTGCACATCCCAGGGGTGCCGGCTCCCAGCAGAGGATCCGCTCCGGTGGCGAGGAGCGAAAGTTTAAAGCGTGGCTTTGTCTTCGCGTGGAGCGCCGGGGATGGCGAGGAGCCGTGGGGATGTTGGCTGGAAGGCGACGGCAGCCCGAGTGTCTCGTTGTGGGGCTCCTTGGAGTGGAAGAAGTTTTGCTCGGCCATGGTGGTGGCGGTGGGGAGCTGCCAGACTCTCCTGGCTGCCGTGCCCATCTGGGAGTTGGTGTTGGGGATGCTCAGGGGAACATCCGTGTGCCAGGGCTTCGGGAAAGAAACTTCTGTACATATTTACAGCGGGGTGCAGCGTGAGGTGGCAGGCGCTTCCTTCTCTGCAGGTTGGAGGGGTGGATGCCCTCCCTCGTGTCTCTGGTTGAGTGTGATGCTGGGTGCTTTTAAAGGTGATGCTCTGTCCCTTGGTGGTTGTGATTCTCTCCTGTGGAGCATTTATTTGATTGCGAGCTTGCGTCGGACAATTCCAGCCTTTTCAAGCTTCCGTTTGCTGAATTTGAAGTTCGTTCATACTTCACCAGGATAGACACGTTTCCACCCCCTTGATATTTTAGAAATCCACAGATACCACAGTAATTGACGCTACAGCACAACTCTACCAGCCTGGATATTTAACGTGTATGTTATACAGTACCTTGGCATGTATTCCTGAAAAATAGTGAGCTTGTCAAGACTGCAGTGAGTACTGTGAGTGTTTTGGAGTGCCAGGTATATGAAGAGCATAAACAGGGGCAGGCTCATACGATGCTGCTGATGCGAAAGCAGATTTTCCTGGCTTTGTGGCTATTACAATGCTGCTGGTTTTCCTTTTTTACCTGTATTGCCCGTGATTGATACAGTGCATTGTATCAGCCTTTTTCTACTCCGGGTCAAACAGGATTCTTTCTAGAGGAGAGAAAGTACTGACATGAAGGGTGAAGTTGTGCACTCAGTCGTGTCAATGCTTGTTTACAGAAATACCACCCCAGCTGGGTACAAGGTAGCTGTAATTCCATTAATGGGCTCTGCTGATGACAGAAGCCTCAACAGGAAAGCTCCAGTGTCACTCGAGCCCTTACATGGAAATACAACTGTAATTCATGCAGATTTTCTGAGGGCTCTTTTAATATTAATGTTGAGCTTGCATGGTACTACTGAAATGCCTTTGAAGCCCTGAAAACCAAGAGTATTTGTAGACTGAGGCTTGAAAGCCAAAGGAAGCAATTAGATCTCCTGCTCTGACCCCTTGACTCCTGCAGTAGATTTGATCCAGTTACTCTTGAGTGCAATAACTTGCATTTGGCTGAAACATGTTTTCCAGAAAAACTGGAATTTTGATCGGAAGGCAGTAAGAGGTGGAGAATCTGCTGTTTATTAAGTTATTTGGCTTCAGCTTCCAGTCCCTGGTTAGTGATGTGCCTTTCTCCACAATGCTAAGGAACTCAAAGTACTTTCTTACCATGGAAGTATTTATCTGCTGTAACCCAGTATTCCCTCTCTTTTCTGCTTGAAAAACCAAGTGAACTGAAATTCTTTAAATCTATCACTGCATGCATTTTCCTCTCAACTCAGTTTCTGGGGATTGTTTTTTTCCAAATCCACTTTTTCAGCATTTTTATGAAAACGTGAGCAGGATGCAGCACGCCAGAGCCTTGTCTCAGGAGAGTTTTGTGCATTTAGATATTACCTCTCTGGTGTTACTCTCCTGCTTCTGCATCACATTTACATACTAAACCTTCATTTGCAGCCCTGCAGTTTGATCTCCTTTTCTCTGGGTGCTCTCAGGGTGGCAAACCCTTTGCAGGACTGTTTCTTTCCACAAGAGTTCATCATTCCATAGGCTGCCATGTGTTTTCCTGATTGCAGCTTTATAATTTTGTGAGTGGCTTTTTTAAATAACTTAGATTTCTAGAATTGATTGATGATACCCAACACTCCTGATGGCTTTTTGGAACTGATTTATCTCAGTTATGTAGCACTCTATCAATTTGTACTCGTGCAAATTATGTCATGATTTATGGTGTAGGCTTACAAATAATTGAAAAGGGGTTTTGTGGTGGCTCCGCCTTTGGGGAACTCCATGTTAATCTGAATTATTTTGTTAATCTGAATTATCTTCTTGAAAGCTGTTCCTTTTTCTTTTTGAGGTGTCACTTCACCAGTTCTTCACCAGTTTAATTGGTTCTGTTTTGTTGTCAGGCTCTCACAGAGCGCTGTGCCAAGTGCCAGAGAAGTTTATGCATGCACACAGATATTTCTGCCAATTGGAAGTACCAGTCGCATCAAGGAATTAAACCACAATCATTTTAGAAAGTCAGCTTTCATTATTTGACTTCCTATTATTTGTTACAGAGCTCTGAGGTATCAGTTGAATACCATATAATTTTTCTTAAATTACTGTTTTGTTCTGGGCTGCCATTGTTGTAACCTTCCTGTGGTTGCAACCACTGTCTCACTCTGTCTTCTAGAGCGTGGTTGTAATGTAAGTGTTCTTTCAGACTGCTGGAATTTCCCCAGGATTTTCAGAATTCCTAAAAATCCATGCTGGTGGGGCAGAGAACTCCTTGGACACTTCTGAGAGCGCTTCTCCATGGTGATATTTGGTCCTGCTGACCAAAAGTGTTTACTGCAAAGTCATACTTTTTTAGCATTGTATTTGCAATGGGATGGAAAAGTAATTAATATTCTTATGAGGTACCAGCAAATCATCAGCTTCTTTGCACATGCAAAATTACTTTTTGAATGTATCTGCCCTTCTGCACTCTTGGTGTAGCTGAAAGTCCCTGTTTAGCACCACACCTGTGTGACAGCTGAGATTTCTTTGTTCCTGCAGTTCCCCCCTGCTTTTTTCCCCGCTGCCAAGACATTTCTTCATCCTCACCTATTAGATTTTTACACCTACTGTTTCAAAAAGCATGAATTTTTTATCCCTTAACACTTTTCTTCTTGTTACATATGAATTAGAACCACAGTATTTATTGAAATCTGTTTTGTGGCCAAATTGTAGTAGTTATGACAATGCCTTGCAGGTATTACATGCTGTCTGAACACACCAGCCTGAGATTATTTTTTTTTTTCTGTCTACAGTGACAGAATGATCTTTTATTACATTTTAGTTGAGCAGGCTTTGCTTCGAATACAGCATATTCCAAGGCTTGGCTAAAGAAAGCTGAACTCTATTCACTTGCTCCATGGTTTTTTCATAGGTGTGTAAAGCATAGGAATACTTTGAATTTAGATATAATATCAAATGGTCATGGAAAGATGAAGGGCAGCTGTACAGAAATAATCATAAAATCACTGCATGGTTTGGGTTGAAAGAGACCTTTAAGATCATCCAGTCCCACCCCCTGCCATGGGCAGGGACACCTTCCACTATCCCAGGTTGCTCCAAGCCCCATCCAACCTGGCCTTGGACACTTGCAGGGATCCAGGGGCATTCACAGTTTCTCTGGGCACCCTGCTCCTCACTCACAGGGAAGAATAAGCAAATAAATACAATACACAGTTGGAAATAAGAAGGGAAATGTGCAGAAATAAAGAGTAGCAGCACTAACCTGTTGGTAATTACTGTGACATGCTTAGGACATAATTTGATGGGAGGTTTTGTGGCTCAGGTCTGTAGGAATTGTTCCCTTAGAGCTGCTTTAGGTGAGATGCAAGAAGGGGATATAAAAAAGACCAGAATGGGAGGGGAAGGTGAAAGTTACAGAGAGATTGTTGTATTTCAGAGGAGGCTGAGAGCTACTCCTGACTAAGATAAACTTGTTGATTTTCTGTAAACACCACATTTGTTACATTCGTTAGGATTAAGTGCTCTGAGAACTTTCCCGAGGCACAGCTTTCCAAGCCATGAGGCTGCTGCAGGGAGCAGGAGCAGCTGAGGCTCTCGTTCCTCTCTGGAGCTCCAGTACTGATGTGTGAGATCCTCCAGCTGGACCAACAACACCCCAGCCTGACTGGGAGCAAACTGCTGCTGAGTCCAGCCTGCCTTGAGCAGTGTTGGAAAGTAAAAGGACAGGATTTTTAAAGACAACTGTAAGAAACAAGTTGAAGAAGTGACAACAAAGAAACCAGGTTTTGTCCTGTATAAATAGAGTGGTTGCTAGCTAAGTTAACAACCTTGTAAGTTTGGTGCCCCCAGCATAAGAAGGACATGGAACTGTTGGAGCGAGCCCAGAGGAGACCATGAAGTTGCTAAGGGGACCAGAGGAGCTTTCCCATGCAGACAGGTTGAGAAAGTTGGAGCTGTTCAGCTTGGAGAGGAGAAGGTTGTGTGGAGACCTCCCAGCACCTGCCAGTATCTGAAGGGGCTTCAGGAAGTCCAGAGTGGGATTCTTCATCAGGAACTGGAGTGACAGGAACGAGTGATGAATTCAGACTGAAAGAGGGGACATTTAGGTTAGAAATACAGAAGAAATCCTTCCCTGTGAGGGTGGTGAGGCCCTGGCACAGGGTGCCCAGAGGAGCTGTGGCTGCCCCTGGATCCCTGGAAGTGTCCAAGGCCAGGTTGGACAGGGCTTGGAACAACATGGGACAGTGGAAAGTGTCCCTGCCCATGGCACGATGAGATAATATTTAAGGTCTCCTTCCAACCCAAACTATTCTATGATTCTGAGTTATTGTGTTGTAGCTTCTCATTGTCTAAGAGGAATCCATGGTACATCTAAATGCATCCCGGAGTGATAACACTGTTGGATGAAGCCTTTGGTTGGGCAGGCTCAGCACCCCACAGCTGTAAATGAATTTTGTATCAGATTTCTGGATAACAGCTCTACATCTCAGTTTTCTCATGGTCTCCTCAGTGAGCAGTGGTGTCTGGTTCCAAGCAGTGGTTGGGTACAGAAAGGCATTCGTGAATGTTTCCAAACACCTGGATAGGCTGAAGTTGTATTTATACAACACAAGATCAGCTGCTCTGGGGAAATAAAGTGTTGTGGCCATCACTTATCAGTACAGTTGGTTGGAAGGCACGATTTTTGTGTTCCTTGTGTTTGAACTAATTTTTTGGTTTGGCATGGAACAAGCAGGTGAATTTTAAAATTGCCAGCAAAATGAGCAATCTTTCCCCTGTCAGTGCTGTCCTTCCTCCCCTCACCCCCATACACATTTTATTGTTTTAGAAAACTTGTGCTATCATCAGACAAAGCATTTTGACTTTATAAGGGGCAGGAGGAAAGCTTTTCCATCATTTTTCAGTGGTTGTTTGGAGAAAGCACACCTTCCCTTGGAGTACTTTAACTCTGCTGAATCAGCATTTTCTGATAGCCAGGCTTTTTTTTTTTTCCTCCTTTGGAGTATTTTTTGTCAAGCTGTGCTTTTCAGCCACATCACCCCCTGCATTAGTATTCTGGTACAGAGAACAGTGGAGAGACGTTTTCAACATTGCAGCAGAAACTGCCCAAGTTTTCAGGCTTCTTAAGTAATGAGAATTACTCAGTTAAGTGAAGCTGAATCCTGTAACATTAAGAACATCTCACAGGGGTTGCATTTGAGGGGTAGGAAAAACCAGTAGATTTTGCAGTTGCACAAAGGAATTTCTGTGTTCAGAGTGTTTTAAAAAGATATTTTTGTACATTCTCCAATCTGCTGTTACTGCTGGTGTTACAGTAATTATTATGTGACATTTCTTTCTCCTGTGGACTTGTCCTTTTCTTTGAAGCTTTGTATTAAAAAGAAACAACAAGCATATGTTCCAATATGCTAAATGCAGGCAAGAATATTAAAATGGAAGGCAGTTTGAATGTAAATGGAACTTAAATTCTGAATACAAAAAGTGGAAGTGGTTTCAGTCAGGGGAGGCTCCCAGTTGCCCAGGTGACTTCTGCAAATGGGGCTTAAGCTTTTCAGTTACTTAAAGCTTCTAAATGGATTATTCACTTTGCCCTTTTCTACAACTAATCAACCTTAATTTTTAACACGCTGTTATTTACTAACAAAACCCCCTTTTCTACATTCCATTGAATCTCTGTTTGTGGCAGTTCTCCTTTAGAGCCCATTCAGCACAGCAGGAGCAGCTGAATCTCTCAGTTCTCTAAGTTGTGCTTGTAAGGAAAGGATCAACTGGAAATATTCCTTATGTTTGAAACACAGAAGTTGTGGCCATCCTGTGCAGAGCTGACAAAACCGCTTTTATCAGTTCTCTGTGTCTTTTCAAACATCAAAAGGAACTCCAAAAGACTTCTTGCTTGAGATTGAACTTTCAAGTTAGACTGTGGAGTAAAGCACTTGAAAAATGGAGTAAAATTTTGGTAAGCCCTGGTTTTAGTTCTGTTGTAGTGCCATTGTGTCAGTGGCAAGAGTTGTGTCCTTTCCAGAGGATCCCACACTAAGAAAAATGAGTCAAATCTTTCAAGAAGAGGCATTATTTGCAAAGAGATCATCTGAGGCAGATGTTTTTATCTGGTTAGGTATTTTTTTCTCCTTTGCTGCCTTTAGAAAAACATTTTGTTGTTTTCTTTTTGGTGCAGTGAAATTTCTTCTTCGAAGCTGTTCTGTAACTTCTGAGTTAACGTGGAGATCTCTGTAAAAATAACAGTTTTAAGTAAATGAATGAATAAATATCAACAGGGAATAGGTATGATGTCCTCTGTCATTAAATATTAACTTGCTTTACTGTTATTGTCAGATCTCTCTTCCTGATATAAAATGACCAGATATGATAAGTTACTCATGGTTACTTCTTCATGATATTAATTGAGAAACTTTGAATGTAGAACCCAAATACACTTTTTTTTTCCTGTATCTCTTCAAAAAATCATATGATGTAAACAGTTATTTCATTTTTTACCAAAATAGAACAGGATTGATTCTAACATTTTTTATTGTGACAGAATATTTAAGTAGAATTGTGTCATCTGTGCTTGGTTTTGATAGAGAATGCTTCGTAACTTGTTATCCCATGGTTACAAATGTTGACTGTTCAGATAAGAGATTGTGCAGGCTTATAAGGAAAGGTATAAAATAGATAACAACTAAAATATGAAGTGAGAAAAGTCCAGGATGAGTAAGAGAATAGTTCTTGCATTTGTAAAATACATGAAAGCTGGTTCCTTTAATTCTTGCAATTAAAATCCACAGGTGACTCTTTAAGATGAAGTAATAGAATAGCAAAGAAACAACTTCAATAAAAGTGCCATTTGTTACCCTTTTTTTTTCCCCCTTAATGGAGTCAAAATGAGAGAGATTCCTATATTTTTATTGCAGCATATGAACTCCTTCCTAGTTCTTGTGCAGATTGTCTTCAGTGCTTACTATAATCAAGTCAGAAATGCAAATTCAGAATTACAGCTGCTTAGTCTAATTTTAAACGTCCCTATTATCTCCGTCATCTACATTCTACATCCCATTCTTGGATGCTCCACAGAAATACTTCTAAGAACAAGAAATTGTCAGGGAGGCTGTGAATGAAGGAGGATGAGGTGGTGTAGGGAGAGAATCAGGATAAAACCACTCTGACAAATGTCCTGCTTGTCTGGGAGTGCTGCTCGGAGGCTGCGGAGCTGTTACTTGGTAGCCCATGCTCCCCCTAAAATTCGAGCTGAATTTTGTACCCTTGGCCTTGCTAAGTATTGTTTCTGGGTCACATCTGATGCCTGGCAAGAACAGGAACGTGAAAAAAAGGAAAGAGAAGAACTATTTCTATCCCATGATTTAATTTTCCTTGCATGGCTTAGGGAGAATTCTGTGCGTGGCTAAGGCAGCAAACTGAATCCCTCGATGCATTGATTTGCTCTCGCACACTAATTGCAACCTTGAACAAAGTTTTTCCTTTTTATTTTCTTTTATACTCAAATTCCAACCCTTACCTTCAGGCCTGAGCTGAGGGGATGAAGGTGACTGTAGAGGAAGTGCTCAGGTGCTTTCCAGGTGCTAAAGAGCAGTGGGGACACAAATCCTGGGCAGGATTAACTTCTACTCATGCTGTGTTTGGATGAAAAGCAGCATCAAATATTATACACATTTTATCATTCTCTGTGTGCTTTCCTCGTCTTCTGAATAACTTAAGTGCATTTCCAGAGCATTTTCTGCAAATATTTTATGGCTTACCTTGTTCTAATTCTGTCCTTACTACCAACTGTATTTTGTTTACAAATTCAGCCTAAGAGCAAGAAAATGCCTGGGTTATCCATGTTCACCTATTTACCTTCATTTGGCTGGGTAAGAAACAACATTTTATTATTGTTTTTAATTACACTTAATACATTCAATTATAATTTCCTTAATGTGATCAGTGAAACTATCACCTTGCTTCTTGTGGAGTCTTCCTGGAACGCCAGCCAAAGGTATTGAATGGTCCCAGGTGATCTCAAACGCTGCAGCACAACCTCATTTGCATGACAGAGTAGTATGGAAGCATACATTTAGTGCAAACATAGCCAAAAAGCCTTCAGAATTAATGTCTTCAGGTAGTTGAGGAAGCTGAGTGAGTGTAGTAGCCATGGTAACTTTTTTCCCTTTTGCTTTTAAGTAGAAACCTCGCTGATTACAAGGCTTGGTGTGAGCCTTGAGCTGGGGATCTGCTCAGCAAACCACAAACGTGGTGGCAGCAAAGGAAAAATCCCAGATAACTGGACAGATTCTGCACAGGGAGAGCAGTGTGGTTTGGATGCAAAAATAGTAGGCTTGCAAACACAATTAGGTTGAGAGCTCTAATTGTGGCAGAGATGCTTTTTTGGAGGCTCCAAACTCCGTGTTCTCCTTTTTTGCTGCTAGTTTTAGAACTGTTTTGGCTTGACATGTGCTGAAGCTGCACATCCCCTTGAGCTCAGATGCTGCCAGACACTGGCTTTGGAGTGACAGGTCCTTGTAAACTTGGTTGCATCCTAAGGGTGGAGTCAGCTTAACTTTATTTTAATTGTTTTATGGCTTTTGGGTTAACGAGAATGATGCTGAGATGCACTGACAACACGAGTGTGTTCAGGTCTCTTGTCAGCTTAATGAGTTTATTTTTGCTGGGTGGTTGACAGTCAGCCAAAAGAAACAAACAAAAAAAAATTACATAGCCCAAGAACAGCTTCTTGGCTGGTTTTTCATAAAAAGATCAGTCAGGAGGAAGGGGAAACACTAGAGAAGGATATTTTGAATATATCTTTTTTTTTTTTTTCAATCAGTTTTCCATAATGGTGTAAAAACAGGGATCTCTTAATTTTGCTCACTCTGCACCATGAACACATTAGAGGTGGTGTGAGGTCCATTCTGTTGCCAGAATATCCAGAAGAAAGGTTTGTGCCACCCTGAGGGTGGTGCAGGATTTGTGATGTCTAAAGCCTTTCCTGATCAACCCTTGGGAGATAATCCACAGTAATTAAATATTTCTCGAAACAGTGAGAGTGAGATGGACTGTGTAATGATTAGGGCATGGGTGGATCAGAGAAATCAGTGATTACACAAAAGGAACCTTTAAGGAAGGACTGAAAACCACATTCCCCAGAGAAATACCATAGGAACTTTATCAAGGGATAGTGCTGGATTCTACACCTGGAGTGGGACAACCCTGAATGTTATGGACAGAGTGGGGAATGATGTCCAGCTCAGGATATCCTGTGATTCTATGAAATATGATATTAGAGTTTAAACACTTCAGGTGTGCTTGAAATTATTCCTGAGAAGTGCACAGACTGATTATATCTCCAAAAATTTTGGGTGACCTTCTACACTCACCCCTTGGCTGGGCTGGTTTGGATGTTTCTCTTTCATCACTGTTTTTCATTAATGAGTTGTTTTTCTTTGGGGTGAAAGCAAGATGGTGTAAACGAGGGAAGAATTTTGAAATCACTCTTTAAAAAACTGTGGTTTTAATAATTTTCACTGAGCTTTAATTAGAAATTGGAATGGAAGTCACCTCTGGTTCATTACAGTTCAGGTATGGGAAATACAGGCACAGAGCACAGCTGCTGTGGGACAGGTACATCACAGCAGGACTTTAACAGCTTCAGGTACTTAGAGGTCCATTTATTAATAGGAAAGTGTGTAAATACAAAAAAAAACAAAACCCAAAAGTACTGTGTCTGAGCAGATAAAACTCCTTTATGCATTAAAATAAAACTAAAGCACCAATATTGAATCTGAGCTCTGGTCCTCACATAATCCTCCTTTTGCAGGAAATTCAGTGCCTCTGAAATCTGTTTCAAGAAACGTGCAAAACACGAGAAATGCTTAACAAGGACTGAGTAGAAAGATTTATTTTACCAGGAGCCTCTTCCAGCGTTGCAGATGGTTTCTGGCTGCCTTGTCTAAGGGACTAGTTTGGGTATTCAAATTACGCAAGATTAAATCCTTGATCCTCTGAAATTAATTACAGAATTTTCATCAATGTTGCAAAGCTCTTACCCAACACTTCTGGAGCTGGTTCTGCCTTTGGCTGTGGACTGTGTCTGTGCCTTTTAAGTGGAGCTGGAGCCAGTCCTGTGTGCTATTACAGGGCTACAAAAATTCCTTCTATCTCTGGAAAATTCAAATGTTTCTCTGTATTACCTTACAGAGCTGTTGTGAGCACTGATTGTGTCTGCTACATGTTTTAGAAAGCAAATGATTTATGTGAGCAGGATTTTTTTTGCCATTTTAACATTAACAAACAAAAATTAGCAATAAGTGTCTGGTACATCAGCTCTTCCTTGCACCTGATTTCTGAGCTGCTGCAAATACACAATACATACTGCTCAATCTTTCATTTTAATGAGCTGGTTTTTGTGGTGTTGATTTAATCTAAAGGCTGCTTTTCCTCTGAAGTGAGAAGCTTCTTTTGTCATGCTGGGACATCTGAAGGAAACATTGCTGGTGGATTTAATTCCCTAAATATGATGGAGACACCTTCCAGTGTTCAGCTTTGGTGTTCACTTAGGTCATGGGTCTCATTAAGGTCTGATTCTGTACAATATACTGGGTTATAACTCAGTGCCAGAAACAACCCCAGCCACACCAAAGCACTGAGTTACTTACTAAATTTCACTGTATTTCTCCCCAGAGGTGCTGATGTGGGTGGGAAGATGCCCTGGGAGTAACCACAACTCAGGGCCAGTCTTTAGTGTGGCAAGGTACATGAAATGATGGTGAAATTTGGGGAGAACTGACATTTTGGAGAAAATCTGGTGAAGTGGAAATAGAATTTCAAATGTATTAAATTATGGGTATTACAGGCATGTGTATCTTATATTCTGTGTGATGGGTCTGAATTACTCTGGGCCTGTGTTTCTAAACACAGAGTACTGTGGAAAACATCACAAGGAGAGATAGAAGATCTGGCAAGGGCAGTGATCACAGTCAATATATTAGAGAATTTTCGTTATTTGTTTCTCCAAGGCAGTTTTGGTGTCTGAAGAACAACTGTTGTGTTTTCAGTTTTGGATCCCACTAAATAAAATAAATGGATTTGGTGAAGGTGTGTAATCACTTGGATTTCTTCTGTCCCAGCAGTGATACCAGCCCACCCTGTGCAGTCCTTGCACCTGTTTAATCACCACTAAAGAAGATTTTGGGTTTTTAGCCATATTTATCAAGAAATCAAGATCATATTTATCATATTTCTCATGAAAATGAAAAGCAAAAGCTCACCACCACTTTTTTACTGAAAAATATCCCTGCCCAAGGCAGGAGGTTTGGAATGAAATGATTTTTAAAAGTTCTTTCCAACCCAAACCATCGTGTGATTCTGTGATCCAGTGATTTTATTCTTTTACAGAAAGAGTTTTGTTGAGAGTCATTCCTAAACTTCAGACCAAAAAAGTGTATGTCTATGTATTTCTAAATAATGGAGTGCAAATTACGTGTCAGTAGTATTTTTAAAGCTAAAACCATTTGAATGTGTTAAAATTGAGCTCTGCACAATACTGTGAAAAAGCTGAAAAATAGGGAATACTGTTTTTCATTATGATAAATTATTGTGCTTCAGGTGATTTTCAGATACCTTATGTGTTAAAGTAATGAGCACTTCCCGCGCTGAACTAGTTTTTGCTAAGTCAGGTTCTTAAGCCAAAGGAAAAATTAATTTTTAAGAGGTGCATTTCTTTGGAGATTGTTACAAGATGAGAATCGTTGTAGTGAGGCCTCAATAAAATGCAATCTGTTATTCCTTGTGTTTTATTTCAAGCCAGCTGAATGTTGGGAGATGCTTTTTTGCTCCACGCTGGCTCAGAGTTGCTGCAGTCCAATGTTTGCTGTCCTGCTGCTATTTTTGTTGCTGCTGTTTGTGTTGAAGGCTTGTGATTTCATTAACAGTTATTTTAAAACCTGAACAACCTGACACGGGGCTAAATAGAGCATAATTCTGTTTCCCATGTAGATAAGCACAGCAACACATGAATAAAAATCAGGTTGGCCTCCCCTCCACGCTTCACAAGTCTCCCGTGTGGCTTTGGGAGCCTTTGGGAAATGGGCCATGTTATCTTTAATTTTTTAAATAATTAGCATGACTTTAATCCAAAGTGTGTTTCTAGATGAATTTGTGAATAATAATAATAATAATAATAATAATAATAATAATAATAATAGTTGTGGTTCTTAAGGCTCCTTTTGTTTCCTGGCTGTTTTTGCTTGTGTTTCTGGCATGGGAGGGTGGGATGTTATCCCATTAGCCACCTTCCCTGGGTGGGAAGCCATAGAGTGAAGGAATTCAATAATTTTCCCAGACTTTGAACCTATGTTAAGTTGTGATAACCCTTGGAGCCCCAAATTTTGCTTATGTGTTAACTGCACCTTTAGCTCCCACAAATCATCCCAAGAGAGTGTCTTTGTCACTCAGGGTGTCACAGCACAGGCTGGTGTTTGTCCTTACAATTAATGAACTTTGATTAAATTACACCTGCTCTCCTGATCCTTATTTTTCCAGCTTTAAGAATGTTGTAGTGACACCACAGAGAATGTGGTTTTTATTGATGAATTCAAGTTCTGCCCTGAAGTTTCAACCAGCTTGTTCTCCAACACCAGCTTTGTTTTTTGTGGTTATCACTATGACATTTCTCCCTTCTCTACAATAAGTTCCATGTTCTAATACTTGTGTTCATTTGATGTGATCTGCTTAATATAAGAAAACAAGCCCGTGCTACATTTATTTTTAAGTGAAGAGAAAAAAATGACTTTCTCTGGAATGATGACAATGAGCTGTTTATTACCACAAGCTGTGCATTTTATTTTCTTTTACTTAGAAAGCGGTGATTTGTCTGAATTTTTGGAGTGGTTTTTAAGTGAATAATGATATAAGAGCCTTCTTACTTGAGGCTTCTTATAAATGTAGTTATTTATATGAGGAAAAATTGTTCAAGCGTGGATTATTTATGCGGAGGAGAAAACTGGCTCTGGATTGATATAATTTTTCTTTCCCATCTGCTCTGAACGAATTTGTTTTCTCTGTGAGCAGTGAGAGCTTGCTTGGAACTTTGTTTTAGATACTTAGGGGCTCGTGGTGCTACTTCTCTTAATAAAGTGGTCCAGTTCCAACCTCAGCTTTTGTTCTTCAAGGCAAACTTTGTTCTCTCATGGCTTCAGAGAAGTGTTGTGGCCTTTCCCCTTTCGTTTTTAGCAGACCTGGTTTCATCAGGTGTTTGAAAAGTAAAACTGTTTGTTTTTTTCCTTTGGTCTGGTGATATTGTTGTGTTTTTTCCTTAATTTTTCTTTTTTCTTTTCTCTACAACAACTAAGAAGATTAATTGCACTTCGCTCCCACCCCCTTTTGATTTCACTTTTGATGCCATTCCCTTCCTGAGATGGCACAGTCTGTGCCTGGAGCCTGGGCTCAGCCTCCTGGGGGAGCTGTGATGTCAATTTACCCACCAGATTGTTTCAAAATGGGTAATTCTGCCATTGGGAATGTGCAGCTGTTGGCCAAAAAACCATCCAAGCAGCCTTGCTAAAGCATTGTTAATTATTGACAGTAAAGAGAGATGTGGAGGGGTTTGTATCAATACAGATCTCTCCTACCTACAGCCAAGAATGACCTAATTTATTTTTTTTTTTTTAGGTACACCAGCAGGATCTGTCTGTAAACAGTTTCTAAGCAACAGCTCCCTGTCCTCTAGAAAGAATGTCACATTTTATCCCTGACTCCCGGCTTTTACAGCCCTTCTGCCCAAATCTGCCCTGGTTTAGGGGGAGCGTGGAGGAGTCTCTTCAGCACAGATAATTCTCCTCTTTTGTAGTACCAGCACCCACCCAGGGCTCACTGAGGTGTTGGAAGTTAAATCACTGTCTCCTTTAGTGCTGCTTTCCCAACAGCTTTGCTGTCACAGGCCAGCACTGGCAATGATTTCTGTGCAGCTTCATAAACATTCTGTAATGATCAAAGAGCTCATATTTCCACTTCCATTTAAATCCAGGAAGTGACAAACCAGAAACACCTAGGTCATTTTTTTTCCTTTCAAAGATTAAATGGTTTGAACTGGTTTTAAGGGGAAAAGTGATTTTTCCCCACAGCACAACAGATCTCTATTTTCACCAAGACTTGTGTGGTATCTGTCTCAGACTGGGGAAATTCAGATGTAAAAAAATGAGAGCCCTTTGCAATCAGATTTTTCCTAATCCCATCCCTGAAAGCCTCCAAGGTCAAGTTGGATGGAGCTTAGAGCAACCTGGGATAGTGGAAGAAGTCTCTGCCCATGGCAGGAGCTGGGAATGAATGATTTTTAAGGTCCTTTCCAGCCCAAACCATTCTGTGATTCTCTGCTACCACCAGAGTCTTTTAAAAGAATGTTCACCTGGGGGCTGTGCAGATGTAGAAATTGGTTCAGGCTATTGGAACTCAAAGAGTCATGAGTGTCAGGTTCTGTGTCTGATCTATCACATCCTGCCTTAGCTGAGGCTGCTTTTGAGGTGGGGGAACACAGATCTTGTGGGAAGCAGGTTTTTAACCAGAGTGGAATATGGTCATGATCTCATTTATTAAGAGGTGGGGAAGAGTCAGCTGGAATCTATGTCCCATAATATTCCAAGAAAAGCAGTCTTCATGAAAAAACAATGGAGGTTGCCCACAGAAAAAGCTTGAATTTTATCATGCTAATTCCATGCCACCATTTATGAGTTGTGTTTGCCAACTCTGTGAGCCAGCAGAGCTAAACTTTGAGTTTGTTGGAACTTTGGGAGGAAGGAGAGTAACTTCATCAGTTAGCAGAGGATGGTGGGACCCACAGAAATGTTTTGTTCATTTCACTTGGTTATTTTTAATTTGCTCTCTGTTTTCTGCTGCTGTTACATAGTATTTCAGTTTGAAAAATGGTCTTTTATGAACAGAGAAGGCCTGTGGATGTTGGAGCTGTTTGGATTTGAGTAATGGCTATGATTGATAATATAGGCTGTAGCCTATGGCCTGATTTAAGGGAATTGTGGAGTTTATTTCTTCTCTAGATGAGGTAAAATGATAGGTCTTGGTGTGCTTTTGAGAAAAACAGAGCTCCCTGGCTGTGTTTCCTCTGCTATTGTGAGGAGCTGTCTGGTTTCTTACAACTGTCTTTGATTTCAAATCAAACAAAGGAAATAGAGATTTCTGCCACGTATGGAACGGGGAGCGAAAAAGGAATGGAGGCATTTTTCTGGCTTGCATTAAGAAATAAAAATGAGTAGAAGGAATTGTGAGAGAGAGGTTAGGTGTTATGATGGGCAAGTGGGAAGCACAACAAGAAAAGGAGTTTAGAATACCTGTCTGTTTAAAACTTAACATCAAAGTCAAAAAATCTGGAGTTAGAAGGCAGATGAAACATGAGCTTTTGAAGAACTTTCTATGAAAAGGGCAATAAAACTAAGATTTGTGATGTTCTTACTCTTTAGGGGCTGCTAGGGTGGCTTCCTGTCAAATACCATAAAAACAAGCTGATGAAAGACCAAGAGTAAATTCTGATTTTTACTGTTTTCAGCCTTCTCACCTTCTCCATTACATTTTGACCAAGAGTAGTGCATCATCATAAAATTCAGACTGAAAGTGAGCTTTTGGGGCTCTGTGCCTTTCTGTTCATTTCTTAGGTAAAGAAAATGGTAATCTCAGGCAATCCCTACCAATATTTGACTGATATTTCCCTCTGGCTTTGGGCCAAATTGACCTGATTATTTGTCTTTCATGTAGAATAATTCCTCATTATTATCATTATTTCTGTTATTCCAGGAGACAAGGATAAATCCCACTGAAAGAATGTCTCTGTTACTTAAATATTCCACTGTATACCAAATATTCTTTTCTGTACAAGGTAAATTCTTCCATCCTTGCAAGCTCTGGGTTTATAGAAAAAACCTCCCTTTTCATAAGCAAACGATTGTAGCTTTGTTTCCTGCATATATTAACAAAATGTTTGAAGATTGAAGGGGGTGAACATGCAGTGAGTCATCTCGTGTGGAGAATAAAACCTGATACATTTGTGAATGAAATCCAGCTTTGTGAAGTGGAGCATGTAGTTTATTATTGCTACTTTTTAGGTTTGTTTGGGTTGGGGTTTTTTTTTAGTATATTTTTGCTCTTAACAGATGTGTGAGGGAAGTTTTAATTAGGAAGAGCTGTCTCATGCATTTGTAAATATTAGGGTGAACTGAATCTAGTAGAACTTTAATATGATTGGGGATATCTGCCTGAGATGTTTTGAGTAATTTTTGGAGGTGGCTCTGTTGACTCTATTTCAGGAGCTTTGATTCCTAAATCTAAACACAACCATGTGGATGCCTAAAAAGTTTGAAATTGAACTGAACAGTAAAAGGTTGATGAAGTTCATTGACTCTTATGTGTTAGAACAAGTGTAGGATTTTAGAATTGTGGGTTGGTCTGATGACAGCTCTGGAATGCCAAACTCTGCCCAAGTCCAAGCGTGTGTTGTACAGAGATTTCTGCAACTCAGAAAATACTAAACATGCTGATCACAGGGAAAGTTAATAACAAAATCTGTCCTTCTTTCTGTGGTGGTGGTTGGAAACAAGAGGATATGTAGGGTTTGATTGATCCCTGGATATTCCATCCAGCCTTAGGAACCAGCTGTTTATGGACTCCCCAAGTCTCAGGGAAGCAACTGGACCAGAGTTTTTAATTGAGGACAGATATGTAATTGTTTCATGTTAATGTTCCTTGTTAATGTTCCCTTCACCTCTGAAACGTCCTGCTGCAATTGGTTCCACGAACCTGAGGGGAGAAATGTTGCTTGTTTGGTACTTTGAAACCTGATGAGTGAAGAATTTGAGGTGCATTTACGTTCTTGTATCACAGGAAGCATTGTGAGTTCTGTTCACCTCCGTGCCACCTGCCTTCTCATAGAATCCCAGCATGGTTTGGGTTGGAAGGGACATTAAAGATCATCCAATTCCCACTCCTTGCCATGGGCAGGGACACCTTCCACTAGCCCAGATTGCCCTGTCCCATCTGGCCTTGGACACTTCCAGGGATGGGGCGTGGTTTAATCATATTTCTTCTCTGTGATTTATTTAAAAATGGAATAATGAGGTGTGTTTAGACTCTTCGTATGGATAGCATATGGAGACTATGGATGTATCTTCTGGTTCTGCCACACCTTTGTGGAGGTGGAAGGACACGAGGCATTAAGGAGGTAGATGTGTAATAGATTTATACAGTGACTTACAAGTATTTTGCGCTCTTTTCCTAAACAAAGCTGTGCCAGAACATCAGAGGGCTCTGGGCTCTGACTTCAAGCCAACCATTTTACATGTAAAGGAGAGTTACTTTTCCCCATGTTTTTCCCTTGTTTTTTTCTCTGTTTTATGCAGTAGTGAAAAATGCATTTTCATCAGCCATTTTTGCCCCTGTTCACTGAGCTTGATAAGATCTGCAGTCTGAGCAAGGGAGATTTATGATGGAGTGTTCTCCTGTATTTATTTATTTATTTATATAATAATCATTAGACATAGTCACTTTACCTCCTTTTTTTTCCCAAAGTGGTGGCAGGAATTCCTTCTGGGGACTGGTGATACTGTACAGGTTATAGGGGGAAGATGTGAAGTTGTGCTTTATCTTCCAGAAAGTAAATTCACTTAGATAAAGGAGTTAATTGTTTTAACAAGCAATATGATTTTATTGCATGGACTGACGTTCTGCAGTGAAGTAGGAAAAGCTCAGTGGGGATGAGGCAGAATTTGTCTGAAGACAACTTTACTGAAGAGTAGTCAGGGATCACAGGAGAGGAAAACTTGGTTTTGAACGAGTTTGGGACTAAAACTGCTACTGTTGAAAACATCTGAAACAGTGATCACAGAAATTTTGGTTCAAAGCCTTGTAGGAGGTGGGGGAAAAAGGCAAATTCGCCATGGTAGTGCTTAATCTCCAAAAAGAGCTACACATACAGGGAGATATGATTAAAAGGCAATTAAAAAAAAAACAACTTTGGGATTTTGTTCTTGAGAAACTTCACAGAATTGTAGAATCGTTTAGGTTGGAAAAGACCTGGGAAATCATAGAGTCCAACCATTTCAAGGCAGTAAGGAAAATAAATAATATTCATTAAAATAGAAAATGAGAGAAAGGCAGTGAGTAGTCAGGACAGCAGTAGAGAAAGCTACTTTTAGATAAGAGAATTTCTTTAAAAAGGTATCATAATGTGCAAGTATTCAATGCCCAAGACGTTATACGGGAGGCCAAAAATAATTCTGCAAAAACGCTCAAGACGTGAAAACCAATTAAGAGCCTTTTTCAAATGCTTTGGAAGCAAGAAGTGTTGCAGAGACTTGGCAGCCAGTAGAGAAGGGAGGTAGGAAAGGTAAAAGGCAAAGAGGATGAGACCCAGAAAAAGAAAAAAACCAGGGAGATTTTGAGCATCCTTGTTGTGAAACAGCCTCTGAAGGGGGTTCAGAGTGAAGCTTCCATAAAACAGGGCTGAGACTGAAGTGTTGGTTAAAGGTGTTTAGAGGAAATGGATACAATGAGTAATATCATGTCACTGAAATTGAATTACCTTCTAGCTCGCCATGTATTCATGTTTGGTCTCACCCTTGTTGCCCTGTCTCAGATACAGCAGCTGCCTCGGGGGTCAGGTTTCATAGCACAGAGAGCATTGATTAGATCCTGGATTGACACTGCTGGCTGCTTTTTGCCAATTTTAATCACTACTTAATGTATTACTTTGTTTGAAAAGGTGCCAGTTTCACCTTGTTTTGTTTTTTTTTTGTTTTTAAATCCTTTCATTGCTCATCATAATCCTATATGAAAACTCTTTGTATTCCACCGAGGTGCCTGTAATAATTTATTTACCCGATAGCCTGAAAGTTTCATTGCCTTTTTTGAGTTTATCTGTATTCCTTTGTTTTCTTAATCTTCACAGAGATTATTTTTTCAGAGACACTGATCAAAGATTCCCTATCAAGATGGAAACTGTATATGAAAAGTTCCTCTGTGGAAAAATTAATCTGATGTTAGAAAATTGCTTTTTTTTGAAGGACTGGCATTCCATTGTCACCTGTTTACTTCTCACATTTCCTTTAGCCTGCAAATACTAATCACTTGTTAATTAATCCCATCAGAGTTTGCAGGTTTTTTATGTATTTATGCAGGAAGTCACTGCATGTTTAATGTTGGCGAAGAAGAAAACGCATTTTCTGTCTTTCTCTGCGACTTGAGGGATTTTCAGTTCCAGTAAGAGTCAGACTGGAGAGGTGTTTTGAAGACTGAAAACCACATTAGATGTGTTGGTTTCCCCTGTGGTCAGAGCACAGAGTGATGATAATTGCTTGGACAGGTTGCAAACAGTTCAAAATACAGCTCTGCAGCTCCTGTACCATTTTGTCTCAGATTTTCTGTTAAATGTCTCTAGATCTATGTAATTTTTTTCTGAGTTGGTATTATTCCCTTCTGTATTGCTTCTCCAGGTTCTTCTCAGATCCATTAGTGGTGAAATCAGTTTCCTTCTGAGAATAACACCATACCATCAGTGAAAAAATGCTTTAAAACTCTTTAAAATGCCCTTGCACTGAACTTCATACAATTAAGTTGGACTTTTTTTTTTGTGTATTTAAAATTTCAGCTATTTGGAGAACAGGTAATTTTTAAAATTTCCATAATAATTTTGAAATGGCCACTTAGAGAACGTGGCAGTGCAGAACCATGAGCATCTCAGATTTATGGCATCTGACCATATGGATCTGGCTGCTGCTTTTCCAGAAGAATGAATTCTGAGGATTCTCAGTGAAATACCCAACACAGCCTCTCTCTCTCTCACTGGAACTGTACAGCCTGTATCCATGTGTGTTTATAGATGTCTCTTGGTTCAAGAAGTACAGTTGGGGAGTGATGGGTATTTTAAGGATCAAGCACTGTTCTTCAGACCTCTTTATGTAAGAGATACAGAAAAATCCCACATTTAAATGCCGTTTGTTTTGTGGCATAGGGATTTTTCTGAATTTTAGAGGTCAGCCAGGTTTCTTTCCTCTGTGGAGTTAGGACAAAACCGAGTAAGTTCAGTAATTTCTGTGTATTTGTCTCATACCCCGCTGCTCTCTCTGTCCCAGGAGCAGAGATTTATATCTGGAAAGCCAAATATTTTCTCTCTGCCATTTCCTAGAGTGCTTTCCCAAGACAAACGCTGTCCTGCTTCTGCTACAAATGGAAACAGTCAGGGCAGTTTCTAATCCACGACAACTCCAGATCTCTTTGAAGTCCATGGGTGTCCTGAGCATCCTCTTCCAGGCTCAGCAGAGGGGATGTTTGAACAACTTTCTCAGCACAGCAGACTTCCCACCAACTCCACAAAGTGGCTGCACTTCTCTCAGCTGTTTAAAATTCATGTGCTCCCGGCTTATTAAGGCTGTTTTTCCTCTCCTTTCTCTGTGTTTGTGATTCTTTCACCTCCAGTCAGTAATAGGAAATCCTGTGCAGATTGGAAAGACTGTAGACTCCAGATGTCAGTCATTATGCTGCAGTCTTCCTTCAAATCAGTTGTTTTCAAAGGACAGGAAAATTGTTCATTATACATATATTTAATGAAATCACACTGCTCATTGAGTTTTTGCAGGTTTGCCTGGGGGTGGGAATAAAACCATGATCAATTTAAACATAGCATCAGTTTCTGTTCAGCCTTACTGTAAAAAGGATAATAAGGTTTTCATTACAGTCTTTTCCTTTTCCAGAGGTTTATATCACCTACTAATTTACTCATTATAAGAACATTACATGGAAGGTTCGTGCACTAATCAAATTCCATTTGCAGAAAAACGCTCTCCAACCAGCCTTTCCACCTGCTCCGGAAGACAGGTGGTTTGCAAAAATTGCACTGAAACTTCCAGACAGAGAGAAGGGAATGTCAGATCAGGGCTCTCTGTACCCTGTGATACAAGAGCTCCCTTGTCTCTGTTCCTGTGTTTCATCTCATCCCAGCACTTTTCCACATGAGAAGATGCTCCGAAGGCTGGAGCCTCTGCTCTGGAGCCAGTCTGGGAGAGCTGGGGGTGCTCACCTGGAGAAGAGAAGGCTCCAGGGAGAGCTCAGAGCCCCTTGCAGGGCCTGAAGGGGCTCCAGAAGAGCTGGAGAGGGACTTTGGATGAGGAGTGACAGGACAGGGGAGTGCAGTCCCACTGCCAGAGGGCAGGGTTAGACGGGATATTGGGAAGGAATTCCTCCCTGTGAGGCTGGTGAGGTCCTGGCACAGGGTTCCCAGAGAAGCTGTGGCTGCCCCTGGATCCCTGGAAGTGTCCAAGGCCAGGCTGGACAGGGCTTGGAGTGACCTGGGATAGTGGAAGGTCCATGTCCATGGGAGGGGATTGGTCTTTAAGATCTCTTCCCAGCCTGTTTGGTGACTTGATGAACATTTTATCAGCACTTCCAGATTGAATTTGTTTTTAAAAAAAAGAGGGAGATGGGAAACAAGAGAACTTCACCTTGTTGTTGTCATGTGGGTAGTGATGGTCCCTCTAATGGTTTTAATGACTCCTTGAGAGGGAGGGGGAGGCTGGAGTGTCACATATTACAGTACCTTTGCTTATGAGCCTTGGGCAGCATTCCCATTCTGTTTGTGCCAAGTGCTGTGTAAACACCTGGCAAAACCAGACTCAGCCCCTCTGTTCCAAGTGAAAGCTGGATTTTTTGAGGTGGAGTGCAAACACAGAGTTAGAATCAGTTGCCAAGGTGAGGCTCAGTGATAACAACCCATCCCAATCCCTGCCACTGCTGATTTTCCTTCCATGGTTCAGCCAAGTCAAACCCTGGGAGGAGGCTGGGAGAAAGCAGTGAGGGAACAGGTCTGGGGGAGAGTTTCCTTGCAGGTGTCAAGCCCAGCCTTTGAGAGGGTGCAGCATTACCTGTTCCACAGTTTAGTCAGCTCCTTTATGGGATGTTTGGAGCTGAACTCAGTGTCCTGTTGCAGAAAGCTTGTTTTCAGTAATTCCTTAGCTCCAGGTTTAAGTCAAGCAGTTGCTGCTGAAGATTCTCATTCTGTGCCAGCTCCTGAGCTATGCTCTGTCATTTGTGCACAGCTGATCTGCACTAAATTAACTTTCATTTTAGAAATACTCATTCCAAACCTGGATTTTTGTTTTCTTTTTGGTTTCACCCGGTTCGTTCTGCACCTGAACGAGTCCTTGTATGGGCAGAGCTGGGAGCAGGGAATGTGGAGAGGAAGAAGTGGTGAGGAACAGGTGGATGCTGCTGAAACCATCAGTGCTGCAGGAGGGAAGGCTCATTAAACTGCAGCCCAGTGGGTGTCTGAGTGAAGTTTTGAAAAGCTTTAAAAGTGAAGGTGAGCAGAGTGATGCAGAGAGGTGATTTAGTTAGTGGAAGAAGTTTGAGAAAGCACTGACTTTACAAAAAGCTGAAGTACCTTTGTAGTAGTTTTCTGAGTGCATGTGATGGAATAAGATTGCTGTTCACAGAGAGTGCAGACAGTGAGGTGCAGGATGATAACATCAAGGAGAGGAGGGGGGAAGCAGAGCTCCAGGTGTATGGATGAGTCAGAATGTCACAAGAGGCAGATCTTGGAAGATTTAGGTGTAGGTTGGATTGAACAACATAAGAAGAAATCCAAAAATAATACTTGTATAACAGGACAGAGAGATAATAATTTCATTTTTCACTGGGAGTCTGATTCTGCAGATAGAAGGTGTAGAAGCCACATGACTTCCTCCTGTACCTCTTGTTTCTTGATAACTGCTCTAAAAGATCAGTGTCCAGACTGAATGCACCATGGCAGTTCTGTTGCTTTCCATGTGACCTTTAAAACCTTCTAGTCATTCCTTTCCACACCATCCCACTCCCTTCAGAAGCAGTTAGTTTTGTTCTTTTTTTTTTTCACTTTTTAAAAAAAATATTATATCAGTTCTCATGAATGATCCCAATTTACCAAATAACTCAGATTTTATAGCTGGACCATTTTTAGTGTTCTCTTTATCCTTGTGGTGACTGCAATTTCCATCACTTTACCCATTTTTTTCTGTTTTCTTCTTTCTTTTTAAATTCTTTCTTCTGTAGAAAATAGAAGGTGCTTGGGAAAATATTTTATTTCAAGTAATGGACAGCTAGCCTGAACAGGCTGAAAATCTTTCTTCTGAAAAATCTTAGCAACATTTAAGCTGATTTTCTGGAGGCAGGTGGATAATGGGTTGTGTCAGGAAGATTTTTGTGCTCGTAGCAGGGTAGTTAAAGCATTTGATTTGGTCAGTACTTGTTAGTCCTGGTGAAAGAAAAGCAGAAAAACATTATTTGGAGTGGTTATTTTGGTCATGTGAGTGTTGATGTAAGTCTTTGCCAGTTAACTTGGGGGTGCAGATATTCTTAAATCTCACTTCTGTTTTTTGTAGCAATAAACATACTTCTGTTGATTTGGTGGGGGCAAATATTGGCTGAATCTACTCTATATTGATACTTTGGAACAAGTGAAAATTCACTGAACAGTTTTCTACAAGTTACCTGCAAGGCTAAACATTCTTTCTGCATGGATGAAGGCTGAAGTCATAATAAAATCACAGTTTGAATGGAGATGTGTGTAAACAGTAATTGATAATTTCAGTGTTTCACGTCAGTTGTTTATTGCTGCATTCAAGTCAAAAGCTGGACAAAAATATCAGTCATCATTGCATCTATTAATTTCTGCCCTCCTGCTTTTGAAGAAACTCTAAATTACACATGGAAGTTGGCACAGAAAATCATCAGGTGGAACACATTACATTAATATTTGATATTAAACCCTTCCCCTCCCTAAATCTGGGATGCCCGAGGTATAATTTCAGAAAAGATTTCATGCAGAATATGCTTGTGTGGTGGGAACTTAAACTCATTGCAGAAATTTAACAAAGATGGAAGAATTCAGATGTCAAACAGGACTGAAATCTTCTCTGTAGTCAAAATTTGCCTTTAAAAAATTATCGTATTTTAGAATAATACGAATTAACAAATTTTAAAGAGTTAATTTTCCATTTATAGAGCAATAAAAGCATAGTCAAGCTCTTCTATAGCACAGGTGAAACTGTGCTATTTAGAAGTTTTCTCAAATACTTTTAAAGTCAGCAGAGTGTGCTCATGATTTGCAAAAAACAAGCAAATGACCAAAGAACTAGAGAGACAATTTGCAAACTTCTCTCTTT
This sequence comes from Eopsaltria australis, assembly GCA_034509425.1. NCBI lineage: Eukaryota > Metazoa > Chordata > Aves > Passeriformes > Petroicidae > Eopsaltria > Eopsaltria australis. The sequence goes on along the minus strand of JAVTVJ010000447.1, from coordinate 1,286,899 downwards.
TATAAAAGAAATAATTATTGGGTTGAAAAGAGCTGCTGATTTGCCTAAATGCTGAGTTTCCCATTTGTACAGCAAACTTTATGTGGCATGAAATCTTAAATGATTGAGAAATCTCATCTGGGACCTGCAAAGGCAAAGCTGGAATAAAAAGACAGTTCTAGAGACAGTGATTGCTTGATTTCCTTCATAGAATTAGAGAACTGTTAAGGTTGGTAAAGACCTCTGAGATCATTGAGCCCAACCATGGTCTTGATGGCAAATTTATGAAGAATTTGGACTGTGGGATTGACAAAGGAAAAGCCTGGGCCTGTTACTCCATGCAAGAAATGATTGCATCAGATGTATTAAATTTTTTAATTTGGAATTTAAAAAAAAAGGGATTGGGTTTTCTTTTCCTCTTTCTTGTTACAATAGATCCCTCTAAGCCCTTAGAGTAATAGCACTTAATGTAGCCAGGAATTCCAACCAGCAAGTTCATTAGATCAGTTCCAGCTCAGTGGCACCTGAAATTTCCTCCCATCTCTTCCTCCACCCGTTCAGTTCTGACTGAGGCTAATAACAGTTTGTTAATTTGTTCACACCAGAATAAAATAAGAGATGAGAGGCTGCAGTTTGCAGTTAACCTGTTGTTTAGTCCCTGTGTTTTGGTGCCACAATTCAGGCACTGTTTGTGGTTCATGTGATGCTGTCATTGGAGTGTGGGATGGGAGCAGCTCAGGAGATGCAGCTTCTGTGGTACCTCTGGGATGGAGGTGATGTCCTGACTGCACCTGGGGAGTGGGGCAGGAGCAGAGGCCCTCCCACATCCACAAAACAGCAAAGCAGTTTTTTTGAGCATCTCTTAGATGCAGGAAATGGAGATGTTCAGGTGGCCCAGCACTGCAAGGCTTGAAATGTTGGTGGGTCATGAAATCATGGAATGGTTTGGATTGGAAGGGACCTTGCAGAACATCCAGTCCCAGCCCCTGCCATTTGCAGGGACACCTCCCACTATCCCAGGTTGCTCCAAGCCCTGTCCAACCTGGCCTTGGATGCTTCCAGGGGTGGGATTAGGAAAAATCTGATTGCAAAGGGCTCTCATTTTTACATCTGGATTTCCCCAGTCTGAGACAGATGCCACACAAGTCTTGTGAAAACAGAGATCTGTTGTGCTATGGGGAAAATCACTTTTCTCTTTAAAACCAGTTCAAACCATTTAATCATTGAAAGGGAAAAAAAATGACTTAGGTGTTTCTGGTTTGTCACCTCCTGGATTTAAATGGAAGTAGAAATATGAGCTCTTTGATCATTACAGAATGTTTATGAAGCTGCACAGAAATCATTGCCAGTGCTGGCCTGTGACAGCAAAGCTGTTGGGAAAGCAGCACTAAAGGAGACAGTGATTTAATTTCCAACACCTCAGTGAGCCCTGGGTGGGTGCTGGTACTACAAAAGAGGAGAATTATCTGTGCTGAAGAGACTCCTCCAGGGGCAGCCACAGCTTCTCTGGGCTCTCTGGAACTTAGAAATTTGTTCCTAATGATGCCTTTTTCTGGTCTTAGGAAATAAAGGCTCAGACACGGTTAGAGGGTTGGGGGTTTTTTACCTCGGTATTTTAATAGGATCCCATTCCATGGCTTCTGCCGTCCAGGTAGAAGGCATTGCAAAAGCCCCGTCCCCCCAATTGAGTGTACAATTAAAGACTCTACACATTAGCATATCTACCAGGAGGGCCCAATAAGGGGCCTGGGTGGGCCAACTTCTGGTTTACAAAATCTGTCCTACTAGGAGACCTTGAGGGCTCACGAAAACAGGGTGTTTGGTCTCTAACTCTATGTGGTTTCAGGGGTGTTTAGTCTACCAGCCACATAAACACCATGAAACCAGGCTAAACTATCACCTAAAGCATCACAAGTGTGCATGCTGATACTTGTGAATATAGGGAACAGTGTAAGAAATATTCAGAAGAAAAGCAGAAAAATCCTTCAGGCATCACTAAAATACAATCGAAACCTTCCCTCTTCCAGTTTGAAGCCATTTCCCCTTGTCTTGCTCTTCAGACCCTTGTCCCAAGTCTCTCTCCAGCTCTCCTGGCACCCCTTAAGTCCTGGAAGGGGCTCTGAGGTCTCCATGGAGCCTTCTCTTCTCCAGGTGAGCACCCCCAGCTCTCCAAGCCTGGCTTCAGAGGAGAGGGGCTCCAGCCCTGGGAGCATCTTCCCATATGACAAAAGTCCTGCAATGGGAGAAAAAGACAGTTTTTCACCATGAGGTTGCTGTGGCAGCACTGACAGGCTGTGCTGGATGGGTTCTGTCTGAGATGCCAGTGTGTAGTAAACTTCGACTATCAACTGGAATGAAAGAGAATAATTTCAGTTACAGCTGTAATTAGATTTCTGAACAGCACATCCAGCTGGTTCTGCTGTAAGGAAAAGAAACGACTTGCAATGTGTTTTTTGGTTTTTGTTTATTTGGATTAAATTTTGGGTTGTAGCCAAACCTTGTGTTAGATTTTTTTATTTGACTATGGATATGTAGGTGATGCTCTTGGAGAGTCTAGATCAGAAATCTGTGATGTCACAAATTCTGCTTTTGAAGAGAAATGGACGATAATCACATATTCTTTTTCTTAAGTGATTTCACCATTTCCTGTCTAAAAAAACATAAAAATTAAAAGTATGTATTTCCATGAGACAGCTTTTCTGAGTAATTTGCTTAATCTGCTCCTTTTCTTTCTGTGTGTATAATTATCATCATGCCATTGCCAGCATTATTTAATTTCTGTAATTATCAGTATTAAGATGAAAAGCCTTGGGTTTTTGTCAGGCATTTTAACCGATTTCTCCTCTGACAGATTTTCTCTTTCCTCCTTTGGTCTGTTCATTGAAAAGATTGGCAGTTCTGTAGAATATGGAGTTTGTAGATGCACAGTGATTTTCATATGTTAAGGAAAAAATAATTATCACTCTTTTAGTTCTGATTATTCCTGTATCACTCCAGAATTTCAGAAATGGGATTTTGGGCACATGGATTATGTTACTGTGGCACAGGGTTGATGGATGCTGGGTTCAGATGCTCTGGAGTGCAACCTGCTCCAGAAATCCGTGCTCTTTTCCAACATGCTTTTGGAAAATACAGGGGATTTGTCATTTCTACACTGTAGAAATTTTTAGCTTTGAGATGTTTTATTAAACTAGGAAATAAGGAAAATGGGGGTTTGGAAATCATATGTATCTCTTTGTTTAGCAAGGGGTGCTGAGTTGATGATCCCTGTTCCAGTAAGCGAAGGTGCTTAGGCTGAGAGTTGGTTGGATCATTTTTCCTTGAGGCAGAGGTTACATTTCCAAACATACTTGTCCCTGAAGTCCAGCTCAGTTTTGAGATCCCAAAAATTTACTTCCCCCCTAACTGAATCTACTCACAAAGCTGCCTGAAGGACATGGTCCCCACCCCCAGCATTTTTAGGTCATACAGATTTTCCTGCTTCGCCCTTTGGAGTTGTTGAATCTCTCACTATTGGAAGTTGGATTGATCGATCCCTTTCACCTTCCCACAGGTTCTGCTTTAGGAATTCACTGAATCTTTTAGTTTAAAATCTGTCTCCTCCTATCTCTCTGAAACAGCAGTGACCAGGGCAGGGATTGTCCCCCTGTGCTGGGCACTGGGTGAGGCCACACCTTGAGTGCTGTGTTCAGTTCTGGGCCCCTCATAACAGGAGAGACAGAGGGGCTGGAGAGTGTCCAGAGAATGGAACAGAGCTGGGGAAGGGTCTGGAGCAGCTGAGGGAGTTGGGAAAGGGGCTCAGCCTGGAGAAAAGGAGGCTCAGGGGGGGACCTTGTGGCTCTGCACAAGTCCCTGACAGGAAGGGGCAGCCAGGGGGGGTTTGGGCTCTGCTTGCAGGGAACAGGGACAGGAGGAGAGGGAATAGTCTCAAGTTGTGCCAGGGGAGGTTTAGGTTGGACGTCAGGAATAATTTCCTCATAGAAAAGTTGTTAAGCATTGGAAGGGACTGCCCTGGGAGGTTTGGGGTCCTCATCCCTGAAGTGTCCAGGAAAAGCCTGGATGTGGCACTCAGTGCTCTGGGCTGGTGACAAGGTGGGAATGGGTCACAGGTTGGACTTGATAACTTTGGAGGTCTTTTCCAACCTAAATAATTCTGTGATTTTTGTGATTCCCATGCAAATCAACCACAATCCACAGGAGGCAAAGCTCTACTGTCACCCCAAGGGGCCAAACTCAAATTTACAAGGACCTGAAAGTAAAGACCAGCAGGGTGATATTTCACTCTACCTTTCCTCTGGAGGCTTTATACATGAGAAGGATGCTGAACTGCCTGGTTGGAATACATTGCTCATCTTTGTCTCAGTTCCATCTTCCAAGAAGTTCTGTTACATTTAAACTTGTTTAATCCAGAATGGCTTCAAGTGACTGCTTTAGAGCTACATTTTAGTGTTCTAAAGTATTTCTTTTATTTTTTTGAAGGAAAGATAAAGGTTGAAAAGAACTATAGCTGCTAGCCTGGACTGTAGAATAATGTTTGGACAGAACAGTAGTGAATTGTAAACATAATTCTTTTCCTTGAAAATCTGAAAGTTTCATTTAATAGAGATACTCTTAGGTAGTTAAAGGATAATAAAGAAGTCTAGCCCTATCAGAAAATGATTATAGCATCATTATTATTTCACTGTATCTCTTTCTTTCTCTCCATACATTTCCAGATAGCACACAATGGATAAAGCTTTTTAATTTCACTTTGTTTAGATTAGTAATATTCCTACAAACACAGGCTGCTTGTTCTATATTTGATATGGAGCACGATAGCCCATTTGTGTGGAAAGGGAAGTGTGTAACAGATACCTCTGTGCTTTTATTTTTAATTATTTGTCAGTGTAAAAGAGCACAGGAATGCCACATGCAAATCTGTGGAACATAAGCACACGCTGCTGGCAGCCACAATTTAAATTTGAAAGGCCATCAGCAACTTCTCTGGGGTTTTTTTGTTGATGTTGTAGGCAGTGGAGCTGTGTCTTAAACACTTCTTGCTCTGTTTTGCTGTGGGGTAACGCGTGATCCACGAGGCCCAAAATTGAAGCAATTAGAGTGGGAAAAGACCTGTCAGGTTTCATGGCTTATTTTTTTGACAGTGCAGGATTTTTACCCCTTAAACAATGTTTTAAAATATGTTCCTCTTCTAATCACAAGTGATCTTTCCAGAAGTCTTTTCCACAGACCACCATAGGAAAGGCATCCTGTATCTCAATTTTCTTGGTTTCCTTGTTGTACCTCTCATTCATATTAAAGAATTGTCATTAGAAAAAAAAAAAAAAGGAATTGAAGTTTGTTCCGTTTTTCTCCTTATCAGTTACTTTTCTGAAGGCAAATCATTCTTCCTGGTCAGTGACCTCTAAAACTAGTTGATTTACATTTAAATACAATCTGTCATTTGCATTCCTAAGAAAAGGGGAATAACACATTGAAACATTAGTTTTTGTCTATCACTGTCTATACTCTAAGCATCATATCTATGGAAAAATACTAACATTAAAATTGAAATTAGAAGTCAAAACTTGACCAACTGACATGGTGTAGTTATATTCTACATTTCCCTTGTGGTCTTCCACTTTGTCTGCCTCTTTATGAGCTGTTTAAATTCTTTTTTCTAATTTTTAATTTTCTAGAATAATTTGCATTTAAAGAATGCTGGATAATATTATTTGATAGACTTGATGTTTTTTGTTTAACTTCTGGATGGAAATTTTAATTAAAATACAGAAAATTGGCATTTAAATGGTTCTTATTTTAACACAATGTATATGATGAATGCATTATTTTTCTTAGTGTTTAAATCTGTGTAACAAGTGTTATCTGTAGCTATAAATTATTCTATTTAGTTTTTTTGTATATGTGTATATTATATCTTTTCAATTTTAGAGGTAGGCAATTTCTGCTTATTATATTGATTTTTTTCTTTGAATGCTTAAATGAATAAAAAAATCAAAACTTTCCAGCATTTTCAAATATCATTTAGAGCCTGAGCGTTGAATGAAGGTGTGGAATTAGACATGGCATGGATGTGATATAAATTCCAAAGCTGGAACATAAATCCAGCTGTGATTTAGAGTATATGCATAGCACTAAAATATGCAGATAGAGTTCTGACCTCGATATCTCCTGCAGAGAATAAAGGACATTTTCACACTCTGCCTCTCTCTATTTTGCATAGGGGTAATAAATATACTGAGGATTGGCTTAAAATTTAATCTATTACTTATTTAAAAAAAACCAACCAAACAATAAAAGATGATTTTGTAAAGTATTCCCAGGTAAATTTTCCAAAAACTTGCAAAAAGGAAGCTATGAAGAGGTTTTGTCTTCAGCTTCATTATGAATCAATGAACTCGCAGTTTAAATCAGTTTTGCTCATTAATTTTCATGTTACTGAGCTGAAGTTCATTGTATTGATCAGAAGTTCTAAACCTGATGTGATTAAAACCCATAAGTGCAATAAGATAACAAACATCGGTGTTGATGTCTGATGTGATTTCTGCTTCAAATTAACAGGATCTTGTTAATTTGCTCTGATGGGAGAGATCTGGGCAGGTTTAATAATTCACATTATAGAACAGATGTCAAGGACATTGAGTGACACATCCTATCTCACTGATTCTCATTTTTGAGGCTCAATTTGGCATAATATTGCTAACTTGCTAACAGATACTCCCTTTTACATTATTTTGAAATCATCTCTCAGGAACACAAAGTCAGATCTGTGTTGTGCAAAAAATGAGGGAGGTGGAGCAAATGCTGTTGCAGCTGCCACTCGCCCATGGGCAGATTTTTGGTTCTTGTGTGTGGATGTCTGAGTAAAAATGACAGAAGCAGCCATAATTCAGTTGCCCCTGGAGAAATTTTGGAAACTTGCCGGGGAGCTGGAGAACAGCACGTTTTTAAAGCATTTTTTGGGGCAGTGTTGGAAAAGGTTTTTCTTTGGTCCTGCCTTTCCTCCCCACTCCTTTTTGGGAGTCAATGTTTATTTCTGTTTTGTGTTATTTTTTAAGTGACCTCTCTCTCTAGGGTGATCATCTGACTGCTTGATTAAAATTGGATGCTTTGAATAATCAAATGAGCTTTTTGGCCTTTTTTGCTTTGATTTTTGGTTTTAGTGGAGACCTCAGTGGTGCCTCCAGGTATTTGGAGGATTTGGAAGTTCTAGTGAGAAGGATTTAGTTTAATTTGCATGGGTATTAATACCTTCCTGTAACTGATACTTTTTGAGAGGTTGATGTGATTAAAGAGAACCTAAGTTGTGCTTTCTATACTTAGGCTTTTCACATTCCAGTTTTCCCTTTTTTCTTTATGTCACTATTAATTTATAGACTTTTTAGTGTGAATAATTTACAGGTGGAGGCCTTTGGACTTTAATACATTGGGATAAATTTGGTTTTCCTGTTTCTGTGGTATTTTATTTTATTTTTTAAGTCAGTGGTTAAAGGAGCAGGGGGACACCTTGAAGAATCCTACCTCAATGCCCTGATTTTCTCTCTGCTTTTTGTAAGGCTTCTGTACTCCCTTCAATCAGTAATTTTGATTTTTCTATGACTCTGTGACCCTTCTTAGATACACATACTGCACTCTCCTTTTCCCCTTTCCACCACACCTTTTCTCTTAAGCTGACATGAATTTTCTGTTGTGTTTAACACATCCCCTTTAAATGTGGGAAAACTTTCATAAGGATGAGCCAGCCTAAATCAAAAGTTGTCACTTGCCTGTCTCTACCAGTACTTAAGTTAATTACCTGTGAGGGTTATTTCTGAGACTGTAAACACACTTGTCTGTGTGCTTTTAATCAGTTAACAGTTTCTGTGGTTGTTCCGTTATAAAAACACTCTTTGTCATGGTTTTGACTGAAGACTTCCCTTTTACCATTAACTTCTTCTCAGATGTTGCTGGAACATTGAATGCTTTGATGTCTCTGCATTTGAGTGCCATTATCTATTAATGAATTTAATAAAAAACCTCATCCATCAATAACCTTTAGTGCCTTAAACCTAGAAGTTTCTCAGGCTGGCTGTTCGGAACTCTGAGGTAGCTTCAGTCACATTGTTTGCATATCCTTAATTATTATTTTTTCAGATCTGTCGTCTGAAATCCTACAGAATGATAAAGAAAGTTGGCTTAAGATTGTGTCTCTTCTGTTTCCAACCACTTTTTCATGTGGCATTCTGCTCTGAGTGAGGCTAATTTGAAGCTCTGTTGGTAACAGATAAAAATACTGATGAATACTGGATAAATACTGATAAATACTCCACTGTGTGTTCCTTCCGCAAAGTTCAGTATCGCAATGCGGAATGACTTTACCCAGGAATAATTAAGTTTTTGACATGAATCTGGTGGCTTCAACAGAAGGAGAAGTGGGTCATGTAAAAACAGGCAAACAAAAAAAATTTCTTGTGAAGTGTCTGCGCTCTTCTGGTTCTGATGTCCAGTCTGGTTTACCAGTTTAGCTTGAATTTTCTTGTGTAAGTGAAATTATTTTTGGACTCTGCTTTTGTTCCTAAATCAGGGGAGTTCCCTAGTAGGAAAAGGTGATGAGATTTTGCACTGCTGGATAGGAATTTTCTGCTGATAAGAGCTACCCCCCTTTTTCCTGTCAAGAAAACCAGTACCAATATATTTTGCAATGGGCAAGAATATAGCAAGGTGTATTTTAAGTAAATAATCTCACTTAAATGAGATTATCATTTATATCATGTGTATTGTCAGCTCTGATGTTCTAAGACTAAATATCTCATATTCTGAGACTAAAATTATTCTAAAGATTTGCACAGTGGAATCAAAATCTCTTATGAGGTGTTTGGAGCTGATAGTTTGTACTTGTTCATCCAAAAGAATGATTATACTCTACACAGTACACTCACAGTAATATCTTGCCATGGGAGAGCCAAGTGTGCAAATCCCCAAAGGTTTTACAAAATTAATCTACTCCAAACCTTAAAAACATTTGAAATGGGAAAAGAAATTAAAAAACGCCCATTGCGCTCAATTATTCTTCTGTGTCTTTTTGCTGTGGAAAATTATTTTTCAATGCAAAGATCTGTATAAATTCTATTTTTACATGATGTCGCTGTAGATGTTTGAAATATTGAAGCAAATTCTTGCTTGTAATGTCTTTAGAATCACAATTCCTCTAGGGATCATTCATCTGGTGAAGTTTAGTTTTAATAATAAGTTCCTATGAAATTCTTGATGCCCAATATTAATATTTCCACTTGAACACAGATAAAGCCAGATTAAAAAAAATAAAAAAAAAGATAAAGAAAAGCTTTGGTCAAAGTCCATAAAATTTTATGGTACAAACGACTGAACTGTGTTCCTTGAAATAGTTGCTATGGAAATTCTTTTTTTTTTCTGCTGGGTTTTTGTTGTGTATGCAATGAGGCATTTAAATAACAGAAGAGATTGCAGAGAAAGTTTGAAAAATTGGAGTCAACCTTTTAGTGGAAGTACTCAGAATAATCATCACATTCTGGGTCACTTAGCACTGTCCCGTCCCTTCTGGCTTTAGGGATTCTGCTCACAAATTGAGTCTACACTTCAGAGTTGGTGGTATAAAAGGAAATAGGAAAATTTGGCTAAAGAGAATAACCAGGCCACATTGGATGTTGGCTTTATGGTCACTGGTTTTATTTCTGACTAAGAGTAAAGTTCAGTTCTGCTAAGTCTATCCCACTTCATGAGCTTGATATTATAAAGGGACCCAAAGGGAATCCAAATTCGCCCTCCCATTTATTTGTCTTTTTGATATGTACAGAATTAATTTTATTTTCAAACATTTAAACGCACTGGGCTCAGTGTGTGTTTGACTTAAAAACAAACCAGGAAAAATGCAATTATGATCATCAGAAACTGTCAGCAGAAAGAAAAACGTCTTTGAAATGCTGCATTGATGGGGAAAGGTAGTTGTAGAAAAGTTTTTGAGAGCTGCTAAGAGAAGAAAGAATTGGGACAAGTCATCTGCTAGACCAAATTTAGAAGTATTCTCCAAAGGTTATTAATAAAGCAATAATGTGTGTGTAAAATTTAAAGGAAGTGGGAAACTGGAAAAAAATAGATGGCTTTCAAAAAGACTGAGGGTTAAATCACACTTGAGAGTTTTTGGTGCTTTTAAGCGCCATGAAGTGATCATCAATCTTACATAATAGGAGCTCAAATCTTTTACCGATTGAAGGCAATAGAGAAAATTACTGATGGTTTCAATAAAGCAGGTTTAGAGCCCATATCATGGTCTGTAAGGAGGACAGAAATCTGTGCTCTTGTGAGATCCTCTCATGTCTGACACACTCCAGAATTGCCAAGCTCCTGATGAATCCTATCTCAATCTGCAGCACTCAGGGTCATAATTGTAACTTAAATGTGGTAGATTGAGTGTAGTACCAGCCAGTATAGCCCAAAAAGAAAACTAAAGTTATTTCAAATGATCTGAAGAATGAGAATGTATCAATGAGACTCGAGTATCGGGTTTTTCATTAGGTTCGTGATAAAAAGTCTGAAAAAATTCCAATTAGAGTCTGGTTTGTCTTTGAAATTCGTGTAATATGTTAGTCGTTCTTAAATTTTATTTTGCCAAGGTTTTTAATGAATCTACTGAGATAACATGACTCAAACTAGTAATAGATTGTGTGAGTTGTTTCAGTTACTGCAAATAACTTCAGCATTGAGAAACCGATGAGGTTCAACAGTGCCAAGTGCAGGGTGCTGCACCTGGGTCAGAGCAATCCCAGGCACAAGCACAGCCTTGGGATGGCCCTGCTGGAGCAGCTCCATGGAAAAGGACCTGAAGGAGCATTGCCTGTAGGTCAGGGAGGGAATCCTGCCTCTCTGTTCAGCCCAGGCACATCTGGGGTGCTGGGTCCAGCTCTGGCTCCTCAGGACAGCAGGGCCATGGAGCTCCTGGAGCAGGGCCAGTGGAGGCTGCAAAGCTGGTCAGGAGTCTGGAGCATCCCTGGTGAGGAAAGGCTGAGGGAGCTGGGGCTGTTCAGACTGGAGAGGAGCTCCTGCTGAGAGGGGCCCTCAGCCCTGGCTGTCCCTGAGTGTCCCTGTCTGTCCCTGGGAGTCCCTGTCTGTCCCTGTCTGTCCCTGGGTGCAGGGAGGGTCAGAGCAGGGCCCAGGCTCTGCTACAGGGCCCAGCAATGGCACCAGAGGAACAGGCAGGGACTGAGCTCAGGGAGTTCCACCTGAACATGAGGAAGAGCTTCTTCCCTGGGCAGTGCCCAGCAGTGAACAGATTGTCCAGAGAGGGTTTGGAGTCTCCTCCCTGGGGATATTCCAGAGCCATCTGGACACAATCCTGTGCCCTGTGCTCTGGGATGGCCCTGCTGGAGCAGGGAGGTTGGACCAGGTGACCCCACTGTGGCCTGACCCATTCTGTGATTCTGTGATTTGAGTTTAAAAATTTTGTAGGTATTTAAAAAGTCTGATATATAATGAAAAATAATAATAACAGAGTCCTCCTTTATTTTTTTAATTATTGAGCTGCCAGTCACTTCAACGAGCAAATCCTCTTCCTTTAAGTACACCAACATTTCCTTCTAAATGCAGTATATATTCTCTTTTCTTGCATAACACAATACCTGTATAGCTGAAACCATAACATTAAATGTCACACAAAACCAGTTTATTTGTTCTGTCCTTTGGCGAACTGGAAACGCTATTTGTCTATTGCAAAGAAAGAGAATGGCACAGATGAGGTGGCATCTTGAAATTACTAAAAAGAAATGAAAACTGAGGAAGGATTTGAAAAAAAAATTCTGTGGTTTCTACTCCAGTGTAACACACACCCAGAAGGAAAATGACCTGTGGCAGGGCTGGCTCTCAAAAAGTCCCTGAGGAGAAGAGAAGGTGAGTGTGAGGTGTAGGAGTTGTTCTGATGGTAACAGCTCCCTGCAAGCTTCTGGCCTTGATTAGAATGAGGGATCCTGGACTGGGATGCATCTTTCCACATGGACACTAGAAAGTTTTAAGCTCTGCAATCACCACAATTTCTTTTATTTCTGGCTGCAATGACTTCCATCCACAAGTAGGTTGTCTTCATCTTGCTATAGTTGTAGCCACCTCATATTAACTGGGTAAGCTAATGTTCCTCTTGGCTGAAAACTTTGGGCACCGTTGATCTGAAGAGTCATAGAAAAGTGGAGCTATTTCCTTGGAGGAGTCATTGCCATTATTGCAAAATTCCCTGTTAATCAACACAATTTAGGGAATTGCATCACTGGCATCCAGAACTGCCACTTTCTGTACAGCCAGGCTCACTGGTGTCCTCTGTGGGAGCGATGCTTTATGGGTTATGATCCCAGGAGGATTTTATAAATAACTCCAGCCTCACTGGGAGGTGGTATCTGTGACTGGCATTAGTGGTGTAATTCAAAGTTATGTATTAGTGTGGAGGTTCTGCACTGAAATAAATGTTCCTGAAAGGTCAGATGGAATGTATGCAGTCAGGTCTGGCCCTGTTCCCAGATTTTATGAATGAAAACATAATATTGGGCTTGTAAAATCATATCCTTTCTCTTTCAGTGGAAAGTAGTCCTTTTAGTAGACTTCCTTTAGAATTTGTAGCTGCTTGTGTACTCTGGTGTGAAAAACGAGGCACTTTGCTGTTGTGTTTGCTTGGGTACAAGGTTGTCCTCTGTGTGGTCCTTTATCAGATGGTTGCTTCCTTTGTGTTACAGAGGGAGTGCCATTCTCACATTTTGGCATGAGTAAACATCTGTGTATCCATGGCAGATGCTGAAACTCTTTCTGTCCAAAACCTTGCTCAGATGTCTCCTTGATATCAAAGTCTTAGGTTGCCATAGATGGTAAAGGAGAACAAGAAGAAGAACAGATGTCTCCTTCATACCCAAGTCTTAGGTTGCCATAGATGGTAAAGGAGAACAAGAAGAAGAAGAACAAAACCCAAATCAAAACAAACAAAATCACACAACAAACTGGGAAAAACAAAAAACCCCAAAACTACCCCTCCAAAAACACCCAAACCAAAAACAAAAACAAACAAAAAAAAGCCACCCCATAAACACACCCCTGCAAAAAAAAACCCAAACCAAAACAAAAAAAACCTCCATCCAAACAAACAAACAAACAAAAAACCCCCAAAAAACAAAAAAACAAAAAACCCAGAAAAAATAATAAAAAGGAAAAAATTAATGCATTTTTCTGCAGAGCAAGAAAATGACTTGGAAGTTTCTGTGGGCGTTACACAGCATGAAGCAAAGCTGAAATGCTTTATAATACCAGAGTCCTAAATGAGATGTATATACTTTACCTTGATTTATTCTGCTTATTATTTTATGAAATTTAGCTTTTTTTTTTTCCCTCCCCCATGTGGCTGTCAATGGGAACTTTGCTTTTGGTTTAGCTTTTTGAGAGTTGCTGGCATTATTTTAACTCCTTTTCCTTTCCCGTTGTACATTCCAAAGTAAATACTCATTTGAGAACCTGGCTCTATATTTTGCTTCTAACCTAGTTTTGAGCATTTTATTGTGTATGAACTGCCTTAATTACCTGTGGAGTTTCTGCCCAGGTTATAGGAAAAGTAGCAGCTTTAAAATTCAAAGTGTGGCACAGGTATGAAGGCAAATGTGTGTTCTGTGCCCAGAGGATTTCACTGTGTCTGGTGGTGGAGTCATTAATCAAATACAGTTCCTTATTTTCCTGATAAAGGAGGGAAGAATAAGAGTTCAGTAAATGGAGATTTCAGCGATTTGAGTGGGAGAATGCTCTGCCTTTTTGTTTTGTTTTAATGAAATTGAAAGTGCCATTCAGCCTTATCTGGAAGTTCCATCCAGCACTCTCAGGTTCATGAGTTTTAGTGGTGCTCTGAGCTGGAATAATGTTACATTTGAAACAGAATTATTGTGCCCTTCAGTTGCTATATGTGAGCCTGGTTCAAATTCTGTAGTGTTTCAGCTGCAGCAAAGGAGACCTTGGTGACGCAAATGACAATTTAAATACTTGGTTAAATATCAGGAAAACACAGATCTCTTCAAAGAACTAATAAAATCTTCCAAAACATAAATGCTGTTTTCTGGAGGAGGCTGTGCAGACCAGAAGATATGCAAATATTGGATTTAAAGGTAATTTGTGTAAGCTAACACTGCTAATAATTGGAATTTACGTATACGCTGGCATATGGGAAAATCTAATTAACCACTCATGCCTAATGTTGCATAATAGGAAATGGTAACTTGCAGGCAAATGCATGAAAAACTCATCAGGTTCTTTTAAGTGGAAGCCATGATTCAGATTTTGGGGATTCAGGCTGGATGCTGCAGCAGTGTGGCTGTCTGTGAGGTTTATTAAAAAAGAACCCTGGGACAAATCCCATTTCAGCTTGGATTGTGTGGGTTGAAAATTGTGAGGGGTTCCTCAGAGGTGAGACTGGAAATGGGCTGGGAATGGGCACTCTCAGTCCTGGCTGGAAATCCTGTAGGTAATGCAGGTAATGCCTGGAACGTCCCAAAACTTTGAATTGAAACAGACTTTGAAGTAGAATTGAAATGACTTTGAAATTTCCACGTCCGGCAGTCATAGGGAATTTCTGATTTTGAATGCAAAATGCAGAATTATGCATGAAAATATATATTTTTATGTATAAATACATGATTTCAAAGCAGTTATGGGCAATTTTTTATTTAAACACTTCAGCAATTGTCACTTTAGAGGAGGAGGTGGAGGGTGCATAACTGCTGATAAGCGAGTTAGGGCTCCTTCTTGTTGAACAGTGAAAGACACAAAAGAGTTGAATTGTCTCCTGTGTTAAAAAGTTGGTTTCTATATTTTCTGTTCCTAATATAATTTATCCATATATTATGTTCTTCTGTGATGGATGTGGAAATTCAGAGTAACTTGTCAAATGGTTCTTTTTAATTTCAGGAAGGACTATAAGTGCTTTTCTATTCCTTTTACCTAGAAGGAACAACTTGAATTTCCTACTTCACTTAAAAGTACACATACTTTTTTATTTGTTTGTTTTGCGTTTGAGGAGAGTACGAACAAGGCAAAAAATTGAATAATTCCTAAATCAACAACAATTTTTCAGCCATATAAATATATTTAAATTTAAATTATCTCCCAAGAAGGCGAATTAAATATTTAGTACATAACTCTGGATTTCCATACCTTTTCAGCTGTTATTTTAAGCTGCAGTTTACAACAACAGTACAAAATTATACCTTTGAGACAGGGTAATTTATGAGATGTGTTTGTAGTTTTGCAGCAGATAAGGACAGGATATGAAAAGGAAAAATCACAAGCACAGTGCAGTGAAGTGACAAAGGAGACAATTTATGTGATTCAGGATAGTGCAGAAGATTGTTTCAGGGAGCAAGGTCAACTGTGTACAAAGCTGCTCCTGCAAATGTTGCATTTGAATTAATTAAGTTTATTTTAATGGAACTCGAAGTGACTGGGTCCACACCGGGTATGGCTTTTATCTGCCCAGGATAACTGAGCTGCTTTTCATTCCTCTGTCTCTGGCTGGCAAAATGAAATATTATCTTAAGGCATTCTGAGAGAATGGAGTGGTGGATGATGGATAGATAACTCTGAATAAGAGTAAGAAACAGCAGTGGTGATTAGAACACTGATTGTATCAAGAACATTTAAGAAATTACCATTTTCCCCCTCCTCTTATGCACTAGTCTCACTGATGGCAGGATCAAAACTAATTCCGCAAAATAATCTCTTCTGATTTCATGCTTTCTTCTCAGGCGTGAATATTGTGTTTCGAGAGGAAACACAGAGCATCAAAAATATTAATGGGAAGAGATAAGTTTGTGGCTCCCCATCTGAAGGGAATTGTGTAGGAAATGCAGAAGGTGACACAAGTGAAGATGAATGCTGAAACTCTGCTCCCTTCAGGTCGTCCCATTCTCAGAGGCAGTGCTGCCTTTGTCCTGGCATGAGCACAAATGAGAGCAAAGCCCAGGACACAGCATCAATGATGCCAAAGAAATGCTGTCAACATGTCTGACAACGTGAAATATTTGCAATAATGGCATTATTTGGTCTATTGAACGTAGGCTTTAAGCGTGAGATTTCAGTGGGAAGAGAAATAAAATGTTACGCCCTTTATGAATTGTTCTTTTTATTAATGTTTTTGTAGGAAAAATAATAAGCTGAGTTGTCTTAGTTTAAAATAATGCACACATGTATTGCTGTGATATTCCTGGCAAAAGCCTCTGACCCATAAATCTGATTTCCCATGTTGTAATTTTTAACAAATGCTGCCTTCCATTACCCTGTTTAGTTGTAGATTTCAGACCTGTGTTTGTGTAAAAAAATGTAGCCATGTAGAGGTACACAAGATAATAGAGAAATTCTGGTATTAGCATTTTGTCTGATCCAGAAATAAACTGTATAACATGCCCTGGATTTGGCGTTATGTTAATAGGTTAGATTCATTTATGGATTTGATTAAATGTGCTCATTGTTGTGAAACATTTTGTTGCAAGACTTGCATAGCTAAGATTTATCTGAAGTTATTATTTTAATTTACTTTGCTTACTTGCAATAAACTGGTGGAATGATGTAGAACTAGCTTTTTCTTCCAAAATTTTATCAGTTATTACCAGTTCTTGCTCAAAAGTTTCCTTATGAGGCCAGCCCTGTGGTGATGTTCCCAAATTTGTATCTAACAAGGAGTTTCAAAGTAATGGAAGTTCAGTACCTGGGGTTTCATTCTATGACCTCATACATAATTAATTTTTCCCCAGCTGTGAGAGTTTAGGAATGGTTTTTTTGTGATGGTAGAAATAGAACAGTTGTGGTTTATTGATATATTTTTGATTATAGTGTATTTTATATGTTTGGAATTAAATTTGAGTTTCAAAAGGAAAGTATTTTCTTATTAATATCTGGTTTCAGTTGAGTTTGCTCTGATTATATTTAAAAAAATTAATTGCTGGTAGGAATGTTTGATTTCCTTTCTGTGATCTGAGGAAGTAATTAAGTGCTGTTAAAAAGAATCCTATTTCTTGAAATGAGTGCACTTTCTTTTGAATCTCCTCATTAGCTGCTATCTTACAATTAAGTAATTGTGCAAGATCATCATGGATTAAAAGTAGTGTGGAGGATTTAAATGTGTATTGCTGCTTTTGGGAATGCACTAACTACTGAGGGTCTAGGGAAGGGAAGAGGTGCAGAAAAAATTGGAAATGTTTGATTTAATGTGACTTTTTATTTTCCTGTGACACTAAAATGATAGCAAGGAGCTGATCAACCTGAAAGGCACTAACAGGTGGTTTTTATGTTTCTTTGCTGTCAGGAGGCACAAGGGAAGTGAAGGGGACAATGGGAAGCGGCCTCGAGTTGCACCAAGGGAGGTTCAGGTTGGATATTAGGAAAAAATTCTTCACTGAAAGAGTGGTCAGGCATTGGAAGGGGCTTCCCAGGGCCATGGTGGGGTCACCATCCCAAGGGGTGTTCAAAAATGAGTGTATGTGGTGCTTAATATGGTTTAGTGGGAATGGTGATACTCAGAGTTTGGACTTGATGGTCTTGGAGGTCTTCTCCAGCCTTACGGGTTCTGTGTTGGAAGACAAAAGAAAGGCTCCTCTTTTTGCTTCATAAATAGATCATATATAATGTGTACAATCTGTTTTCTCTGATGTATTTTCTATCCCTTTTGGCACCAATAACCCATGGAGAGTTGTCTGAACTTCCCTCTTGTCAGGGTGAACATTGCCAAAAGCACAACTGCATCACTGCCTTGTAGATAGTGGAGAAGGAAGTGTCACCACCAGTTCAACCCTTGAGTTTTTTACTGCCCTTCTCAGCAGTGACTCCTCACTTCCAGGAACATTGTGGCTCTATGATATGAAGTCATTTTCATGAGTGCCTTTGCTAACCTGAATGATTCCTCTGTGCTCCTCCTTTAGCAAATGAAGCTGCTGATGCTTGAAAGGCAAATTGGAGCTGTCATCTCTGTGTTTCCTCTCAGATCTGCTGGGTTCCTTGATTCCTGATCCTCCCTGTCAGGGCAAAGCCCTTCCTGCTCTAACAGCCTTGGCACCACGTGCCCTGCTTGCTTTATCACATGGGAAGAGGAAAAGGAGTAGATTTATCTCACTCCTAAGAGCTGGCCCAACCCTGGAGGTTTCCTTATCTACTGGAGATTGTCTCTGAGTGATTTGTCTTGCTCTTTATACCAGAGGAGGCAGCAGGCTGAGGTGTCAACAGTTTTACACTCCATTTAATGAGGGGATGAAGTGGTTGATGCCTCTGAGTAAGTGTAGAAAAGCACTCCCTGATAGCTTTCCTGGACTTCTCTCCGAGCCTCAGGCAGCCTTGAGCTCAGCAGCTTCAGGGCAGTCTGTTAGGGTTTTTTGGTCTGTTTTGTGGGTTTTTCCCTTTCTGTTCCCTTTCATGAATGAATTAAGGTATTTTATGAGCTGATGTAAACCTCTCACATCTGTAGTACACTATGACAGGGATAACGTCAAAAGGGTTGTGTTAATTTTTTTTTTTTCCATTGGGCAAGACAAAAGCAAAAGGTTGTTTGATTTTATCCATGACACTGCAGGTTGTTGCTATTATTAGGAGAAGGTTTTTATTAGGAAAAGGTTCTTCCCCCAGAGGGTGCTGGGCACTGCCCAGGCTCCCCAGGGAATGGTCACGGTCCCAAGGCTGGCAGAGCTCCAGGAATGTTTGGACAATGCTCTAAGGGTGGGATTCTTGGGATTCATGTGTGCCAGAGCAGCAGTTGGACTTTGGTAATCCTTACAGGTGCATTCCAGCTCAGGATATTTTATGTTTCTATGATTTTACATTTTCTTTTGTTCTGCACAATGAAGACTTTTTAATCTCTGTAGTTTTTCCTTGAAGTCCTTGAGTACCCTTGTTGCCACTGTATTCCTGTTTTCTGCAATATTCTTTAAAGGAAAATGATGGCTAAATTATATTAATGATATGGATTTATAATGGCATAATGGTGTTTTCTGGTATTCCCTTTTAGAATAATTCCTCACTTGATTTTTGTTGCTGCTCTGTGTTAAGCTGGCATTTACAGAAAGCTATTATAATTCACAGATTGCATTCCTGGGTTTTATTAACCAATTCAGAGTCCATCATTATGCATGCAGGCAGGATCCTGGTCCTTCCTGGTTTTTATCACTTTGCATCTATCAAAGTTAAATTTAATCTATATTTTTCACTGCCATTATAAGAAGTTCAAAGCAATCCTGCTCTCTGGTTCATGTTTGTTTGGAAGGAAAGAAGGGTGGAACAGGTAAATGATCAAATTCTGTGGGCTGGCATTTTGCATTTCAGTAATGTATTCAGTCCTGAGATCAGTTAATTTATTGTCAGTAACTTGGTCTCCTGGAAACATAAGAGGAGAGGGAAAGAACGTGAAAGTAAAGGGAAATAATAAATGTTGGATTGTCTATAGTTTGAATTCTTGGTGTATGGTGGGTCAGGGAGGCAGCTTGAGATACAGAAGTGAGAATGGAATGTGGCATTCCCAGAAACATGATGCCTTCTGAAAAGTAATGAATAAATATCCAAACAGGTATCCTGCCCATGTGATATAACAAGGGTGGAAATGGACTTTTTCAGCCTGTCAAAAACATGGCAACAAAATATGTTGCTACCCAAAAATCCTCCTCAAAGTGCTAGAGCTGAGAGCGAAGCCAAAGGAAGAGCTCAGCCCTGGAAGGCCACAGTTGGAAGGAGATACATTTGTTCATAATTCTCTTTCATTTTGGTTCCATCTTCCTGAATTTTCCTTATTGTAATGGCCTAGTAGTGGTCTAAGAAAATCTGGTTTTACTAATTCAAAGCCCTTGTAGTGTTTTTGGTTCACTTAATTGAAAGAAAAGCTATGAGAAGATGTGGCTCAAAGTAGGGGCTGATACAGGGCCCAGTTAAAGTCCCAGCGATGAATCTGAGAAATTCTCTCAGTTACCAGTTGCAGAGGTGGTCTAGACTGGACACTAATTTATTGAGCTGTCTTGTCTTCACTTGTGGTCATACCATAAATATGAACAGCTAAATAAAAAAAATCTGAAAATTTCTAGAACAGTGACCACAGAAGTTCCAGCTGGTAGAGGTTACACATCTTTGTGTATGACAGTTGACTGATGAAAACTAAAAAACTCCAAATTTAGTTTGTCAGTAAGTTTTTTTTTTCTTGGGTTTTGCTTTTTGGGTCAGGTTTTTTGGTTGTTTCGTTTTTCATTTTTGTTTTTGTTCTGCTTTGTTTTGTGTTTTGTTTTTCTGGTTTGGTTTGGTTTTCGTTTTATTTCTTTGTTGTTTTTTTCCCCCTCCCTATTTCAGATGTTGATTAACGTGAATCTGAGGCCAGAATTATTTTATAAAATATGATGCTGGACCTTTGTAAAGCACCACATCATTGAAAAGGTATTTATGTTTTGAAGGTGTTGCAGGTCATGTTGGCTTGGACTGCAAATGAAAGCTAAGAGGACAACACAATTACATCTCAGATAAAAAAAGCCCTCCCTTGTCCTTGGGATGATTGATTCCTTCATGGAATAGGCGGGGAAAAAAAACATGTTTAGTTATAAGTACTACACAGAAATAAAAAAATATGGGCTGATGATAATAAATTAGATTTTCTGTTGCAAACTGGATCATTAATAGAAGAGAGTAGATGAGAAACAGCCCCGTCAGTCTGCTCTCAGACAGGGGAAAGCTGGAGCCGCAGTGATAAGAATTATTTTTGAAGAAATAGTATGGCATAGTGGAATTAGCCAGGACAAATAGGGAATTTAAGGAGGGGGATGTAAACATGTGGTTAAAACCAAGTGAACAACAACAAAACAACCACGAGGGATAAGCTCAGAGTGCTTTGAAGAACGGGTGATAGGATGCCATGGATTAGTGAGGGCAGCAGAATCACCTATTGACTGTGTATTGGGATACAGGGAACAAAACAAAAAAGAACTCGGGCTTAAAGGCTGAACATCCCTTGATCAGGGACAAATGGTGATTCTGGATACCTTCCATGCCTGTGCAACGAAGAGAAGCTGTGATGACACTTGTCACTATTGAATTATCTGCTTCCTTTTCTTTCATTCTGCTGCAAATACCCCACTAAAGCCCAGGAACATTCATGCATCGTTGTGAGGGCTGGCAGCATACACTGGAGCTATTAAAGACAGGGATGGGAGCCAAATCAAAGAAATTTACTGCCTTGAAAACTGGGCTTGTTCATAAGATGTAGAGGAGGAAACTTTAAGATATTGGTATGGTTAGGAAATTAATGACGGCGATGGTGAGTTTTTATGCTGCTGCTGTGTATGTGTAATGTAAATATCAGCTGTCACTGGATTGGGATTTTTTTGTCTGGAAAGGTGTTCAAGGCCAGGTTGGATGGAGCTTGGAGCAGCCTGGTCTAGTGGAAGTGTCTCTACCCATGGCAGAGGGTGGGACAAAATGAGCTTTAAGGTCCCTTCCAACCCAAACCATCCTGTGATTCTGTGATTATATCATCTCTAGCTCTCTAAGTAATCCCTTTATCTGGAGAAACTTAGCTTAAAACAAACCACCTCCAACATGTCCATTCTATGATCAAGCAGCTCTCTGTGTTTTATGGGTAGTTTTACACAAATAGTGGATTGTACCAGGCAGTGCCAGTGCCTGTCCAGCTCTATGAATTGTGTTGCCATGGAGCATAAATCTCCTGATGTCACTGACCTGTCTGACCCATTCCAGCACTTTGATAATTAGTAGGAGCTCTTAAATCTCTATGCTCCTTATCTTAATGGAAGGTAGTGCTGTAGATTGCGTGATGTTCACTGCTGGAGTTCAAGGGGTCTGGAATTCAGCTGTATAAAAGCAGTTTAGCTCTTGCTGGAGCTCATGAATTGGCTTTTCTGGAAACCTGGTTGTTTTTTGGGGACTGCAGAATGACCTTCAGTGTGTTTGCATGGCTGTACAGGACTTTCTGAAATGAAGCCAGATCCCATCCTTTGCCTATTTTTCAAAAATTTTTTGTTGACAGTGTCCTGCAGGAAGGAAGAAATCTGATTAATGCAATCACCTCCATATCATGTACTGTATCTTCTAATGAAGTCAGTTCTGTTTAAAGTAATCCTTATCTGAGAGAGAGTAAAGTTCTGAATTTAAAATAAGCAGGGATGAAAAATCCATCTCAGATCCCTGCTCCTCACACAGACTTTTTCCCTATTTAAAAATCTTCTAAAAGTTTTTTATGTCTATGAAGAACCTGTTTAATTTCAGCTTTCATTCTCTTGGCCTGGACTGGGGAGTCTGTTAGAATAATTGGTTATTTTTTGTTTTTATGATTTCTAAAGTTCTCTTGAATAAAATTCTGTAAATCTATGATAGCAAGTTTAATTTTGTTACCCCTCCATGCAATACTTTGTTACATATTCAAGTGTCTGCTTCTCCCATTGTTTTGTAAGTGGTTAATGTTGAATTGCCAGCCTTGCTCTGAGATAATTCTGCTTCTTTTCTGGATTGCCTTCAGTTCTCTACATACTCAGGAAAAATAAGAAAAAAAATCAAGATTAATCCAAATCTATAATGCATTAAAGAGAGAGCTCAGATGTTAGAAGACTTATCTCTCTCTCTCTTTACATGACATTTTTCCAGTAAGTTTTGGGAGAAACAACTACTTTTTTTTTTTCTTTTTTTTTAAAGTTACATTCTTTAAAGGTTTTAAATGGCATCTTTTACATTAAAAATTGTACATGTTCCCTGATTGTCTGCATCCCTTCCTTTTGAATAGAGGGCTGTTCTGAATAGGAAACACAGAGCTTTATTATCTTTAATTCAATTAATTCAGTCATGAATATAATGGTGATGCAGTTCTTATGCCACATTGTATTTCAGTTTTTCCCAGCTGATGGAACTACAGCAAATCCTGTGAACACACAGCTGGGGAAGATAAAACTCTGTGGATATCATCATGGATGGCAATCTATGCATTGTGCTTTATTTAAAACATCCATCAGCATGAGAAAAGCATCAGGAGAGTTTTCAGTAACAAGTGACCGAGCGGAATTAAGCAGTTCAGTTCTTATTTTTAACATTTATTTCTATCTTTGCAGATTTTTACTTTGTCCTTTTTTTAGATTAGTGGTAAATAATTATGGAGTGGTACCC
Organism: Eopsaltria australis; assembly: GCA_034509425.1. Taxonomy (NCBI): domain Eukaryota; kingdom Metazoa; phylum Chordata; class Aves; order Passeriformes; family Petroicidae; genus Eopsaltria; species Eopsaltria australis. Next base: position 1,263,775 of record JAVTVJ010000447.1, on the reverse strand, counting down.
ATGGCTCATCTCAGAATGAGGCCTGTTCTGAACAGGTTTTTCTAAGGGTAGAGGCTCTTTCTGTAAAATATTTCAAGGAATTTCAGATTTAATGAACACAAGGTTAGATGATAAATTTCTCTGATATTTTTAGGCATTTCTCAGAGGCAGCTGATGAGCAGCTGGACAAGTGCAGGTACAGGACAATGTGAACATCTGGAAGTTGGTGGGAATGTTCAGAGAGGTGGTTAATGACCCCAGATATTAATTGCTGAGGAAAATGTCAGCTGTGCTTCCAGGGGGTTTTGTTTGGAACCAATCCTATTTGATGTGTAAATTATGGAGTTGGAAAATTGCTCCTTCTCCATAGTGTGGAGGTTTGTGGACTTTCCAAGGGCAAGGGGAGATTCCTTTCATTCAGAGAAACTCCAGATTCTTCTCATCCAGGCTTTGGGCTGGTGGTGTCTGTAGTTCACAGAACTCAAAGATTCTCTTCAGTGCAGGAAAACAGTGTTTGACCTGTAGGAACAACAGCAAAAACCCCTTAATTAAAATAATGAATAATTGGATAATTTAAAGCTTAGTGAAAAGGGAAATGAATGTGGAGATGCTACTACAGCATTGCCGTTCTAATGAAACCAGCAGGGAAACAGGCTCCTGAAAAAGCCAACCAAACTAAAAAAAGCTCCAAACCCCCTAAAGCTTTGACTCTCTGTGGGAAAATCTGTCAATTGTTTCATTTGGAGGCAGCAGCAGTTGATCTGCCTGGAATAAAGGGTTCTCTCTCAGAGAAATGAAGAGCAGCTGCAGGGTGATACAGAGGTAAGGTTAATTGTAGTTTCCAAGGATGAGGAATTGTAAATAGGATTCTTTCAGTGAAAGGACGACCCCCTACATGCAGAAGCAGAAGCTTGCAAAGTCATGGCTAGGATTAAGTTCAAGAACTCTTTTTGAAGAGCTGTTGGAGCTTGAGATACTAATTCTGTGCTGTAAGGGGAGCAAATGTGTTAATTTAAACCAAAGGTTCTTCATACTTCTCTGCCTTTGTAAAATGTGAGCTGGTATTACTAATGCCAGGTTCATACAGTGAAGAAAAATAACAAGTGAAATAGAAGATGTGAATAAATGTTTGTTTGGATTTTTTTTTTCTGCAAGGTGTATGATTTATGTTGGCTTAAGTAGAAGCAGAAAAAAATGTTTCAAAACTTACGGTTTTATTACTAAAAAAGGAAGGTAATTTCTGTAAACTCAGCATCTCTCCAGTAATTTATGTGTCTTTTACAGGCATTACTTTGCTGTATGCAGAAATTTGCATCATTTGGGGGGAAATATGATGGATAGAGAAGGCAGAGTGTAGGATCTGCACCACGGACCTGATTTAAAATGATTTGGTTTTCCTGGGCTTGCAGCATGACCCAACATGAACCAGGCTCCCAGCAGCACTGAGCTTTGATCACGTCCAGAGCTGTGAGAGGACTTTTATTAGGAGGTGTTGAGGAGCTGTGTGAATACAGAGAAATCTGTGGGAAAATCTGTGGTTCCACAGAAGAGACAGGACAGCCTTTGCTGAGGCCTGGGCTGCCTTGTGGTACAGATTCCTTAAAATCTTCTGTTTCATTTTGGGAAACTCTCCTACCTTGACTGTAAAAGTTACTCAGTGGAAAAAAAGCATGCTTGTGTAAATAATGCAGGATGAATTATTTGAATGTAGGAGTTTTTTGTATGGCTGTTTAAAGCAGCTTTCAAGCACTTTGATTGCTTACTCGTATTGGAGTAAATTGCTTTTCACGTGGTTCTACTTGTAATATCTATTAAAGCAAACCAATGTGAGCAGTCCTATTTTTCATCCTTTCCAGGGATAGCACTCCCTAAATCACTAGGCTCCTCATGGAGAACCAGCCATTAGAAATTTAGGTGTTTTAAGGATTGGATATTGGGTATAACATCCCCCAGGAGTGAAAACCTTCTAAACAATAAACTTCACCTGAATGCTGAATGATGGGAGCCCAAACAGGGACTCAAACTGCAGCTGTAGGTGTGTGAGCCCTTAAAGTAGAATTATTTTTCTAAGCCATATAGTAGATTAAAACAATTTGGATACTCAATGCAGTTAAGCTTTGCACAGAATTTTGAGGAACATTCTCACTTTCCAGCCGAAGCAGAGGCAGCAGCAGGTCAGGCATGTGGGTGTGGGTGGAACCTCTCTGTTACTCTGACCCTTACATAGGTTTGCACCTTCCCTGGGAGATTTTCAGGGTCTCTTTGGCTTCTGAAGGCAATTTGCCCTCGTGCCTGATGCAGGTCTTGGTGTAGGCTGCTGCCTCCAAGCCTGAGCTGGTTAATGTGACTGAAAAATGTGAATCACTCCATCATTGCCTTTTTTTAGCTTGCCAGTTCCCGTGTCGGGGCTCTCCATGGTCTCTGTCCCGCTGGCTCTGTTACCACGGTAATCCTCCCCTTGTAAAGCCCTTTCCCCTCCTTCCTGGGTGGTTTATATTGGTTAGAAATCTCAGTTTGCATCGTGGGCTGCTTCCATTTAAGAACTTGGTTTTGATGAAGCCCAAGCAGAATCTTGCCCCACTGTGGAGGTGGAGGGTTAGCGGAAGGGGAGAGGGCTGTGAATCCTAAAGGAAGTTGAGAGCTTAGAAAAGCTCAAATTAAAAATTCTCTGCGTGGTTAAGCTTGGGAGTGGGGCCTGAAGGTTTAGTTTGACTTGTTTCTTCCGTGTCTAAATTTTAGGAAAGAAGTGAGAAGAGTCCCATTCATGAAACTAAATAAACGAGTATGTCAAGAAGTTGTTAAGTGTGGAGATGAGTATTCCTTACCCTCCTCCAAACCCTCCTGCTCTCTTTATTATTTTTTTCCTTTCTCCATTATTTTAAGCAAGGTGATGGGAAATGCCTGTTTGAACTCTGATTGTTTCAGCCAGATCTGCTGGAGGCTGTGCTGGGCTGTCATTGACTAATGATAAGAGCTTTTATCTGCAGAAAGGCATGTTCTCTATTCCCTTTCCCACTACACTTTTACTCCTCATTGCAAGTTTCCCCTTTATTTCCTTTCCTTGCAATTGTTATTCACTCCTGCTTTCTGTCCTTCTGTCTCTATTTGTATTCTTGTGTGAGCAGAGCCAGAGAACGGGCAAATGGGTTGGGAATTGTGCTGGAAACTAGGCTCCCTTGAGGATCAGAGCTCTTGCAGCTACACTTGCTGCTGCTCAGGTCAGAGCAGAGGTGCAGCTGCATTGCTCAATACTGCAGATAAATGTGAGGGAACAGAATCTTGGCTATCTATACCACCAGGTTTATATATATATATATATATATATATATATGTAATATCTCACTGCAGCCCTCTGCCAGCCAGGTCAGCCAGGGGTGGGCTCTCCAGGGCTGTGAGTGTTTGTAGGATTTCAGATGTCTGAGCTGCTTTGTCCTGTGCTCCAGCCTCTCTTGTACCTGAGCTAATCCAGAGCCAGCTCGTGCATCTCTAAACGCTGTTACGCTCCGTAGGCAGACTCAAGGGTATAACCATTCATGTGTTTAGATTTCCACCTCCCAGAGAAGCAAATGTCTGTGAAATCAGTCAGATTTTCTTTTTTCTTCCTGTGTCTGTCTCAAGAGACTGTGTATCCTGCTGGAAGGAATTCCGTATTCCTCACAGAAGTCTGTCTCCGTGCAGAGAGGTGTTTGTTTTGACGTGGCTCTCAATCTTCAGATGCGAACCAAGGAAGCACAGACTGTGTTGTTCAGTTTTTAACTCATCTCAAACCAGTTTGTGTCTGGAGAGGCTGCCCTGTCCTCCACATCTGCTGCTCTTCTCACAGCTTTGGTTGTTGCCTGTGCTGCCATGGACGCGGCTTCAAAGGAGCTGAGCACTTGTTTTCCTTCTGTAGGGTTAGTGAGTGTTCAGCCAGGTTCTGTTCCTGGTGGAATTCCCAGCCCCACCAAACCCATGAAAAAAGGTACAAATATGCAGGAAGAGCTGAGCTGGGAGATCAGCTGGGTTTATGGCATGTGTGGAAGTGCCCCATTAATCTGGACACCGGGACTGCAGTCCGGGGTGGTGCCTGATGGGGGAGAATCAGTTGGGAAGCACATTTTCTTCACTAGTCCATATAAATGCCTTAAGCATTAGGTATTAAAAATTAAGTATTAAAAAATTAGTATTTTAACTTTACTATGTGGAAAGATGGGCTAAATTACTACTATTTTGCCTTCTCACTCCTCGCACCTTAGTGATTTTCTACCTTGCTGGGCATCTTTCTTTCACTAATCAAAATCATTTTTTGCCTTCCCAGCAGCAAATAGAGTGTTGGAAGTACAGACTTGTGCTGCCAGCATTGCCAATCTACTCTTGCCAGCTGATTAATCCTCCAGCTTTGCTAGGAGTCAGGTAGAAAGGGTTTTTACTTTATTCAGGATGAAATGTTCACCATCTGTCTTTCATGTCTGCATTGCAGATGTGAGCTGGACTAACAGCTGGAGGCCTGCTCAAGCCTGGCAATGTTTGTATTTCTAAAAAATTACCACTTTGCTTCAGCAAACATTGCTTTGGCTTATGTAGATTTTAAATATTTTTACTCCTATTGAAGTTGCAGCACAGAAGTGAGCTGCAGTGTCACTTGTGAGCTGCTCTGACCCTCAGAAAGCTCCTCTGTGTGGAAAACAGGGAGTTGTGGTGTGACAGACAAACAATTCCAAATGCAGAACATTCTGGGTTTGTGGGATGTTCCAAAAAGTGAAATTAATGCTGTGTGAGGAGGCTGGTGGTAAGGGTGGTGTGGGGTTAGACTCTTGGGGACTGTTATGTAATGGAGAATTCTGATGTGAGGTTTTGACTCCACTTGTTCCACTTGTTCCAGTAAACACTTGTTAATATTTACTAAAGTAAATACTTATTTTCTTTACAGATGGGCTTTGAACACAGACTGCCTAAACAAATGCTCACAGTGAGCATTTCTGAGCTGGATAGAGACATTTCTGTATTGCTGTGTTTAGGAAAAGCTAAAAGCTTGGAACAAGAGGCATTTTGGCACATGCTCAGGGAAGAAGAAAAGCAGTTAGGCAGTAGAATTCCTAAAATATATTCTTGAAAAAAATCTGGAGCTGGTTTCAGGATTAGGACTGCGATGTCTGTATAGTTCTATGGCAGTGTTATTACAACACTGTTAACTTATATTTCCTTTCAGTGGAGTACTTAAAGCTACTTGTGGGGAATATTTGGTCAAAGAGCCATAAAATACTCCTAGTATGCTGTCCTTCATCCAACTGAGCAGTCCCTGCTCGCCTGTTTTGTGTGGGAAGTTCAGTGTAGAAATTGCAAGGAAGAAATACTCCATCTATTCTTACAGAAACACTTGGGCAGGTAACTTCTTCTTAGTCTTGACATTTAAAATTGCTGTTGTGACAGCAGCTGAAAGAATGTTGAGAAAAATACATTAATTTGACTTTTTTTTAAACTTATTTGCTGTTGTGGTGTAGATCTGAGTGCGAATGAGAAACTGTCATAAGTTTTTAATAAGGCTTTTTCTTGCATGTGCCCTTTTTATATTTGAAAGCCCTGCCCACCCTTTTATGTTGAGTTCTGAAGGATATTTGTTTCATTTTTTAGTAAAGATTGAACCTGAGGCTATAATCTGGCTCTACCAACTGATCATCCAGGTTATCTTTAATATCACCTGCATGACTGAAATTAATTTGCTTTTGTAGGCTCTGGACTTTGGTACAGCTCTGAATTTATTTTTGAATTATGACAAGTGTCTGAGTATTCACGTTAATAGCGAGGAAAAGTGTGCTTAGTAAAAAGAAAGGCTCTGTGACACATTTGAAAGCATCACAACTAATGATTAAGCAATTAGAATAATTATCTACTTCAGACTTATTTTATGAATTCCAGAGGCCAACTGGAGTGGCAACCAACTTTATATAAAAAAGAAACAGGCTCTGAATGATAATTAAACATTGTCTGTTGGAAGGATGATGGCTCCCACATCAACCATGTTTACAGCAAGCAGAAACTGTCTCCCAGTTTTCTTTAATCAGGCCTGGGTGTTTTCAGCACTGTAAAACATGAAACCTAATGGGTTTTTGTGGAAGAGTGAAAACTGAGTAATAGTGATTTTAGCACTCACTAGGTATTATCTGATAATTCTGTTACCAAATGTTTGCGAGTGAGAGGAGGCTAATGGTGCCTTTAGATGTGATTTATAAACACACTGATTAGGGAGTTCTGATATTCCTCTCTTTTTGAGCAAGTGTTTTCACCCAGTGAGAATCTTTTTCAGCCTGTGAATGAATTTTGCAGGGACTCACCAGCCTGTTTATATTGATTGATAGTGATTACTCAAGACATTCTCCTGAGTAGAGCAGTAGAATTTATTTTGTATATACTGGATAATGCTGCTAAATCCTGAGTAAGTACCTTACTGAATTATGCTTCATGGAGTGGATTGTGATTCAAGGAGCAATAGCTGAATTTCTTTTGCTTTTGTTCCCCTAATTACAGTGGTGATTCATTAATTTATTTATTTGTAAATTTTATTGTTGAAATTAGCTTATTGGTTAAAAATACTAAGATAAAATAGTAAAGTTACCAAGTTAAAAATATTAAAATTGTTTTCTGGAGAAAACAATTTAAAGCTTTTGGGATATTCCATACAGAGGGACTTGAATCTCACACAATGTCCAGTATGATACTACAGCTTTTTCTTTACCTGTTAATTGTTCTCATGGTATATGTGGCATCTAATTTTTCATTTTAATTTTAAAATAAAGGGAAATAATTAACTCAGAATTATTTAAAATGGACTTTTTTTCATTAGATTTTTCTGTCTTCTTGGGTTTGGTGGACAAGTTAGTTTCTGTGTGGCTTTGCTTGTCACCAAATACTTAAATCATTTTCCAGCTCAATGAGGTGCATTGGATGTCTCTTACAGCCTGACAGGCAAACTTCTCTGTATCTGGAATTTCCAAAATGAAGTCAACTGTCTAGAAGATTGCATGAAAACCTGAATTGGGGAATAAAATGTCAGCAATTTGCTGTTGCCTTCATTTTGGGCTTTGTTTAAGCTTCTAAGCTTAAGGTGGTCTGGAGAATCCATTTTGGCTTTTAAATGAGTACGTCTCTTTTTGATGGAAGATTAAGAAATGGTGAATACTGTGGGGGAAGTTTGATTCAAGAACCTGAACAGAGTTGTTGAATTTGTTTTATTCCACTTCTGACTCTTCCAGTTCCTTGCCTCTCCCACTTCGTGCAACACAGGGGAATTTGGGGGTTGTAGTAAATTCATAACACTCCTGCTCCTTCCTCACACTTTTCACCTGCTCCAGTTTGGGTTCCCTCTGTGGGATGGAGTCCTTCAGGATAAACCTGCTCCTGCCTGTGCCCTCCATGGGATGTGGTTCCTTCAGGCCACATCTGTGGTGTTGGAGGTACAGGAGTAAAAAGAATTCTGAATATAAACATCTAAGCACCCATTGGATGTTGCAGTGCTGCGCCTGGGAGTTCTTGAGAGTAGAGGAACACTAGTGAGGTTATAGAGAAGTGTTTTAGATGTGGATATATATATATATTTATTCTTTAAATAAATGCCATGCAGTGTGTGGATATTGCACTAATAATTTTCACGTTGTGTGATTCAATCTGTTCCAGGGAGTATGACTTCTGCAACGTCACCTATCATTCTGAAATGGGACCCCAAAAGTTTGGAAATCAGGACTCTCACAGTAGAGAGACTTTTGGAGCCACTTGTTACCCAGGCAAGTATCCTTGGTTTGTTTTGTTTCTTCCTTCAGCCTGATGCTGTATTTACTCTTTTTTACGTAATTATCTTAATAGTATTTGATAATAAAAACATGAGCAGTTTTCATTCATGATCTCTGCTGGAAAGCTCTGTTCAAACATGTTTAGAGGCTCTTGTTCTAAATAATTTATAGGCTCAAAGTATGAGCAGGAAAACAGCAGCAACTATTTACTTATGTTTGTCTTATAAAAGCAATTTAGAAACTTATCAAACACTCAATCTAAGGGATCTGACTGAGCACATCCTCCTGGTTTGTTATTTCACCATGAAAGACAGGTTCAAAATAAAAAGAAACCAAAACCAACCATCCAAATCACAGAAACTATTAAAACCTGTTTCATTTCGTGCTGCCATCACTAGGAGTGTGTGTAGAGGCCTGGTGCCTTTCTGTTTCCAAGTTGCTGTTAATAATAGAAAGCTGCTTCTTTAATTCCCCCAGAATGATGTCTCTGTATGGTTCCTCTGCTCTTTCAGTGAGTCACTTTCCAAAGAAATGGCATCTGGTTGTCTGTCTTTATTTTTGAAAAGAAAAATTATGTTATTTCTCTACAAATTATTCTGGACATGAAAGTCTCTAACTGTGTGCACAACTTTACAGACTCAAGGCAGAGAGTTCTTTCATTCCACATGGCTGGTGATAACATGGTAATTAACTTCCATTAAAAGCCTTCTTAATTTTGTTCTTGATATGAAAGGCAGGCTAAAATCCTGAATTCATTGTGAAACCAGCTGAAAATGAGGTTGCCAGCTCTCTGTTACTCTGGTACTGGTGTTGGCACAGCAAGTGAAGCTGCTGTACACAAAACTCTGCTGAGAAACCCAAGTTACTGGGTCTTCTGTGAGGGAATTCCCTGTTTCCTTTTGCTTTATTTTCCACTACTTTGCCCAGAGAAGAGACAACATCAGCCCAGAAGAGAAAGTACCATTGTAGCTTCATAGTTTCACCAGGTGCTGGGTTAACTTCAGCTCCATCTTTGTTTGATAGCACGCCTGAGCAAATGTAAATCACAAAATTACAAGCTGAGCTACAGGACGTGGATTTCTTCAGTGATAAAAAACTCGTGTTCCCAAGATTGTATTTTGATGAGGAGCAATGTGTTTCTAATTTAGCAGTGTGTCAAGGAGACCAGGGAAAATAAAATGCTGTCAAGAGAGGGTAGAGAAGCGTTAGGCTATTGTTTTATTCAACTTTTATGAATATTTCCATTCTGATTTCTTCTTTTCATGGGTTTCCAGATAATATGAATAAATAAATAAAATATAACCTCCTTTTTGAACATGTGATTTGATTTCTTGTGTTAGAGAAATAAGTAATTTTACTTATATCCCTCTACTTTGATTCCAGTAGAGTATGTTTGACTAAAACATGTTTTATATGAGCCACAGAAACACAATCACGAAAGCTCCGAGTGATGAAAAATGTGTTACCTTCAGATTGCCTTTATCTGTTGCATTTCTAGCTGAGGTTATTCAGCTGCTCTCTCTGTTTTTCTCAGATAAGTTAACGATCATCCCAGTTTTAAAGGCTTTTTATTTTTTTTTTTCTGCCTGAAATTGCATTTGCAGGCTGGTCAGGTCAGGAATGCTCTCTGGTTTACCTCTGTGCAGTGGCAGCCTCCACAAGATGCCATGTTCAAAGATTGGGATCTCCTTAAAAAGTTACAAAGCAATTTCCTTCCTGAGAGAGAGAGAGAAAAAACATTTAATTTGAAACTTTATCTTGGCAAATAAATAAATAAATAAGTATTTAATCCCACTCAGTTTGAGCTCTGAAAGTCCACTTGTGGATTCAAATGAGCTGCTTAATGAGGAGATTGTAGAGATGAGAAGTTCTTCCATAAGTCATTGAAATAGGAAACTGAATGGAAGAGAGAGGTTTGATGGCCACAAAATGCAGCAGAACTTTTCTGCAAAGGTTCCTGAGCAACTGAAGGCAGTCCTGCTTCCATAGAGAAATTCAGGTTGGAAAAGGCCTCCAAGGTCATCGGGTCCAACCTGTGCCCAATCCCCACCTTGTCCCCAGCCCAGAGCACTGAGTGCCACATCCAGGCATTCCCTGGACACCTCCAGGGATGGGGACTCCAAACCTCTCTGAGCAGTTCCAATGCCTGACCACCCTTTCAGTGAAGAAATTCTTCCTGATGTCCAGCCTGACCCTCCTCTGGCACAGCTTGAGGCTGTGTCCTCTCATTGCTTTGCTGGTTGTCTGGGAGAAGAGGCCAATCCCCGCCTTGCCACCACCTCTTTTCAAGGAATTGTAGAGGAGTTTTGACCAGCATTTCGCAGCAGATGAAGCCCTGAGTGCCCTACAGCCATAATTTGCCTGATCCTGTGATTTCCAGCACCACCAGCACAAATTCATGTTTTATTTTGGCATTCACATTTGAATAATCAGAGTACTCCCATGTTTTCCAAGCTGTGTATGATTTTGGACAATGCTGGAAAAACTGGAAATGGTTGTGCACAAATTTTAGGGCTCCAAAAGTGCTGATTTAGTTCTTTGTACCCTGAACTTCGACTCTGAACTCAGTGTATGTATAGGCTCATGACTGACAGATTTCCAGATGATGGCAAATGCACTGGTTTCTGCTGATACTTCAGAGACTAATGCAGAAATGTGATGTGGGTTTGAAAAAGAACACCTCAGTGAGTCAGGGGAGGAGAATGGTGCATTAAAAGTGAATTTTAGACAAGCTCATTAGTGTTCCAGATGAGAAAATATGGATAACCTAGGAATTGATTTAGAAGAAATTATGAGACAAGTAGGTTGCCTGAGCTGGAGGCAAAAAAAAAAATCCATTAACTGATCATGAGAACACATTAGAAATGACAGAACTGCATTTATTCTGGGAAGGCCTGAACTAGCAAACTAATTAAAACTTGGTGTGGCTGTCAGAGATGTGAGAGGATTGGAGCTTGCTGGGGTACCCTGTTCCCAGCGCTTGTTGTCATGGTGGAAGAGGAGCAGGTAGGGCCTTGTCACATCTTTTATTAAATTGCCATTACTGAGATTTTCTAAGGAATACGTGCTGGAAAAAAAAAAAAATCATTAGGATTTCTGTTCTCCACAGCGTTGAAATTAGTAATTGAAATGTGTTTATTTTCTCTGGCTTTAGTGTCACAATTAGCTAAAAGCATATGGTAATTGTATTTATTGCTGATTTTGTTTTCTGACCTTTTTTTTTTATTTTTTTACTATAAATCTTATAATTTTTAATTCCATGACATTTTTATAAGGAAATATATAACTAAAACATATTCTCAAGGCTTGCTGCCTATTACTCTCACCTTCCTGCATAGTAACCAAGTGGGTTGCAATTTTATTTGTTAGACTGTGGGTGGTTTTCTTAAGAAAAAAGAATGACATTTTTAGGAAGATTTTAACTGCAATTACATGATATTTTATGTATAGCTGAAAAATAAGACTTTTGGAGGTTTTCCATAAGGAGTCAGGGGATTTTTTTTTTTTTGTTTCTGGTGGTTTTGAGTGCTAATTAAATAGGTTATGAATACAAGCTATGTATGTTAAGAAAAGGAAAGAAAAAACCAAATAAATGCCAACTGTAAACCAGCAACGTCCATGCAATTAATAATTAATCATATATGTACACACAGATGAAAAGATGAAGGAGCTGTGTCGAGTTTTTGAAGATGAGATTTGCTCTTTTGCTCAGATTTAAATTTTCCAATGTCAATCTGTGGTTCTTTTCATTAACTTTGCCTGGGAAATTTAAATATTCAGCCTATGTGGCTGTTCTACAACTGTGCCTGTGTTACCAGAGCCTTGCAGCAGTTGTGCCTTTTAAGATCTTTACATTTTTGGGCTGTTATTTATTATTGCAGAGTTTGAGCAACAGCACAAATAATGGTGAGCGTTCCTGTTGCAGATTGTTCATGAGTGATTCTGTTTTCCTTCAGGATGATACATTTTTGTCCTTCCAGATCTGCTGTGGAGAGACAGTTCTGAATTGCAGTGCATGTTCTGTGGGTTTTTTCCCAGTAAATTTAAGATGCCAGTTACAGAACCTTAAAGGAAGCAACAGTATGTCATAAGGAAGACAAAAATAATTGATTAATGATTTTGCATTTTTTTATGTAATAGCATCACTCACTAAAATTAAGTGCCTGTACCTATAAAATAAATGTCATTGGGTGAAATTCCAAATAGTTTTATTTAGTGCAGTTTATGTAGAAAATCATAATAATCGTGGCTGATATTATTATTCATGAATTTGTGACTAATCCAACCCCTTGTACACTGAGTTTGGAAAATGGGCAAATTTCTGTATTGCCATAAATATATAAATATAACTGTATTCCCAACCATTCCAGTTAACTGGATATTACTTGCATTTGGTGAACCTTGGCTTTATTGCATTTGTACCCTAAATCTGGTGTGCTCTTTTCCATGGGAAATACATTATTTATTAATGTTGTCTGCTGCATTTGAACCACAGTTTTTTACTTTTGGAGGGTTGGTGAATGTCTTTGCATATTTCAGACAAGTTTAGGAGAAGCTGGGTAATGGAGCACTTTATGCCTGTTGCACTTGTTTTGGTAATTGCACTGAATTCTCCACAAATTTCTTAATTTAATAGCTGGATTCAGCTGAAGTCACCTCCAAGACAGACCTAAGGGAAAATGAATTATAAAGGTTTATTTTTTAATTATTTAAGCTCAATTCGGTTGTATAAAGGTCAAGATGAGGTCAATATTATTTAATTTTTTTAAAGGGAACAGGACTATTCTCCCAATAATGCAACTAATTTTTGTTTAAGCTCTTTCATTCAGAACAGTCCCAAGTCTGTGGTGTTTCTGGGAGTGTGGGAAGCTGGACTGTGCACCAGCCTTTCCTGGCATGGATCAGATGATGGCCAGGGAGACAAAGTCAAATCATATCACAAAAGGAAAATGGAACTTTGCTCTCTGAAACTGAACTTGAAACGTTTTTATGCACTTACTTTGTTGAATAGGAAGAGAATCTTCCTTTGTGTCTCCAGCATTGTAGAATCATACAATTGTTTAAGGTGGAAAAACCCTCTAAGATCCTCAAGTCCAGCTGTTCCCCAGCACTGCCAGGGCCACCACTGACCCATGTCTCCAAGTGCCACATCCACATGGCTTTGAAATCCCTCCAGGGATGGGGACTCCATCACTGCTCTGGGCTGCCTGTTCTGCTGCTTGACCACCCCTTCAGTGAAAAAATCTTTCTTGGTCTCCAATCTTAACCTCCCTGGCACAACTTGAGGCTCTGCTCTTGTCCTAAGTCGGTACAATGTATTGCTTAAAATAATTCCTGAACTGAAAACTACACAGCTGCCTTTTTACTTCAGGATGTTTTTTCAAGCATTAACTTCTGCAAGAATCATCTGCTGCACTCTGACCATCCCGGTTTCTTCTTTGCCATTGGATTCAGTGCCTCTCTGTTTGGGATCCTCTCAGCGTGGAGACTTTTTGTGCTGTCACTGAGAACCTTTACCTAAATTTTGTCTTTCCTGTTTTTACTCTCCTGTGCTCGAAAGCTGCAGGGTATTTTTAGTGTGCAGTGTCCTGTGAGGTCTGGACCTTGTCAGTCTGTGCCTCCCAGTTTATTCACTGTTTGGAGGTGTTTATGGGTGTGTTTGTGCTTTGGAGTTTATTCATGTGCAGGCTGGCGTTTGCAGAGGGGAGAACGAGGACTCAGAGAGATTTAGATGTTGTCCATTACTCCCATATTTTGCTTTTATGGAATAATGGTTCTTAACTCATAGCAAAGCAATATGGTGGCTGCTTTTTCTCCTCTCTTGCTGCACAAGTCAGTGTGGAAGGGTGGTGAGAAAATTTGTCACTGGTGTGTTGTAGCTGGAAATGCAGATTGTTCTGGGAGTATCTCGAGTGTGCACTAAGCTGTGACTGAGAAAGCTCAGGGCTAAAATGAGCCTGCTCTAATTTGTAATTCTTTGTATTAAATGCTAGATTTTCCATGCATTGGATAACTCTTCAATTTTCCTCATCATTAGGCAATTATTAGTGGCTCAGGGTTACCAGAAAGTGTTTTTGTCTTTATGTGATACGGACAAAATCATTTTCTCTGCAGAATGGTTTGGGTTGGAAGGGACCTGAAATACCACCTTGTTCCACCCCCTGCCATGGGCAGGGACACCTTCCACCTATCCCAGGCTGCTCCAAGCCCTGTCCAGCCTGGCTGATGCTTTCCTCTAAGTGTAGGGAAGAATTAGTGCAGGCAGTTTCATTGCTGGAGCCCAGGAATGTCCCTGATCCTGTCTCCATCCTGGATCCTGAAATAGTATCTTTGGAACCTGTCTAGACAGCTTTCTAACCCAGTTCTATTCTTGCAGATGGTTTTCTGGCAGCTTTCATGGAAGGCTTTTCAGAAAATGTTCTTGCCTGGGATTTCCAAATTCTAATCAAGAAGATCAAACTAATTATTGAAGTGTTTTTCTTCTGCTTATGTCCTTGAAGATGTATAGAGAGATGTAGTGAAACAGAGATGGGCCTTTTTCGTGTCCCCAAATCCACAACTCAGCAGGTTCTTAATAATCCTGTTGATTTAATTTGGGTCATCCCTGTAGAAAGGGAACATGTAAAGGTTTTGAGGGGAAAATTGGCTTTGGTTGCATTTTTAGATGGTTTTTCCCAGTTTGCTTGAAAAGCAGTTCTGTGTTTTGGGATTTTTTTTAGAAGATCTTGTGACCTACGTGTCACTCTTAGAATTTCTCATGGTCAACAAATATATTGGCAAATTACAGTCATCTTCTTTTATGTTAAAGATGCTAATTGAAGCAGGATAGTTGTATCACCTTATGTTTTAAAAGATGATTGCATAGTTAAAGGCAGTGGCATTGCTACAAAATAAGAAATGGATTTTCATTTTGGCTGATAAGAAAATTCTTGTTGACATCATAAACTTTCATTTACTAAAAGTGTTTGACACTTTTTTTTTCCCAATGGTTAAATTAAAAACTTCAGAATTACTGCAGCAGATACAAGTGCTAATATAATAATTTATACAACTGGAATGTTTGTAAATCTAGGATATTTTTGTCATACAAATGTAGTGCTTTAGCAGGGGGCCAACTTGAAAAAAATGTTTTTAATATCACTAAATGTGAATCCAATGTATTAAAATAAAGAAATTTTGTCATATACTGTATGAGGAAGGTCTTGGTATGGCTTGTTAAGCAGCAACTTCTAAATAGCTGTTCAAATATGGAACTGAATGTGAGCTCATCATAGCATGATAAAATGATCCTTAAGTGCATCAGCTGCTGGGTGTAAAGTAAATTTTATTTAGGCATTATTATTGTTGTGACATAGTGTTTGTTAATGAGATTATTATTGGAAGGATTTCCCCTTCTCAAAAAAGCTGTTGACAAATTGGAAGGAGATCAGAGGAGAAGTATGTGAATTATTGCGGTTTTGTCTTTTAATGGAAGCCTAAAGACCTTGGATGCTTTTCATCCATACAGAGGCTTATCAATTAAAAAGAAATTGTCTTAAATTTGCTGCCAGTATAGATTTTGAGACTATATTTGGTAGCACTTACACTGTAAATAATATTTCATGATTCTAATCTAAACTAAACTCAAATATGGGATTCACACCCTGAAACTAAAACATCCAAACACTGAACACCCTCAGCAGGGATTTTGGAGTGGGTATTTGCAGAAGTAGTAACTGTAGTAAATTAAGAGGTCTTATGATCTTAACCAGTGCATGTTTGTGTGTCAGCAAGAGTGAAGTGTGTATCTTGGAGTGAAGGTTTTTTCTTAATCTGACCAAATCCTCTGGTTTGAAAATGAAATGATAAGTGAATATAAACTATAAATGAAATGTCAAATAAATACAATCTGGAATAGTTCTCCTGTAGTGATGGGCAACTCATTGCTTGCTACCAGAATCTTTGATGAAGAATTGGATCTGTTTTTGAAGTGTGGCACTCATGAGGTATTTTAAATCCTGGGGTCAGCTTTGAGTCCCTCATGACAGGAGAGACACTGAGGGGTTGGAGAGAGTTCAGGGAAGGGAATGGAGCTGGGGGAGGGTCTGGAGCTGGGAAGGGAGCTGGGAAAGGGGCTCAGCCTGGAGAAAAGGAGGCTCAGGGGGGGACCTTGTGGCTCTGCACAACTCCCTGACAGGAGGCGGCAGCCAGGGGGGGATTTGGGCTCTCCCCCAGGGAACAGGGACAGGAGGAGAGGGAACGGCCTCAGGCTGTCCCTTAGGACATTTAGATTGATTATTAGGGAAAATTTCTTCATGGAAAGAGTGGTAATGGGAGTGGAGTCACCATCTCTGGAAATGTTCCAGAAAAGCGTGGATGTGGCACTTGTGAGGGTTCAGTGGTGAACATGGGGTTTGTCCTCAGTAAATGGTTGGACTTGGTGATCTTAAAGGTCTTTTCTGACCTTTATAACTCTGTGAGATGCTTTAGGTCCACCAGGAGTTACAAAACTGGGAAAATAATTACTGGAGGAGCAAAACCCTGCAATAATGGGTCTTCTCTCTTTCTGAATCAGGGAAGAAACAAGGAGCAGGGTTGTGTATTTTCTGTCATCAGTCAGATTTTCCAGGGAAAACAGAAAATAGATACCCCACCTCTGTGATTAAATATGTATGTTTCTAATGACTTCAGGAGCAATTTGGATATTGAAGTTTGCAATCCATCTTCACTTCATTCTTCAGAGTGATCTGAAAATCTTCCCCACTTTCTTCTTTTTCATTAACTTCATTAGCTGTGCGTGTCATCAGTCTGCAGAAGTTAGAAAGGCTAGAAAATAATCCTAATTACAAAAATAATACCCTAATTACAAGATTTTGCTTTGAGGTGTTAATTAACCTAATTCTAATGATCCGTGTTGTGAGAAGCAGTGGCAGTTTCTGTTCCATTGCCCTTCAATACGTGTTTCTGAAGACTGACTGATTTATTTGCAGTTCAGAGGATTCAGGGCATGGGTTCATGGATATTTTTGGTTTGTTTTCTGTTTGTTTCCTATGTTAATTTCTTTGGAATGTTGATTCCTTTGGGTGTGCACCTTTTAATGGATCCAAGTAGACTTTTTAGTAATCTTTGTTTGTTTTATGAAATGCAATAGTTTGTAACTAGAGAGATCTGAGCTTTTGGTGTATTTTAAAGAAGACCTTGATTTTCAGCCAATTTCAGAGAAATTTAGTTTTGCCTTAAGAAAATGGTGTAATTGTGCCTTAAGCACATGGATTAAATTATCACATCTATTTTCCTGTTTGGTAAATTAATTTTCAGCTCTCACAAGCTCATCAGTGGTTGGTTTTCTTGCATATTATGTGTCTGAGCAGCAAATGCTCAGATTGGGAAGAAATATCCTCTTCTGCTTGTCTCTTTCAAGGAGATGATTAATATTTTCCCTTTAATATATTGGAGTTTCTCTCTTATTTAGTCTATTTCTCTGTACTCCTGGACTACTTTAGTACTCATTGATGAGACTTCAAACCTTTTACTAATTTATAACGAGGGTATTAAGGATATGGAACTCGTGCTTAGCTTATTCAACACAGATTAATTCAATGCTGTGCAGATGACCTTTGATGAACACACAAGGAGTATTTCTCTGCTGAGCAGAAATTTTCCTTTTTGTAGATATCTCTTTTTTAATGTAAGTCTTTTTAATATTCTAAATGAAATCAGCGCAAGAATTTTCATTCTCATTTAGTTTCTTGGGTCAGTGTGGAACAAGGGGCTATCTGCACAAATTTCCTCTCTTCCTTCATGAATAAAAGGGTGTTTAGCCAAAAAAAGCATAGTCATAACAAAGTAACCTTTACACTTACTTCATGTGATTATTTTTCTTTATAAATTTGTTTTAAAGATGAAAATAGATGAAATTGATTATACAGAACATTTTAAACTGAGAAATAATTTTCGCTTAAGATACCGATGGTGTGGAAAAGGAGAAATTGAAACTACTGGGTTTGCATGGCCAGGTTTTGGTAGTGAGGGGACTACAGAGTTCTGTGAGAAACTGCTGGAAGCTTCCCCATGTCCATGGAGCCAATTCCAGGCAGCTCCAGGACGGACTCACCACTGCACAAGGCTGACACCTGTCCACTTTCATGCTCTAAATCCTTGTCTTCTTATACAATCAATCTCTAATTTTTCAAAGAAGGGTTTTGAAGAAACAGAATTTGCAACAGGAATTACCTTTCCTGATTCATTTCATCTTGCTCCCTAGTAATGAAAATGTATTGTATCTGCTTATGCTAATGATAAATACTTCCATTGGAAGGTGTTCATGTAAAAGCAGAATAAATCCAGTGTGCTGAATGGCTACTGAATATGGACTTGTTTCCAGGGAATGTGTTTTAATGTATTCAGTATTTTCCCAGGGAATTACACATATCTGCACCCTTAGTGTGGAATGATTAAGCTTTGCTTGAAATGCTTTAATTGGCAGGTAGTTCTACAGTTTTCTGACAAGGGAATTGACTCAAAAATTTGAGGGAAATGCATGCATGAGGCATAACATCTATATCTTATTTTAATATCTGTATTTATCTTCTTTTTCTTCTTTCTTTTCTGTCTTCCTGTTCCATTTTCTTTAAATCTGCTTCATTCCTGTGTTTCACCTCATAAGATCCGTTTGAATGCTTCCACAGCCTGTAATATTTGTATATTTTGTTTCTTTTTAAGCTGAGGGACTCAGTGCTTTCATGCATGTGCAGTGTGATATTGTTGACTGTTGGAATGTGGTGGATTAGCAGAGTTTTGTGGTAGTGTTTTTACCCTTCATGGAAAATTAAATTGTTTTTATTTGAGCAGTTCCTCTGACACAACTGAAGTACCTGTTAGAGTAGCTGGAAACATGCAGGTGTATCCTTGGTGTGGTGCTGCCTGTGATCAGTGAGTTAATTTTATAATGGTCTGTAAAACAATAATTTCTTTATGAGCCATTTATATGAAATCCACTGTCAAGTAAATATCCTTATTTTGGATTTTCTGAATTCAGCAGCGTTCCAGCTCATATGATCAGGATGTGTCAGGGTCACATCATTTAGTTCCAGCCAGAAATCACTGCCACTTTACACACAACCCTTCTCATCCACAGCGTATTTTTAATGGCATTACTACATCTCTCAAGAATTTCTGAAAGATAATTTAATTGTGCTTGTGTTTGGACACAGAAGAAGGAAGTTCAGGCTGTGAGCTGCATCTGTCCCTTCCCCATGTGGCAGACAGAAGTTTCTACTTCTTGTTGGTTTGCTTGGCCAATAAGAAAGTAGGAACATTCTGTTCATTCAGTGTTCTGTTTTCACATTTTGATTGGTATCTTTGTGCTGGAGATTTCAATCTCTTTGTCAGGGGCTTTCCTGTGTTCCCACCTTGGTTGTCTGTCAGGTTTTGTTTTACCCTCTCAGAGGGCATCCTGTGAATCCATATCTCTACTTACATTTTAGTTTGTTTTGAATATTGTGTAGAAAGTAGTGTTAGGTTTTTGTTAAAGAAGAGGTGGGGAGGATAGTTTTTGACACAGGTAAAAATTGCAGTTGCACTGGTCTTTAGGGGGTTTGGTCTCTTTTAAAAATTAACTTTCTTCTAGCAGTAGACAAGGTGCAAGAGTGGAAATGATTATTGTAATCATCATCCTAGAGCTTTTTCAGGTGTTTAAATTTTACTGAACAAAAGTTACGAAGCACTTTGAAACGGAAGCCTGAAATTCTGAGCTCAGTGTAGCAGATCACTGCATAATATTTTATCCATCTTTAATGAGAGATTAGTAATGCATTTGTTCTGCACCCCTCTCAGCCTTTTTCACTGAACTAAAAGTGTTCAAGAGCAAAATTGATACAATCAAGTTACACAATTGTGTTATTTTTTTCAAGTGATTGGCCCTGCAGTTTTCTCAGCAGACATTAGAGTCTGTGAGAGATGCTGGCTGTGGGGTTTGTGCTTTGGTTGGTTTTTTGTGGGGTTTTTTGGTTGTTTGATTTCAGCACTTTTTCTTTCTTTTCTTTGTTTTGTTTTTACAACCCAGCCCCAGCCCTTCACGCTGGATGAGCCAGCAAAGAGGTTAAACTCCCACAGATCTTTTATTTTCCATCTCTCATGGAAATGAGATGGGAAGCCTGGAATATCAGTTTGCACTGAGCTGTGTGAGTTTTGTGTATAATCAAACAATGGGTTTATACATTTGTCAGCAGAGAAATTAGAAACCAATTATGTCAGAAACTAAGAATAAATTAAGATGTTTGCATGAACTTTTCATTAACAGTGATGCTGCTAAAGCTGATTTGCCTTGAAGTGGGATAGATCCTTCTAAAGTCTTCTGCAACCTTTCCTTCAAGACTGCTGGGACAGGAAAGCCAAAGGATCTTTAAGTTTCTGTAAAATCCTCGTCCTCCTGGGCTCCCCTCCAGCCCTTTGCTCTCACCAATCACTTGGTTTAGTCCCCAGGCACCATCCTGTTCCAAAATACCTATAAAACCTAGGAATTTCATGTCAAGAAATTGCAATTCAATATTTTTGAACTGGAAGGAAAATGACTGATAATATTAAAAGGTCTCATTCTTTACAGAGTGGAATTTTGTGGGGGAAAGAAGTTTTAGAACATTGGAGGTGAGGGTGTGAGAAGTTCAGTTTCAGATTTTAGCTTCCTGTAGTGACTTTATGAAGGATTGTCTTACTGCTCCCATTTCACCATTTTTGTCTAGTCTTTCAAATACTTCCCTTGGCCAAAAAAATTCTAGTTATTAGATTGTCAGTCTAGCTCCTGTGATAATTTCTCCTCTTTTTTTTTTTTTTTCTTCCTCCTGGATATAAGATCTGGGTACTCTTAAATTCTTTTCAGGATCATTGCTTTAAACAAAAAAAAAATTAAAATTCACTGCAATTTTAACCCAGAGGTTGTTGTGCCTTTCTTCAGGCCACACTCTGTGGTGGTCCTCGATTTTTTCTTTGCCAAACTCTTGAGTAGGTCCTTGCTTTTACAGTCGTTGTGTCAGAGTTCCTTAAGGCTCCCATGGTAACATCTGCTTCCAGGTTCTTCTTTACCCTTGACTCTGAAACAGCTTTTGAATTTGTGTGTTTTTATTACAGGAAAGGGCAGAAATCAGCAGGGTTGCATTTATTAGTTTAGAATTACCTGTTTTAGAGAAAATCGTTTCGGGTTAACAGCCTGTTGGGTCTGGATTCATGGGCTGGTTGCATATTGAGTTTCATGAGGCTTGTTTAAAGAAGTCTTCATTGGAAAGTCAGTCATGTTACAATTATTCTGTGGAGCTGGCAGTCTGAGCTGCAAATTTAGTTGCAAATTTCGCATCGAATTGCTGGCAAATACAAAGGTAATGCACACTGTGGATGAGTCAAGTTGCAGTGAGTCAGTAGCTCTTCTAAAGTGTCTGTTACTGATGTGGCCATCAGGAAGCTGAGGCTTCAAAGGAAGGGATAAAATTGAATGTAATAAATCATCTTTTATATCCCTTTTCCCCATCTCACTGCCCAGTACTGTACAGAACATTATCTTATTGATTTCCTTGCTGGTGGCTGCTCTAAACTTGCACGAGGCCGTGTCGAGGTGGGGATGTGGGGCTGTCACTGTGCACTCTGTGGGGTGATGGATTTGTCACCGCAGTTCCTGAACACTCTGCGAGGAGCTTATTGAGCCAGAAAATGAATATGTGTAATCAGCATCTAATTTCACAAAAGTCCAGCAGGGAAGCCTGTGCTGGGTTCCAGCATTTCCATTTCCGTGGGGTGGAGCTATCAAAAACTTAATTGTGGCATCAAAATGTGCTTTTTGCTGCAGTCATTAAGTCCCACTTCTGTCCACTGAGAATATGTGGGAAATTTGATATTCATAAAGCCTTTATTAACATTTGAAATTTCATTTTATGCTCCTGCACGACTCATTTTTACTTTTCCTGAGATTTTTATGATGTTGCTTGTCCTTGTAAATTTATTTATTGTCGTCTTACTGTAGTAAATCTCATACAGGTTGCTAAAGAATTTTACAAAAAAAAAAAAACAACCCAAAACCATGATCTGAGGCTTTTTTTATTGTGTTTTAGTCTGGTTTGACACGTTTTCTTTTGAAGTAACTAAACTTCTGTATTTCAGATGTTTCTGAGACTTAGTCCAGATTTAGGTTTAATAGATCTTGGATTTAGTTAAGATTCTGTCTTGATACAAGGTGCATATATAAAAAAAATAACAGCATTTTGCATTACATTTTCCATATTGATCAAGTCAACACGTTCCGTTGATCCTATTGATCAAGTCTGAGTAACCACCTTAGACCTGAATGCTCAATTATTTTATGGCAGGATTCACACATTACTCAAATATTTTTCCTTTTCTATGAGGTGTTTTAGAGGAGGGTGATCCATCCACACACACTAAAGAGGGTGGGGAAAGACAAAGGAAAAAAAAAAGTTTTACTGCAGCAGATTGTTTGTTCTAAATGAGTTTGGAAAATATGTTTTGTGTATTTTTCCCCCATGTAAGACTTTAGATTATATTATATCCCCCAGCACAGTTAATATTATAAAATCGGTTCTGCTTGGAGATGAGATGCAAATGATGGTTCAGTATTTACCAGGCATTTCTGTTTGCTGTATCCTCCTTGTTCACTTAGCACACACCTTTATTTTTCTAAGTCATTCCACACGTGGAAGCACAAGGCAGCTGATCCATTCCCATGGGAGCAGCAGCAAGCCAGTCAGCCCTTCTGCAGCTGGAGGGATGGGAACTGGGTGTACTGGGAGAAAATGACGGGGATCTGGGAAATCACAACCCTTCCGGGGCTGAAATGCTCATGGAATGAGTGCTCACAGAACAGCCTTGTCTGAGCACTTCATCCAAAACAAAGAAACTGCTTACAGACTTACTCTCCCAAGGTAAATTTTTATGACAACAGTGTTGTCCCTGAGTCTCTCACCAGATGTGTATAAAAGATCAGCAAAATCTAGTTCATAATGAAAATCTGACCTGCCTTTGCCTTGCTTCTGAAGTGGCTGATTGGAATACAACATTGCTGGATGAGACAGCTGAGCAGTCATCTCACTTCATGAAAGGAGAAAAATAACAAAACACTCAAGTATTTGGAGAACGCCACAGGCAATCTGAAATTTGTGGAGCTCAGAAGAGAAATTGCTGTTTTGTGACACAGGTTTGAGGTGCTGTGGTAGTGCAGGGATGATACACCAGTGTGCTTTGAAAGAAAATCTCTGTAAAACATTAGAGTTTGCTCCATAGGTTTTTGCTACTATTTGTTTTTTTTCCTGGCATGGTTGCCCAGCAGTAGGATACAATAAGAACACATTCTTTCTATCCAAGCTTTTATCAGCTCAGCCAAAATTGGAGTAGTTGTAAGCATTACCAAAACTGGAAGATTTGCAAGTGTTCTGTTGTTATTTTTGGTGATGCTCTGGCACAGGGTGCCCAGTGAAGCCCCTGGATCCCTGGAAATATTCCAGGCCAGGCTGGACAGGGCTTGAAGCAGCCTGGGATAGTGGGAGGTGTCCCTGCCCATGGCAGGGGTGGCACTGGATGATCTCTAAAGTCCCTTCCAACCCAAACCATTCAGTGATTCTGTGATTCTCTGATTATCGAGTTGTACAAACGATGCTGATTTAAGATTTGCATTACTTAAAGCAATGATTTTTTATAGTCTGGCACAGCAGAGTGAAATTACAATTTTTTTTTTTAAAATATGGGTGAAAAACTTAGACATTGGAAAAAGGACCTGTGAGCTTTTGGATTGTGCCTGCTTATTGTTCATTTTGAGATTGCTGAAGGAGAGAGGTGTGGAAATCACATTTTGGAGAAGGTTCAAGGTGGAACTCAAAGCCAAAGCAGCCAATTCCACGTTGGGCAGCTTTTTCTCCCTCTGGTGCCTTCCTGAGCTGCTCCTCTGTGGTGCAAGAGATGGGGGCACTGGGTCTGCTCAGCAAACAGGCTTTAGAATTCCCTCAAAATAGCACTTTGGAGTGATACCCGTCTGGAAATAGTAAAACCACTGTTGATGATCCTCTTCACAAAAATGTAGCGTAATATCAACACCCAGAGTGTGAAACTGGAGCAAGAGGGAAGATACAATTTCATGCAAATCCATAAATACTTGAAAGCAGAGTATTAGTAGCAGATTGTCTCAAGTCTAATATTCTCTACTTATTTGTTTATGAGCTGAGAGGAATTAAGTTTTTTTTTTTTACTTTCTCATCCTTAAAAGTTTGTCCTGTGAGAAATACTGTGGCATTTATAATGTGGTATTTTATAATTTTATAATTTGCATGACTCTGGGATTTACTGTTTCATTTTTATTCACTTGATTTATGAAAGCAATTGAAACTCTTGCTTATTTTACTGCAAATACTTGTTTAGTGCTAAAGACATACTTAAGTGCCATGCTGGATCCAGGTTTTCCTTGAAATTCCTCCCTGATAAGAACTGGAACTTCCAGTCCTCTGTTTCATTTTTATCTATCGCTTGTTATGAGCAGGTGGCAGTTAAAAGAAAAAAAAAAAAACAAAAAAAGGAGAAAAACATAGGATCTTATTCCTTTTATGTTGTGATAGTGGAAATCAATAGGACTGTCCTGGATTGATTTTTGTAGCTCTACTAAAGAGACATTTTTCTTAAGTGATACAATCTTAATTCTTTTTATGGTTGCATGAAAATATTTTAAACATTTATGTTAACTTTGCTGTTAATGTGCGACAGGAAATTGCCTGTAAAATACATTTTAAAAAGCATTAGGACTGATGAAAGTTTTAGCTTGTAGATTCCACAAGTATCCCTAGATTTATTTTAAATAATGTATGCTTTTAGGTACAGATTCCTACACATAAATGTAAAATCATATTATTCAAAGATGGAATAAACAGAGCTGCTTTTCCTTGTGGAGGAGCATTATAGATAAAGCATTTTTTTTAAAAAAAAAATCAGTATTTTGCTGAAGAAGATACTCAAGCTTTAAAATTCTGGGGTTTTTTTAGGTGTTTGAATAAAAATTTCACATTATGGCTGTTAACTATGCAGAGAGTGCAAAAAAGGTAATTAAAATGATGCTGCAGCAGAGGTGTTTGTGCCATACCCTGGCAGGGCACATGAGGAGTGTTTTCCATCACTCACTCAGCTGCTCTAACACATCTCTGCTCCCAGCACTGGGAGATCTGGGCAGATTCATGGCAATTTCTGAACACATCCATGGAGTTGAACAGCCCAGTTTCTAGGCAGTCCTTACCCTGACTTTTCAGGTGGGACTGAATATGGCTTTTGTTCCTCTGGTAGCCGAGAAATAATTTCTCAGTGGCAAAAATTGGTTCTGTTGAAATTTCCTTCCAGCCTTCTAAGAGGATAACACACTGACATGGGAATTACCAGCTGATGCATCCAGGCAGCCCCTTTCAGAGGCAAAGTCCTGCTAAAAAAACAGCAAAACTCCCTCAAGGATGGATGCTTTGCTGAGATCTGATGGTGGGAAGGGCTGCCAGGCTGAGCTGGGATTTTCCATGTGTCCTGTTTTCAGCAGTGACCAGGAGCAGGTGGCTGTGGGAGATTGTTTGGCTCGATAAATTTTCAGGGATCACTATCCTTGAACCAGTGATTGTCACGAGCCAAGACTTCCCCAACCTCAGACTTGGGCAAAAAGGAGGTAGAAAACAAAATTCATGAGGGTTTCACAAAGGGGGTGTGTGCACAGAGGAAGGGTTGCTCTCTCCACTCACTCTCCTCCCTCAGTTTTTTGTTCCTCTGTTTTTTGAGGCGGTGATTGATTCTCAGATAGTTCTTGTCAGCACTTTCTGTGGTGTTTGCACAGGGTGTAAGAAAAGTGGATTTTTGCAGTTACCTCCTGTAACAGGGATGAAACTCGACCAAATGAGGAGAACTTGGTGCTGTGAATCTTGACTTGTTTAAAACTTTTAATATTGCCTGAAGTGACGTTGTCAGGGAGAAGCCACGGTTTAGGTGCAGCTGCTATGGAATGAGATTTACCCCCTGGTTTCACTGTCAGTAAAGCTGTGTCAGCCAAATGGTATTCTGATTTTTTTAGTATTTGAAGTTAAGGTCCAGATGATGAAATGGAGAAATGCCTTCAACACCAAGCTCGAGCTGGGGCTGGAAGCCTGCTGGGAGCCAGAATGAGGAGTCAACATAACCTTGGCAAAGTGCAAACGATAATCTGAAAATACAGAATCCAATTCCGTCCAGACAATTAGAAAGCTCTGCCTTTGGCCAAGTGTAATTAACTGCATAAATACACATCAGTGACCTGCCATCACAGAGGAGACAAGGAGTGGTAGTGGCTCATAGATGAGCATGGCAAGAGTATTGTGATTTACTAAGCAGGACTGCACTAAATCAGCTGTAGATCAGAGGTAAAGCTTCATGAAAAATATTCCTTCCATGCTTTTCAGCCCTGGTGGGGCTGTACTGGTCAAGTAAGGTCATGGAATCACAGAATATCCTGAGCTGGAAGGGACCCACAAGGATTGAGTTCAGTTCCTGGCCCTGCACAGACACCCCAACAATCCCACCCTGTCCAAGCCCTCCTGGAGCTCTGGCAGCCTCGAGGCTGTGCCCGTTCCCTGGGGAGCCTGGGCAGTGCCCCAGAACCCTCTGGATGAGGAATCTCTCCCTGATACCCACCCTAAACCTTCCCTGGGACAGCTCCAGCCATTCCCTTGGATCCTGTCACTGTCACAGAGCAGAAATCAGTGTCTGTCCCTCCCAGATTTGATATGGTGCCCAGTCTAAGCCCCGCATTGAGGAAAGATTTGAGTTACAAGGTATCCTAGATAAGAATGATAACAAAGATTAGAAACCTTGAAAACATGACTTTCTGTGAAAGATGGGACGAACTGCAGCAGTTATTCTAAAGAAAGGTGAGTGAAGTGCAATGTAGCAGTTCTCAAATACATGAGGAGGCAAGGGGACAATTTGTTCTCCGTGGCAGGAGTGGGTAGGAAGAGAAATAATGGACTTCATTTCCAAAGGGGAAGATCGCAAATTGATATCAGAAAAAGCTCTCCTGTTGTAAGACTGAGGAAGCATTGAAATAGATTTCCCAAGGAAGTCATGCAGTGGATGATATCCACAGAATCAGTGAAGTTGGAAAAGACCTCTAAGATCATCCAGTCCAACCTTCACCACAGAACCACCACGTTCACCACTGAGCCGTGTCCCCAAGTGCCACATCCACACGTTTTTTGAGCACTTCCAGGGATGGTGACTGCACCATTTCCCTGCACAGTCTGTTCCAGTGCTGGACAACCCTTTCTGTGAAAAACCTTTTCCTGATAGCTGATCTAAACCTCCCCTGGTGCAGCTTGGGGTCATTTCAGGGTCAGTAAAACCAGAGGACATACTGGTTCTGATGTGCCTGTGCCAGGAAGGACAGAGAGGTGGAGCTGGTCCTGTTGTGGAGTGAGAAAGCCCAGATATTTTTACACCCTTTCCATGCATATGGTGCCAGAATGATTTTTTTTGCTGAATTTCATTCCTTTGTCTTTCTGACCATCAGTGAGCAGTGGCAATCACAGCATCTTTGGAACAACAGTAGCTTAATGCATATGCCTGTTTCTTCCTCTCTGTGCATACCTTTTAATTTTAGCATTGAAGTTCATCTCCCATTTTATCCCTAAATGCAGCAAGTGTCCTCTGTGCTACTTTTTGGTCAGCTTTAGTTTGATTAATTTCATTAGCATAATAGTGGATTTTATGCATACTGTGCCATCTGTTTCCTTTCCACTTTATTCGTATATCAAATGCCAGGATTGTTCTTGAGTTCTCGGGTATCTTTCCTATGTCCTTTTATTCCTATGTCCTTTTATTTATGATGTGCCTTTATTTATTATGTCCCTTTTTTTATTATCCTTCAGCTATATTTGAAGGCTGAAGTATTTCACTTCCAAGATCTCTATCACAGGCCTGAGAGAAAGTAGGAAAACTGATGGAGACCTTTGATGAGCAGAGGTACTCTGTATGTAAGAGCTTGAGTCCAGGGATCTTAGCTGTTACATTTTAATTACATTTATTATTGAGTTTTATTATTCTGGGGTTTGTGAAAGGTTATTACTACAGTCTGAGCAATTTCCTGGAGAAAAAAAGAGATGTGAACAAACACAAGGCATGATATTAAGATTTTTGTCATAGAGCAAGCAGGAAAGGTTGTGATGCTTTTTTTGACCTTTCTCCCATTTCAGTTCTCCAGACATTTTTATTTAAGGAGAAAAAGATTGTCAGATTCTGCTAGTCTAAGAAAGCTGTAAGATTTTTATTAAGTGGTGGGATTGAGATCAAGGCCTGGGTCAAGAATAAACAGCCACACTCTGTGTTCACACTGGGACTGATAATCAGAAATAGTGAGAAATGCAATTTCAACTAAACATTGTGGGAGTCTTCATGGTGTTTTGCCTTTTTCTGGGAAATTTCTCTGCTGTCTCTGAAAGGGTGCTTCTTTCCTGTGTGTTAGACAGAAGGAAGGAATGTGATCCTGGAGTGTGTGTGTGTATGTGTAGGTTTTCCTTTTAATTATTTTTAGAGACTGCATAGTTTCAGGTCAGCACTGAGCCTTCTTATTCTCCTAACAAATCATTCCTTTCCACTTAGTCTGAAAGAACCTAAATATTCTTGGTGAGGAAGTTCTGGCTTCCCCCTGAGCTGGTGCTCAAGTTTTCAGACTAATAAGCATCCTAATGCCTTCTTAAAAATCGGGGAATTCATCAGCTGGAGATAAATCAGCAGCTCCTCTTCTCGTGGCAGCAGGATTTGAAATGGGGACTTTATCTGGGAGTGCAAGCTGTGCCCCCGAGTCAGAGCAGAGCAAAGTTGGGATTCATTACTCAGGCAGGAGCATCATGAGCCTAATGAATAATGGCACCTTTTTGGGCTTCAGAGCTGCAGAGTTTATCAGAGGTGTCGAAACAGCAGGGGGACAGCAACCCTCAAGAGCCTCTTTGGCTAAACAGGAAATACTTGGGGTTTTCAGAAGTTAACAGGTGTGAAAACCTTTGCTTGTGCAATCAAATAATAAAGTAAATGATTTTTCCATTTATAACCGATTGTATTTAAGAGATCATAAATACTTAACGACTTGAATTCATTTTCTGGCCAGAAATATTTAACAGATGTAAGGGGGTTTCTATGGTAATCCTCTGAAGTTGTCTAACTTAATGTCCTTTCTGTGGCTCCTGCTTCATTTATGAATAAAAGTGAATATTTTAAGCCTCATGAACATATTACTTCCACCTGCATTTGCCTGTGTGGGAGAACATCAGGTTATTTAGATTTCAGGTTTGCTTGGTGGTGGCACATATGGGGAATACTGAAGGTGTTCTCTGTGTGAATTGTGTTTGTAAAACATCATCTGCCACTTAAATCCTACTTCATTTAGAGGCAAGGTTTGTTGTTTGCCCCTTGTTTTCATGTTATATTGTGATTTTCTTACGTGAAATTTAATTTTATCTTACCTACTATGTAGTCAATATTATTTAAAAAAAATACCCACAACATTTTCTATGAAATCTGAATTCCCAAGCAAGCCTTTGGGGGAGAATAAACATATCAATGGCTATTCCAGTACTGAGCAGCTTCTAATTCTTCTGGAAATCTGAATATATTAATGAAAACAGTTTCTGCTTGTCTAATACTGCATGAAATCTTTGGGTGCTTACCTGAGTTAATTCAGTTGCTTAAGAATGGAACCTTTCCTCCTCATCATATGGGTGAAAATATTTCAAATTATTAAAATCAACAATGTCAACAAATCTTGAATATACAGAGGAATATTAGAAGAGAGAGGGTGACACCCAGGAAATGTAACTCTTTCTAATTATTCTTTTGTGGCACAGCAATGTGTTTTATCTTCCTGAAAACAAACATTTCCTGCTGTTAACTGTGTGTAATCCCATCCTTAATTTCATATAAATACTTCCAAGAAAGACACTTGTTCTTTTTAGACTCATCCTTCTTAATTCCTTAATTTTCAAGATGTTGGCTAAGATGGTTGTAAAGGTTTAGAGAGTTTCTTGTCAGCTAACAGCAATTCCTTCACAAATTATTAACTTCAATAATTCTGTGGATGTTTTTGAGCACTACCCCTCTGCTGCAGACCTGTGTGACTCTGCTGGGATGAGTGCAGTGGGATTGTTCTTCCAGGTTTCTCTTGAAGCTGTGGATTAAGTTTCAGCAATTTCTGTAATTTCAGAAATTAATGTATTTTTGTTTTCTGGAGATGGTGTTTTCCTGTTTTAGAAATAATCTGACCAACCAGATTTACTAAAAATTTACTTAGCAGTTTGTGTCAAAAATGCAGATTCTTGGTTCGCACAGTAAAGTGCAGAGATTTGAGGAATCTCATAATTCCTTAAATTTCAGAGTGCTGATAATTTTATTTATCTGAAATAGATGCGCTGAGCACTCTGTCCTCTTCCTTGTATAATGCAGAACTGATCAAACCTTTCAAAAGGGTTTTCCATGGGATGTGTTCCTTATTTTTCTCCCAGTTCGGTATTAAAAACAAACAAACAAAACCTCAAACACCCCAACAACCTTTGTTAGGTGTGTGCTTTTCTACATCCCACTCCCACACCTACTTCTAAAGCCTCTTTCCACCTTTCCAACAGTTTGTCAACACAGCAAATCACATTTATTTGCCCTAAAATTTATTGCAAAACCAGTTCACTTAACAAAGGCCTTCAAACTTAAAAACAGACATTTGAATTACTAAATGGCTTACTTAATAAATAGCAATAAATAAGTGTAATTTGTAAGATTGACATTTATTTTTCAGTTTCTAGGAAACTCCTTTCAGTTAGCACTCTGTCATCAAAACTTCTGTGTACAGGAAAGGTTTGGCTGTTTATTTTTTAATGAGAAAACTTGAGGCAGAAAGTAGTAGGAGAAAGTGAATAATTGGAACAAAAGAGCAAACCCAGCTTGCAGCACAATTTTTAAACTGTTTCATTAGACAGAAATAGTCTGAGTGTGTTGTCCTGCACTAAATGTAAGAAAGTTCATTTGTTCCTTCTGCCATTGTTTCATTTTAATGTCAAGAGTCTCAAAGAGGATTGCCTTGAAGAGGTCCAGTATTTACATATTGACTGGAAAAAGTGCGAGATCATAATTTTTGATAGCTGTATCTTAAACGGAATCTAAACACTGAAGTGGTAAAACCAGTCTTTGCATGAGGGCTCTTACTTCTGCTGACACTATATTATAATGTGTATTAAGTCATTTGAGCAGCTTAGTCTTGGTTTTAAATTCACAATAATTGGCCATAGTGGGCTTTGCACGAGTTTAGCTCAATCAGTTGGTGAATAAGACAATTTATTTGAGCCAAGTGGAAATCTGGTGTGGTTGTGGCTGCTGGTGGAGCAGGACCAGCAGCTGCGAGTCATCGACTGCTGTTCATGATGGGCCAGTGCTGCTGCCTAAAAAAGATCCTTGTTGGGGCTGCAGATCAGAAGAAAAAGCTGTTCTTGTGGGAGAGGAGAGGCAGTGACAGCTCTGGCAAGGAATCTTTCCAGTACAGTTTTGTAGCAATCAAGTAAATAGCCTTTTATATCTCTCTTATCCTGGTAGCACCTCCAAAACTTCATACATTTGCATTAAAGAAAGTATTGGTTTCAATTACTCATCATTCTGTCATCCTGGTGGGTAATCCCCATAAATAACAAATTATAGAATTGGCCTTGATAGATAAATCTTTGTGAAGGTTTTGTTCAGTGATGTAGAATTATCTTCTAAAGTGAGTTAACAGCAAACTGCCTTCTGTTAACTCACTCCAGAACGTGCCTGGCTTAATCTTTTACACTATAGAAATGTAATTCCCTTTAAAATTATAAATTTTATAATATCTTCTCTAATGACTCAGAACTGTGTTCTTCATAATAAAAAAGAAAATAAAAAAGGAAGAAGGAAAACCAGGTGTTTTCTTCCTTCCTTGATAATGATATTCATATAATTTACAGCAAACAGCAAAAATGAGAATTTTATCTAGAAACAGTGCAGGAGACGCATTCATATTTAAATTAAACTTTAATCAATTAACACGGTTAATAAAAAGAGGTTCATTATATCTAAGATAAAAGAACACAAACAATACCCAACCCAAGTATAAACACGCTCCTTGAAGCAGCAGTAGGAGCAGTACTTAGCCTAATGTGCAAGCTTTCAAGTGGCAGAGTGGAAGAATTTCTTATGTTTAGTTTGACTAAATGCTTGTTCTTTTAATCCTTTTTTTCTGCCCTGACTGTGGTACTTAACAAACATTTCCACTCATAGATACTGATCTTAATTTTACTATTCCCAGGCTCTGGAGTCTCCTAGGTTATCCTATGGATGGTATTTTTACCAGCTGTTACACATTCCCTGTGGTAGCTGCCTAAAACTTCTCTTTCTGTACATTCAGCTGTATTTATTTGCAAATTTTTGGACTTCTTGTGAGTCAGTCCATGTGGGTATTTTTTGCCACTTAGAGATGTACAGATTTCTGACTTTACACGTTGCTCTGAAGGCAAAGAAATTAAATTGCATCCCCAGGTACTTAATGTTGGGTTGTTTTCAACATTTCTAAGTAGCATTTGTGAAGAACAACCATTCTTTGCTTGAGCAGTATTTAGTGGGAAAGGAAATTTGTGTTACAGGGCTTTGTGTTCTCTAACAGTTGTGTTGGAGAATTTTGGCATTTTTTTAAAGGCTTTCCTTTTAATAATTAAAGAAAACAGTTTAGACGTGCTTGTTAAGAAGCTGACTGAAAAGATCTGCTCTTTTTCTTTTTTAATTTTTAGCAGCAATACCTACTGAGATAATTGTTGTTAAAATGCAGTATGGAATTATGTGCTGTTAAGGATGACATCTCTGTTAAATAGCTTATTCTTACAAATACAGCCTGAAGTCCATATATTTAGTGTTAATTAATGCATTTGGGTTTTAGTAAAAAGCTTATTTTGTGTCTCTTTGCTTTAGTCAGAATGAGCTGAAAACCAATTTAATGTCACTTTGTGTTTCAGACACACCAACTTCTCTTTGGCACCTGCTGTTCTGTTCTGCCAATTGCCACTTAGTGCTGGGAATATATATCAGGTTCTTTTCTTTCACATTTCTAAGACTTTCCTTGGCTGTCACTGCCAGCTGAGGTTATTTCCCTTCAAATTTTGCGATTCTGTTGTTTCCCTCACCACAGGGTTAAGTTTAATCCAGATTTACTGGTATTGTGTTGCTGTTCAGAAAATCGATGCTGATGGTGGCAATGGCAAGAGACAGTGGGTTAGGAAGGAGTATTTAATTTGCAGCAGGAGGGGGAAAACAGCCTGAACTTTGCCATGGGGGAGAAAAACACAACCGCAAATCCAAGGATGAGGGAGGCAGACAAATGCCTCATGCTGGGGTGATCAGGAAGGTTTAGGTTCCATATGCAGTGGCATAATTAGGTGCATTACTCATGGCTCTGTTGAAACAAACAAAGCAAAAAAAAAAAAATGCTGATGTCTCCTCAAGTAGATCTGTCTGTGGAGTGTGTGGGACAGAAGTGGCTGTTAGGTCTGTGTGGGATGATGTTGGTGCTCTCTGTTCTTCTGACAAAAAAATCGAGAACAGCAGGAGGAGGACAGAGATGGATCAGTTCCTGGAGAAGCCTGGGAGAAAGCCAGCGCTTACTTCTGGTTTGACCGAAGGAGGTTTCTGGAGTTGTTCTCTTTTGCCATGTCTGGAATTCTGTGCCTGAACAACAGGCTGTTTGAATTAGCATCTGTACTGCCTTGACAGGTCCCTGGTGACAAAATTCCAAAATAAATGTGCATCCAAAGGAGTGTGGCCAGCAGGTCGAGGGAGGAGATTCTCCTCCTTTACTCTCCTCTAGTGAGACCCCTGGAGTGCTGGGTACATTTCAGGTGCTCTCAACATAAGAAGGACGTGGAACTGTTGGAACAAGTCCAGAGGAGGCCACGGAGTTGAGAAGGGGACCAGAGAACCTCTCAGATGAAGACAGATTGAGAGAGCTGGGGCTGGAGAGGAGAAGTCTGTGTGGAGACCTCACAGCACCTTCCAGAATCCAAGGGGCTAAAGGGAAGCCAGAGCGGGATTGTTCATCAGGAACTGTAGTGGTAGGACCAGAAGTAATGGGTTAGACTGAAAAAAGGTGAAATTTAGGTTAGATCTTGGGAAGAAATTCTTCCCTGTGAGATCCTGGTTCCCCAGAGAAGCTGTGGCTGCCCCATCCCTGGAAGTGTCCCAGGCCAGGCTGGACGGGGCTTGGAGCAACCTGGGATAGTGGAAGGTGTCCCTGCCCATGGCAGGGGGATTGGACAGAGGGTCTTTAAAGTCCCTTCCATCCCAAATCATTCCATGATTCCATGATTCTGTGTTTGTGTGCCAGCTTAGCACCACACCCTTGTAATTCATGAAATCTGCTGTACTGGAAAGTGATGTCAGACCCCACCCCAGCCTAAGTGGATGAGGTGTTTGATCTCCAGTGGCAGATACACCTTGTGTATGACCATCAAAAATAGCTTTGAATCTCACTCTAGCAGTGTAGTAATGACTTGAAAGCTCAGTCAGTTGCTATTGAAAAAAAAAGACCAAAAAGATCCACAGCAACCTTTCCACAGACTCCATCAAATCTCTCACACAAGTCGGTTTGTAATAACACAATTCTGTTCTTTTTCTGGTGTGGTCTTTTTTTGGAGGTAGTTTTTTTCTTTTTTTCTGTACTTCTGTGCAAAAGGTACACAATGGAGAGAAACGTAGATGAAATACAGGCTTTACCTTCTAACTGTAGATTAAGTACAGGCTTTACCTTCTCAGTCTCTCCACAATGTTCAGGGGATACGGGGACTACAAAGGAGGTCAAAAATTGGCTGGACTTCTGGACTTCAGTAGTAGAGGTGGAAGATTGATGGCCACCAATTGCAAGGGAATTCTGCAGGGCTTGGGGTCAAGCTGATCTTGTTTAATGTCTTGTCACTGCTCTGGGCAGTGGGGGGAAATGCACCCTCAGTAAATTCCCAGACAACACCAATTTGGGGGGAAGGTCGGTATGCTCAAGAAGTAGGGCTGGCACGAGGGGGATCTCAGCAGGTGGGGAGATGGGCTGGCAGAACCAAGCGAAGCTCAGCAAAGCCATTGCAGAGTCCTGCAGGGGGATGGAGTCACCGTGGGCTGGGTAGAGTCTGACTGAGCACTGCTCTTTGGGAAGAATGTCAAAGTCCTGCTGGAAAATTCAGAACATGGCACTGGAGAGCCACATCAACGTGGAGCTGTTGTGGTGGGTTTAGCATAAGAATAAATAGAGGGTGAAGGGAAGGGAGAGTTCCCCTCTAAGTCATTCTAAGACCACATCTGCAGTACTGAGTCCTTTTTGGAGATCATGAGTAGACCAGACATTGCA
This sequence comes from Eopsaltria australis, assembly GCA_034509425.1. Lineage (NCBI taxonomy): Eukaryota > Metazoa > Chordata > Aves > Passeriformes > Petroicidae > Eopsaltria > Eopsaltria australis. The sequence continues at coordinate 1,228,636 of JAVTVJ010000447.1, read as the reverse complement.
GTACTGGAACAAATCCTTATCCTACTTTGAGGGTGGCCCTGCTTAGCTGAGGAACTGAGTAGAGGTCCCTTCCAGCCTAATTAAATTATGATTATGTATGGAACAGCTATGGAGATGGTGAAGGCCCTAGAGGGGCCATATGAGGAGTGGCTGAGGTCACTGGGCTTCTTCAGCTGGAGAAGAGTCAGGGTCTGCAGCTCCTACCCAGGGGCAGCTCTGATCTCTGCTCCCTGTGACAGTGCCAGGACCCAAAGGAAGGGCCAGAGATATTTCATGGGAGGTTTAAGTTGGATTTCGGGGAAAGGCTCAGAAGGTACAGGGCACTGCCCAGGCTCCCCAGGGAATGGACACAGCCCCGAGGCTGCCAGAGCTCCAGGAGGGTTTGGACAGCGCTTCCATGGATGCTCAGGCTGGGATTGTTGGGATGTCTGTGCAGGGCCAGGAGCTGGACTGGATGATCCTTGTGGGTGTCTTCCAGCTCAGGATATTCTGTGATTCTGTGCTAATTTTGGAATTTTAAGTTGGCGATGGAGATTTTATAGAGTGTGTGAAATGTGCAAAATAAACAACCTAAATAAAGCACCCGTCAGGGAATACTCTCTTCTGTCTTTCTGAGTGAGAATTCTTAGGTGCTTTGGATTTGCAATCTCACCAGGATATTCTTTGCTGTTCATAACATAAGCTTGAGTGCAATGGAATGGCTTGAAGAAGTGCTTAATTTCATTATTATTCTTACTATTCAAAGTAGACCCCCCAGAAAATTAAGTAGTGTCCATTCTGGGGGAATTTTGATTTAATCTGTGTATATATAGAGTGGAAGATTGCTTGCTTCTGTTTTACTGTTCTTTATGGGCAAGGTTTTCATTAAAAAAAGATCTATTACTTGTTACGGAGAAACCAGAGCACTAACTCATCACATATGTCTGAAATATTTTACTTCCTTCACTTACAGTACTTTACATTAACTGAAACAGAAACTCCTGGGAATCGTTTTCCTTTGGTATTTAGTGATGTATGAGATTGTTTTCAGTGCTGTTTAGGGCCGTTCACAAACAATAACATTACCCTGAGGAGGGAACTCTTGATGGCTCCATCAGTTGGAGCACCAGTGTCTCTCCTTTGGCTGCTGGAAGCCTGGGGAGATCAGCTGCCTGTGAGAAGCTTAAATATTGTTCTACCTGCCTTTGTAGTAGCCTGTTCTCTTATTTTTGTATCCAGTTAAGGATTATTTAAATCCTTTTGTGTTATTTCTCCTTTTACAATGTCCTAGTCATCAGAGAAAAAACCTAAAGAAAGATAACATTGAAGTTCCTATTCCAGATGTAGTATCTAGTGAAGTAGGAAATAAAACTTGGAGGTGTTTTATTCCCTCAATGTAATCATGGAGTAGGTTGAGTTGGAAGGGACATTAAAATCATCCAGTTCCACCCTCTGCCATGGGCAGGGACACCTCCCACTATCCCAGGATGCTCCAAGCCCCGTCCAACCTGGCCTTGGACACTTCCAGGGATGGAGAGTCCAGAACCCCAGAACTGGTTACAAAAAGCTGCAAAACTTCACTAAAGAAATTGCCGTCTCACTTTTCCTTTTTTCTCCCCTAGCCAGTACAACTTGCTGCCTGCTCTGTGGTTGAGTTCCTTTGATAACTACATCTTCAATACTGCTGCTTTTAAGGTTGCTAACAGATTCTTAAACTGACAACAAGTGTCAAGAAAATAGTGCATTAAATATCAGCTAAGAATTTCCCTTTGTTAGGCATGTGCTGTTTGCAGTTCCAAGGCTCCTGCTCTCCTACAGATCCAATAAACAGCACCAAGTACATTGAATCCAGGGATTTCACAGGAGCTTTCCTGTTACTCTAGTGTGGTGTGCCCTCATGTGGTTAAATGCAATATTTTCCTTGAATCAGTCCCGACAAACTTTGGATTTATTCTCTGTTCTGCTGAAGAACCAGGAGAAATAAAGGCTGTTGGTGGAATAGGAGACAGTTTGATGCCAAGTTGGTTTTTTGGTATTTTTTTTTGTTTTACAGCTCTCAGGTGATTTGGTACTTTTGAGATGAGTGTAAATACATTGCATTTGGTTCTAATTCAACTACAGATGTGTGTGTTTCCCTTGTCTTGGTTTTTTTGAGATTTCGAGGGTCCACTTAGCAATATTTAGGCCAGGGTGGCTTTTTTTCTGATCAATTAATATTGATAACTGATATGCAAATGAAAACTTGCATGTTGATTTTCCCCCACATATTACGTAATACCAGTAATCTTTTACTTCTGATACCCATTGAGTACCACAAGATTTAATTTAGTGATAATAATACATAGCTGTTGACTCTAAATATCTCACATTTTGCATGTGTTGTCTTTGTGAGCTTGACTATTGGCTCTGTATTCAGTTTTGGAAGGAATTAGAGTTAATGAGGTGTTACTTTATACTTTTTATTTTGTACTTTTTGTTTCATCATTCACGTAGATTGCGGGCAGCTTTTCTGGGGGGCTTCATATCCTGACAGCAAACTGCAGATGATGATGAGTCTTCCTCTACATCCAAAAGTAGTTGAACAAAGTTTTGCCCAAAATTAAAAGTTGGTAAAACCGGAGAAAAACATGCACTTATGGCATCAGTGACATTTACTGTTTTAATTAACAAGGAAAATAACAGATGTCAGCAGGGGGTTGCAGTAGTAATAACTTATTAACTGTGAGAAGTTAACTAAAGTTATTGAATGCAAAAAATTACTTCATCCTCAATTACTGCTCAGTGGTTGCCAAGATCATGTAACACAGCACTGAAAATTGACATTTCTGGCTGCTTTGAGGTCACTGCATTTCATGTGTATTTACTGATTATCAGGCAGACTCCAGCTTTCTGATTTTTTTTTAGCTGGGGTAAGATAAACTTCATGTTTTACTCTTTAAAGGAATGTTTTTTGAATTGTGGTCTGTTAAACCACGGCTGAGTTGCACAGAGGTGATCATTTGGAGCCAAATAACTTCGCCTGCGGTGGTTTCAACATTTGAAGTTCCCACATGGATACGTGATGTTGTCTCACTTGGACAATGAGAAACAGAAGGAAGATAGTGGCAGGATCACAAGCAGGAAGGATTTGTGTCTCCAAATGTTGCTCCCATTAAAATTCAATTTAGGCTATATAAAACCCAGAAGGATCCTTGATTTAGAACTTTGGAAGACTCAAAGGTTTGGAGATGCCAAGTCCAAGTTTAGGCACCCAAGTCTGGGAGTGTAATCCATAAACAGAAGTTGCATGATCAGTTCTCCTTTTCAATGCATGGAGAAGAGAAAAGAGAAGCCTAGGAGTGAGATTTAGAAGATGTTACGGGAGAGATGTGAAAGGGAGCTTTTTGAAATCCCATCCCTTTCCAGAATTGATATGTTGAACTCTGAGCCTGCAGAGGGGAGCTTACATCACATTGTGATTAATAGAGCACAAGTTTGTTTGGACTTAGTTTGAAATCTTCCTTCAGGGTTAAAAAATGGCTCATTCTTCTCATTTCAAGCCCAAGCACGCTGGTGTTGCAGCATTAAGGTGGTCACCCCTAAAGGAGGAAGACTTGGTTCACTTCTCTGCTGAGCCTGAGTGACTTCAAACCCACATTTCTTACCCCCAAGATGATGCTGTGCCCCTCAGTTCATGGCCTGGCCCCTGAGGTGGTCATCCTGCCAAAATTAGACCATTGTGTGGGGAAGAATTCTTGTTCCTCTTTTCAGCTTCGTGTGACCATGAGCTACTCTTATGTGTAATGAAGAAAGAGAAGACAGAAAATGCATGTTTGACACAGGCCATAGACAGGAATTTTTGGAGTGGTACAGCCTAGCTGGCTTGGTGAAACCTAACAAAAAATGATTGAGATCAAGCCCTTTTGTGCAGTTAGAAAACCCACAGTGAATTACACGTTGAGAGGAACATCTTAAAATTTGACTTTTTTCTTGCATTTAAAGGCATTGAACAGATTTTTTAGGAGTCAGATTAAGCCAGTAGTTTTGCTAAAGAATGTGTAGTTGCTCCGATTAAACACCTGCTTCAGCTTTTCTCTCTTGGCAGAAGCTGGAATTGCCAAAATCCTAACGAGATACTGGGAGTCTGTGTTCAGGAATGGGATTATTTTGTTCTTAAAAGTGGGGTTTTGAAATCCTGCCAGCACAGAGGCAGAGAGGGGATCTTGTAATGGATGTTGCTGCTTGTGCTGCCAGTTCCAAGAGATGTCAACTTTTGGAGTTACCAGTTGACAACTGGATGGTGTGAGGAACCTCAAGTAATGTACAGGAGCAAGTGAATCCTTGGGAAACGTGAGGAATAGAAATCTTCTGTCTTTCATGAGGGAAATATTAACATAATCTCTTTTTCCTCTCTACCAGGTAACTCCTGGAATTCATATTTGGCTTCTAAATAGCATCACAGTCCTTTAGGGCCAATTAACAGGAGAAATTTGTCACAAAGGGAGAATTTAATAATCTTTACTCCTAATTTATTACAACTTAGAGGCAAATTGTATTATGGGAGACATTTTATTAGCTTAATTTATATTGATTCTTGTTTCAGTTAGGGGAGAGTCACTGAAAACACTGCAGGTTTTCATGTCTGTTAAACACATTTTTCATGAAGATTTGTAGGAGGAACATAACCATGATTCTTCATTTAATTGTGTTTTCCTATTCTTTTTCTCAACAATGTGTTTTGTGAAAACATATTTCAGGGTTGTATGTCTGTCGTAGAAATTTTTGATAGTTTTTCGGGGAGATTTGTAGGAGGAAAGTAAGTCTGGGGTAGTTTATTTATTTTTTTTATTCTTTTTGATAGCACAACAAGTAGTCAGAAATTCCACAGAGAATTAATACTTGCTGAAGAACATTAAAAGTGCCTTATATAATATTCATTCATGTTGGCCAGGATGCAAACCTCTTCCCGTGGTGGGAGCACTGATAAGAAAAAATACAAATTAACAGCAGCGGTGTTGCTATCTCCAAATTACATCCTAGAGGTACATCATGTGGGCAGAATGGAAATATGCAGATTTGTTCAGGAATTAGTGTTTGGCAGCAGAAATGTGAATCAGAGCTGCTCACTGTCCTCAAGCTACACTGAACTAAAATATCCTGGCTCTAATCAGTGTTGCCTCAGTTGTCTGGGCGCTTCCCAGCCAAAAGGGAGGTGTGGCTCTGGCATTTTGTAGCACCCCAGCTAATAATTTATGCATTAGAAAGATGAGTTTGCTTCTTTCTGAATCCCTCTAACCCGCAGGTGTTTGCAAACACTGAGGGGAGCTGGAAGGAGTACAAAAAGCTGGGTTAAACCACTGGAATTCAGCGTGGATGGGCAAAGTTCTATTCATCAATGAGAATCCAAATATCCACAGAGAACAGAAAGAGAATTTCAGTTCTATGAATTAGGTAGACAGCTGGTGCTAATCGTGCGGAGATAATTACAAGAGTTAATTATGTAAGCTGTTATGATTTATGGGGTAAGGACAGTGGCAAATTACTCAAGTTGATAGGGAAAATTGAAGAACAGTTATTATCAAAAAATGGAGTTGTGTTCCAGACTGAATCATGCTCAGCAGAACATCTGTGTTCACACATATTGGTGTAATAGGGAAAAAAGCCCTTTTTTTTGTGTGGCACTAGAGAATAAGCACAAAAATGGGAAAAAACCCAACAAGTTATCTGCTCCTCAGCACAAATATGGAAAAAATCCAATTTAGCTGCTTTTCTCTTTTGTGTGTGAATGAAAAGTAGTTGTTGAAAGCATTTCCTCCTGTATTTTGCTCAGTAATACCTTGCAGTTGGAGTGGGATCAGCTAATGAGCTGCTGCTTGGAGCCACGTCATAACTTTAGTCTTTGGTGTGCAGAGCCAGGAATTTGTACTGCAAAATTCCATCTCTGTTTGCTCTGCTGCTGGATGGTCCAAGGGAAGGTCACAAACACAGGGCTCAGGTCTGTTCTCTACCTCACTTGGAGCAGGGAATCAAATCAGTTCTTCCCACGGTCGTGCTGGTGCTTTAACCCCCAACACAATCTGCTTCTCTCACCAGGTGTTTTGAAAGGTCTCTTCTGCTAAAGGGAACAAAAAAAAAAAAAAGCAAACCCAGCCATGAGACAGTTCAGAAAAAGAGGTTTTGTGTTTTCAGACAGTTGTAATGATTTATTTTTTTCCCTTTGACGAAACAAACTTCTTTTAGAAGCAGCAGGATTTTGAGCACTCGAGAGGTGACCATTGTACAACCAGTGAGGCCGTGAGGTGGTGCAGTGGAGTTGAAGGGCTGCTGGTATCAGAAGTGAAAGAACCCTTCCACTGAAATGTCAGGGCTGTCTCTGCCCAGGTCATTGCGTGTTTCGAGCACCTCAGTGATCTATGAGAGCATGAGAAGAGAGGAACAACTCGTAGCTCTTCACATCCAAGAACAAATGGGAAGAACAAGTAATATTTACTTGAAAATACAAAGGGCATAGAACAGAATAGTGAATTTTTATTTTATTTTAATTTTTTTTTTTTTTTTTTTGTTTGCAAATAATTAGTGATCCTTCAGAGAAACCCTTTAACCTTAATTTCACCTGTCACAACCAGAGCCAAGTATTTGTGTGAGTGGTTTTCATAATGGACATGTTTGCGGAGCTGTATTTGATTTGCCTGCTTTGGTTTTTTAAAAACAAGGAAGCATACAAATGCTGTTCACCCTCAGAAAAACTCCAGCAGCCTCTGTCATTGATATTTAAATTTGTGGAATCACAGAATCATTGAAAGATTTGTGCTGGATCAGCTGGTCCAATCCCCCTGCCATGTGCCGAAAGGGTCCCCAAGTCTTTCTCCAAAGGGCTGCTCTCAATCCTTTCATCACCTGATCTGTGCTGAAAACACAATGCCAAGGCATCTGTCCTGTGTGAGGGACCCGAGGGAAACCACAAGGATTAGCAGGACAATTAAGTATAAAAAAACAAAAAAAAGGCCTATCAATATTTGCCTCAAGAATTGTCAGGTTATGCTTGTTTTTAATGTGGTTATGGAAAGTCTTGGGTAACTCATGCAATTCCAGCAGATACTGAGCAAAGAGAAGGAAGAGGGGGAGAGTTACAACTCTTAAACTTGTGGCCCACCCCTTTCAGAAATTTGTAGGGAAGACAGTTTAATTCAGAGAGCCAGGAATGTTCTTCTGTGAGCTGGAGCTGCTGACAGGGGATTAATTTGATGAGTGTGTGATCGAGCTCTATCCCCTTTCACTCCTGGCATTCCCTGCCCACACATGACCTCTGCCATAGGGAAATCCATGCTAATAGAATTCTCTGCTTTCAGCAAAGACACCCTCACCTTTCTTTTGTGCTGCTGGAGCTGTGTAAGGAGGCCTTAATTCAGGATGGGGCTGAACTGTTAATTAGTTCAGTTCTGTTTTTCCAGCAGAGATCTGTGCTAGGACTCTGTGAAGCTTCTTTAATAAAATAAGAGAGCAAGGTTCCCTAGTGTGATCACAAAGCCAGGATCATTACAGGGCTGCCAAATGAGCTTGTGGTAATTATCAAGTGATATATTTGATAATTGTACAGAATTTTGGGTGAGTTCTGCTTTAATTAGTAACAGAAGCTGATGGAGAAGTTCTTTCTTTCGTACCAGTTTAGGTGGGGTAGGATATTTGAAATAAACCAGTTAGTTTAAAGCCCTGCTGGAAAAGTGAGCTGTGTTAATAAAATAAAATGTTGTTTATATTTTTTTCTTCATTTTTTTCCCCATGCAATTGATATAAATTCATAGGTTATTGACTTTTTAAAAATGGGAAAGTAACTTATATGCCATGGATTTTTCTGTCATTGGTGTCAGAAGCCTTTGTCCCCCCTTGAGCTGTCCCAGTGCAGCTGACTTTCCTGAACAGGAATTCTAATTTTGGAAGAGACTGCTTTTTCAGCTTTTAACTGGTAATTTAATGTAATTTAAAGAAGCTGACACAAGGTGAGTAAAAATGGCAATATTCCAGTTTTTATGAGTGGTTTTCTTCCTATGAGAGCTCTGTATTATCCAGAACCCAACCTGTTGGTGCAGAGACTGGAATCCACAATTGCCTTTTTCCAAGGGAATGTCCCAGCCCCACATGGAGAATGATTTCTCTCCTTGCTTCATCAGAGGGTAGTGAGATGTTGCTTTTTTTTTGGATTTCAGGCCAGTTGATCTTTAAAATTTTAGAGCCTTTGCTTCATATTTACAGATCGTTGAGGTTCATTGGCAAACAAAGCCTCCAGCATAGTTTGTGATCTTCTGCTCTCTTGCTGGCACTTTCCATGATTATATTTGAGTCCCAGATTTTGTCATGATGGGAACTAATTTTTTTAATGCTAGAAACGAAATAAATAAGAAAATAGAGCAGCAAAACTTCTATGAAGGAATTGGATTTAAGCAGAATACACCAGCATTTTCTTTCGAAGAAGATTCACTTTGGACGTGCTGTTTCCTACCTGTGTGTTACAAGAAGTGGTAGAAGAAGCGGTAATTTGGATTTTCTGTCTTGTGTGGTAATTGGGATTTTCCTGTGGACTGTGTTAGTTCTGGTCTCAGCAACTCAGAGCATTAACAAATGCAGTGTTGGATCCTCTTCATCTCCAGGACCTGCCCATGATCATCTGCTCTACACAGACTGACACAGAAGTTCTTAACTGAGAAAATTTTGAGCACTTGGAGACAACTTAAGTGATTTTTTTCTATTTCTGCATATTAAGCAGCATAGGACAAAGCAGTTCTTTTATTTCAAAAAAGCCTTAAAAATATTATTAAATATTTATTTTAATTTATAGATGGGAACTATAATTTTAATTTATAATTAGAACTTCGAAATTGGGAAGTTCTAATAAACTTTTCTTATTGTTTGGTGGTGGTTTAGAATCATTTGCATTTCTGTAGGTGTCCATAACTAGATGCCAATGACAATCATCAACTACAAAAGGATCTCCAGGAAATTTCATGAGGAATATTTGCAAGGGAAAGCTAATAAAGAAAATATTATTTCTAGAGATAAGTAGTGGGAAAAACCCCTCCATAAGATGGGTGAATATTACATTCCAGTAGCCAGGCAGCCTCCTTCCTGAAAGAAAACTCTGAAATACATTTTTTTCTCCCAGTGCATCCATGCATATGGTGTTTCCAAGCCCTGGTTATATCTATAGATAGATACAGATATAGGTACATATATTTATTCTTTCACAGTCTGTAGTTTTTAGGTGTGATTTAGAAAAAAAACTGTCTGAAAGAGAAAAATAATGTAGCACAAAGAGCATGGTAAAAGGTTTTTTGGTCAAAGCTCTACTTAAGACCTTGCCACTTTTCTGCTAACAGGGATGAGATGACAATGAATTTTCATACTTGTTTTAGAATCTTTTGGTTTTTAGTGAAATGTCTTTATTTCAAAGGCATTTATTTTCTTACAGGAAATTTGTGGTTTACAACACTGATACAACCCTACAAGTGCCCTGGTTTGTGTCCTGGCTAGGGAGAATTGCATCCCTGAGCATTATTGATCCACTGCTGGTTTTTTGTGCATTTAACACCTGATAATACCCAATTCAGTATTCCTGTTGGACAGAGCAGCCTGGTACTGAGGGAGGATTCCCTCTTTGCCCAGCACTCAGCTGTGGGATGTCCACGCTGTGCTGTGTTTTTAAGCTTTCTAATCAGTTTATTGACAGCTCAGTGAAGAATTCCTTCGGGAGGTTCTGCAAACATGGTGGCAGAGTTCTCTTCTGTTTAAATCCTGATGGGATCATTTCACTGCCTGCTGTGGGTTTATGACAAAATATTGGAAATAAAGTGAAGCAACACTAAGGTGAAGAGTTTTAACCTGTATAATCTTTGCAGTGGGAGCTCTTTCTACCTTTCACATCTGCAAAACAGCCACAATGTTTTTGTCACCACTTGCATGTCACTGCCAGTACGTTATCTCAAGGGACTATTGCTTTTTGAATGGTTTGTGACCCTTGTGTGTTCAGGTTCCTTTTTATCAGCTTCTTAATTTTTTAAAAATGAAAGCCAGTGACAAAAACGATGCTTTGGCACCACTGCCCTGCCATGCCTGGCTCTTATCTTTTTCTTTTTGCTGCTTGGCTCTGATTTGCTTAGCCCAGACTGAGGAGAGGTTAAAAGGAAAACCCTCTTTTGAGGGATGTGCTGCTGGATTTTATACTCCCAGTTTTATCTATTCAAAACATGTGGCCACTACATCCCTTCCAGAGCACAGCAAATAGCGTGAGGATTGAATTAGGTGTTCCTATTAATAGCTGGGGAATTGTTCAAACTGACAAAAACTTGTTTTTCCTGCCCAAAGGTAACCACACTTGTGAACACGAGCAATAAAGGACCGTCTGGCAAGAAGAAAGGGCGCTCGAAGAAGGCTCATGTTTTGGCTGCCTCAGTGGAGCAGGCCACTCAGAACTTCTTGGAAAAAGGAGATCAAATTGCTAAAGAGAGCCAGGATCTCAAGGAGGAGTTGGTTGCTGCTGTAGAAGATGTTAGAAAACAAGGTATGTGCGACAAAATGCTTGATGGGGTAAAGCTTTGCCCGGTGCCAAAGCTTATTGTTCCATTTTCAGCCTGGTTTTTATTCTGCTGTGTGACCAAATGATGTGATTTTTTTTTTCACTTGGCTAAATCTGAGCAGTGGTTTAAAGCCTGTGGGTGCAAAGTTAGAGTTAGGATTATGGCACATATATTTCTGAACAATCTAACAATTATCAAGCAGATAAAACAGTGATGTAGAAGTACTTGTGGTTTCAATGATATATTGAGATATATATAAAAAATTATCGAAGCCTGAAAATGCAGAGATAATAGCAATATTGAGGCAATTATTTTCTGGGTGTTGGTGATAAAATAAATGGATACTCACAATATCTGACAATTTTCTTTCACAAGATAAAATGGGTATGAGATGCTTTCAAATTTACCTGTGTGGGAGGGAAAAAATGTTTTCATATGTGTCTGTAACAAAATGTTTCAGTTTTATTGACTTTGATTGTAATTATCTTTATTGCAGCAGAATTAAGTACCTTTCAGGTTTATTCCATTTTAAGTCCTGTAATCTAAAGATAACATTTGCCTGTATCATCAGCCCTGGGTTCTAGAACAAGGCTGAGAGATCTCCAACTGAGGTTTCAAAAGGAGTCTGAAGGGTTTGGCTGTAAAATACTGATTTTCAGTGAGCTACTCCCGCAGAACTCATACTTTGCTTTTTTCATCTTGTGAAAATTGTGATCATATGAGAAGGCAGGGTTAAATTTTGTGTATGTAAGCACTGATTAGTGAATATTCCAGTCTGTTCTATCCTGAGGGTATTTTTTCCTCCTCTCCATTCTGCGTATATTTGGTTTCACTGTTTTCTTAAATATTCAATTGCCAGTAGGTCAGAATAAGTTAAGTGTTTGCTGTATGCTCTATGCTCAATGATGTTCCAATATTCTATTGAGATTTTATGGGTTTTGTTGATTATTTTTTTCTGCTGGGTGTTGTTGGGATGGTGGGGTTTTGGTTGGGGTTTTTTTTTTTTTACATTTTTGATGCTGATGCCTGGCTGTTCTGGCATTAATTTTCATTTGTCAACTACTTCAGTTTCCTGTTGCTTGCATTACTTATTTTGTGTTGTGTCAAGTTGCAGCTCAGCATCTTTAGTGGTGGCACGAGAGCCCATGTTCTCTCTGAGTTTATAACATTTTCCGTTCTGGGTTTGTGATGCTGACTCAGCTTCTCCTCAGGAGCCTTCTGCTGAGTTAGAGGCATCAACCTAAACTTGCACATTCTCTTATCTAGACTGAATTTCTGACTTTTTAAATGACAATAAGACTTCTGTGCTTCTTTTTTTAACCTTTATTTAAAACAAAAAAAGCAACCCAAACAACAAGAAGCGGAGAAGGGAAAAAAAGATCTTAAACAGTACTACACAGAATGACACAGACATTCATCTCTTGTCAACACTCCAGGCTGGGAAAAAAGCCTGTCAGAAAAGTGGAGCAGCTTTTTTTGGGCCTGTTCAACACGATCCTATAATGAGGAGAACAGGAGACACCACACACCATTATTAGCACCCACGAGCCGTGCAAACGAGAGCAGCCCTGGTGTGATGTGAAATGATATGTTTAGCTCAGTGGCATAAAGAGCTGGATTAATGAACTGAGGCTGTGTTTTCCTGGCTGATTTGCTGGCAGGGTTCCAGCTGGGATAATTACATCGTCAACCTAAAAATGTCTGCGGCACTTAGAGCTGGCTCTTGGCGAGCTCCTTGTTTCCTGCCCTGCCTTGCTGGGTGCTGTTATATTCTACTAAAGGCAGCAATTCCCTCCAGGGACTCTTGCTTTCCATTGATAGGTGTGGAAAAAATGCTCTGTATTGTTGCAAAATGCTTTGGAATGACTGAGAGTGCTCATAGTGTTAAGATTCTTGTTACTTCTATAGCGTGGAAGGGTAAATTCTGTTGGCTGTAGAAAACTTTGGTGATCAGTGGGTTTGATGGATGAAACTGGGTCCTAAAAACACAAAAAGCAGAAGGAAAAGATTTGATGCCTAAAGCTCATCGCTGTGTATCTCAGTATCCCATAATGATTCCACAGTAGGAACACTTACAACTTCAAAACCATCTAAGTGAAATTATCCAGTTGCTGGGCCATTAAATGCTTTGCTGTGTGGGTGTTTATTCCGATGCTGTCGGAGTTGTGTAAAAGATCTCCCAGATGGAGGAACAAAGGAGACCTGGGAAATGTGGAAGTTTATCATTCATGTCTTTTTATATTAGAGAGGAGGGAAAGCAGACATGGGTTGGAACTGGATGATCCTTAAGGTTCCTTCCAACCCAAACCATTCCATGATTCTGTGACCCTAAAGAGTGAAACTACAAATCCTAGGAAGTGAAGGGAAGTGAAGAAGATCTCACAGGAATAAAAAGTACAGTTTATGCTACACTCACAGCGTTGGTGTCTAAATGCAACTGGTCTTTTATTGATCAGCAGAGAAGGAAATTCCCTGTGGAAGAGAAATTCAGGCCATGATTGACACAAAAGTCTATCAAGAATTGCAGGTCCACTGGGCTCAGGTTTGATTAAATTTATTAGGAGACAGTCTGGGATGCTATGGAAAGCAACACAGAGAAATAGGTTATATTCATGTAAATTTATTCTGTCTGGTAAATGGCTTTGACAATGTCTGTCTGTAGGTATGTGCTGGTGACTGCCTGATTTTAATGTAATTTTCCTGGAAGTTTTCTGGCATATAGCTGAAACTTCCATTAAAAACACGATTTAGTCGAGCAGCTGGTTGTTGTGTTTTAAATTCTTTTGCTTTTCAAGCATGGTAGATAAAATTTCACGCCATAATCTGAAATTCATGCTTCAGTCATGGGACAGAAAATAGCTGTTGATGTTTTTTTGTGTTTGAAGACAGGATGAAGTTGATGTGGACTTAATTTTTTGTTCATGCAGATTTATGGACATTTTAAAAGACAATGTCATCTATGTACTCTGTGACTATCTTGTAATTGTGGATGAACATCTGAGACTTAAAAGTGACTTCAACTTTTTTTGGAAATTTTTTTCTCTCTGATGAATACACCAGAAACAGTATTCTTAGTGCTTTATTAGTGCTTTTAGCCATCTAGTTTTGAAAACTTTTTGAATGAAGTTTTAAGACTAAAATTAGATCCTATGAAAGATGATTTCTAGAGAAATCTGAAGAATCTAGAATATTTTCTCTAGAATCTAGATAATATTTTTTTTAGACAAAAAAACCCGCTGATCTTTTCACTTAAACTTATGTTCTCCTTATGTTTATTTATAAACCTTGTCACTGAGGTATATTTTTTCTGCTAGTTCTTGAGAGAGGAAAAAGTGTGTCTGTGAAAAGAAATTACTTGAAAACTGTTTTTAAGACAAACTAGAATTTCTGTTCATCCTGAAAGGTGAAGTGGGGCATGTGGGCAGTCCTGCTTAATGCGAGAATGAATCTTGGTCTGCACTTTTGAAAAAAACCTGTGTATACAATAAACACATTCTCTTCTTTCCCAATAATATCTGTGATGAGGTGCTCTGCAACTTGCTTTTTGTCTGGCTGGTGGCTTGTGCCTGGGCTGAAAGTTTTGAGCACAACGATTTGAAGTCTCCTGTTCAGCAAGTCACTGGAGCTGTGGCCTGAAAAACTCCAGCCTTGTTAATAAAAAATATTCCTTATCTATTTTGAATTACTTGCTACATATGTAAGCAACTTCAATTGTTATTCATGTTTGCAGTGCTCCTCCTGAGAAATCTGGCCCTCTGAATGCCATTCCATGCAAATACTCTTAACGCTGGCTCTTTCAGACTCTTTTCCATCCATTAATTATCTTTCAGCTCTCTGAGAACTGAGCTTCAGAAAGACCTTAAAATTCCTATTCTGAGGTGATTTAAAACACTTCTGATGAAAAAGCAGATGTTGTAGAGCATCTCCAAAAGTTGCTTTACCGAAAAGGAGGGTCAGGGGTTCCCAAAACCAGGAGTAGCTGCAGCTCCATGGCCCCAGTTCCAAGCAGGACGAGACTGATCAAGTATTTCCTGTAGGCACATGCACACAAATACACATATACACCTCATGTATATATATATGTGTGTGTGTGTGTGAGTGTGTGTGTGTATATATATATATATATATATTGTTCATATTTATGGCTGACCAAGCACTCAGCACTCATTATTCTATGATTAGATGAGACACTGGAACTGTCTGCCCAAAGAGGTGGTGGATGCCCCATCACAGGAGATACTCCAAGTCAGGTTGGATGGGGCTCTGAGCAGCCTGGTCTAGTTGAAGATGTCCCTGCTCATTGCTAGGGATGGACTTGGTGACCCTCAAAATCACTTCTAGCCCAAACTGTTTTATCTTTTCGTGAAAGAAACGCAACAGCACCAATGTCTTATCCTGTCTGTGGCTGGTCAGGATTGATCCTTAAGGAGAAAGCTAAAAGTAGAGAAAAACTGAAATGCATACAGGTGTCCCTGCCCATGGCAGGGGGGTTGGAGCTAAATGGTCTTTTAGCCTGAGCCATTCCATGATTTTTTGGTTTTCTGTACATGTGGTTTAGGCTTTTTCAGAGAACTGTTGATGATACCGGTTCTTGGTAAAGCCAGCTGGCTGTCCAAGGATCTTTGCTTTTCTCTGTTCTCTGCACCATTTCCAAAAGATTTATTTCTTTTCCAGCCTTGGCTGGAGTTTCTCTGGTATTCATTTCACTTTTCAGTGTTTTGTTTAAGCTCATGTTAGTTTAAATTTATGGAAGTGACTTCCATGTCCTGAGTATGTTTGTTATAAAGGGTAGTTAGTGTTTGATACATTGCCTGAACATGACAGTTGGAGACAGATTTTGCAAAAGCAGTGATATAAGTTTGGAAAGTAATATAAATTAATATATTTGGAAATTTTTTATATTATATTTATTTACATTGTCTTTCTTGAAGATTTTATTACTACTGTGGCTTTATATCAGGGAAGAATAAAATTTCTTTAACATGCCAACTTCTGACAGTTGTCAAAAATAAAATTATACTCACAAACTGATAGATAGAGAAATAGTGTTTCCTCCAGAAATATTTGACGTGAATATTAAAATCAAATCCTAATATTACTGCTTGTTCTTTTAGAAGAAATACTGCTGTTAGTAAAGGCTTTGTTTGAGAAACTATTGCAGAAATGCAGCATTGTTAAAAAAAAATCCCTATCAAGGGACTGTAACTAGGCCATGTTGTGCAGTAAATATTTAACTCTACCACCCATTAGTATGCATGAAATTTCCGAATTCAGGTCAAATGTGGAGAACAGTTTCACTAGGATTTAAATTAAGAAAATTATTAAAGGAAAAAAAAAAGATCTTACAAATTGGAATAGGTACCACAGGCATTTATCTTGCCCTGTTCTGTCTTCCAGCAGTAATTCCCAAACTGGGTAGGCTTAATCCACAGTGAGTAATCCTCAGCAGCATTTAACGTGCAGCCTTTTCAATTAAGTTTTGGGCTAACCATGAGCAATGTTCTGCAAGGGGATTTGCCCCCATGCATGAAATCTGTATTTGTGTCCCCTCTGTGCGTAATTCAGTGTGCAGATTGGAAGCTGAAGTCCCTGACCCCTCAGAACAGTTCTGTGAAGCTGCAGAGCACCACGGGGTGAGCGTCTTGACCTTTCCTTTTGAAGCCGTTCTGATTTATGTGTTACTGAAACATCCTCTGAGTCGCAGCCGAGTGCTGGAAATGAAATCATTGTTGTTTCATTAGGCAGAAATCCTGAACTGAAATTCTTTTTCTTCAATATTTAAAAAAAAAAAAAAAGGGAAATAAAAAAGGAAAAGTTTGAGTCATCTTTGAACTGGAAGATCAGTTATTTCAGTCTGTTGGATCAAAAGTATTTGGAAGGAAATTCCTTTTAGCTTGGCACAGGAGTGACCTCAGATGACTTTGTAGGTCAGTGATGGAAGTTTTTAGCAGAGCAAAGGAACTGGGAGTTTCACCTGCTGTCTAATGATGGATAGGGAAACTGGGGGGAGATCAGGAGTGGTGCAGAGGCTCTGTCTGGGATATTTAAATTGGGAAGTAGCTTATTAAACGGAGAAAGAGTCAAGGAGATGAGCTTAAAGGTTCAGTCATTGCTTTATGCTTCCGTCACTGAATAGTGAATTTTCAGTCTTTCAAAAACTAACTGGAAAATTTCAAGAGTGACTTTGTGATGATTACACATTAAAAAAAATTGCTAACAAGCTTTGACAATAAAATCTCATTCTGTTGAGTAAATTTTGCAAAGGAACTCAGTTTTAAAAAGTGAGGCTTTCTGTGTTCAGAACGTAATTGTAAATACTGCTGTGATTCATCTAACATATGGGGATCTTAGGTTTGGATCCATGTTAGCAAGATTATTTCTGCTTAGTTAAAAGGGAGAACGGCCTTAAACTAAAGAAGAGCAGCTTTAGATTAGATATTAGAAGAAAATCTTCTCTGTGAAGGTGGTGAGGCCCTGGCAGAGGTTGCCTAGAGAACCTGTGGTCACCACAGGTGGCTCCGCTCCAGGAGAGGAGACTGTGGGAATGGAGACTCTTCCTTTCACGGCAGCTTTTGCAGAAGGTGGGAGCTCCGCTTCCGAGGTGGTTATTTATGGTTTGCAACCATAACCACTTGTACCAACTGCATTTTACAATCAGAAACTGTTTTAAGGTGAATTTTGCAAACTCTGGCAGCAACGAGAAAAGCGAGCAAGTTCCTTGGGTCAGGCCTCCATGTGCCTGTGTGGTCAGAGCGGTCCTTTTACCCCACACACCACAGCGGCCATGGCACGGCCTGCAATGGCGGGAGCAAGCGGCGGCAGTGGCGCAGGCCCCACACGAGCCAGAAGATTCTCCTCTGCCTCTAGAACTGTTCTGTGGGCTCCTGTCTTTCTGGTAGGGGTTGTCACCATCTTGTCTCTTTGTTCCTGGGCCTGCAGTTGCCGTTTTGGAGGGGAAGGGTGTGGTGCCATCTTCCCTTTGTACCTCCACCACACGGCCGCCTCAGACAGGCGCCATTTTGGGAAACTTAATTCCAACATTTTGAGTCTCTCTTTGTGTCCATGAGGTTTGTGAGATGGGGCAGTTTTGTATCTAGCAGTTATTTACTGATGTTTTTTGCCTGTTGTTGCTTCATTTGTTAGTCCACTGTTGTTTTTTCACTACATCTACTCATAATCTTTCCTTACCGGTGGAAAGGGACTGGTTGGAATTAAGCAGAGATGACTCATTTGGTAGTGTCCAACTTTTTAAATTATCTTAAACCAAGACACTGGCCCATCAAGGGGGTTCAAGACCAGGTTGGATGGGGCTTGGAGTGACCTGGGATAGTGGAAGGCCCCTGTGTCCATGGCAGGGGTCTGAACAAGATGAGCTGTAAGGTCACTTCCAACCCAAACCATTCCATGACTTTATGGTTACTCATTTAATGAGAATGATACATGTGGTCCTTGGGTCACTACACTCTATCTGGGGATCTTCCTTGCCCCCCTGCTCAGTCCTCCTATTTGCCTACAGTACATTTTGCTCTGTGTTCTTTATTTTTGACTGCATTTTCCATGGCAGCCATCCAGCTTCAAAAGTTGTATAAAAGCTTCTTTCTCCCATACAGATTAGGCTTTAATTTTGGATATGGTTTCAGAAAGCGGTATTCGATGAGAGGAGTATTAAAAGTGACAGCATGAAAATTTGAAATATACTTTCTAATATCTGAGTCCTAAAAGATGCTTAGTCAGTATATAAAAGGCTTTAATTTATTGCCTTTCCATTTACCATTTTGAACACGTCTTTATCTGAAGTACATTTTTCACATACTACAAAGGCCAGTAATACTTTACAGAGTGAGGGAATATAAAATGTTATAATCAAATAACAGGCACTGCTTTCCTCTGAGAAGTGTCAAATTATAGCATTCTGATCTCCAGCTATCTTGTTCTCTCTGTTTTAATCCCTTTATCAGAGACAAATTCTTTTTAGGCTTTAGATCTGTGAGATATTCCAACTACTGTTTATATATGAGCAAGGGAAAAGAAGCCTGTTCTGTAAAGCTGATGGAATTTAGAATTATTTTGATATCTGTCAAAAATTAGTTTGTAGGCTCTCCATTGATTTTGATTTGGGATGTTTGCAAATTTAATTCTCCTGTAATTGTTCCTATTGACTCTCAGATCTGTGCTTTTTTTTTCCCCGCTCCAGTATTTTAGTTGTATTTAAGACAGTTTTTAACTTCTTCATATTTTGTGATTTCTGCAGTATGTGATGAAATTGATGCTTTCTTTAGACAATATGTCACCTCTACGTCGTTTCACCTGTTTGTGGTGGATTTTAGGGTTTAAATTGCTCCTTATTATATTTATTTAACACTGCTCTGAACATAAGATCTGGCTGGAACTTGGGCCAAAAAGGAGAGTTGTGACCTTTGTGAAAAGGGACAAGGGACGGGCAGCTCAGGAGAGCTACAGGGATGTTTGGAGGTCATGCAGGGGGAAAATGGGAAGGGCCAAAGCCCAGCTGGAGCTCAAACCTGGCTACTGCCATACAAAATCAATGAAAAAGTATTCTATAGTTAACGACAGGACTAGGACCAATTTTGGGGGCTTCATTCTGCTCCCATCTCTGCTCTTCAGCTCAGAGCACTGGATACCTGGAGGATAACTGCTCCTACTGTTGGAGACAGAAGCAAAGAAGGAATTTAGTACCTCAGCCTTTTCCTCATCCTTTGTGATTGAGTTTCCCTCTGCGTCCAACAATGGATGGAGCTCATGGAATCCTGGAATGGTTGGGATTAAAGGGACCTTAAAGCTCATCTTCCAATGCTCCGCCATGGGCAGGGACACCTTCACTAGACCAGGTTGCTCAGAGCCGTCCCCAGCCTTGATTCCCCTCAGCCTCTCTTCTGCCATGCCCAGGTATCTGTAAAGGACAGTCCTAGCACTCAACCATAGTTTTTTCCATTACCTATACAGACTTAGACTCATGATCATGTCTTTCTGTTCTCATTACAAATCTAATGATAATCACATCTTGTTTACGAGCCTTTTCCTGTGCACAACAGCAATTTGCCTTTCTGCGTGTTGATGGAGGGCTATGGATTAGTTTTGTGTTTTGATGCCTGCACTGGGACGTAAATTCACACCATAAAGCTCAGTTATCTCATTATCTCTCTCCACAGAAGCTCCTGCAGTTTTTAAACATTGAAGTAATGAGTATAGTTATATAATATAGCTCTTATATTCACACATAGGTGTCACTGCATGTATGCGAATTCCCATTGAAACTGGCAATAAATTCTTAGGTTACTAAAATGTTGCCAAGTCAGAATTCAGTGAAAAGCTACTGTAGTCTTTGAAAATTAATTTTTAAATGTAAATCCCAATTTTGGAAAGATAAACTCAATTTTCATGTCTGCTTTTGCTTTGAGCATGATTTTAGAATCCTTGGTAAGTTGTTTTATGGTAAAAAAAGAACTGCATTGGATCTCAAATATAGGTTATCAAAACCAATATGTGCAGATTATGTGAACTAATAGAAGAAATGAAATAAATTTTTTAAAGTATTCTTGGTACCTTCTGTCTGTTTCTCTGTGTAAACCTGTAAATGCTTTCTTTATATTGTTTGTTGTCTTCTTTTCATCTTTTTATTATTGCAAGTCTATACTGTAGATTTTCCCTGTGCTGATGACTCTCCCTGGTCTGCTTTTCTCCTTTCTTATGCTCTCTCATATTGGAGTATCTTTCTAAATTCTTGTATTTAAATTTTTCCTGTTATTTTTCTCTCTTGGCTGCAAACCCCTGAACTGTCAAGCATTAATGTGCCTGTTCTCTTAGTCCCAGCTGGGATTATGTGAATGGGATTTTTTGATTTTTAGCCATGTTTGTTCCCCAGATTAAGCAGGTGCTCCCTGCTGCTCTTACTGCTTCTGTCAAGACATTCAGGTAGGATCTAAGTGTGAGGAAAAGCAGAAATTAGCAGGAATACAAAAGTGACCCTCAAAACAAATAGGGATCTGATAATCCACCAGATTGATTAATCTCATAATCATTCCTTCCCCCTCCTCACAGTGCTTCCCATGAGCTGACATTAACATCTTGCTGCTCCTTCTTTTTCACAGATCACCACGATTTTTGGATAAATTTTATTATGAAAATGTGTTTTGCTGGAAAATATCAACCCTTTGAACTGAAGCTTATCTCAAAAAATATCAATTTCAAATAAACTCTTCACTGGGTATTTTTTTTTCTTGTGATAATAGAGAGTGATGGAACTGATTGTAATTATGATTTTGAACTTAGTTCCCAGTGCCTTGGGCATAGATAGAATCTACCCACAAACTTGCTTTCCTGTACAGTATTTGTGAGCCTCTTCAAGCCCCAGAATGAAAATAACATCCAGAATTATGGAATCTGTGTGCCTAATTCTGAATGCCACGGTTGTTTTTTTGGAGTGTTTCCTTTTCCATGAATTTTGGGTGCTTTTCAAATGTTGTTCCCTTCTCTACCTGATGTGTTAAATTTATTAATGAAGTTCTACTTAAATTATTAAATTGTTATGCAGAAACACATTAAATAATGAAATTCAAGGTGTTAATCACCAGGACTTGCAGATTTTTCTTTGTCAGTTCCATTAATTTTAGTACTTTTTTACAATAATGATTTTAATAAATGTACCAAGCACAGTTCACCAGAAAGATGACAACTTTTCCTAACATTTTCCAGTGTAATTTCTCGTTTAGGTGATGAACGATTCTAACAATTTAGAATGTGCTTCTTGACGCAACTCTGCAGCATTTGGATAAAGAAGAAAACACTTACTTTAATTATGAGGATCTCAAATTTTTAGTATAAACATAAAAGTTGTGGAAAAATTGGTAGTTGAACTACTTGCTGATAGGACAAGGGAGAAAAGCTTTCAACTAGGAGTAGATTTAGATCAGATATTGGGAAGGAATTGTTCCTTGTGAGGGTGGTGATGCCCTGGCACAGGGTGCCCAGAGAAGCTGGGGCTGCCCCTGGATCCCTGGAAGTGTCCAAGGCCAGGCTGGACAGGGCTTGGAGCACCCTGGGATAGTGGAAGGTGTCCCTGTCCATGGCAGGGGTTGGAACAAGATGGGCTTTAAGGTCCCTTCCAGCCCAAAGCAGTCTGTGGTTCCATGTTTCTGTCAAACACTGTAGTTCAGCAGCCTGACTTTTTGCCAGGATAGAAATAAAGCCACGGTATAATTCAGTTGAGTTTGAGTTTTTAAATTTGCCTCTGTATTTATTGATGTCTCCAGATGTCCAGTGTGTTTTCACATTTCCAAACAAAGTGCTGAACATCCAGAATGTTCATGTTGGTGTTCAGTGAACTCCCCAGTTCAGTGAAGACAGATCAGTGTAGGGTGTCCCTGAAGGATGTTAATCCATGGAGTAGCTGAGTTGCAAAGAGGGATTAGAAATGCTAATGTATCCTCACATCCCAAACAATTTAGTTTTGAATTGAAATTTAATTGGTGTTTTATTGTACTTAAGTGTATCACTGATGTTCCAAATGCCCTATTAATCTGACTATTAATTAGAAAAGTTCCTTCTAAAACATAACATTCATGGATAAATTGTCTTACATTGTCATAGATATTGGCTAAATATCCTAAAAGTTCTTTATTCTTGCTATTTTCTGTCCCTCAGGAAAGAAGTAGTTGAGTTAATTAAAATTACATATTTTAATGGTGCATGAAGTGAATGATGTGGTGTGTTCTTGGATCTAAGAGAGAACATTGAACCTAAAATACTTTCTAGATTTAAGGATATCCATTGTGCTTTAAAATGCAGAGTGATTCATCTTCCATCACTCTGTCTAAATGTCAAATGTAAAGTGAGTCAAGTGTAAGTGAACTGGGTTGTCTGTACAATCAGTTCTGGAGAGACACAGCTCGAGGAGCTGAAATGTGATGGGAAAAGATCAGGCTGGCCTTTTCTGGCCTTGAAATCCCCTAAAACAATGAGAATAGAGGTAATTCTCCCACAGATGGAGAACAAAATCCCAGCTGCACGGGGAAGAGGAAGTGAGTTTAGGAAACATGGAAGTAAAGATAGAGAAAAAGGTGTTAAGGAAGGGAAAGACCTGACAGGCATTTGTATGAAACTTTTAGAATTCTGAATAGAATTTTAGTGCTTATTTGCGTTTAGTAAGTATGCAGGATGAAAATCTACAAATTACTTCCCACATTTTCAATGTCACACAGAGGTTAATACTGAAGTGCACGTGTTCAGTTATGGAGACTGGATTTTAAAGTACTGTAAAAAAATATATTGTTTTAAGCGATGTGGTAAATAATCAATGTGATTACTAAGGTAGGAGGAATATAGACAGTGAGAAACCAACCATCCAAGACCAGATTAAGTTCACTATTCCTAAAATTTGACTGTTCAGATGTATACTGGGATGGACAGTGAGTGGTCCTACTCTATTTGGTGAATTTCTAGACAAATCCAAGGGGGATAAAATTGCAGATCTTTGCATCCTGAAGGATTTGCTTTTGTTTCTTAGCAAGACAACATCCATGATGAAAGGACTAAAAACCTGCTTATATAATTTAAATATATCCTAGTAGCAATTATGGGTTGTTCAAATCTATCATTACCATCTTTTAGTGTCACCCTCACTGTTTTATATGGAATTTCCAGCTCAGTTTCGGTCTACAGATAATTATAATTTAGGATAGCTTCATAACAGTGCTTCTGCTCTAATTACAAGGAGAGCACTCTAAAATACTTCTATTCTGTCTTGGGTCATTTATTCTGTCTTTTTAATCTTGGACATGTTGAACAAAAGGAAAAATCTGAAAGAAATAGATTAATTAGACTGTAGCTTTATTAATTTCTTCCATTTGAGAAGTGCTCAGGAATGGTGCATCCAATCAATTTGTCATTGTTCTGTTAATTATTTCCAGGTGTTTGGTTTATTGTCAGCATCCCCTACCGATCATAGCTGTTCTCTATGCCTGTCTTCTATCTCTTAATAAACACTTCAAGGCTTTGGTAAAAATGACATTTACTCTGTTAACCATTGAAAACCTTGGTTCATTCCTTTCCTCACAAGTACATGTTTAAGTCTGCTCCTGAAATTACAGTACGTTTTTTTGGTGACCTGTACAATGATCTGTTGGTAGATTTTTGCAGTTGTTAAGCTCTCATGGACATGGTGGGATTGCTGGGGTGTCCTGTGTAAGTCCAGGAGCTGGACTCGGTGATCCCTACAGTTCCAACCCAGGAGATTCTGGGATTCCAGGAGTATTTTTTGTAGCTGCAAATGGTCCTAGAAACCTGCAGTTCTTATCATTTGCACTCCAGAAGCAGAATTGTCTCATGGGGCTGCTGTAATGATTGTAGGAGTGGATATTGTGTGCAATTAGGGGGGGATTGATGTACTGCCTTTAATCTGTCAGGGCTCCTCACAAAAATGCACAAAGCCAAAAAAGGACAATAGGAACACGAGTGGAAGAGGAACACAGTGAAACTGAAGGACAAATGGGAATGAGAAGAAATGGACTTAAATTATCCACAAATACAGGCAGCATGGCATTAAAGTGTCTGTAATGAAAAGAACCTGTCAGATTCTGGAGTTCATTTTGGAATGAGTTCCCCACTTCACACAGGATTAATTGGGGTTAAATGTCTGAGCTGTTTCTAAGATGGAAGCTTGATAATTTTACGAGTGTAGCTATTATCATATTAAGATTATTATTAATTATATTATCACTCCACAGACTGCAGTGGCAAGGAAGCAGACCTGATCACTTCACATGTCTGTGTTTCTTGCATCGACCCAATTCTCACTGAAAGTAATTTAATATAGATTACAGAACAACTTGAAATGAATTTGGAAAGGAATGGATAACTGAATATAGGGTTGACATTTTCCAGATGAAAAGGCTTCTCTACAAAATAATTGGGCTAGCTGAAGCTCCAGTGTTACCTTTAACCTAGGAGTGGTTTGATAGCACTGCTGTAGAAGGATTAAAATATGTTAATTGTCACTGAGACAGATGAGCCTTCCTCCCCATAACTGCTAGTTTCTTTGGCTATTAGATTCTAAATTATGAACTACTAGATCTTTTAAGTTTTAAACAAGCTGCTGTGAACTTCTATACTTTTTTGATTTTCTTATTTGATTATGTCAATTTAATACTTTTTGCTTCATTCTTTTGGAGATTTATTTCACCTAATGTGAATTTTCCAAGGTTAAATGTCTAATCCAAACTCTTTTAATGGTTTTGGTTTTGTTTGGTTTTTTCCTTTTGACTCTCTGTACATTTTACTTCTGCCCATGAGTGCTGATTTTCAAATCTTTTTGCTAGGGGTATGTCCTTGGCTATTCAAGTCTAAGCAGGTAACTTTCCTTCTTGCTTTCCTGGTGTCACTGGCCAATTATCAAATATTATTTCTTTCTTTCAAAGTCCAATTTAAATATTTATCTGAAGCTACACACTGCTAAGTTGGCAGAAAATGGTGACATCTCTTCAGCACTAACATGAAAGTTAAACAATTTGCAGGCATCTGATTCCAAAATCCAAAGCTTTCTTTGGCTGCCATTTCAGCTTGGTTTTCTCTACATTTCAGTACTTTCACTTACAAGAGTTTTGCTCCTGGATGCTTGGAATCACTTCCATCTCATCTGAATCCTGTTTAGAGCTTAAATAAGGGGCAGCCTTGCTGGGATTTCCTCTGGTTGTTTGTGTCCCCTTGGGTTTAATCAGCTCAATAGGCTCCAAGAGTGCATTTTGGAGCAAACTCTCTACACAAAACTGGGATAGTTGCTTTCCCTCAATAAATAATTGAAGTGAAGATGAAGCCTTACAATGTTCCACTGGTTAGATGGAGCCAGTCCTGCACTGGGATCAAATTCCCAGGTTTGGAAACACACATCTAACCCTTATGCACAGGTTCGGCTCTCAGCTGTTCTGTAGTCGCTCTCAACCTCCTTTTTTACATGAAATACTTGAGTAATTGACTTATAATAATGATAATTTGGAAGTTTCATTCCCAATTTTTAGCATGCTCTCAGCAAAGAATTGTGGATAAATTTTTCAAGTAACTGTTCAAATTAAAGTATGTGTCAGAGAAATCTTTGAATTCCTTGCTCCTATTTTCAGTGATTTTTTGGCACATAGGTAAAATGCATGGGAAAGTAGGGACAGCAAACTCTGGTCCTCCTCCACAGAAACCTTGCACTTGTTTTACCTTGAGTTTCAGGTCTGTGAGCTAAGCAATATAACATTTAAGTATGCTTAGAAATTTGGTTTTTCTCTTTTTATCTGACAGTGATTGTTTGTTACTTGTCGCCTAAGAAATTCTGTGAGAGTTTTGCCAACTTTATGGAAAGCTGAGAGGAGAATACTGCCTTAGAAATGAACCACTTGAATTTTTATTTTGAAATTGTATATTATGAGGTTACCATCCAAGATACACTGCTTGCAAGTTATAATATGATCATGCAGTCCTAATGGTAAATATAATAAGGAAAAGAGTTCTAATGGGAATTAATCACTGTGGCCATCTTAAATCTCTCCCCCACTATTTGCATTGTGTTATGGGAAGTTTTGCCATCTGGGATTTTTTTTTAATGTTTTCTAATGGTCTTAAAAGCAATGAAAATATGCTTTGATTTCACATTAGAAGTACTTTCTTTTTGAGTTTCTGCACTGGAGACAAACAGAAGTTTTTTAACAACAGCAAAATTTGGGTTAATATTAAATGTATGAATCGTAGCCAGGCTACGAGAGGTGGGGTTGTTCAGCCTGGAGAAGAAAAAGCTCCAGGGAGAGCTTCCAGTGCCTGAAGGGGCTCCAGGAGAGCTGGAGAGGGATTTTAGACAAGGGATGGAGTGACAGGACAAGGGGAGTGGCTTCCCACTGACAGAGGGCAGGGTTAGATGGGATATCGGGTAGGAAATCCTCCCTGTGAGGGTGGTGAGGCCCTGGCATAGGGTGCCCAGAGAAGCTGTAGCTGCCCCTGGATCCCTGGATGTGTCCAAGGCCAGGTTGGACATTGGGGCTTGGAGCAACTTGGAATATTGGAAGGCGTCCTTGGGGTTGAACTGGATGGTCTTTAAGTCCCCTTCCAACTGAAGAGTTTGTGGTCTTGTGACTTTTTTCCCAACAGCACTTAATTTAACTTTTTTGTGAGTTATTTATACTTCCTATAAAAATAAAAGCCACCAGGCTGGAAGCTGACCTGAGCTGTGTTTGTGTCCCACCCCAGGAGAAACAATGCGCATTGCCTCGTCGGAGTTCGCGGACGACCCCTGCTCGTCGGTGAAGAGGGGCACCATGGTGCGCGCTGCCCGCGCCCTGCTCTCGGCCGTCACCCGCCTGCTCATCCTGGCTGACATGGCTGATGTCATGAGGCTCCTCTCACACCTCAAAATCGTAGGTGTTCTTCACCTCCTCTGTTGGGTTTGCGTGCTTTGCGCATGGAAAAATGGGATAAATCAGTGAGGAATGTAACTGTCCACATTCCCTGCTCTCCACTGCGTTCTCTTAAAGTGCTGATGACAGGTTAACACATTCCTGCATTAGTCTCATTTGTTTTCTGATTCTGCAGAAATTGGTATTTCGAGATTTAAAGCAAAATCTGTGTGCTGTCTTCAGTGACTGGACTAACACTGCTTTTACACAGCTCTCTGACCTGAGCTGAAGCACTTGCTGCCCTCACATCTTATCCCAGTTACTTTCCCACTATTGCTGCCCTCTGGCACAGTTTAGGCACTATAATTGTCTACTCTTCTTTTTTTCTCTGCCTGACTTCTGAATATATCTAAAGATTGAGTATTTAATTTAGAGTGAGACAATAATACAACTGTCAAATCAAAGAATAAAAAGAAATTAAAGATTGCCAGATAGTTTGGACAGATGTATGTTCACTTCTGACCACCACCATTCACGTTTTTATACAGGAATATTAAAAAGATTTTCAGTTGAAACTGAGAAATGTATTTTTCTACCCTCGCTAGTTGTTGCAGTATTACATTTTTATTGCATAAACAAATCAACAAAAACCTCTGAAACAAAATAAAATTGTGTAGAAAATAAATTACAGAGTATTTAAAGCCTGCAGAGTGCATGTTTGAGTTTAGCAGAGGAGATGGAGAGTTGCTTCTTTTTAGCAACTGTTCAAAAAGTCTTTCCTTTTTTTCTCTTTTTTTTTTTTTTAAAAAAAAAATTGTGTTTTTGACAGTGTAACTGTACAACAGTCTCATGTTCTGGGAAAACAGGGAGAACCCTTCAACTTGCAAACTGTGCAGATATCCTGAATAGCTGGAAAACAGTTTTCATAAGGAAAGAGGCCGATTTTTCGGCACAGGTTCTAGTGAGCTCTGCTTTAATGATTAAAATGCTGCTCTCAGAACTGTCAGCACATGCCTCTGGTTATGTGCAGTGTAAGCAGTGTCTCTCTCAAATATGCTTTTAATTTTTCCTCTCTGTAATGCTCCATGCAACTGTAATTCAAATTGTCCTTTCCTAGCAAGGCCAACACTTGAATATCATAAACATCAGGTTTTTTTCTGAACATTATGATGAAAATTTGTATTCAAGCTCTTTCATAGGCAATGAGAAAATCTGTTCTTACATCTGAGATTTCTTTTGCAGCAGAGTACTCTGTTATGTAAAATACAAATGCTCAGTGCTGGTTTGTAAGGGGGTTTATTTACTTGCACAGTTTGCACCCCAGATTTGCAGGGGCAGTGTCTGGCAGTGTGGTTTATAATCTCTGCATTTATCTGATGTTATTACAAGTTCTGTTTCAGAAGTCGGCAATCTCCGTTTTCAGCAAAATTCAACATAAGGACCTTAGCTCTGACTTCCATTTTCATGTTAAAAAGGATAATTTATTTCTGAGGATTAAACATGTAAATATCTTTATCTTACCACTTTACAATGCTAACTGTTTTTAGACAAATGAATTACTAGGGGGGAAAGTGGTTATATTATACAAAATTGATGAAGGAACAGCTCTTCTATTGACTCAAAGGTAACCTTCAAAGACTGGTGTAAGCTAACCATAAAATTAATGATCTAAAATAATTCTGCATGTCAGAGTAATGAAGCCTGATTTATGCTGAATTGTGCTGCAAT